>CM042149.1:22599702-22683175 GCA_023376005.1 Doryteuthis pealeii
GGATTCGATCCGGCCCTCGCTAACTCAGCGTATGAGTAGCACAGGGATCTGTGCGGTAAAGTGAGGAGCTGACAGTAGGTGTAGCGTTCCGTCCGAGACGCTAAAATAATCTCCTTGGTCTAAGGCTAGGGAAAAGAGGATAAATTCCGTCGCTGTCTGGCTGATACCGACTATGGCCACCCCGACGACTTAAAAAAAATTAATAAAATGGTCAACATTCTATATTCCTTTTTGTTTTCTTTTGTTTTGGTTTTTTTTTTTTGGGGGGGGGGTCTTTAAACATGAATTTTCTAATTTTTTAATTATCAAGAACTGATGATATTTAGTATGTATATATATATATATTTACTTTGTTATTGTTTTATTTTCGTAGTTTCATACGGACATACATCCTTACATAAACAGCAACTGCCCTTTATGTGTGCATAGATTAATTTTATAAGATGCGAATTCAAATCTACCTTATTCCTTATTATATCTGATCTTTGCCGTTTCCTTGTTGTTGTTGACTAACCTCCCGAATGATTAAAAAAAAAGCAAATAAAAATCAATCTGAAATAGAATACCAGTAAAAATTAATGGTCAACTTTCTATATTACTTTTTGTTTATTTGTTTATTTGTTTGTTTGTTTGTTTGTTGTTTGTTTGTTTGTTTGTTTGTTTTCCACCTCAAACCCAATGGATCGTTCATTTCACGAGATATGTCTTTGAAGCATTCGAAGCTTACCTTGTTCTTGCCGTAACTTCGATCCAAAGTGTCCCCGTATAGCTAATACCTAAACAAAGGCTATTAATAAAGATAGTAAAGTTTTTACTGAACATTGTTTACTATTTTTAACACCTGTGCATATAAGATTTTTACTTAACATTGCTTACTATTTGTTAACACCTGTGCATATAATATATACAAATGTTATAAATAGTAGACAAAGTTACGTAAAAAGTTCATTATCTTAACTAAAATCCTTTGTTTGGGTATTTGATTTAAAAAGTTTTTTCTTTTTTAATATTATTCATTTCCGTTTCTAATAATTTTTTACTGTTATTCTTCAGACTTCTGCCACGCCTGCTGTCACCCGACAAATCTGTCGGAAGTAATCTCATCCCGACGCGATCTGTCTCACACTTCTCTGATCTCAATGCGCGGGAGTTGGATGGGAAAATCAAACGTAATCATGGCCAGTGCCTCACCCGCAATGGGCATGAAGCACCCAGACGACTCACCTCTGGACGAACGCTTCTATCCCCTGGCCATGCGACATAAACTTCTGGCTGTCGACCGTGAATTGATTCACCAGCATGCAGGACTTGAGATCCACTCAGGCAACCTGGTGAAATTCGACAAAACGACCCACAAACGGTATGTTTCGACCCTACAGTCCCGAAACAACGTACTGTTCCGACGTGCATGTCGACTCGACTAAAGATGAGCCCTTCGGTAGTCCGGGATATCAGTTGGAAAAAGATGGGAGGATGTTATCCGGCAGCAACAAGTCCATTATGGACGGCAAATGCGGGGGTCTGAGAGTCGTCGAGGTTGGCGATCGACAGACAGTTGATGAAATGGGCAAGCGAGAAGGCGGCGAACAGGATTTGTGTTGTCTACGGCGCGAAGACAAGAACGAGGCCGAAAAGGTTCTGAGCGCTAGAGAGGAGAGCGAGGAACGTGAGACTGATAAGGGAGACTGCGGAGACAAAAAATATTCCGGGGGTGATGTTGGGACCCGATTGTGACGCCGAAGAATTCGGCAAGCGAAAACAGAGACGTTATCGTACGACATTTACGAGTTACCAACTTGATGAACTTGAAAGAGCATTCCAGAAAACCCATTACCCTGATGTGTTCACAAGGTAAGAAACTTTATTGGTTGGCTTGGTTGTTTTGTTTTACAGCATATCAACTTTTTTCGGGTCATTTAATGCCGGATAATTTTGATATTCGGTTTCTTACAATACCTGCTGTTGCTTAAATGGTCGCCCATCTAAGTATGGAACAGGCTCATCACTTCTTAACTTCGGTGATCTAGCATGAACCCTCTTCTTCCAACATTCTTGGAGAACAGAATGAGTTTGGATTTCGATTGAGGCTCTTTATGTTTACTTTGCACTAAATCCCTTATGAGAGGCATGAATCTACTTCTCCCTGCATTTGTAAAACCAAAATGAGTTCGAATTTCAACTAAGGCTGTTTATGTTCACTTATGAGTGCCCCGACTTACGAGTTTTCCGAGTTACGAGCTGTCACTCGGTCATTTTTTTGCTTTATGCTGGGAGCTAAAATTAGAGATATGAGTGAGCTTCAGATATGCTTATGTTATAAGTTCACTAATAACGTTCAAGTTTCCAAATTTATCACACCAAGAAAATATTACTTATAAAAAGTAAACATTAAAACATATTGCGACACATGATTTATTATATTCTATTTTATTATGTTTTTATACAATACAGTCCTATTTTTCTTATTAAAAAACTCACTGGTTTATAATACCATTAAACAAACAAAATCGAACCAAACCAAACTAAATGAAGTTAATGATAATTATTTATACCAATTTGAAAATATTAAGAACTTGAAACATAGAAACTTTTATCAAAATGACTTTTTTTGGCATTAATGACCCGAAAAGGGTTGATATGTCGTAAAACAAACCAAACCAACCTTTAAAAATGTAATAAACAATTAAGGTGTTTTTTTGAGGGTGTGGAAACGGACTAATGGCATTTTCCTTTATTTCAAGGTAATAAAGTTATGAACGGAACTAAATAAACTCATAAGTTAAGGTACCACTGTATTATATTATTAAAATAATGTCCCATTTCAAAAAGTATACAGATATTTCAATCTTTTCTATTTATTTTTATCATAAAAATGCGTTTGTTTTTTAATAAACGTTTAAAACATAAACCGTTTTTCTGCTAACATATTTTTAACTGAAAATAACTTCCTACAAATAATCCTTGTAAAACATCTGTTTTTATTTAAGACTGATGTATCGAAAAGTTGTTTTTTTTTTTTTTTTTTGTGAAGGAGGGGCTTTTTTTTTTAAGGAATGTGTGCTCATTTTCGTGTCATTTTCTAGCAACGATATTTTACGTTTTAAACAAATTGAGTTCAACACATCTGCGTCTTGGAGATTTTAGCTGATATATATATATATATATATATATATGTGTGTGTGTGTGTGTGTGTGTGTGTGTGTGTGTGTGTTATAAAGTAAACAAAACAACAAAAAAAAGAAATGTTTCGTGTAAACTTATTTAAACATTGTTTTATGAGATTCTCAGAGGAGTTATTCCACAGGTTGACATTGTAAAAAATGTTTTCATTATTTCAGATTAAAGTCATATGTTTTGGTTGCCGAAAAAAAATGAAAAGATCAGAAAGCCATTTTCCTCTATCATTTTTTTCTCTTCTTTTTTCTTTCTTTTTTTTTTCTTTCTTTCTTTTTTTTTCTTTTTTCATGAATATATATATATATATATATATATATATATATATATATATATATATATAAGGGCACTGAAAAAAATGTTTGGCTTAGTTTTTATTCATTTTGGGGTGCTGAATTTTAAAAAATAATCATTTTTCTACGTCACCTTTTTTATTATTTTTTATTTTTTTATTAGACACAAATCAATTATAGGTTTTCGTACAATTTTTTTAAACTTTAAATACAAATAGATAATTTATTTCAATGAAAATGTAATATTTGAAGTTAGTACTTTCTCATATCAATTTTTCTGCGGGTATCCTATTTTCAGTATCAGTCGGAAAACGAAAGAGGTCTATCCTCTTTTTGTTTGCGCTAGACCAGGGAAATAATTTATGCGTCTGGGGTGGAGTGCCACACCTACCACCAGCTCTCCACTTTACCGCACAGATACAAGCCATGCTATTCATTTTTTGTTTTGTTTATTGAGGTGGAGATCCATACCTACCGTCAGCTCCCAGATGTTTTACCGTACAGATCATATTACACAAGCTGGGTTGGCGAGGACCTACCGATTACCGAGGCGAATGCTAAACCGGCCCCGTTAAAGTTATAGGTTTTCATATAATTTTACATTACATATACATGGGGGTGTTGAAAGATATTTTAGGCATTTAAAAAAATCGTTTTTCTACGCCACGTTTTTGAACTAGTATTATTCTTTATCCTCTTAACGATACTAGTAAAAGCAGTAAAGTAGCCTATCATCGGAATCGGTCGAACAGGGGGGGGGGGTCTATCTCCTTTTCGATAGCGCTAGACTAAGGAGGTTGTTTTTGCTGAGGTGGTGTGCCACCCCTATCGTCAGCTCCCAGATTCTTTACCGTACAGGTCAGAATACCATATATATATATATATATATATATATATATATATATATATATATATACACACGCATATATATATATATATATATATATATGTGTGTGTGTGTGTGTGTGTGTGCGTGTGTGTACATATACACTAGAGAAAATGTGACCCGTTGGGTCTCCCATGGAGCCCTGGGTAGATAATTGGGATCAGGAAAAAAAGTGAGTTTGCCAAGAGAATTAAATTAAAAAATTGATAAATATAAGAATTGATAATTTATCTTTATATACATGCTTATAAAATAAATCTTATATATATATATATATATATATATATATATATATATATATATATATATATATATATATATATATATATTAATCAAGATATATAGAGGGAGAGAGAAAGTGACAGGCAGAATGTAAGGTAAAGTGACGGGTTAGTTTTTTACTTAATTACTTTATATATATATATATATATATATATATATATATATATATATATATATATATATATATATTAGAGAAAACGTGACCCGTTGGGTCACCCATGGAGCTCTGGGTAGATAATAGGGATCAGAAAAAAGTGAGTCTGCCAAGAGAATTAATTTTTTTTAAATACGACCGGGGAATTTCAAACATGCTAAAATTTGTAATTAAGTCAAAAACTAACCCGTCACTTTACCTTACATTCTGCCTGTCACTTTCTCCCTCCCTCTATATATCTTGATTAACTATTCCTAATAGATGTTAGTTTATCTTTGAGCGTAAAGAGAGAGATTGGAGAGTGTGAGATGGAAATTGAATTTTCCACTTTATTTGTATGTTAATTTTCAGCAGCAGCTAAGGGCTGATTGCCGATTAAAATTTTTGGCTAAATTGCAAATTAAGGGCCGGGTTAGCTCAGTCGGTAGAGCGTTCGGCTAGAAACCACAAGGTTCCTAGTTCAAAACAGGCCCTCACCAACTCAGCGTATGAGTAGCACAGAGATCTGTGCGGTAAAGTGAGGATCTGATGGTAGGTGTGGTGCTCCACATCAGACGCAAAAAATCTCCTTGGTCTAGCGCTAGTGAAAAGGGGATAGACTCCCTCGACAATTGGCTGATACCGACTTTAGGCCACCCCGGCGACTTTACTTTTACTTTAGAACCAATTAAAATGGATTTTTTTTCAAACATAACTCAATCCCAAAACTAAATAATATTTCAGCATGTATTTTGTGTCATTAAACTAAATAGGAATAAAAAAAAAACTGTAGGAAACAATCATTAATTCACTCAGCTTTAGTTTAATAATAGATATTTATATTTCTTTTTCAGAGAAGAGTTGGCTATGCGGATAGATTTGACAGAAGCACGAGTGCAGGTAAGAGAAATTATTCCTAATTTTAAATCCGGAATAAAATGGCGTGTTGATAATTAGCAAATTTCGCTAAACTATTTGCTAATGTAATGAGTTACATCATCATAACTATGTGTCAGACTAAACTAAGCGCTGTATATATTACTACAAGTGGATATATATATATATATATATATATATATATATGTGTGTGTGTGTGTGTGTGTGTGTGTGTGTGTGTAGTATATTAAGAAAATTGAAAAAACACAGGTTTAAATAAGTTGAGTGGTAAGTTTATTTGCCGACGCTACTGTCGGATTTACTTCCATCTCTTCATATATATATATATATATATATATATATATATATATATATATATAAGGAAAACTAGTATTAATACATAGATAGAAAAGATTCTCTGCTAAAGAAATTCCAAAGACGGCCTCGTTCCCGCTATTTCCGCCACCAACCACCGCGTACAACACAATTCAAAGATGGCCGCGCCTAGCAAAGGTTGTACTGAATTCGAAGCGTGAACTGAGAAAGAAAGAATCATATGATACAATGCTAAATGAACGAACCGGTTGCATCACCAAAGATTTACATATTGTTCGGCTTGTATAGAGCCACCTGTCTCTGCGTCTTCTATTGGACAAACAACATCTCTTGACAAACGCACAACGCGTAATGAATGTTTAATTGTCAATGTAGTGACTTTGACAAATTTCGTACCTAGCTATAAATGCTATGAATGCTAAATTTCTCAAGTGTTTCTATTCCTTTACTTTGTCATAATGTGCAACAGTTTTTCACCTGGTCATGTATCCTGACCTTTTAAACAATTCATACTGGCTTATTTCGGCGCGTTTCCTTTCCATTTGATGCTCTGTGGCTTTGTACGTCGACGTCGGCATTAGCACAAGCGCCATCTTCTTTTATAATTGTATTCATTTCCTTTGCGCATTTTTCTTTCTTTTCTTCTTTCTTCTTTTCTTTCTTTCTTCTTCTTCTTCCCTTTTTCTTCGTTCTTCTTCCCTTTCTCCTTCGCTTCTTCTTCTTCTTCTTCTTCTTCTTCTTCTTCTTCTTCTTCTTTCTTCTTCTTCTTCTTCTTCACTTTTCTTCTTGTTCTTTTCTTTTCTTGTTCTTCTTCTTTTTCTTGTTCTTGTTCTTGTTCTTCTTCTTCTTCTTCTTCTTCTTCTTCTTCTTCTTCTTCACTTTTTGTCTTTTTTCTTGTTCACGTTTCAGTTCTTGTTCTTGTTCTTCTTTTTCTTCTTCTTTTTCTTCTTCTTTTTTTTCTTTTTCTTCTTCTTCACTTTTCAGTTCTTCTTCTTCTTCTTCTTCTTCTTCTTCTTCTTCTTCTTTTCTTCTTCTTCTTCTTCTTCTCTTCACTACAAGATCAACCATTGCTTTTTCTTGGGCTCTTATGTTTCATTTACTTATTCTTTTTCTCTATCTTCTCTTTCAATTCTTATTTTTCTCTCTCTGTCTCCCTCTCTCTTTCTCTCTCTGTCTCTTTCTCTCTCTTTTTTTTCTTTTCATTATTTCTCCCCCCCTCCTTTTCTCTTCTTTCGTCTCTTCTCCTACTCTTGAAATTTCATCTATTTTGTCTAGTTCCCCTCCCTTTTCTTCCATCTCTCTCTCTCTCTCTCTCTCTCTCTCTCTCTCTCTCTCTCTCTCTCTCTCTCTCTCTCTCTCTCTCTCTCTCTCTCTCTCTCTTCATTATTTATCTTTCTGCTTCAATTTTCAAATTGTTCGCCCACTCCAACCATTTTCCCTTATTTCCTTTTAGTAATTACTACTTATGCTCTTTGTCTCTTTGTTCTTTATAATGTATTTTAGGGATACCCATTTTTGTCGGCTGCTAAGAGTTTTAAAAACGAATTAAACATAATTAAATCTATTATTTACGGTCAAACTTTGTCTTAAATCGATAAGTAGTTACATACTGACCATCATTTAAAAAAAGAAAAATATCATTACATATGCAATTTATTTTTAATACAATTTATACATTAAAAATCGTCCAAAGTTCTAGGAAAAGTTAAGTCGAATTTATTTTGATTTATCGTTCAATAATGGTTCAAAAATAGTTTTAAAATACTTATAAGCATTTCTTTGTAGAAATAAGTAAGGCGTTACTTTAAATACATATTTATTAAATATTACTGACATTTTACTCACTCGTTTTAACTTTTAACCAAGTAAAATCCGTTTTATGCATGTATACTTTTTGAAGAAAATCTCGATTGAAAATGCAGAAAAAATATCGATGTATAATTTTTTCTTTTATAAGATAATAGCCAATTAAATAATTATCGAAATGAGTAAAAAAGAAATCTCCAAAAATTTTTTTTTTTTTTCATTTTATTTTTCAATTTTTGGTACTTATTTTCTCATAGAAAAGCCACAGTAAATTTTTTGTTTTGTTTCTATTCATAACTTCGGTCTTTTATCTCATTATTATACTGTAATCAGTATCGAAAATGACTACCTCGCAAAAATGTTACGCCCCCAACATAAGGGGGGGTAAAAATAAGTGACCTGAAAAAAATGAGAAAGTTTTGAAATAAAATAAGTAATGCATTATAAAGATCACTCATTGATACGTAAACACTGAAAAATTCATTAAAATCTGATAATTCCTGATTTTTGGTAAATTATTTTCTCTAGGGGGGGGGCTAAAGTCATTTTGTCAAAGATGCAATTTAGTTTCATTTTGGGTATCCCTAATGTATTTCTATTAGATAGGTTGTTTACAAGACGATCCGTGAACCCATTGGGTTCTTGTGAAGCGTTTGCAACAGCAGTCCATGATGATATCGTTACTTCAATTTTGGAGGGAGTGAAGAATTCTAATTAGTATTTCATATTTATTGTAGTTATATCAAGAATTTTGATGATTAAAAAAAAGTTGTTCAGCGCGAATGTAGACCTTACAAAATTATCATTGAATTGCTAATTGGACTGAAAATTGCTTTATTCTCGTAGAGCATTTTAAGAGTATTGCTCTAATAATAAAAAAATCACCGAAGTAATGAGCCTGTTCAATACTTAATTGGGTGACCACTTAAGAAATAGCAGGTACTGTAAGCAACCAATTTCGACTTGATTCGGCTTTGAATGACCCGAAAAGAGTTGATATGCAAAACAACCAACTAACCAATAGAAAGTGCAATGGAAATGTGAATGATAGAAAAGGAAGAAAGAATGAAGAATTGAAAAGTGAAGAAGAAGAAGAAGAAGAAGAAGAAGAAGAAGAAGAAGAAGAAGAAGAAGAAGAAGAAGAAGAAGGGAACAAAAGAGAAGAAATAGAAAAAAATAAGAATTTGAAAGAGAATAAAGAATAGGGAGAAAGGAAATAAGAAGAAAGAAAAGAGGTGACAAAAGATAAGGGAATGAAATGGAAGAGAAGAAATGAAGAAAAAGAATTTGAAAGAGAATTAAGAAGAGGAGGAGAACAAAATCAGGAAAGAAAGAAAGAAAGAAAGAAAGAAAGAAAGAAGAGAAGAAAGAAGAAAAAAAGAAGAAAAAGGATGAATAGTAGGAGGTGAATGAGTAGAAATAAAATAGTGGAAAAGAGAGAGAGAGGAGAGAGAGGGAGAGAGAGAGAGAGAGAGAGGCGGAAATAATAACGAAAATTTAAAATAAATGCACCCCGGGGCGCGCATGCGTAATATAATCCTAAGCATGAAGGTGTGTCAAAGGCACCCACAGATTATTATCATTATTCCCATTCATCGCTGACCACTAAACGTTTTAAAACATTGGCACTTTAATGAACTGGTATCTTTTTTATAATTAGTTTTGGTTTACTCTTTTAATAAACCCTCGTCTAACCCAAATGGAGGATTACACCATTCTTATTCGTTACCTTTTGTTTTCTCCAGAATTACTAGACAATGACGATCCACTTATACACAGGTTAAGAGGACTACATATATACCCGGCTACACGTGTACCATAATGTATTGTGTGCAACGGTGATTACGTCGCAGAGACTGTAAATATCTTTCTTGTCCAATTAAGGATGACTAGCTAGCAGCTGTGGCCTCCGGGTTGAAGTAGGTCTTTCTATTCCAAGGCTACTTGTGGGGTCGGGGATCTCAATTCGCCGGACAAGCAAAGAATAAATGAAAAAAAGGATGAATTATTTTTTATTTATTTTTATTTTTTATTTATTTATTTTTATTTATTTATTTTTTAAGGGGACCAGAAAGAAAAATAATAACGAAAGAATAAAGTTTGTGTATAGCTTAATTTTGGGTGTGTGTAGCCGGAGGGTAACATTCCAATGTGCAGCTGGGGCTATCTTTATCTTCGCCATCTAGGGGTAAGGCCGATCAGGGAAAAATGATTGTCTAACAGCTAAGGGTCTTATTGCGTTAGAAGAAAACAGAGAATATGAAGTGGGTGCATTTCAGTTCGCTGACAACAGCCGACAGCCATTTTCTATTCACAAGACAAGTGTATTTTGTCGCCCATATCAAAGACAAAATCTTATCGTCTCTTTTCTTGCACAATTCCCGACCACCCATTCTCAGTTTAAGCTCTCTTTCTTTTTCGTTTTTCTTTTCTTTTCTTTTTTTTAGTCTGCTTTCTTTTATTCTGTCCCTCTCTTTATTACAAATATTGTCTCTTTCTTTCCTTTTCTTTTCTTTTTTCATTCTGCTCTCTTTTATTTATTCCTATCTTATTCACAAATATTGACTCTTTCTTTTTTTTTTTTTTTTCATTCACTTTTCTTTTATTCTATCCCTCTCTCTATCACAAATATTGACTTTTTTTTTCTTTTTTTCTTTCATTCAATTTTCTTTTATTCTGTCCCTCTCTTTCTCACAACTATTCTTTCTTTCTTTTCTTTTTTTTTCCATTTTTCATTCAATTTTCTTTTATTATATCCATCTATTTATCACAAATATTGTTTCTTTCTTTCTTCCTTTCTTTTTTTTTTTTTCCTTTTTTCATTGAATTTTCTTTTATTCTATCCCTATCTTTATCACAAATATTGTCTCCTTCTTTCTTAATATCGTAAATTTCTTGCAATTTTTTCTATTTGATAAAGTTTGATAATTTGTATTGGTGAATATTTTCGTACGGTTATTCCCATCATTTTTGTTATGTACACACCATTTCGGCCGATCTGCTTTCCGGTCTTCTTCATTGTTTCTCGGCGAAACCGGGAAACTTCTTATAAATATAATAATGTCAAATCGACACATGGACAGTTGGATAGATGGCGCAACGGATATAAGGGCTGAGTTAATACTTTTCTAAGTGACAATCATCTGGAGTTTACAAGTTCGATCGTGATTACAGGCGAAATAATATAGAATATTTAATACAGCTTAACACTTGTACCCGGTCAGGGTTAACGGAATGAAAACTCTCTACCCCAATAGATTAAATAAAGGGTTTTGTTTGAAATTTCGCGAAGGCTCCCGAATATGACAAGAAGTTTCCCGAGTTCGACCAGAAACATCTTAAGAAGGCTGGAGGTCACATCGCTCGAATTGTTGTGTATATAACAACAAAAAAAAGAAAAGAAAAGAAAACAACAAGTCCGAAAAGTCTAAATAATACATGTGTTTTTCTCTCTTTTATAAAATCGTCCATATAAAATACAAACATGTCAGTATTAAAAAAAGAAACAATAAAAAAACAACTTTAATTCAAAATGGCTGACATTTAAAAAACGATTTTTTTAAATGCAAAGTTGCAGCATTGTTTAAACTTTTAGTAACGGTAACAATTAAAATAGAGATCCGGTAATAATTTCTGACAAATTAGAGGTGCCCATTACCCAGGAACTTTGGAAAGCAAGAAGAAAAACTGAATTTATGAAAAACTTTTTATTTTTTTAAATGAAATTGAAGGGAAGTTGTAAAGAACATTTTTAATTCCCCCTCTCTCTCTCTCTCTCTCTCTCTCTCTCTCTCTCTCTCTCTCTCTCTCTCTCTCTCTCTCTCTCTTTCGTACACACACTCTTATTCTTTCTGAATGTGTGTCCTGTCCCTGTCTCACTATTGATTTCTGTCTGTTTCTATCTATCTAACTATTTATCACAGCCTGTCCATATCTATCTATCTATCCCAATCTCTCTCTCTCTCTCTCTCTCTCTCTCTCTCTCTCTCTCTCTCTCTCTCTCTCTCTCTCATAAAAATATTAATTTTAATTCGTATTTATTGTTTAAATAAGCAATGACTCTCTTAAACTTTATTAAACTCCTCCCAACCCCCCTCTGCTACGTACGGTCAATATCCCTAAAAAAATCCGTTGAGAATATGAAAGTAATAGTGTAGTGTAGCATAGCAGAGAAGATGCATTTCTGGCTAAGTTACTGTTATATTGTTTGAATTGCAAGAACTTGTTGTCTTTAACACATTATTTCTTGTTTTCTATGAATGTCTACTCTTAACCCATTTAACTTCAGTGACATGTAAAATATTTGTATTTACCTGTTTATCTTACTTTTGAATATTTGTAATTGTCTTTTATGTTCATAAATGTAATACAATGTGAAGTTGTATCAAGTCACCTATTTAATAGAAAATCGTACCTGTGGACTTATACTAAGTTAAAACTTAGAATTTTTTTCTCTCGTGTGGTGGACCCGTAGATCTCAGATCATCCACCTGCGTTCCCCAAAGTCTCTCAGTCATCTTGCCTCGGCATGTCACTGATACTTGACTTTGGAAGGAGAGCATGCGGTGCGTGTCGCACAAGCGCACAACATGTAAAACAAAAACAAGTGCAGATATTTCTACAAGTCCCACAGTGATGGAAGAATGATGACGTGTGTAGGCCTGACGGGCTGGAAGCATGCAGATATGAATCTACATACGGCGTGACCCGTGGCCTACATAACGTCACTGCTTTGTTGAATGAACAGCAACATGCCTCGGCGAGGTTGTGGGTGACTGAGCAAACCCTTGGGTAACACTGTTCACCCAGCCATTTGGGAAGTGTCTAGAAAAGGAGACCTAAGCAAATGCCGGTTCACCTATCAAGCTGGCTACAGACCTGCGGTTCGACGGGTGTCCGCATTAGCTGGGTGAAAACAAGAAAATATTACAACAAAAAACAACGTTAAGAATAGCCACCTGGAATGTCTGGACACTTCTCGATCTTGAGAGATCAGGAAACCCCAAACGATGAACTGGTGTCGGGACAGGGGAGCGTCTCGATATGGGGTCGACATCAATCCCCTTGCAGAAGTCAGTTTCAGCGATATGGATCAATTGACAGAAGGGGTTGGGCTGGGTACACGTCCTCTTGGAAAGACAGGCCGATGGTAGCTGTAAGAAGTTTGAGGTAAGGTGGCTTGAGCACTCCATCCTTAAGCGACACATGATGGACGTCATGGAAACATTTCCTACATTTAAGTCTGGCCTGTCTGTCGAGGGCTTCATATGTGTGACAGGGTACATAAAAAAACAAGTTTGATCCGTGGGCCATCTGCGTGCTCACAACTGAACTACTTGTAGAAATGGCTTTATTCTGTGAAGAAGTGGCAATCACCACATATATATATATATATATATATATATATATATATATATATATATATACTACTCAGTTTATATCTATGGTTCATAATCTATCTGCCTTAGTCTATTTCTATCTGTCTATGTCTGCTCTTATCCCCCCCTCTCTCTCTCTCTCTCTCTCTCGTAATTAAAATAAAGAGTGGGAGGAAGTGTCAAAAATATGGAGAAGGGAGGATAATTGCTATGAAGATAAACGAGAGTTAGAGGAAGTATTACAAAGAGGAGAGGAGGAGGGACAATGTAATTAAAGTAATGACAGTGGGAGTAAGTGTCACAAATACGGAATGGATAAAGTGGTGATGGTTGTGGCGACGAAAATAAATACATTAAGAGAAATTGTATAAAACAATAGGGGAGTGGATCGAGGCGATCAGCCTAAATAGTGTAGGAGAAAGCACAAATCAGCAGGCAGGGGGAGGTGCTGAATATCGTGGAGAAACCCTAAAAGATGAACATCAAATTATTTGTACGATTGTGTTTAAAATAAAAAAATGAAGTATTCCAAAAAGATGAATTTATTCTTGATGGACGTTATAACGTTTCGATTTTAGTAACCTTCATCGGGACTTGAATTAGGAAGACTGTTCGAATGACTTACGAAAACTAGGAGAACGGTAGTTAGTGTGTGACGAAAAGGGTGTAACCGAATCCGGCGTAGCGTAAGTACTAGACCACGAAAAACCTTCCGAGAAACGGTAAAAAGTGTTGTGTTTCATAGGGGAATATAGATATAAGATGAGAGATGTTCAGATTGGCTGAAATTAGTATCGTTAAACTTTAATGAGAGAGGTTTATTGTTCAGACGTTTAATTTGTTTCATGTTATGTTGTATTAGGGTATATTGTGATTTTGGCTTTGTAGGTGCGTGCCGATGGTTTGTAGTAAGATTTAAAGTAATGGATGGCAGTATGTGGGTGAGTGAGAGGGTGGGTGGGAGTTCGTGTCTCAGAGAGTGTGGGTTAGTGTGGGGGTGGATTAGTTAAATTTAGGTGTCTTGTAGCGATCTAGAACTATCAGAACGGTGAAATGTTGAAGAACCCTGGCCTAATATTGAGCGAAAGTATGAGATAGATGACACCGGTTTTGTATATCTGTCTTAATTTTTGTTGTTGTGGATGTGAGCTTATATTGTAAAAAGTAAAGTCTACGGGGCGGCCTAAAGTCGTATCAGCCAGTCAGCGAGGGAGTCTATCCCCTTTTCAATAGCACTAGACCAAGGAGATTGTTTTTAGCATCTGAGGTGGAGCGCCCCATCTACCATCAGCTCCTTATTTTACCACATAGATCCCTGTGCTACTCATACGCTGAGTTGGCGGGGACCGGTATCGAACTAGGAACCTTGTATGCAAATTAGTGCAAATATGTGGCCACATTGGAAAAAATGATGGAATGAAAATAAAAATTGAATTTCAGTTTGTTTGTTTGTTTGTTTTCATCTCTTCAACTGGCAAATTCATGTGTTGGAAGGGTGTAAAAATAAATCAGCATATCTCCAGGTTATGTGAGCTTTATAATCAGTTTCCATACCTAGGAAGTAATATCTCATCTACAGAAAGCGAAGTCAATGTAGTATGCACAGGAAACGTATATTGACATATTATCGTTCAAATGGAAATCTGATCTCAATGATAAGATAAAGCTAGAATTCTTCTAAGCCGTAATCATATCGGTGCTACTGTACGGCTACACTACTTGAACTCTCGCCATAACTGTCTTCTCTCTTTACCTTCTCACTCTCGCCGTCTATTCTCTCTTTTCCCTCCTTCCCTCGCTCTTCTTCTCTACTCTCTCAACTCCTCCAGTCTTCTTTCCTTCTCTATTCAGTTTATTACTCTCTCTCTCTCTCTCTCTCTCTCTCTCTCTCTCTCTCTCTCTCTCTCTCTCTCTCTCTCTCTCTCTCTCTCTCTCTCTCTCTCTCTCTCTCTCTTATATTTCTCCTCTAACCCTTCCCTTTTATTTACTTTCTACTCTTTTTTTTTATTGATTCAACTCTCCTCGCTTACATAAAATCATCTAAGAACGATTGTCTTTTACTGATATACAAAGTTGAAAAACCCTAGAAAATCAGCATCCAAACACCGACATGGCTGAAAAAATGATGTCTCGATTTAAACTTCAAGATGCACCCCTATTTAAGCCTCGTTTCCTTTATTTCCCCCCGCCTCTATTTTTTCTTCTTCCTCTCCATTCACTGTGATCTTTTTTTTTTTTTTCTTTAACTGCGTATTTTAAACACCATAACTTTCTCTGCCCAGCCAATTCTCAATCTTTTCTTTCATCGATCATGCTGCCCGCATTCACCTGCATGGAGAGTTTTCGACTAGAATTTGACTTTCTAATTACAAATTGACATAAGAGGCCAGAACCAATATGGCTGCGATGAAGCGAGCCTCGAGAACTTCCGGTTCTTATGGTTCCACCAGCTCACGAAAGAGACGTCACTATTGTCACCCGAAATCCAAGCCAACAATACATCTTATTTGGTTTATTAAGCATTTAATTAATAAACGTTATTGAATGTTGACTGAAAACGGTGGAGCTGGATGCTGGCCTTATTTCTGTCGACAAACATTATAACTCCGGTGTGTGTCGCGAGCACAAAATACCGGAAGTCGTTCCCCTTCTTTCGCCATTTTAGAAAAGAGCGTTGTAATTCAAGGTTACTGATTTGACTGGACTAACAGTTAGGTTAATGAAGAGGGAAGAGGAAACTGGCCAAACAAGGAATATTTTTTGAAGGGAGCTCTTCAGTTGGTGAGTGTTCCGAGTCAACCGGAGACATCTCAGGCAAACAGTGAGTATTTGCTTGTTTAGCTCAAATGTAAGCACATCGGGCTGATTGGCAATCATACGATTTTAGACCGCCTTCAAAAATAACGGACTTCTGATAAACATTTCAACAAGCTTCATTACGAAAAAAAAAGAAATCTTATTTTAAATCAGAAAAATAAAACTTCTCCTCATTAGGCGAAAATAAAGGGCTTAATTTGTTTTTTAGTTGCTTGTTTGGTTGGTTGGCTGGTTGAATTTACGGCATATCAACTCTTGTTGGGTTATTTTATTCTAAAGTCAGTTTAACAATTATGGTATCCAATTATATACAGTACAAAAATGTATTTTCATAATTATTTTAAACAGTTGGTTGATTGTTTTACGGCATATCAACTCTTTTCGGGTCATTTAATGCCGAATCAAGTCATTTTGAAAAATAAAAGACCCACTTTGTTTACAGTGCCTGTTTTTGCGTAAACGGTCACCCAATCAATTATTGAACAGGCTCATTGCTGCTTAACTTTAGTGACCTGGCAGGAACCGGTGCTTTCAGCGTGATTTGACCATAACAGGAGGAGGAGAAGGAGAAGGAGAAGAATGAAATAGTTGTTTGGTTGTTTTGTTTTACGGTATATTAACTCTTTTCGAACCATTTAATGAATCAAGTCATTTTAAAAAAACAAAGGTCAGTTTGCTTACAGTGCCTGCTTTTGTTTAAGTGGTCACCCAAATTAAGTAATGAACAGGCTCATCGCTGCTTAACTTCGTTGATAGCTTAAACTCGGGCTTTCAGCGTGACTTGACCGTATTTATTTTTTTTTAAACTGGTAAATATTTCATACTTGGTTGCAATATCTATCAATATTTTAAGGGTCGATGTATTAATCAATTTACGCAACCCCTCCACCGCGAGAAGGATGTGACAAATTAAGCAGAGTAAAGTTGGTTTGAATTCTGAGTTTTCCTTATCCTGGACTGTTAACCAAACCTAAATAACCCAATATGCCTGTGGGAGTTATTTTCGTATTTGCCTGGGGAGTTGTCTGCCCGTTTAGTTTCGCTGGTTCCCGCTAGGGGCCTGGTCTATTTAAGCGGCTAATTTGAACTTCTTCTCTCTCTTTTCCTGTTGCTCGACCTACGAGACACTATGGGTTAGACTTAGGTCTACCCCCTTCTCGTTGGGGCTTCGGCCCTCAACGTCTGACTTGTCACTGTAAGTGATTCATACAACATGGACTATTCTTAGTCTCATGACTGTTGCTTTTATGTTTAGCCTTTTTACATGTAACTGTATATTACTTATGTATATGTGTTTATGTACACCTCTATGTATTATGTACCCTGTTATTCTTGTGCTGTGTACCATATTTAATGTTTTGTCTATCAACCTTTGTCGGAGTTGTATCTTCAAGTATTAACACTTTGAATCTTACATGCACAACAATTTTACGATATCTGGGGTGCGAGAGAACAGATGGATTGATGCTTTTCCCAAAGGCATGAACGAAAAGGGAAACGCAAACAGCTTCGTCCAGGATTTGAACTTGGATCACCGATTCCATTTCCTACGACGATAACCATTACAAGCGCGCCTCCAACGATTTATTAAGGTTGTTCAAAATCATTTTAAACTGGTAAACCCTCCATAATTAGTTGCATCATCAATTTTTAATAAGGTTCACAATAATTTTAAACAGATAAACACTTCATACTTAGTTGCAATATCAATGTTTTTGAGCCAATGCATTAACGCACTTCACAATCGTTTTAAACATTATCCCAATAAGATCTATTTGCCTCATAGACGGCACCCTAATAGCTACTACCGCTCCAGGTCAGTGTGAACTGCAGAATAATGGTACTGAAGGGGTGACTACACATTCTACAGAGACCCAGAACTGGAGCCTCAACACGAGAACCGTTTGATGTCATACCCAGAACATAATTTGATTAGTATGGATATAAAACGTCTCAGTTTATACTTATGCCTATTAATGAATTACTCCGCCCTGTCGGCTGGGGCGTTAGAATGCACCGACTGCACCTCTGCAGGTGGATGAGCAGTTCATTACTTGCAATACTCCACTTTGGCCCTATCTTGGGCTAGACGGGCAGTCGGAGAGGCCCCCTCCGATCAATCGGCTGGTCACGTCAAGCCCTAGCACCTATATGATTTTCCCAACCCTATTGTCCTTATGGCAAGCCCCAACCCCTTTTATCATATGGGTGCTAGAAGGCGGTGGCTGCAGGTCTACATGTCCTGGGAATGACGTTAAACTCTGATGGTGAGGTTCCAGTTTTGGAGGTTTGGGGAATGTGGAGCACCCCATTCATCACCATTGCTCCCTGGTCCACTCTGACCCGGAGTGGTAGTACCTGTTAGGGTCCCATCTATGGGTTAAATAGAAAAATGTATTTATAAAAAAATTCTATTATCCATTAAGAATTGATTTATTTCAAAACTTTATCAGCATTAAATGACCCACTGAGGTTGATATGCCGTAAAACAAAACAAACAAACAAATTAATGAATTACTAGCATGACCTGTGATTCGACGGACAGATCAATATATATGAATAAATGAAGGAAAAGACTTTAAATTAATGTAATAATTCATTTCAACTGAAGCCGTCTTCCGTACAATGTAAACAGCGGTGATCATGGTAAATACACGATTAAAACCAATAAAACATCCTTTAAATACGAATAATTATTCTAAAATTGAATAAAAGTTCTCTCTGTAATTTTAGAAACGTAATATAATTATAAGAGCGTATCATCTCTCTAATAATTTATCATATCTGTTTTGGGACGATTTTGTATATCTTAGCAACGTGGTGACGAATAAACACGATTTGAATTATTAATTGAATTAGTAAATATTTCCCGCCAATATTTTTTATGCTTGTTTTGGTTGGTCAACCAACGACAAAAAACAAAATGGACGTGTCTATCAATGTTAAAATTGCAGGGTTTTTTTATCGACCGTAACTGGGACCTGGGAGTAATGGCGATGAAGGGGTATCCACACACACACCCAAACTCCAAAATTGAAACTTCACCATTAAATCCAGTTTAATATTCATTTTTAACAGCATATAAAGTAATCAGTGATTTCCAATTAATTCTATTTATTTTTATTTTTCAGGTCTGGTTTCAGAATCGAAGAGCCAAATGGAGAAAGAAAGAAAAAGTCGGCCCGCAAGCGCACCTCTACGGCCCATATTCAAACAGTTTGAATCTTGGATTGGGACGAGTCGGTGTTTTGCCCACCCAACAGAGTTATGCTGATCTTTTAATGAAATCGTACGAGAGCCACATTTTGGGGCGGTACAGCCTCGCTTCGGCCCAGAACGTCGGAGCACAGTTCAGCTCATCTACAGCGGCCGCTGCAGCTGCGGCAGCCGCTGCTGCCGCGGGCTTCTACAGCCCGATGGCTCTAGCTGCCGCCGCTGCCGGACTGTCATCCACCTCACCAACCCAACTCAGATCATTCCCACCCCTCAGCACGCATCTACCACCGCCCCCGGGGTCTTTTCAACACCTCCTGGCCAGTATGACGTCCACGGCAGCAAAGACACGGGACAGCGGCACTAGTAGTAGTAGCAGCAGCAGCAGTAACACTAGTATTGGTAATAGTAACAATAGTAACAGTAGTAGTAATAGTAATAACAATAACAATAACAATAACAATAATAATAATAGTAATAATAACAACAACAGCAGCAACAACAACAACAACGGTAGCGGAGGAGATGGGAGTGGTTCGGCGGAAAGTGGCGGGAATTCCCGAGGAGAGCCGACAGCTCCTACGTCACCAACGTCGGCTATGACGAATAATTCCGGACTGACGATCTCTTCGGGGAGTTTCTTGGATGCTGACCGGCGTTCGTCGAGTATCGCCGCTCTCCGAATGAAAGCGAGGGAACACGAACTACGACTTGGATTAAATGGGAAATGTAACAGCATTGTTTACTAAATAACAAAACAACAACAAAAATGAAAGACACAAATATGTCTGAACTTTTGAAATGAGAAAACAATAACACTAATCTAGTCAGACTAATACTCTCATGTTGGTTGTTACGGAAACAACCTTTCGACCGTTCTACTCTTCGGCCTTCTTCAAATGTCGATCGTATTTGGTAACCTTGTAAATCATAACTTATAAATCAATCTCTGGGGGTGTAGGGATACTATGGTGTGTATGGATACAATATATAGATATCTTTCCTTGGATGGGGATGTAACTCAAGTATCAGAGTTAACTGAAAATGTATTAAGGATAAGGGAAAAAGTAATGAGCATAAGATATAAGGTGAACAGAGTAATTGGCAATTTCTGGATAGAATTAACAAGTCCGGTGGTATTCCGTTGTTTCTCTCTTCCGGGGTTTCGTCAGAAACTATTCATAGAAAAAACAGACGATTCCATTCTCGTTATCTAGGTACTATTTGACAGCTTACAAGTCTGTTGGGGCCTAGAAGGGTTTTGTATGACAGTCACAGAAACTCATTGTTAACCTCTTTTTACCTCTGTTCTTTGAACAAAAAACATTGTCTCTCTCCTCTGTCAGGGAACGGGCTACATGGCTATATTACACACACTTCTCAAGTATGTCTTTTTCCATTTTTACCCCTTTCACTTACTGCTTGTTCATGGAACAATACATTTGTATAGTTTTAGCTGTTGGAACACGTTTGTGTATTCTTTCTTTTAATACCATTGGTATGTATCTTGTATCTATAAAACGTTAAATGTTCTTGTATGTGCAAATGAGCTTATCTTGTCTTTACTTGCGTTGTGTTCCATGTTAGTATATCATGGATATGCTAATATTATTACTTGGTAATCGGGTACTCGACTAAATATCCTTCTTACCACCAAGCATTTTTAATAAGGATAGTCTGTTTTCATTCCTCTGTCCATTCTAGAGTATATTTAACCGTATCTAGAGACAACCGTCGTAAAAAATGGACACAGTGAGGCGAGTTCAAATCCCTGTTTGCATTTCAAATTAGGCTAATACCCTTGAGAAAGGTATGCATCCAACTATTCTTCCTCCAGCCATGGGTAAATAGTAGAGCAGACTGTGCCCTTTAACCTTGGTTAGGCAACCAGTCTATAAAAAAAAAAAAATACTCCGCTTAAGAAATTGACCTTGTGCCACCCTGTTCGTGTGGAGGGATTGTATTGCAAGATGATAACGGTCGTACTTTTAAGGAACACGAGTATTAATATATAGATTGGTCATTGGGGAGTATAAATACATATATATATATATGAATTTATTTAAAGTTTTTTTGTTTTTGTTTTTGCAAATTTGCTATAATTTGCTTTCAAATTTGAATTACTTTAAATATTTAGAAAGAAATTAAGGCTGAAAATAGTCAATTCTATTCAAACACAATGTAGTGGACTCTTCTGTAGATGTTAAACCACATTTTGTTTCCTTCCACTGATGTCGACCTTGTTGAGGACAACTTCTCCCAGAATATTTACAGTCGTAACAGCATGGATATACACTTACAGCCATGACAGTACCGAATACCATGATTCTATCTGTCTCTGTCTGTCTGTCTGTCTATCTATATCTCCAACCATACATATCGGTCATCGATCCTGGCAAGTTCACACGATATCGTATTCGCACACAGCCAATCAATGCAAGTGTTTTCTGGTTGGCCCATTCTGGCCTGTCCATGTGTAGGTGTCCACGGAAGAACGTCATTTATGAGTTCATCCTTACTTCTCAAGCAGTGTCTTGATCGTCTTACTTGGATGCTTTGTGGGATAGAATGTAAATGGCCGTACAGCGGCTTTTTGTAGAGTACTGCTTCCAGGATTTGTTTAGGACAGCACGCAGCATCCTTGTGTATTTCCCTAATAGGAAGGCATTGACTGCTATTGACAGATTATCGATCATATGGAAATCTGATCTATCTCGTGAGATAAAGAGTGAATTCTTCAAAGTTGTAGCCATATTAGTGCTACTATATGGCTGCACTTGGACTTTAACGAAACGATTGGGAAAAAGGCTAGATGGGCATTGGTCATTGAGGGAATATATATATATATATATATATATATATATATATATATATATATATATAATATATATATATCGTCTATGAATAAGAACACCCTACCAATATTTTTTTAAATAAAAAAGTTAATTTTCTTCCAAGCCAAATATAAAAACAACGACCTCCCAATAAAATAGAATTGGTTTAAGGTTAAGTCACACTGAAAATACCAACTTCCGCTAGAGCATCGAAGTTAAGCAGCAATGAGACTGTTCAATACTTAACTGGGTGACTACTTCAACACAAGCAGGTACTATAAGCAACCTGAGACTTTTGTTTCGTATCTAAGCAAAACTTAGTAAATAAGAATATAATACAGTCAAGTTTAGCTCAGTCGATACAGTGTTCGGCTAGGAATCACAAGGTTCTTGGTTCGATACCGGCGCTCATCAGCTCAGCGAATGAGTAGCACAGGGATCTGTGCCGTAAAGTAAGGAGCTGAAGGTAGGTGTGGTGCTCCACCTCAGATGCTAAAAATAATCTCCTTGGTCTAACGCTAGGAAAAGGGGATAGACTCCCTCGCTGTATGGTCCATACCGACATTAGGCCGCCCGACGACTTACTTACTTACGGAAGTTAAGCAGCTATAAGTCTGTTCCGTACTTAGATGAGTGACCACTTAGTAACAGTAAGTACACTAAGAAATCTGAGACTTGTGTGCGATGTTAAGCAAAACTTAGCATTTAATAACAGCAGTACATGCTTACAATGCAGCCAAATAATGAAACGTTAAGTAGCTATGAGACTGTTCAGTACTTAGATGGGTGACCATTTAGTAACAGCAGGTACTATAAGGAACCCGAAGCCATGTACTCTTCTAAGAAAAGCTTACTATCAACATAATGCAGCCAAATTATGAAGTTAAGTAGCTATGAACTGTTCAGTACTTAGATGGGTGACAATTTAGTAACATCAGGTACTTAAAGCAACCCGAGGCCTATATGCTATTCTAAGCAAGGCTAAGTAAATAACAACATAATACAACTAGATCATGAAAGTTAAGTAGCTATGAGACTGTTCAATACTTAGATGGGTGAACACTTAAGAAACTGCAGGTACTGTAATAAATCAGATAGCTTTGTGCCATATCTAGGCAAAGTTTACTAAATGACAACATAACGAGGCGTTTATTTAGCTAATTAGTGGTTCCGAATGCTAAATGTTTGAAAAATGTTTTTTTATGTGATGTTACTAGGATAAAAATTTCCCGGGTTACGAAATACAAAGATGCCTGAAGACAGACGGAGAGTATAACGGTCGAAACGTTGTCTTGATACCAGCCAAGATGAGGATATTAGTTTAATCATTAGGCATGACGGTCGATCACACTCTACACCAGATAAAAATCTCCGGACCAAATCTGGCCAAAATAATTTCACAAAATTCTTGTCAGTTGAATTCTGTGAAGACAACTAATATGAACATTTTTTAAAAAGCAAGAAAAATATTATCTTTTGAGATACACACATAATGTATGTTTCAGAATGGTCCTGATTTTTTTTTTTTAATTCCCAAACGAGGCCCGCTCCGATGCTATTGAGAGCAAAATGCATTCGTAAGCGAAGTATTTGTTTGTAAAATACATTATTAATTTCGTAAAAGAAACAACATTGATTTCTACAAAGCGTACATATTTTTATAATTTTGTCAGTAAGTAAAGTTTTTGTTTGTTTTTGTTTGTTTTTTTAAAGTATTTTTAGACGATCTTTTTAAAGGATTGAAAAATTACACTTTGTAAAGAATCGTCTAAAAAATCAACGATAAATTTATCTCTACCCACTAAAAAAATTGTAAAAAAATATTCACACTATACACAAATCAATATTTTTTTCGAATTTAATAATGAATTTTACAAACAAAAATGTGGCTTACTTACAGGAACTCATCTCAGCCGTGCACTAGTATGTATATGCACTGGTGGTTATTTTGATTATCTGCCCTTGAGCAGTTTTTTTTTTTAACTAGGTTTTGTTAAAAGCAATTTTTAAAAGTTTGCTCCGATGAAAATCGATCAACAACATGCTACGGTAGGAATAAATAAATCAAACTAATAATACATAAATAGATAGATAAATAAAACCGCTAGTTATCAACGTCTTTCCAAGATCTTCGGCGGGCCATATAGACGCAGGATTAGGCATCTTTATCTTTAGCGTTGCAAAATGGCCAATCGGCAGAACAGATATTCAAATTGTGCTGCAAAAGTAAAGTTCAACACAAAAGAGTTGAAGTTTTTTTCTGAATTTACCATAAATAATGAACAAAATATAAGGATCTTAAAATGGAAGTTGCAACAAGAATGGGTCATTTAACCACAGCCCCAATTCCAGTAGTAATCGGAGCACTGGGAACCCTTAAGAAGAATACTGATACACAAATTAAGAAAATCGCAAGAGATATATCTATATCTGAAATACAAAAGATTGCGTCTAATGAGCACTGATCGCCAACTTAGAAAAAAAATTCTGTCTAGTATCTTCAATAACTTCCCAAGAAGAAAAGACATTCGTTTACCTTGGTAAAGGATTATATCCAATTACAAATCAGGAAACATTGAATATGGTAAAAAAAGTAGTAGTGGTTGACAATTCTTCATATAAAAACTAAAATTACAAAAAAAAAAAAAAATTAAATAATTTATTAATTAACAAAGACTGTAAAAACTCAAAAAAGAACTTTTGAAAATGAAAATAATTTCGAATAAATATTCCACTGAATAATAATGCACTTTAACAACGAAGTTCGAATGGAACTAAAATCATCTTTCAGCTTCCCCCATTTTTTTTTTTTTTTTTTTTGTATCGGCCTGTTCATTAAAATGGCGTTGCACATAACGACCTCTGCGTAAACATTTGGTTTGTAATTTTTATCGGCTAATAAAACACTGCTCACCGTAAAACATTCTCATACAAAACAAAAACAAAAACAAAAAACAAAAAACAAAAGAAAAAAGAATTGGACAAAACGCTTTCTGATTAGTAGTCTGTTTATTGGGTTTTTACTCGGTATTACTTTCTCTTAATTTTTCCAAGAGGCTCATGGGATTTGATGACGTCATAATTGAAACCATTTGTGGCTGAAGTAGCAAGAAGCTGTGTATCTCTTCTACACTTATAGTGTAACTGTCCTTACGCATTACTGTTGCTTTTGCAATAAACATGACTGACCGCATCACGTTACAAATCGGCAACTATGAGTTGAACACACACCAGAAGATCAAAAACTTTTCTGAAAAAAAAAAAAGAAAAAAAAAGAAAAAAATGAAGAAAAAAAAAATCCCTGAATGATTATTATATGACAATTTGAATAGCTGACGCAACGCAACCTTGTGTCAGATTTTGGCTTCGTTGGGGAGTCAAATAAATACCGTGACGCAACTTAACGACACCGAGGCAGACGACTTCGGTCTACTTTCATGCTATAAAAAAAAACAATTTAAAAAAGAGTTACCACCCTTTCTATTCTTGGATTCATTCATTTAAAATGTTCATATATATATATATATATATATATATATATATATATATATATATATAAGAAAAAACGAATAATGAATTTGAAAAAAAAATGGACACATAAACAAAAATGTCGAACAAAAATCGATAACTTCTTGTCAATACGTTTAATTTTTTTCTTACTCACTTTGTTGAAATATATGTATTTGTCAATGTCTCTCTGAGTCTATGATTTATATGCATTTTTAATGAGTACACTGGCCTACGTTAAACAATTTTCCAAAGGTCAAATGTTTATCAAGTGATATATGATCGCCATTTTATGCTGAATTCAAAAATACCATTCATTGTGTTTAATCAGGTCTGTTTTTTTTAAGATGTGCTTGAATACTTCACAATAAATTATACACAATAATAACACTTATTCAAAAGCCTGTGGATTCTACTTATCACACATAGATTGAGTCATAATACCGTTGTATATAGGGCCGGGTTAGCTCAGTCGGTAGAGCGTTCGGCTAGAAACCACAAGGTTCCTCGTTCGATACCCGCCCTTGCCAACTCAGCGTATGAGTAGCACAGGGATCTGTGCGGTAAAGTAAGGAGCTGATGGTAGGTGTGGCGCTCCACCTCAGACGTCAAAATAATCTCCTTGGTCTAGCGCTAATGAAAAGGGGATAGACTCCCTCGCTGCATGGCTGATACCGACATTAGGCCGCCCCGACGACTTTACTTTACTTTACATTTCAAGTAAGGGCTTGTATCTTAAAAATTTGATCTGATTAGAAAAAACGAATATGATATTTGGATTCAGCGTAGAAAATTTTGCCTTAAAATCAACTGTTATATATTCGACCTTGAAAACATTGCAGGCCAGTGTTATTTGTCGTTTATCTTTTTGTTTCTTGACAGGTCTTTTTAAACTGGTTTACTCTTGCGTATGAACTGTCAATACATGTATAGATAAGTCTTTTGATAATACATGGAATTATTGAAATCAAATCATATCATATCTTCAGTTGATATAAAACACAAATCAAGAGTATCACCAAAACCACCAATAAAATTCGGCACACATCTAAAGATAAGAATTTCATCATCTATCTTGTTATTTCTTATGCTCTTAAAATAATGATAGGAAATGTGATCCTTGATACTAATGCAGAATAGCGCGCAATGTAATGCTTTTTATACGTAATCTAATGATATTATCTCTTGCGCGCTATTCTGCATTAGTACTAAGATATATGATATGATTTGGTTTCAATAATACCATGCATTACCACAAGACTTAACAAGACTTTACCAGGGCACTAATGCAGATTAGCGCGCAAGAGATATCATTATGTAAAAAAAGCATTACATTTCACGAATATATCCAAAACGTTTGAGACGCTAGGATTAGGGTCAGGATAAGGGTTAGTATTAGGGTCAGGGTTAGGGTTAGGGTTAGTGTTAGTTTCAGGGTTCGGGTTAGTGTTAGTGTTAGTGTTAGGCTTAGGCTACTTCGGGAGTTTCCGTAATCTAATGCTATTTATACGTAAAATGCGATTTTAATGGTATTATCTCTTGTGCGCTATTCTGCATTTATACCCTCATTTTAATAATTTGTACAAAATTATATGGTCTCAAGTATCAATTCTTATTTGAAATATAAACAAATCGCCAAATCCCAGGATGAAGACTAGACTTTCTAGTGTTTATTAACAAGGAGACAAGAACTTGTCATCTTGCGGATTTTTTCATTTCAGTCAATCACAGGGCGAAAATAAAAGAAAACGAATAAATAGTCAAATACCTGGATTTTGCTAGAAAGCTAAAAACATAGGGGTGATTGGGATACCAACTGTAGTTGGTGCTCTTGGAACAGTCCACAAACACATAGAAAAGAAATTGAGGCAACTGGAGATCATAGGCAGAATCGAGACTATCCAGACCACAGCACTGTTAAAATCAGCTAGAATATTTAGTCATGGAGACCCGAGGAGGCTTGGTGTCATTTCAGTAAAAAATGACACCAGTTAAAACTGGTGTGAAAAAACTCGTAAGGGGTAAAATACTAACAATAACAATAGCAACAACAACAAAGAAAAAGTGATAATATACAGAAGATTAGCAAGTGTAGGTTATGTGTTGGCATCCTTCCGTCAACGAGAGACGATGGAGTAGTGTCAAGGTTTTTGTTAACTTGAACTGCATAGCCTGGGCGGGTTCATATGGAGGATGAGCTGTTGCCCGTGCAGCAAATCCCCCCTTTCCACACTGCCGCTGTGATCCAAAGGAAAGGTAAGGTACCAATGCGGTTTGGCAACGGTAGTGTCGCAGGAGTTGATGGGTAGCACTAGATTTCAGCATCACACCACCTTAGGGACTCCAGCTCCTGATTTATTTTCGGGGTTTACTCCCTTAGCCTTTCCTTGAGGCAACATAGGTTCTGTGTCGTACTTCTTGAGTTGATGGGTTGCCGACCATAAATCCCCAAATGGGTCTGAATGGGCTCTTTAGGTTATGAAGTGACAGATGAAACGGTTAATAAAATAATAAATGAATGCAGCAAACTGGCACAAAAGGTTTTTTTTTTTGATTTGGTTTTGTTTTACGGCATATCAACCTCAGTGGGTCATTTAATGCCGATAAAGTTTTGAAATAAATCAATTCTTAATGGATAATACCATTTCTTTTATAAATACATTTTTCTATTTAACCCATAGATGGGACTCTAACAGGTACTACCACTCCGGGTCAAAGTGGACCAGGGAGCAATGGTGATGAAGGGGTGCACCACATTCCCCAAACCTCCAAAACTGGAACCTCACCATCAGATAGAGTTTAACGTCATTCCCAGGACATGTAGACCCGCAGCCACCGCCTTCTAGCACCATATGATAAAAAGGGTTGGGGCTTGCCATAAGGGCAATAGGGTTGGGAAAATCATATAGGTGCTAGGGCTTGACGTGGCACAAAAGGAATACAAGACTAGGCATGACTGGGTGGGAAAAGTGATCCACTGAGAATTGTGCAAGAGACTAAAATTTATACATGCTGACAAATGGTATATGCCTAAACCAGAATATGACCTAAAAAATCAAGATGCAAAAAAAAATCTCTGAAACTTTGAGATACAAACAGTCATCCAATCCCGGTTAGAAGACCGGATCTTGAGGCGAAATATATGCGCACATTCAATGGAATAGGATATTATTGGATGAACGAAAAAACTGTAGCAAAAGTCCATGAAAAAGAAAAGTCTGATTTCAAACCTGTTAAACTCCGCTTAAGAAATTGGCCTTGTGACGCAACCTGCTTGTGAGGAGGGGTTGGTAAATGTATAAATATATCCGTTGTGCCATATAAACGCTGTGTATATAACAGTAAAGATGAGAACAATAGTCCGAAAAATCTAAATGATACAAATTATTAATCTCCATCAAAAAAACTTCAGACAAATAAGTTATGTTTTGAAATTTAATATTTAATTAATTCATTAGGAAGGGGTTGGGTGGGTGATTGGTTATTTTGTTTTACGGCATATGAACCCTTTACGGGTAATTGTATGCCGAATCGAGTAATTTTGATAATCAAAGGACTCATGTTTCTTATAGTACCTACCGTTGTTTAAGTGGTCACTCATCTAAGTATTGAACAAGCTCATCACTGCTTAACTTCAGGAATCTAGCGATGGAAATTAAAATAAAAAGTTTGAGATGATGGTTCGTTTTAGCACAACATCTCAAATGAGAACACCTACCGAAAATTAGTATTATCTACGTTATTCGGACTATTGTCCCCATCTTCATTGTTATTTGTACAACGTTCCGGCCTTCTTCAGATATTTCTTGTCGGACTCGGGAACGTTGTACAAATAACAATGAAGATAGGGACAATAGTCCGAATAACGCATATAATACTAATCTTCAAGCCTCATCTCAAACATTCAGAGAAATAACCTACCGAAAAATTGAAATATTTCGTACACGTTTTCATTTTCATTTAGAGACGACGCTTTGATTTAATCAAAATCGATATGTTTAACACTAATCGAGTAATTTTTAATCAATAATTTTCCTATAAAAATTAAAAATTTAATTCTACGAAAATTAAATGGGAGCTTTATTGATATTTTGAATACTCGGCGCTAAATCAATCGGCATGTAAGTATAGATATAGATGTATGCCATATATACGGAACCTTTGTATATATACATATATATATGTGTGTGTGTGTGTGTGTGTGTGTGTGCGTGTGTGCGTGCGTGTGTAAACGCATGTGTGTGGATGTGAGTGTGTGCTTATGTACATAAGCTGATTTCCTTAGCGACATATGCATCGAAAATCCACGTATATTAAATAATTAATTATTTTGTATTTATCTTTATTTGTTAATGGAAAACCAGTTAATTTGTAAATTTCTCTCTCCACCTCTCCTCTCTAATCCTATCTCTCTCCCTCTAATCCCATCTCTCTCTCACACACACACACTCTCTCTCTCTCTCTCTCTCTCTCTCTCTCTCTCTCTCTCTCTCTCTCTCACACACACACACACACACACACACACACACACACACACACTCCCTCTCTCTATATATATGTATATCTCACCCACTCTCTTGTCCTATCTATCTATCTATCTATCTATCTATCTACCTATGTGACTATTTATCGATTGTAATTCTTGTAATTATCTTTGATAGAACCAACGCGCGCTCCAAAATAAAATTTAAGTATTTATCAAATAAATTTGAATAAATGAATTTAATTTTTTTCAAATTTTTAATTTTAGGAAATAGAATATTGAAATAAATTTGTATTTAGTAACACCACTTCGATTTCAACGGCTTACATTCTTCTCCCCAGCAACAATTTGAATGCCATAATTCCTTTTTATGGGTGGGCGTGTGGGGGGGGGAACCTCACGAGCACCCTACCAGATACATTAAACTACAGTTAGTATGAAACGCTATATATACTGTTTTTCCTACACCTACATACTTATCATAAAGTTCAATTCTAATAGAATAAGAGATTAACAACAATATCTAATAATAGACTACAATAATTATAACACTATTTGTCAATCTATGTGATAAAAGTTGGTTGGTTTTGCGACATATCAATCCTTTTTTCGGGCCTTTTAATGCTTTAATAAAGTCATTTTTTGACCCAGGTTGCTTACAGTAACTGCTGTTGCTTAACTGGTCACCCAATTAATTATTGAACAGGCTCATCACTGCTTAACTTTGTTGATCTAGTGAGATCAAATTTTAATCACGCTATTACGTTCACTTTTGGTCTAATACGTTTGGGAAAGCTATGAACCCCTCATCATCCCAGCTATGGTTAAATAGTTCCACTATTAAATTAAATACTATTTTATTTAATCAAACTCTAAATCAATACTATTTGATTTAATTACTATTAAAAATAATAGCATTCTATAGGAATGGCATTGGCAGTAAATAACCCACGAAGGTTTGTATAAGGACCTGTTTAGCTCCGTCAGTAGAGCGTCCGACTAAGAATCACAAGGTTCCGGGTTTGATACTGGCCCTCGACAACTCAGCGTATGAGTAGCAGAGGGGTCTGTGCGGTAATGTGTGAAGCTGATGGTATGTGTGGCGCTCCACCCCAGACGCCAAAAACAATCTCCTGGGTCTGGCACTAGTGAAAAGGGGATAGACTACCTCGCTGTTTGGCTGATACTGACTTTAGGCCACCCCGACGACGATGTTTATACAAAGACACACACACACACACACACACACACACATACACATACACATGCACACATGCACAAATAAAACGAATCGGATCGAGCCTTGCACTGGCTGGAAGGTTGCCTTCGGCTTATGACAAGGACAGTAAACATTGGCGTCATCGGCACCCCTATGCCACCCAGTGTGTGACTCAGCAGGGGCAGGAAATGCTGAAATAGTCGCGACCCGGCGTGTGTCGGCTTGAGGAACCGGGATAATGAAGAGTGGAGGGGGTGAGGACATTGAGGAATGTGCGTGAGACAAAATGATGGAGACGAAGGCTTTGTGGTGTGGTGGGGGGGGGTGAGGGTGGATCGAAGTGGAGAGATTATTTGAAACTGGTCACTGTTGGTATGTGCCTGGATCGGCCTGTATGTGCTGTTACCAGTTAAGACGGCCTTCTTTCTGGCTACGGCAATCTTAAACAAGAATTGCTGACCACAGGAGATTAAAAGAAAAGAAAAAGAAAAATAATGGTGATATACGTGCGAAGATGAAACGGGGACTGCTCAAATCAATAACAATATTTTCTCGGACCAAACATAACTCTGAAGACATTGATCGTAGGTTAAGTCTGGCACAATAACAATTGAAAAGGAGAGATGAAAGTAGATGAACTTAAAATCAACCTTTTTTTAATTATCTGTAATACAGGGTGGTTGAAAAGTAACTCCCTATTTTAAACTATTTATTTTAAAAAATTGTATGTAGTTACATTTTTCTCAATTCTTTAATGTATGTTCCTCAATATATGGCAATTATTGTGTGTTGTTGTTTGATGGTACTCCTCCACATTTTGCTATTGTTGTTCGCGAATGGCTGAATTGCCATTTTCCTAGGAAATGGGTGGATAAACGTGGTCCGCGTAAGTCGCCGACCAGAAGTCCTGATTTAACACCCTGTGACCTTTTTTTCTTTGGAGTTTGTTGAAGATGCAAGTCTACTCTACGAAACCAAATGACTTTGGAATAACTTGAAGGACGAATACGAGAATTTATTTCTGCCATTCCACAAGAGTTCTTGGGAAGATCAGTTGATGCGATTCCCGAGCGGCTTAAGAAGCTGGAGGCGAATGCTGGTGCCATATAGAATTTCAAATAAAACACCATGTTATGTGCGTTCTTCTAAAATTCATTCTTTGTAAAAAAAATAATGCTTCAGAAATACATTATATGATTTTTTTTTAAATATGGAAGTTGGTTACTTTACAATCAACCTGTAGTTTTTACTGGGAAAAGATAGTTGCGATCTCCCCGTCAATATATATATTTAACAACCCCTTCGCACGAGCAGGATGTGATACATGGTCAATTTCTAGTTTGAATTCAGAGCTGTCCTCCTCCTATACTGGTAGACTAACCAAAGTTAAAGAGTCCAGTCGCTCCTATCATTTATTCATAGCTGGAAGGAAAATAGTTGGATGCATACCTTTCCTAAGAGTATTATATATATATATATATATATATATATATATATATATATATATATATATATATAGGGCAGACTGGGCTCTTTAACCTTGGGTAGGTAACCAGTCTAGGAGAGGGATAACTCTGAATTCAAAATTCCTGAGGTCAGTCGTTGATTGGGTTCGTGGCATTCCTTGATGCACCAATTCTTTCCTATCGACTGTGCCAAAAAGTGTGTAATGGTCCTACACAAGCCTTCACCACTATAAACAAATCACTGTGTTGGTTGTTCACTGGATGAACACTCATTCGTCGAAAATCGACGAGAGAGTCCATATATATATATATATATGAAAGGGAGAGATAAAGAGTTTAATATAGAAATTCACGTATGCTATGTATAATACATAAAAATGTCAAACAAAATATTAACTAATTTCATATTAACTATTTTGATAATAACTATTTAACTATTTTATCACACACACGCGCGCTCGCGCGTATTCGATTTTTGAAAACAAGCCTAAATTTTTAAACAGATAAAACAAGGATTTCAGTGCTGGTTTTAAGGCCATCAGAGAGAGAGAGAGAGAGAGAGAGAGAGAGAGAGAGAGAGAGAGAGAGAGAGAGAGAGAGTGTGTGTGTGTGTGTGTGTGTGTGTGTGTGTGTGTGTTTGTGTGTGTGTCAGACAAACATTATTTTTACTAAGTCTTCTCCCACTGGCAAGTAACACTGAGGTGTAAAACAATCAGAATGTTTCTAGTTATCATTGGTGACGGTTAATCTTATAATGACGAAAGAGCCCAAACCGAAATAATGTTGAACGTGACTCTTTCCGCTTGGGAAGTAACACCTATAAAGACACGAACTAAAGAAAAAAATAAGAATGGAAGAAAGAAAGAAAAAACAAATACTTCTTTTTTCAAAAGAATTGATAGAGTAATGAGTTTGATCATTACCGGGTGCCCTATTTCATAATGGTCCACAAGATGTGCCCATTCATATGGCAAGACATCCCGCAGGTTTATATATAGCGCTTAAAAATTTAAAAGATATTGTTACATAATTACGTAGGCATTAGCAATAATTTCGTCTGCTAGGAGTTTTAAAAGCGAATTAAAAATGATTAAATCTATTATTTAAAGTCAAACTTTGTCTAAATCGATAAGTAGTAACATACTGACCATCATTAAAAAAGAAAAATATTATTACAATATGCAATTTATTTTTAATACATTTTATACTTTAAAAATCGTCCGAATTTTGACAAAAAGTTACGTTGAATTTATTTTGATTTATCGTGTTCAATAATGGTTTTAAAATATTTAAAAAATACTTATAAATATTTCTTTTTAGAAATAAGTAAAGCGTTACTTTAAATACATATTTATTAAATATTACTGAAATTTTACTCACTCGTTTTAACTTTTAACCAAGTAAAATACGTTTTTTGTATGTAAAAAATAAAAAATATATTAGTTTCGTTTGAAAATAAAATTTGCATATTCATTTTCCTTTCGTGTATGGTATTCCAGAACCGCTAAAAAAAATTTTCCCGTACGGGAAAATGAGCACCCCTAAAAACTCAAAAAGTAAAGAACTTTTAAGAATTTTTTTTTTAATCTGATAGATTGGTGTGTAAACGATAATAATCCATTGAAGGAAAAAAAAAATTTTTTTTTAGCGGTTCCGATATGTAAACTTATACGGGCAACTGAGCATCCCTGAAAACTCGAAAAATAAAGAACTTTTTAGAATCTTTTTTTACAATCTGATATTCCATTGAAGGAAAAAAAAAGTTTGTTTTTTTAATTTTAGATGGGGGGGGGGTCGAGATAGTCATGTCCGCACAGAAAATGACAAATGTTATGAAGTGCAATTTTTTTTTTATTTAGTAAAAAAAAAAAAAATGTTAATCTAAAGATAAAAAGTGAGAAAACATCAATTTGAATTTGAATATATTTAACTGAAATTGAATAATTGAATTAAAAATAGTAATAATGAAATGAACTTGACTTTATTAGATATTGAATTCTTTCGGTAAACTTACAGACAGAAAGATTAACTCTCTTCTAACCTAAGGGAGGTAATTCACATTTTACGTATTCTATGCTTCCATGCCATTAATCTTCGAACATTATGTGAATTATATTGAAAATCAATTTAATTGTTTTAAAATATGCGAATCTTGATATTAGGTTTAAAATGTTATATTTTTAGTTTCTAGAAATAAATATCTATTTAATGCAAACCTTATTTTATAGTCCTAAAGTAATAAGTTTTGAAGAAAAACTCTATTAAAAATTTAGCCCCCCCCCCCTTTTTTAAGTAGAAAAAATATCGATGTATAATTTTTTTTAAATAAGATAATAGCCAATTAAATAATTATGGAAATGAGTAAAAAAGAAATCTCCTAAAAAATTATTTTTTAATTTTTTTTTAACATTACATTTTTCGATAATTGGTACTTATTTTCTCATAGAACAGCAACCGTAAACAAATTTTTTTGTTTCTATTCATAACTTTGGTCTTTTATCTCTTTATTTATGCTGTAATTAGTACAACATATGACCAACTAGAAACAATTTTACGCCCCCAGCATAAGGGGGGTCAAAATTAAGTGACCTGAAAAAAATTAGAAAGTTTTAGAATAAAATAAATAATGCATTATAAAGATCATTCTTTGATAGATAAACTGAGAAAATCTCATTAAAATGCGATAATTCCCTGATTTTTGGTAAATTATTTTCTATAGAGGGGGGGGGGGGGTTAAAGTAATTTTATCAAAAACGCATTTTAGGCTCTGTTTGCGTGTACACGTCAATTAATAATTGGTATTATTTTGGTTCTGTTGTAAAGAGACGTACGATTTTTGCTGGACAAATATGAAAGGGTTAATTTGATGAGGAATGGTATAAGCACCAAATTCTTCAATTGTTCCACACCAAATTCTTCAATTGTTCCACACCAAAAGAGTTGATAAAAGAAATAAAGATTATGCATTGTTATATAGTTAAATCACCACACAGCACAGCAAGAACCGATTGGAGCTCTCTAATATTCTAAGAGAGAAGTATCATTAATAACCGGAAGACGATGATAGATTAGCCGGAAATACGCGAATGGCGATCAAGGAAATAGAAGGACGAGAACTTCAGCCATTCTTCCGGTTAAAATTCTTGTCACAAACTTCTCACACCCTGCAGAGTTAGCAGACTTTTAGAACTTCTTTGTCTGTCTGTCTGTCTGTCTGTCTCTCTTTCTCTTTCTGTCCCCATCTCGCTCTCACTCATTCTCTCTCTCTCTCTCTCTCTCTCTCTCTTCTCTCTCTCTCTCTCTCTCTCTCTCTCTCTCTTTATTTCTCTCCTTCTCTCTCTCTCTCTTTCTCTCTCTGTCGCTCTCTCTCTCTTTCCTTCTATCTCTCTCTCGCTTTCGCTCTCTCTCTCTCTCTTCTCTCTCTCTCTCTCTCTCTCTCTCTTATTTCTCTCTTCTCCTTCTCCTTCTCTCTCTCTCTTTCTCTCTCTGTCGCTCTCTCTCTCTCTTCTTCTATCTCTCTCTCGCTTTCTCTCTCTCTCTCTCTCTCTCTCTCTCTCTCTCTCTCTCTCTCTCTCTCCGTCTCCGTCTCTGTCTCCGTCTCTGTCTGTCTGTCTTTCTGTTTGTCTCTGTCTGTCTGTCTGTCTGTCTGTCTCTCTCTCTCTCTCTTTCTGTCCCCATCTCTTTTCGCTCGCTCTCTCTCTCTCTCTCTCTCTCTCTCTCTCTCTCTCTCTCTCTCTCTCTCTCTCTCTTTCTCTCTTTATTTCTCTCCTTCTCCTTCTCCTTCTCTTCTCTCTCTCTCTCTCTTTCTCTCTCTGTCGCTCTCTCTCTCTTTCCTTCTATCTCTCTCTCTCGCTTTGCTCTCTCTCTCTCTCTCTCTCTCTCTCTCTCTCTCTCTCTCTTGATATTGATATTGATATTGATATTGATATTGTTGTACAGACATTTGGATAGAACAATCAATAAAAAATACAGCAACAAAATCTGAAAGCCGGTTGTTTGTACTCTCAGATCCATGCATGGCTATATAAGTTGTAACATGCCCAGTTTATATGCCTACTTTGCCATTATAGCGAGTGAAGCCACCTGATACATCTTCGATAGATGACAGAGTTTAGCTCATTTTTCTATTCTTTTATTTTAATAGTTAAAATATAAAGCTGGATGAATGTTCGATTCATTTATCATAAAGTGGTGAGTTTAATGCTCACGATTTTAGCGATTTTAATTGGTCTCTGCAGGAAAGAAGAAGAAGAAGAAGAAGAAGAAGAAGAAGAAGAAGAAGAAGAAGAAGAAACTATTACTGTTACTTACAGTTATACTGTATCAAGTAATTCTATCTAACACAAATAATTATTAAACATATCCATTTTACTCGTAGATGGAACCCTAATAGGTATTACCACTTCTGGTCAGAGTGGCCTTGTGAATAATGGCAATGGCAATGGCACACAAACCGGAGCTCCAGAACAACGGCTTTTCTATCGGATGCAGTTGTGTCCTGTCCAGAACACTTTTTTCGGGGAGACTGGGCTTACTTATTATTACTATTTTATGGCATATCAAACCTTTTCGGGTCATTTAATGCCGAATCAAGTGATTTTGATATAGTTTGCTTAAATGGTCACCCATCTAAGTATTGAACAGGCTCATCGGTACTTAACTTCGGTGATCTTGCGGGAACCAGTGCTTTCAACGTAACTTGACCGTAAGCGACGACGTATTATAAACACCACCGACAGAGCGCTGGGTTAAGGGCTTCAAAATCAACTTTGATACATAGTGCACTCATCGCACACCACACATCACCCAACACTGAGCTTTTCTACGACACTGTTTTCGATAAAACTCGACTTACTTTTGAAAATCTATGATAATCGTTCTTTTAAATTTTGAAAAAATTAAATTTTCATTAGCAAAAGATTTTTTTTTTTTCAAAAATAATCTAAAAGAAAATTTTTTTATTGCGCATTTTAAACATTTGAAAATTTTATATTTTTAATCATTTCATTTCCAATTTGACATTATTATTATTATTTAAGCCGTTAATCAGAGAGAAAGTTTTTTTTTTTCTTTTTTCTTTTTTTTTTTTAGATTAAGGAAATAATAATCTTCGATTATCGTTTTATAAAAAATAATTAAAAAAAATATAATCACCAAAAAATAAAATTTTAGATTTATTAAATTTTTGAAATATACTAATAAAAAATATCAGCAATTGTTTACTTCTCTGTAGAATCTCCCTGATGCTTCTCCTGATAGAAATTAAAACACTCAACTGATGCTTAAATGAAGATCAAATTGCTAACTTGCAAATCGGTCGGAAAATTAGGGTGACCCAGAAAAAACAGAACCCTCAAATTTTGTAATAAAACTGTTAATTTTAACTAGGGGGTTTAGGGTTAGGGTTAGGGTTTAGGGTTAGGGTTGGGGTTAGGGTTGGTGTTTAGGGTTAGTTTAATGGGAAATAAATAGATAATTTGGGTTCTGTTTTTTCTGGGGCACTATGTATACAGGATGACCCAGAAAAAAACAGACCCCAGAAATTTTGTAATAAAACTGTTAATTTTAACTAGGGAGGTTTAGGGTTAGGGTTGGGGTCTAGGGTTAGTTTAATGGGAAAATAAATAAATAATTTGGGTTCTGTTTTTTCTGGGTCACCCTGTAATATGTTTTAATTTTGCGACGATTTGCAAGTTCGCCGATCGAATTTTATTGAACATCCGTAACAACATGAAATATTGTGCCCCAGTTTAAGGGGATACTAAGGAAAAATTCTTGATAGGACAAATTCCCCCAAAAACTTTAAACTGCTTCTAGTCAGGGGGCGGAAGTCACGTTGCCTTGTGGGAAATTTAAAGAACTTACAGGGGCTATTACATTATGGGATGTCAACAGATATTTGTCTCTGCGTAGTTGTTTCTCCTACACTGTCCACATAAAAGGGGGAATTTTCGGATCTCTCTAAAAGGGGAAAAGGAATATGTCTAAATGATTGGCGTACATTCCCTTTTATATAAACTCAAGCTATTGTGTAAAAGGTCGTTACAAATTCCAGAGCAGAAAATGGGTTCATGTGTATAACTAAGCAATTTAAAATATAGAAGGTATGTATTTTACCCAACACCTCTGACACGTACAGGATTCGACGCTATGCCATTTTAAAGCGAAATACAGCTGTTTTGAATACATAGTTTTCCTTCTCCTAGATCGTTTGTCTTACCAAGGCTAAAGAACCCAGTCTGGCATAATATTTACTCATAGATGGAGGGAGAACAGATGAATGCATGTCCTTCCAAATGCCTTTAGCGCGAAGTGAAACGCAAACTGCCTCGTCCATAATTTGAACTCGGCTCGCCGATACCATTTCCTACAACGATACTTTAAGCATGACTCCATACATTAGTACTCATAATGTATGCAAATTACAATTTCAGAAAGAAAGACTGAATAAACACAGATTCCTGGAACAGGGAGGGGTCAAAGTTTACGTACCGGACATGTATGCCGAAAGGTGGTGGTGGGGGGTCCCTTAATGAAAAATTGTGATATTGTGAAAAGTACCTGGTACCTATTACTTAAGTATAACATTTATTATCTAGACGTAGATATAATACAAATAATTCATTTATATATCTAGGTAATAGGGTGCCTCTCGTAGTGTAATGGTTAGCAAGCTAGACTGGCAAACCATGACTAGTGAGTTCGATTCTCACTGGGTGCCCCATACATTCGGCCTTGTGCCACATCTAAGCTAAGCTTAGTAAATAACTATATATCTAGATAATAAATAAAAATAATTTATAAAGTATTTCAATTTTTTAAATGCATATCACAATCTCATTGTTGCTATTAACTTTCAACTTAACTAATCGAGTCATTTTATAATTTAATAAAGATATACAGCTCATTCAACTGTGGTATATGGAAATCGAATAGATTGCGATGGAGTTATCAGAATTATAATTGATTAGAATAATATTAATTTATTTTTTTTTAAATGGTTAAATTACAAAAATACTAATAGTACCATGTACTCACTTGGTTACCTCATTTTAGGAGTGAAGCCGCCATCTTTAGAGGTACCAGATACTTTTTATAATATTAGAATTTTTTTAAAGAGGACCCACCCCATTCGGCATACATGTCTAGTTCCTAAACTTAACCCCCCCCTCCGACTGAAGATGATCCTGGACACACAACCTGCTCTAATATTGAATGAGGAATAGTAATAGAAAAGTGGAATTAATTTACTTAAGTTAAGACAGTTATAAACTATTGATATCGAGACTGTTTTAATCTCTGAATACAGAGAGGGACTACACTCGGCCATTGCTTGTTTGAGAGTAAACGAAGTTTGTCCTTTGTGTGTTCTTATATAGACAGTATGCGGACGTCGCGATAAACAACATTTTTTGCACCAAAACCAGCAGCTACAAATGTTATCTTTTGCTGGTATTTTACTTTATACTAGCAAGAATATGCTTCTTCCACCGAGCGTAAGTATATAAATTTTAATGCAATGAAATATACTTAATTAGAAAGACTAACGAAATTAAATAAGAACGCATATAAAAAGATTACTCTTATTTTAATTATATTTTAATCGGTTTCTATATAAAATCATTTATAGGATTGATTTTAATACGTTGGAGAATAAAACAATAATATTAGAGATCAATAACATCAAGTAATTATTTATTAAATCCGGATTTGTTAGAACCAGTATGCAAATTAACTGCACCATATATTATGGAAACCTTTATTTCTTAGTCATATATAAGACACATCACAGGATTTTAAATGCACTAATAACATGGGCTGTTTTGAGGAAAATCTTACTCAGATTTTCATAGAAATCGTTGATAAATAAGATTTTTCTATGTATCAATGATTTTGACTGTAAATTAAATACTCATTGATAAACTTACACAAATCCTGAGGTATTGTGACGTAAGCAGTGACATTGTTCGATTACAGATAGACAGACACAGAATCTTCCATATAATATGATTGGTCTATTAAATAACCTATCTAAATGAGATACGTATGTATGTATACGCATCTTCAAAGATGTAGATAGAAACGGGAAAACAAATTGACAAAGAAATTATTCTCCATGATAAATAAAAAGGGAGAGAGAAGAAAAGAATGTAGAAAATAAGATAAAAAGAAAGTTATGACGAAAGGAAATACAAGATGGTGGCCGGAGAGAAAGCTATGGATATCCGTTTATCTTGGCACTGATCTAATTTGAAAAGTAAATAATTTAATAAGGCAGCCTGTTTTTCCTATCTATTTTTTTTTCGTCTTCTTTTCGTCTGCCATGCTAGATCCGTCATCATTTTGCCCATACCCACTTCACCACTATCGCCATTCTTTGCTTTCCATATTCCGCCATCTTCCTCTCAGTCCGCCATCTTTACCCCGATATGTTGTCGGCTGCTCTTCATTCATTCAATTCGTTGACGGACGGTGCATTCCAACCACAGCTATTGCGATAAGCAAACCGCGACATCTACCGGCGGACGCTGGATATTCGATCACATCATCCGCGTCATATGCGTTGACAGTTACAGCTGCGCCTGCCCTGCGCTTTGCCGACATTAAAATAACGCACATAACAAATTAGCTCCCATCTTCTTTTCTCTCTCTCTCTTTATCTTTTGCGACGATATTAAGCGACCAACAGCGATTCTTGCCTTGTTCATCAGCATCCACACTCCAGTCCACACTCCAGTCCATCATCCGTCACCCACCTCTCCTATTAGAGGGGGGGGCGTAGTAATGTATCTCTCCAATTTTAACAAACGGAACAATTCAGTTCTATTTGCCTACCCCATTACCCATTATCTCTTTTATAATTTGGTTTGCCTTCTCCTGACAAACATACTTCTCTTTTGCATAGACACACGAACTCATCCACCATATATATATATATATAATATATATATATATATATATATATATATATATATATATAATGTGATAAAGATGACTTACTGGGGAATAAAATATTGAGTTAATCCCAATATTGATAGTCGATACAAATATTAACCAAATAAGTTAATGTTATAACGAATAAAAAGTGCTCAATTTAGCATTAAGGTGTATATAGAAATAACCTACTCAAGTTTTACCACAAGGATCTTCTGGGTTAATTGCAATGAATTAATCAATATATTGATTGCCTGTAATTAAACAATATATTGATTAATTCATTGCAAATATCCCTGAAGATCCTTATGTTGGAACTTAAGTATTTTATTTCTATATACATCTTAATATTATATATATATATATATATATAATATATGTGTGTGTGTGTGTGTGTGTGTGTGTGTGTGTGTGTGTGGCAGGGGAGTTAGTGTGTATATGTAAAAGAGAAGAGAGTATGTATGTTTTGGGCTCATTTATGGAGTTACCAGGCGAAATAAATTCATAATAGCCTAATGACGGTTTGTTGAGTTTTTTTCCTTATTGAAAAGTAAATATTGCACTGTATATACTTAATTCCTTAATTATCTTACATTGAGCTCTCTTAGGGATATGAAATAATCGTTGTATAAATCTATAGGTGTGCATCTTCATGGGCATGTATTGTGGATATAGATGATCTCAAATAGATAATCCCCAACTCACCTGTCGATTGGACACTTCCATCTATCTATCTATCTATCTACATAAAACTATCTGCTCATTTCTATCTATTTATCTATCTACATAAAACTATCTGCTCATTTCTATCTATCTATCTATCTATCTATATATATATATATATATATATATATATATATATATATATATATAAGTTCATATTAATCATTATAGATTACAAGACCGTTTCATTCCTACTAATATTAAATAGTTGTAGATAATAAAGACTACATAAATTGAAGTTGTGGATTGATTTCATATGGTTTCCACAAAAAAATTGTTACCGCTATAATGATGCTCTACAAAGATACGAAAGTAATGGTTCATTCACTCGATGATGACATAGATTTTTTAACATTGTCGCTGGATTCCTACAAGGAGACACATTAGCGCCCTTTCTATTTATAACATTCCTAGATTACGTACAACGAACGCCATTTGATCTAATGAAGGAAAAGGTTTCGCACTAAAAAAGCAGACGATATCCTGCAGAAACTATTACAGATGCATACTACGCAGATGATCTAGTGCTTCCCACAAATACAACTACCCAAGCCGAAGCTCTACTGCATAGCCGAGAGCAAGCAGCAAGAAACATTGGCTCGATGTGTACTCAGATAAAACGGAGCTGATGTGTTTTAAATAAAATTGAGACGTATCCACATTGAATGGCAACCTCTGAAATTAGTAGACCAGTTCACATACCTCGGTAGCAATATCTCATCTACAGAAAGTGATGTCAGTATACGCATAGGAAAGGCATGAACTGTTATTGACAGATATTTGATCATACAGAAATTTGATATCTCTTATATGATAAAACGAGACTTCTTCCAAGCCATAGCCGTATCAGTACTATTGTAAGGCTGAACCACTTGGACTATAACGAAATGCTTAGAGAAAAGGCCAGATGACATTTAAACAAGGATACTGCGAGCTGTCTTGGAGAAATCCTGGAAGCAGCACTCCACAGAAAAAAAATCAACTGTACGGCCTCTTACCTCCTATCACACAAACTATTTAAATAAGATGAACAAGACATGCTGGACACTGCTGAGAATTAAGGACGAACTCATAAGTGACGTTCTGGGAACACCTACATATGGAGACACCAGAGTTGGACGATCAGCAAAAATGTACATACAACAGCTATGTACGGACACTGGATGTCGTTCTCGAAGACTTGTCATGAAAGATTACTGATAGGGACGGGTGAGGAGAGGGAGTCAAGGGAATCTGAATTGGCGGGGACCAGTATCGAACCTGGAATCTTATGATTCCTAGGCGGGGGCTCTACCTACTGAGAAAACAATAAAAACGAAATATCTTCATCTAAGAAATGTGGACAACTTAAGACTCTATTGGGTGAAATAAATGGGGGATTTAATTTGGGTCATTATTCACTTCGGAATACATTTGAAAAAGGACTTCCTGCTACGTCAGTCTTGTGCTAATGGGTCCGCGATAACTGTCAGTGACGAATTATTGATTAATACTTAATAACAACACACACGTGGAATTATGAAGCTGTCAAATTATCATGGTTCGAATGTGGCCAGCAATCCCCTTCTTGTCATTTTTAGCCATTATTTATTTCTGGCGAAAAAAAAAACAATAAAACAACGATTTTGCAATTTTTGACATAAAATTAATTTTTGCTATTTTTACCAATCAATCTATATGTTGTGAATAGCATATTAAGAGAGAAAAAAAGGATGTTGTTAATTGTTGTGAATTAATTGAGAATTAGCAAGTATTACTAAATAGGGGATTATATGAATAATGTACATAGAATGCTAATAACTTTTACTATGGAAATGTATTGAAAACAAGAAGAATGTGTTTGTCAGAGGTCAGATACTAAGAAAGAAAGAAAGAAAGAAAGAAAAAAGAAAAAAGGAGGAAAGTGTAAGAAGATATTAAGAAAGAAAGAAGGAAAGAAAGAAAGAGTGGGAAAATATTAAGAAAGGAAGAAAGAGTTGGGGGATAACAAAGGGCGAAGAGATATTAAGAAAGAAAAAAAGAAAAAGAGAAAGAGCGGGAGATATTAAGGAAGAAAGAAAGGATGTGGACAAAGAAAGAAAGAAAGAAAGAAAGAAAGAAAGAAAGAAAGAAAGAATTAATGAATGAATGAATGAATGAAACAAAGAGTAGGAAGATATTAAAAAAGAAAGAAAGAAGGAAAGAAAGAAAGAGAGAAAGAGTGGTGTTATAATAATATTTTTTTCAACTAGATATATTAGGTCTGAATTATATTCATTCAACAAATGTCCTTATATACAAATAAGCAAAATTATATAAATATATAGGTATGACTAAATCTTGTAAAAGTTTCAATAGTGTTACTACATAGGTTGGGAATTGAAGTTTCTAATTTGCTAGTATGGTTTGCTAGCCATTGCACCATGCGAGTCTCCCAACCTAGGTGGTAAGGTACATGGTAGAGACGACCTGGATTTAATGGCAATGAATATGTAGTTTTATACTCTCTATAGTTCTAGAAATTAAGCCTCATCACCGTATGTAGTCTAGTATTAATATTTTTACGACAGAAGTAAGTCTTCTTAGCAATAAAAAATATATATATAAAGCTAATGATAATTAGTATTTGAAAAATAATCATAATTCTGTAGAGATTACGATCTAGTCACACTGAAAGCACTGGTTCCTGCTAGATCATGTCCTCGTGGTGCAGTGGCTAACGTGCCGGACTGCGAGATCGTTGTAAGCGAGTTCGAACTCCAATCGTGCTATTACGTTCACTTTCGGATGAATACTCTTGGGGAAAAGTGTGAACCCCCTCATCCCCCAGCTATGTGTTAAATAGTACCATTACTATTGTTGCATAGCGGGCTCGAATGAAAGGAGTTTTTTTGTAATAATAATAATTCTATACTTATCTTCTTACTGTTCAACAATTCTCTTGGCTGGACCTGGTTTGGGGCTGGATGGCACTCTCGCTGTTCTTCGGAGAGTCTAGAACACTTGGGTCGTCTTGAGGATGTCTTGTCTTGTGTCGTTGCTTAGTTTTTATTAACAAATACAAGACGTTACTTTTGTTCAGAGCTCATATTCTCTTTTGCCTCCAATAAAAAATGCCTTGGAGAAGAGACACTTATCTTGCGTCTGTTCTCTTCAAACACTCAGCTTAGACTGCCAACTCTTCACTCTTTTTCTCTCACTCAGTTCCACTCTTTGCCTGTTGGCATCCATCGACCAATCAGAGATTGATAGGTAGCCTTTCATACGTCATTCCAGAAATTCTAGTAACTTTCCACTCTTATCTACAATTTTTTTGTTTTTTCATCTTCTTTTATTACATTATTCTTCTAGAAGGATAGTTTTGACATTAAATAATCCAATAAGGTTGATATGCCATTAAACAATGACTTGACATCGAGTGATGAATGCTAAGGACATCACTTAAGGCAATTCTCATTAATAAAGAAAAAATAATTAAAAGCAAAAATAATTTCCAAAATAAAGAAAATTGCAATAAAAACAATAAAGAAAATAAAGCATGAAAGATGAGAAGGGAAACAAAAAGAATTACAAAAAAAATGAAGGCTTGACATTTGTTTTGTGAAGTCGTTTCGCCTCGGAAAAAAAATTAAAGATTTAATAAGATCGAAATTTGATATTTCTACAACCAACAGATCGTTCTATTGCATTTGGGCCTATTCTAAAGAATATCAGATTAGTTTGGAATCACAAATTTATAATTCATTACGAAACGAAAGCGTTTGGGAAAATATTGACAATACACGTTATAAAGACTACATTATACACAATATCTGTGGCATGAAAGCATCGGAATTATTTTCGATGCTGTCCTTATAGCGCAATGGAGAGGTGCTGATCTCAGATATGGTTAGATAAAAAGGTTGAGTACCTGTACGACCTTTGTAAACAGTCTTTTAACACCTTTAAGACTTTCATCTACAACAAACTCTTTTGAGTTTTACTATAAACTATAATGAATTCAGCGTTCGTTTTTGTATATATATATATATATATTATATATATATATATATATATATATATATAATATGTAATATATATTTATAAGTTTTCGCGTATGCTTCTAAATTATTTAGTTAAGAATTAATGGAAAAAATGAATGAAATTAATGGAATAAAGGAAAAAAAAACAAAGGACTCTCTTCTCTCTCTCTCTCTCTCTCTCTCTCTCTCTCTCTCTCTCTCTCTCTCTCTCTCTCGAGAAAAAAAGAAATTTCTAAGAGAAATCCCTAATGGAAAAACTTTTTTCGTTCTTACTGAACTCTTTTTGAAGCATTAAATTAATATAATTGATATATAAGATATTGGAGAAGATGAATAGGTGTCATATCTTTATAAAGTAGAAAAACACGAAGTATTCCAAAAAGATGTGTTTTATTCTTGATGGTGAAATCGACGTTATAAGGTTTAAAACCGAAACGTTATAACACCGAATTCACCATCAAGAATAAAACTCATCTTGTTATTTCGTTTTTTTCTATTTTATACATACTGTCGGGTTTAATTCCCTATTTTACTCCCATATATATATATATATATATATATATATATATATATATATATATATTTTCATATTTGTCTAATGAAAAAACAATATATCTGGATTTTTACACCTCTGAAGGCTTTCATCTACAACAATGGATTTATCAACACCACAAGTGATTTGAAACTTTAATCTTTCTTCAATTACTTTTTTAATAGCTGGAATATATCATGAACAATTTTGATACTCATTATACACTTTTATATAATTTTACATCAAACTCATTTGAGTTTTATCATGAATTATAATGCTTTTGATTTTTTAAAATAAAATTTATTTTATTTTTAACACAGAACACGCATTTTTAAAAAAAATTCCAGCATTGAATATAGCGTTTGTTTGTACTGTCTTCTAACGGTTATTTTTTCCCGTTTTTCTCTCATATGTTGTTGATGATGACCGATCTGGTCGAAACAGATTTCTGTCAGCAATTATATAACATCATTGTTTTTTTCAAAATGTTAAATTTCATACTGTCGGATTAATTTCCATCTATTTTTAATATATATATATGTGTGTGTGTGTGTGTGTGTGTGTGTGTGTGTGTGTGTAGGAAACGTTAATAACAAAACAAACAACCAATTCAATTAATATTTAGTCTCTGTCAGTTCAAAAGTCTCAAGAAGTTTTGAACTAACAGAGACGAAATATTAATTTAATCGATTGTTTGTGTTTGTGTTTATTATTTACTTTTTCTGCATATTGTTTCACATTATGTTGGATTTTTCTGAATTTGTTATTTTCTCCCCCCCCCCACAAGCACACTTCCACACATATTTGTATATGTATATCACCTATATCACCCATCATCATTTACTAGAGGGCACAGACCCCCAATATGCACGACATGCCAAAAGAGATTTACAGTAAATCTAGACTATGTAGACTGCAAATAAAATACTCCCAAGCAAATGATTTTGGAAAAAATAAATTTTCACGAATATAAAACCATCTAGGATTTTACATTTCCTAAAAGAAATGGGATTGTATTAAAAAATATGAGTAATTGAACAATAGTTATATAATTATTTTTTTTAGCTATTATACATTGAGCTCTCTTAGGGATTCGCAAAAATTCTTGTATAAATCTATAAGTTTGCATCAACATGAGTATGCATTGTGGACGTACAGGAGATATTGATGATCCCAAATAGAATTATCCCCTACATAACAGTTAGTTGGATGCTTTTACTTTTATATATATATATATATATATATATATATATGTGTGTGTGTGTGTGTGTGTGTGTGTGTGTGTGTGTTATAGGGTACAATACATTTAGGGTGCGATTGTTACCATTGGTTTCAAAATCGCGTGTTAGCCACTTATCGTCAAGTCACACTGCTTTGAAACCAATGGTAACAATCGAACCTTAAATGTATTGTACATAAATAAATACACCCTACACACGTAATCGAGCACTTTATTTTCAATTCTTCAATACAACCCCCCCCCCCCACACACACACACATACACAAACAGCCCCCCATATATATATGAGTGTGTGTATGTGTGTGTGTGTGTGTTATCTACCAAATTATTGCTACGGTATTGAATGATCCACTGTGGTTGATATGCCGTAAAACAAAACAAACAAAACTTAGTTGTCACCACCTGTGGAATTGAATTTTTATTAATTCATCTCTTATTGTAAATCAAAGCCACCACCTCGTCGCCTATGTTGTTTACTTACCGACTCCGATATGCGTACAGAGAAAAACATGTTAACTTTTTGTTTTATTTGTTTTCATTTTTTTTATATTTTTGTGCAAGAGGAAACGAGAAGTCACGGCTTTTTACACCTGCAGCATCGGGCGCGTCTGACTGATGATCGCTCCTTTTTTTTTTTTTTTTTTTTTTTTTTTTTTTCATGAGTGTGTGTAACGGCAAAAAGGAGGTGCGGCCCGGCGGCAGCCACCAAATTGTTTTCGCTGTGTCGACATAAATTTCGGATTCTCGTCGGAAGAATTTTATCACTTGTACAACATCTACGGGGATAGGGGGGATGGAGGAGTGTGGAGGGGCTGTGGGTGTAGATGGGGGGGGGGTGAGGGTGCAGGTGGAAAAACTAAAGAATTTCGAAGATAGATTTAAAAATTGTCTTTTTGTCGAAAAAAATTCTTACTCAAATGTCGTGTAACCACGCGCCTGCTCACACACCCTATCTCTTTTCTTCTTCCACAAACGCTCTCTCTGTCTCTGTCTGTCTGTCTGTCTGTCTCTCTCTCACTCTCTCACACACACACACACACACACACACACATATATATATATATATATATATATATATATGTGTGTGTGTGTGTGTGTGTATGTGTGCGTGTTTCTACTCTTTCTTTCCATTCTTTCTTTCCACCCTTTCTTTCTTAATATATCTCATTATTTATTTATTTATTTATTTATTAATATCTCCCTACTCTTTCTTTCTTTCTTTCTTTCTTTCTAGACAATTTAAGTATTTTGTCGATTTTTTTATTCGTTTTGTTTCTTCTTTAATACATATGAATGTATAATTAATATGTTTTAAGACCCTAATTGCATAATTAAATATATCTGAAAGTAATGGTGATATCAGAGAGAAAGTATACAAAGAGGGTGAGGGCCATATCAAACATTTATATACATGGCTGTTTTTCTTCTTTCTTTTCTATAGATGAGTTGTGTTCAAAAAGTATCGAGATGAGAGTTTTACTTACCTGGACTAACAGGAACAATGAATGAAACGTTTTCTTCAAAATAGCTCCGTTCTCCTCACAGATATTCCAGCGAATATTCAATAGGATGTCTATTAATTATGTAAGGTAATGTAGAATTTAAAAAGTAAATAGTGTCTCTTTTAAAAAAAAGAGTCATGGAAAATACCCAGTAATAATAGACAGATGGTAAACTTTTGCTAACCTTATTAGCTAGTCTCTGATTGGTCAATCGAATTGTGAGAACAGGAAGCAGAGTTACCAAGTCATCTTTAGCTACGTGATTAGAAAAGACAGGTCTTTAAAATTTAAGGAAGGGCGATTTTTTAGAACATCCACTGGAGAAAGAAAAAAGACCGGACGGACGGAAACAAAATTTTACAAAAGTTAACCTTGTATGATTCCACCACCTGTGTTGTATAATTAATAGGTTGCTTATTAATCTGATAAGGTAGTATAAAATCCACAAAGTAACTGGTAACTCTGTAAAAAAGAGTCATGGAAAATACCCTGTAATGATAGACAGTTAGCCACCATTTGCTGACCTTGTTAGCTAGTCTCTTGATTGGTCAATTCGATCGTGAGAACCGGAAGTAGTTACAGAATTAACTAGGTGCTTGGATAAGACATACGCAAATTGTGTCTCTTCAAAGATGGCTATTTTCTCACCACGCATCCGGTTAACTTGGGGTTGAATAAAGACGTCTCAAAAATATCAATGTCTTGTGTTTGTTAATAAAAACAAGTACCGGACAGAAAGATGAGGAAGTCCCAAGAAGGAAGATCAAAAGATAGAGAGAAACCAGCAAGATAGAGAGAAAGAAGTATGTGTTGATTTAGGCCGCAAATATGGTTTTAACATGAGTAGTATCAGGAAGTATATGGACACAACTTGGAATTTCAAACAATATTGTATTATACTCATGCATAAAGAAAAAAAGTTGTAATATTTTCTGTTGCAAACAATTGTACTATTTGCGGCTATATATATTCATATAAATATAAATGAATATAAGTCCACTTAACTAAGTCCTTGGTAAATGGAATTAATTAGTATCAGGAAATACATGGACACAACTTGGAATTTCAAACAATATTGTATTATATTCATACATAAAGAAAATAAAGTTGTAATATTTTCCGTTGCAAAAAAAATTGTACTGTTTGTGGCTATATGGTATTATATAAATATCAATGAATATAAGTCCACTTAACTAAGTCCTTGGAAAATTATGTTAAAGTTCTCGAACACACAAACGGCTCTTCTCGTTTCTTCTGCAGATAGTAGCAGTAACAATTTGATGTCCGCTCTCTCCAGATGTTGGTTTGAAAAGAGATAGATACTTATCTTTGATTTCTGGCACCGAAAATCATGGGCCTGTGATTGGTTGGTATGAAAAGGGGCATGTGGACCAAGGGAGTCAATCTACTTACCTTAGACATATTTTTTTATGAGATAGCAACAGAAAAATAGACGATCCGGTCAGCTAAGAAAAAGGTAAACACAAGCTGGTAAGAAACGAAGAAAGAAGCCAATGCAACATAATAAAATATGAGTTCTTTGAAAAGTATCAAGTCTTACTGTATTTTCTTTTCCAAATAAGCAGTGACTAATCTTGATTGATTCACTGGATTTTACGGCATAATAACCCTTGGTGGGTTATTTTATACCGAAGAGGTTTTGTTTTATTCATTCTTGTTAAGTGTTCAACTTTTTAAGCTCAATTCTTTTTAAACATATTTTTAAAACTAATTTTTGATCTATTTAACATATTCTTTGGCACATAAACGCCTAAATAAACAGACCAAGCAGTCACGGCTAATTTGAAACACAATCCTTTGATGATTAACATAATGGAGAGTTTAGTGCCAGTTGTCCTGACAAAAGAAACAATATAAAAGTTAGTTGAAGACACTTACATACAAGAAAATAATTTTCAATCAACGAATGGATATTCTACGTCACCAGTTTATCGTCGATTCTCTTATAGCATATAAAGTCTTCTTTTTTTTCATTTTTTTTTTCATAAAAACTTTCCTCCGAAAGTTCGAAATTAGTTGAGAATAATCAATCAAAAAAATAATTTAAATATATTGCTATTTGTCTTCTGTTGACATCTCTCTCTCTCTCTCTCTCTCTCTCTCTATATATATATATATATATATATATATATATATATATATATATATATATAATAAATGTATATCTGTTCTAAAAAAAAAAAAAGAGGAAAAACTACCTTTTACCGTTTTCTCAGTATCATCAATATTGCCCTGACGAGCGATGATTTTTTCAATTGGCGCTCGTCAGACAAAATCAGTGCAACCCTCCCATTCAATCTCATATATATATATATATATATATATATATATATATATATATATATATATATTCACATGGCGCTAATATCCTTGTGAAATGTTTGAATCCAACTATTCTCCCTTCATCTATAGATAGATAGTAGGGGAGTCTGGGCTCTTTTGCCTCAATTTAGAAACCGGTCAAGGAGAAGGAAAACTCTAAATTCAAAATTATTGCAACTCCGCTTAAAAATTGACCATGTGTCGCATCTTGTTCATACGTAGGGATTGGATATATATTTGCTATCGGTAACATCATTATCTTAGTTACCTCCCTTTGTTAGTCTATTTCTATTAAACCCAATCAAACATTATTTTTCAGCTATCAGATATATTTTATCTCACTGTTTTGTTTTCTCCTTCGTATTTTCTTTTCGAAATATATTTAGAAAAAAAAAGTATTTTTATTAATTATTTTCAAACTGTTCTTTATCGGAGGAAAATATATTTAGAAAAAATAAATAGATAAATAAATTTCACCCAAAAAGGCACTTTGAAGTTAGAAAAGAAAAAAAGATAAGAAATAAGATTCATTTTAGCAGCTGATATTGATCTAAAACTCCACTGAGATTGTTTTTACCAATTTACCAAGCACGCGGCATTCAGATAGAAAAAAAATGGTATTTTTCTTTTAAATAGAGGGGTTTAAGAAGACGAACAAATTTATCTTGTGCAATCTACCACCTGACCATATATTTTTATGGTTCCCTGCCCCATTTACCCCACCGACCCCAAAACTCCCAAACAGCACTGACCACACCATTGCTGAGATGTAATCCCCCCCCCGAGATCTCTAAGAATGGTTGTAGACGACGATTTTTGTTGGTTTCAATAGAAAATCAAATCCAATTTAAATAAGCACCTGGCCGTTTCACAATAACACCACGTTTAAAATGTAAGACATATTGTTTCGTTTGATTCTAGTACTCTTATCTAAAGATAGAACGTACTAACGCTTCAATAATAAAACATTTCATGGGACTATATGAATTATAAGAGTTATCTACTCTTACAAACCAGAAAACTACACAGGACACTGATTATACGAAACAGATGTGAGTTATATATGAAGACGGTGGTGGGTAACGTGCTGGACAGCGACATCGATATGTGTGAGTTCGAACTCCAGTCGCGCTTTTAAGTTCACTTTTGGACTATTACTCTCGGGAAAAGTATGGCCTCCCTATCCCCTCATCTAAGAGTTGAATAATACTACTACTGTTCTTCTACAAGGATGGCTTTGGCATTAAATAATCCACAAAAGTTGATATGCCATTGAACAAAAAGACTAACCAATACATGAAGACGCCACAGATCTGTTGCAGAAAGGAAAAAGGCTTGACGAGCTACTATCTTTTGTTGATTGATTGGTTGGGTTCTATGGCATGTCAACCCTTGTTGGGTTATTTTATGCCAAACACATTTTTATTTTATTCATTTTTTCTTAAATTCATTTTTTCTATTTAACCCATAGATGGGACACCCCTAACAGGTGCTACCATTCTGACCCAGAATGAACCTGGGAATAATGGCGATGAAGCGGTACTCCACTCTCACCAGAGCTCCAGGATTGGAACTTCACCATTAGACGCAGTTTAACGTCACACTAAGACCCTCAGCCACCACCTTCTAGCACATATTTGATAAAAAAAAGGGTGGGGGGGTTGCCATAAGGGCAATAAGTTGGAACAATCATGTAGGCACTATGGCTTGACGTGACCGCTACTATCTATATCCGTACATATGAATATTTACATTGAATTTTTATCAGGCGTTTCCTATGTATCTTATATATTAGTGGGAGCGGGGAGAGAACCTGAAATATCAAAACAACAAGTTGACATATGACATCAGCTGTGATAAAAGCTCATATTTTTGGACCAACAAATCTGACAATGAAAAAAAGTAACATTTCATAATTCAGTATTGTTTTCGCCCAGTTAGTGGGGCTAAGAATATGCTGACTGCATCCCCTTTGAAAGGGTAAGTGTTGGATTTTGTGATATAAGGCATGAGGCAAATGGTCACTTCTACTTATAGACTCGTTGCCTAACACGTGACCCGAGAAAGATTCATATTGTCCAATCACTGGCACTGCTGCTGCTGCTTCTGCTGTATTAATAGAGGCCTGATTCTAAACTTATGTCATTGACACTCGGACCATCTTGGACGACGGACTTACAAAGAATACTATAACACAGGATACTTATTGGCTTGCTTACTTATTCACTACATCTGGAACTAAGGATGGCTGCCAGATACTGCAATTGGAGTTCTTGGTATGACGTTAAACTGCATCTGATGATGAGGCACCCGTTCTGGATATCTGGCGGTGCACTACTCCATAATTGCCATTACTCCCAGCTCAACTTTCCCGGAATGGAAGTAAAGGTTAATCCGTCCTGTAAATCAACTGCAGAGCCTGGTTTCTAGAAGTTTTATTGTTCACCAAACTTTTTCACTGTGAGCCGGATAATTGAAAAAAAAATAACGAGCGCGGGCCACATTATTATTGTGTTCAATACTTGCTATCCAAAATGAAAGCAGTGAGAAAAAGATGTTTGAGTTTGAGTTTTGTTTAACGGCATATCAACCTCTGTGGGTCATTTAATGCCAAAAAGGTTATTTTGGATTTCAGACTTTAAAGTAGTGGTTCTATGGAGATAATTGGTTATGTTCTGTTATATTTTGTTGAAAAGGTTGCTTTTTTTTATAAAATTTAAAATGTTTTCAGGGTTTGTATTCTTAAAGATGTCTTTCAGGTTTCTTGCTTGATAGTAATTTGCGCGGATATGTTTAAGTCTGTTACAATTTAGAAGGATATGCTTGGTTGTAAGTTGTACTTGGCATGTTGGGCACACTGGGGCACCCTCCCCTTTTAACAGGTACGAATGGGTAATGTGGATGTGCCCAATACGCAATCTGAAAAAGATGTAAAACAAAATTTATCATTCCATGTTATATTCATGGATGAGTGGCGTAAGATGCACAAAAACAAATTTAACCAACGTATTTATTTTCAAAACATTATCAAAGAATGCAACATTAGCAGAAAGTTTTAGTGAGATTTGTGAAACTGAAGATTGCCTTTCAAAATATCGTCAATGTTCTGTTTGGAATTGCTCTAATCAAGAGAATTGCTTTCAAATGTTTATCAATTAATTTCGTTCGATGGGTTGATTCCGAAGTCAAGTCCATGAGGATTTAGTAAGCCTAACATAATATTTAAGTTCAAATGGTATCAGAACGTCTCGTTGTTAACAAACAAATTCAAGTACCGTCGATGGGCCTGATAAAATGCATTCGCGGGCCGGATCCGGTCCGCAGGACGTAGTTTGGTAACCCCTGTTCTAAGATATTCTTTTCTAAACTTTTTCTTAAATATCTGTTTGTTTGGTGATTCCAAAGTATTTGTACTTTTTCTTTTCTCCAAGTGTTTTTATATTTTCCTCATTTGATAGTGTTATTCCGACAATTGTTCTCTTTTCCCCTTTTTCATCATTAACATAGCGTATTTTCCGATGCCGAATTGCATTTCTATATCATTATTATTATTATTTAGTTTTTCACACCTGCTGTAGTTATTATTATTATTATTATTATTATTATTATTATTATTATCTACTCCTTTTGATTTTTGACATCAGCATTAACTGATAGTCTTTCACTGGAGTCTGAGTGACAGCAAGTCTCCTCAGGTCTCCAGGACTCTTCTGAGTATTCTGGCAGATTGCAGCAGTGCGGTGTTCTGAATGGTTTCATTCCTTCCTCTGTATTATTATTTCACTCCTGTGAGTTTTTCACACCAGCATTAGCTGATGGTATTTCACTGGAGTCTGAGTGACAACAAGTCTCCTCAGGTCTCCATGACTCTTCTGAGTATTCTAGCCGTTTGCAGCAATGCAGTATTCTAGATGGTCTCAATTCTTCTTCTGATTTCCAGATTCTCTAGTCTTTTTTTTTTTCAAGCTTTTTGGGACCGTGCCAAGTGCACCAACTACAATTTGTATCACTTTGACCTTCATATTCCACAGTTTTTTCAATTCTCTGGCAAGGTCCAGGTATTTGTCCATCATTTCTTTTTCTTTCATCTTCACCCTGTGGTCTGCTGGAACCGCAAAATCCACCAGTTGACAAGTTCTTTCTTTTTTGTTAATCAACACTAGGTCTGGTCTCCTTGCTGGGATAAGGTGATCCGTCTTTATTTCAAAGTCCCAGAGAATTTTATGCGTTTCATTCTCAAGAACAGATTTTTTTTATGCATATACCATTTTGTTGTGTGGTCAAAATTTAAGTTTTTGCATAATTCTCAATGGATCCCCTTCCCAACCCAGTTGTGCCTAGTTTTGTATTTCCATTGTACTAGTTTGCTACATTCGCTTAATACATGGTTTACAGTCTCATCCCTGTCACCGCATAGTCTACATTTACTGTTTTGTTGCGTCTTATCAATTATTGCTTTATTATTATTATATACAGATTTATTTGATTCATAAATGAAACCCCATCAACTACTAAAGCTCCAGGTTAGAGTTAACGTGGGGTAATGGCAACAAAATAGACGACTCCACACTCTTCAGAGCTCCAGAACTGGATCCTCACTACCGGATTTGCTTTAGTGTCATACCCAGGAGACCCTCCAATTTTTAGTGTTTTTTACCCTAATATTTAGCTGATGGCGAGAAAATATGGATTCATGCCTTTTCCCAGGAGTATTAGATCGTTCAGGATTTGAACTCGGTTCGTCGGGGCATTTCATACAACGATAACCGTTACGCCACAATGCGCCTCCACGAATGAAATATAATTGGCCAAAAGTGGAAGCGCGTGGTGTAATGATCAGAATCAGGAATGTACTCGTCGATCCGAGTTCAAATCTTGGACGAGGCTTTTTTTGCATATCAAATGGCGCTAATACGCTTGGGAAATGTGCTAATGCTACTCTCCCTTTAACTATGGGTAAATAGTAGGGCAGACTTTAACCTTGGTTAGACAACCGGTCTAGTAGAAGAAAAGCACTGAATTCAAATTCCGCTTAAGAAATTGACCATGTGTCACATCCTGTTCGTGTGGAGTAGTTGGTAATATATATATATATATATATATATATTATATATATATATATATATATATAGTGTACACAAAATCCGTGTGTACTTTTAACTTATAAATTCTTTAATGTGCACACGGACTTTATGGACACCCTGTATAATAGGCCAAATATCAAGTGGACATGAGTTAATCAGTAATTTTAGCGTCGATTTTCGTGTGGTCAGTGCCCGGCCAGAGAGTGTATGTGTGTATGTGTACGTATGGAGGTGTGTGGATGTGGGGTCTGTAGCTGATGTCCGAGAATAGACAGAAGCTCCAGACATGTCCGTTAATCCCGGAAAGCGAAAAGATTCAAGATGGCGAATTCATTGTTCACATTCATAAATGTAGAGTGGAAAAGGCTTTAATAATTTATGTGACAATACTATAAATGTATAAATGTGCAAAAAGGGGACAAAGAAGAAAAAGACGTTGCACGTCTGCGCATGCGCGTGCGCGTGCGTTAGTAAGTGTGTGGAGGAGGAGGAGGGGGAGGAGGAGGAGGAGATGACTAGGTCACTGATGTTGCATTAGTGAATGTATACGAGCATATATGTGTATAGACGCGCGGTGATGTAGTGGGTGTACACGGGTAGAGCACCCGCTAAGGAATCGCAAGGTTCCAGGTTCGATACTCGTCTCCACCAACTCAGTGTATGAGTAGCTGGCGGTAGGTGTGGAGCTCCAGCAAAAACAATCTCCTTGGTCTAGCGTTAGCGACAAGGGGACAAATTCTGTCACTGTTCAGTTGATACTGATAATAAACCAAAATAAAATTTAGTAGCTCAAGCTGATAAATATTTGTGAACTTGTATAAGTTCGTGTGTTTGTCTATGTGTGAATGCAAACGGGTGTAGATGTGTAAATGTGTCCAGATATGTGTATAAGAGTTTATAAGAAACTAGCAGAAGTATCCGAGCCATGGCCGAACAAAAAAAAAATATTTTAGGAACATCAGATAATGAGTGAAAAAGGGGGAAGAGAGGAGTAAGAAAGTAGACTTGGAATTACTTATTTCTTAAAGTTACAGCATATTAATTCTATTGCTCTAATAAAGGTTTTGCTATAATAAGTGGCTTTTGCTGGATTACACACATTAACACATGTATATACATATGTGCATGTGTGTGTGTGTGTGTGTGTGTGCGCGCGCGCGCGTGTGTCACTCAAAGCACTGCGGGTACTATATAACCCAGTACAACCTGTTTCATAGACGGGTAATCGGTGACTAAACGAGTACCCGTATCAAGTTTTTTTTTTCTGGAGAGGAGGGGGGCTAGACACCCAGCAGGAAGAAAGCCAAGACCTGTCAAAGAGCGGAAAAATCATTTTGTTCACCTTACGCGGAGACGTAGAAATACCTGGGTTGGTATCCAGGCGCGTAACAGAACCACTTGAGATATCCTTGTTTTGTTGGTTTGAAGAATTTGTTCATACACATTGTCTCTCTGTCTGATTACCAAAAATTGGAGCTAGTTCCGTGCGCACCATATCCAGTAATAAATTTTCTCTTCGGTAGACATGCAATACTCCACTTTGGTCCTATCTTGAGTTAGTCGGGCGGTCGGAGAGGCCCCCTCCGATCAATCGGCTGGTCACGTCAAGCCCTAGCACCTATATGATTTTCCCAACCCTATTGCCCTCATGGCAAGCCCCAACCCCTTTTTATCATATGGGTGCTAGAAGGCGGTGGCTGCGGGTCTACATGTCCTGGGAATGACGTTAAACTCTATCTGATGGTGAGTTTCCAGTTTTGGAGGTTTGGGGAATGTGGAGCACCCTTCATCACCATTGCTCCCTGGTCCACTCTGACCCGGAGTGGTAGTACCTGTTAGGGTCCATCTATTGTTAAATAGAAAAATGTGTTGATAAAAAAAATTGTATTATCCATTAAGAATTGATTTATTTCAAAACTTTATCGGCATTAAATGACACACTGAGGTTGATATGCCGTAAAACAAAACAAACCAAACCAAACCATCTTCGGTAGACATATTTCCTGATATAGTTCTTTTAGAGCAAATAAAAACCAAGCCCAGTGGTGATGGATCGGTAGCGCAGTGTACAGGTTTAACCAAATGGAAGTATGTAGCTTCAATCCTACAGATTGGTAGTTCAAGGTTTATTTTAATGTCGTCTCCCAATGAAACTGGTAATGGTTGTGATTGGACAGAGCTCTGAGTGACTGAGCAGTCCTTTTTCGAAAGCGAGGCGGGACTAGAAAATGTGTCCTAAACATTGCTTACCTAATTGCAATCTGGCCAGCTTACTGCGACTGACGGATGTTCAGTATAGCGGTAAAATAACTCTGATAGATACAACGATAGCTAAAATATACAACAATAACAACAACAGCAACAACAAAACTATTCATAGAAATTCCACATGAACGTATCCTGCTGGAACATCAGAAGAATGCAAGAGACAGAAAACAACAACCATCCAGCCAGACGCTCTGCGATACTCGCTCGAGAGTTCAACAGGCGTTCTCCAGATATCATTGCACTATTTGAAGTTCGCCTTCCAGATGAGGGTAGTCGGAATGAAGTGGGGCATATATATGCACCTAACCCTCCACGCGAGCAGGATGTGACACATGGTCAATTTCTTAAGCGGAATTTAACTAGTTTGAAATCAGAGTTTTCCTTCTCCAAGGTTAAAGAGCCCAGTCTGCCCTATTATTTACCCATAGCAGGAGGGAGAATAATTGGATTCATATCTTTCCCAAGGGTATTAGCGCAATGCGAAATGCAAACCGCCTCGTCCAGGATTTGAACTCGTTTCGTCATGTCCATTTCCTACGACGCCTTCATAAAAAAATATGGAACGCTTCACGAATTTGCCTGTCATCCTTGCACAGGGGCCATTGCTATTCTTCTCTGCATCATTCCAATTTTAGCACTGCCGAACTGCTAGATGAAGTGGGATATACCTTATTCTGGAGATGTAAAGCTGGTGAAGTAAAATGAGAGTCAGGGGTTGGATTTGCTGGACAGAATTAATGTTGAACTTTTTAAATGTGGTGGATTCAGACTGAATGAGATGCTGCACGAAGTATTATTATAAGGTTGGATTGAAGGAGTTCCTCCGGATTCGACAGATGTCCTTCTCATTTTTTTTTTTCAAAAAGGGTTCTAGAAGACTATGTGACAACTATCGAGAAATTGTTTTGGAAAGGTTTCTGCGAGAATTCTTTTAAATCGCTTAGAGGAACACACATCACCATCCATTCTTCCAGAATCCCAATGTGGTTTCCGCTCTGTATATGGCACAACTGATTTGACTTCGACTCGCGAGATGCTCTGGAGGGTTCTTAGGAACTTTGGAGGTCCTCTCCATTTTGTAGCCCTTATTCAATCTCTTCATGAGTGTTTTGGTTACCTATAATGTTATACTGGACTCGTCGCCCCGAGTTCAAACCCTGGACGTGGTAATTGCATTTCACTTAGCGCTAATACCCTTGGGAAAGGTATGAATCCTACTCTCCCTCTAGCTATGGATAAATAGTGGGGCATACTGAGCTCTTTAACCTTGGTTAGGCAACCGGTCTAGGAGAAGGAAAACTCTGAATTCAAACCTGTTGAACTTCGCTTAAGAAATTGACCTTGTGTCACATCCTGCTCGTGCGGAGGGGTTGGTAAATATATATAATGTTATCCTTGCAGATCCTGTCTCAGTTGGCAATGGTGTGAAATAGGACTGCGTTCTTACACCACAACTATTTGGAACCTTTTTACGATCGTATTTAAGATTGCTTTAAAAACTAACATCTACGACATTTACATTCGTTACAGGTATGGCAACATAAGTAAAGTAAGTAAAGTCGTCGGGGTGGCCTAAAGTTTGTATCGGTCAGACAGCGAGGGAGTCTATCCCCTTTTCACTAGACCAATGAGATTGTTCTTGCATCTGAGGTGGAGCACCACGCGCGATCACCCCATCTCTCTCTCCTACAACTTAAGATATGTTTACTTAAGAGCTATTTCAAAGTACTTCAATATGTAAAATGTAAAATGATCTTGATTTAGCTCTCTCTCTCTCTCTCTCTCTCTCTCTCTCTCTCTCTCTCTCTCTCTTCTCTTCTTTCCTTCCTCTTATATTTTCATTATGATTGATTGAAAGATTAGCGTTATCGCTTCCGCGCGATCACCCTATCTCTCTCTCCTACTCCCCTACTCTCTTTTTCTTTCTTTTTTTCTTGCTTATTATATTTTTCAGTGTAGCATGTACTTTTTCTTCTCTTTCTTTCTAATAAAAACAGAAAGGTCCATTGTTTACCTGAGGTGACGACACTCCTAAGACATAAGTATTCGGCGAATAAGCAACACTAGATAAACAGGATTTACATCTTTGCATTTCATCTTGGTCAATTGGACCGGTCTCATTTTTAACCAATGGGTGATGCAAGATGATAACGGACGTATCTCTTTAGGAAGACGAGTATTATTAATAAAGGATACTACTCACAAAGGGCAGCGGCAATATTCCATGTACTGTGAACGGGCACACAGAACTGAATGTAGTTCCGCGAAACCGTTTCACAATACCGGAACTTTTTGGTAGTACCTAATATATAGTTTAACAATCTTTGCCTATGATTGTTTATCATTATAAAAGGTTTTGTGTTCACTTGCCAGCCCCCCGCCCCTCTCTAGGTTTACGGGTGGCGGGGTATGGTGGGGTGTGGTCGGTTGTGGTGGGATGGTGGTCGTACGCGCATGCGTATTGCGTATTCCACGCGAATGGTCGACAAATATATGTAGACATATTTGCGCCTTACTCGACATTCTTTCTGACTATATTCGCTTTGTGATTTGTCCAGAGAAAATGTAAATTAGAGAGAAACATAGAGATAGGGAGAGAGGGGTGAAAGAGAGAAAAACGGAGAAGGACATAATCATAGAGAGAGAGATAGAGGGGGGGAGAGAGGGAGAGAGAGAGAGAGATTGAGACCCAGAGAGAGAGAGAGAGAGAAAAGTGAGAGAGAAAACGGAGAAGGACATAATCAGAGAGAGAGAGAGAGAGAGAGAGAGAGAGAGAAGTGAGAGAGAGAAACGGAGAGTTACATAAACAGAGAGAGAGAGGGGAGAAAAACAGAGAGAGAAAGAATGAATTAGAGAGAAAGAAACGGTGAGAGAGAGAGAGAGTGAGAGAGAGAGAGAGAGAGAGATGGTAGAAATGGAGAGAGTGGTGCATTGGCATTGAAAACGATAACAGCTCGCGCGCGCGGTAGATAGTGAAGAAAGCAAGTTACCCCCCAGCCTTTGGGGCACCGTGCGGGGGAGGGGGTTCGAAGGTGTGGGGTGTGAAGACACACTCCTGTTTGTAAATTTATGATTTAATTTCCTCGTGATTTCTCAATCAACTGTTAAAAGTCAAGTGGGCCTCTATTTCCCCGACGCGCGAACCCGCATCCTGTCATTCAGAAACGGGAGAAGGAAGGGCTAGGCGGGAGTTTGGCGGTATTGCGGATCAAAACCGCCCTCTAGCGGCGGTCGCGGAAACAAAAAGCTGGCGTACACGCAGTTTAAGCTGTTCGGCTTCTGCTCGCAGCCGGGGTACGAGAGAGAGAGACGACGACGACGACGACGACGGGAATTGTAAATAATTAACGCTATCTCATCAGCAATACCTCGCCCAAAGTCCGAACACAATGATTAGTAATATGACAGAGGTTAATTGAGTTTTGTTGACTTGCGAATGAGAGATAACTGTAAAAGGGAAAGAAAAAGAGGTAAGGAGAATTCAGTGGTGAGCGGCGGCTGAGGCTGAGGAGCGGGGAGCGGGACTGGCTGTGCACCGTACGCAAAAGGGACGGCGCTGACAGGATCGAGTCGGGGAGGCTGGGCGGTGTGCTCGAGTACAGGTGGTGGTGTGACGGGAATGGAGAGTAAGGATTGGGTGAGGAGAGTAAGGTGGTGGGGGTCAACGGTGCTGTCTTTGATGAATGTCCGGCAATTGTGGTGTTGGTGGTTGCGTTGGTGGTAGGGGGTGTAGTGGTCAATCCCTGGGTGAGAAACAGACAGCAGAGTGGACAAAGGAAAAGAGGTTTGTGGTCAGTGACGGTTACGAAAAGTCTTCAGCCATTTATTTGTTTGTTTGTTTTGTTTATTTATTTATTGATGGACACGTATGTATACTTGAAATACCGGTTTGTAGGTGATTTGAAGGTGTGAAGAGTTAGGCAGGGTGCAAGGGTCGAGAGATAGATAGATAGTAATAGATGAAGAAAGAAAGAAAGAAAGAAAGAAACCGGTGGTGAAAGAAAAAAAGGAAAAAGAAAGAGAGAGAGGAGGAGAAAGAAAGAAAGAAAAGAAAAAGAAAGAGATTGTGAAAGAAAAAAGAAAGAAAGAAGAAAGAAAGAAAGAAAGAAAGAAAGAAAGAAAAGAAGCAGATTGTGAAAGAAACAAAGAAAGAAACAAAGAAAGAAACAAAGAAACAAAGAAAGAAAGAAACAGATTGTGAAAGATAAAACAGAAAGAAGGATATTTTGAAAGAAAGAAAGAGAGAAAGAAAGAAAGAAAGTGAGAGAAAGAAAGAAAGAAAAAAGTGAAAGAAAGAAAGAAAAAAAAGAAAGAATGAAAGAATGAAAGAAAGAAAGAAACAGATTGTGAAAGAAAGAAAGAAAGATATTGTGAAAAAGAGTGAAGAAAAAAAGGAAGAAAGACGTTGTGAAAGAAAAAAGAAAGAAAGATGAACATATGGTGAAGGGGGAAGAAAGAAACAGGCTGAAAAGGAAGGAAAGAAAGAAAGAAAGACTCCACTGATAGAATGAAATAAAGAAAGATGATAGATAGAAAGAATGAAAGAAAGAAAAAGAGAAAAACTAAAATAGATATATAGATATGAATAAATAGCATTAGATATAGACAGACGAAGAAAGAAAGAAAGAACGAACGAAAAAAGGTGGCGAAAAAAATGAACAATTGTAAAATAAACAAATAATAAAATAAATAAAGAAAGAAAGAAAGATATAATAGATGAAATAAACGAAAGAATGAAAGCGTGGAAGATTAAGATAGATAGATAGATAGATATGAACAACCTTAGATATGTTTAGACAAAGAAAGAAAAACAAAACGAAAGAAAGAAAGGGAAAAGAAATTACGATAGATATGAACAGCTTTAGATATGGAAGAACAAATAAATGAATAAAGAAAGAAAGAAAGAAAGAAAGAAAGAAAGAGGGAAACTACGATAGATAGATGGAAAAGGTTAGATTAAAATGAACAGACTATGATGGTGGGAGGAAAGCTATGAAAAAGAAATGAAGAATGAAAGCAAAGTTATAAAAAATGTATGACAGAGAGAGAGAGAGAGATAGAGAGAGAGAGGGGGGGTCTTCTTTGGTGTGCGATAAGCAATTGTGATAAATCGTGGTTACCTTTACAAACATCAATGCACCCCCCAATCACCCATACCTACCCCTCATGATTATACCAATTTAAAGTTAATTCTCACGCTTTTATATTCACACACATTTTTATTGTTATGAGCAATCAGACTCTTTTCGACAATAGAACCCCCCCCCTCTCTCTCTCTCTCCTCTCTCTCTCTCTCTCTCTCTCTCTCTCTCTCTCTCATTTACAGATATTTAAAGGCCATACTCACTTGGTTTTATTTGTATTTCAATAGATTTAGACACGATTTAATGAATTCATTATTATTAAGAGACTAACGAAAACCGAACATAAAATCCTGAATATTTCATCAAGGAATTTTGTTCTTACTTTTCATTTTCTTCCTATTTTGTCTTTTTTTCCCATCTTGGTTTCAATTCATTCTGTTAAATTGTCTCTTATTTCTGCTATGATCTTTTATCTTCTAATCTTCTATTCATCTTGGACCGTGTCGAGTTGTCTGGGATGTCTTCTTCATCGGGACTGTTGTCTCACTCAGCTTCCATCTTAGTTCTTACGAATCAGGAACACGGTGATATATTCTTTTTGGTGTACACATAACTATTTCCCTGAATTTCCTCCTTACGTTTCATTTTCTTCCTATTTTGTCTTTTTTTCTTATCTTGTCAATTTATACAAAAATATCAGCCATAAATTAGTGCCAGTCTAACCTTAGTAAATTCAGCATCACCTATCACATTTGTTTTTATAAAAGGTTCATCTTCTTGTGAACCAAAGATACCAATATTTGATTATTTCTAGTGGAACATTAGACAATCAAAATGGATTCATTTGCAGAGAGATGCCCCTTTACTTATTTATATCTTCAGAAGCTCCGGACTTTGTCGTAATAAATTTCATTTTATTGTAGAAGACAAATGTCAAAACCTCTAATTTTCTTTTATTTACCATACCATGACCTCTCCATCCAGCTATGGTTAAATAGTAATGTAGACTGGACTCTTTAACCTTAGTATGGCAACTGGGAATGAAAACTCTGAATCGGAACTTGTTATCCTGTTAGTATATCAGTTATTTTTAGGCTAACAAAAAAAAAATGAATTAAAACTTAGATTCAATTCTAAAGGTTTATTATATAACAAAATAATTAGTAATATAAATGTCTTTCCTATATATATATAGTCAAGTTTGAGAGATCTACCAATCTGATGGAGAGGGAAATTGAGGTTATCTGGTATCTTCTATTTGAATCAATCATCACAGATACAAATTCTGATCAACCTTGTGGAACTGGTCCGTAAGAATCTGTTGAATATGGGCACTAAAACTACTGTGCACATCACGTGACTGCTACGTCCAATCACAGAAAGGTTCTCCCTCATTTAACTCCACATACAAAAGTACACGTATTTTACTGACCCAACACTGTTTAAATTCCGCTTAAGAAGCTGGCCTTCTGTGGCACTGTACTCGTGGGAGGGGTTGGGTAAATATATGTTATCTCGAACTTGGAAGATAAAGGATAAAAGTAGTCAAAATTAGAGGGTGTGTATGTGCGTGGGACGGTAGACGTACCATTACTATTCATAACGCTTCTGGCCTTGTGTTAAATTCAGCTTAGAAAATGACTACTTGTGTGGTTACTCTGATCTCCGTCTTTCAGGAACTGTTCTTATTTATTAGTTACTAGAAGCGGCTACCCAGCGACGCCTGGGTTGAGTGGGTAACCCTGGTGTGTTTATTTGTTTACTTTTGAGATTTGCAAATGAATGCTGAACATTTTTAAGTAGAATTTCAATGCTATTTCTATGTATATTTTCATCTTTGAATATCTTCGAATATAAATCAAATCTTCATAATTTTTGCACAAAAAGCAAGATCTGGTGATAATAAATGTGTATATATATTTACTTTTTCGTTAATTATTTTATTTTCATAGTTTCACCCGGATATACATACATACATACATACACACCAACTGCCCTTTATATATGTATAGATGGTATTCAACTGGTGCGTCTATATATAGGAGACCACAGCAGTTCTCCAGTAGTGTTCAGCATGTCTTGTTCATCTTACTCAGGTGGTTTGACAGGGGGCAAGTGGCTTTACAGCTGCTTTCTTGTGAGGTGCTGCTTTCATGCATTTAAAATGTTCTTAGAGAATAAAGTAACTTCCAGTCCAATTTGTAAAAGAGATATAATCTTGGACCGTTCTTACAACAGGAACCCAGCTAGCTGACGGATCGTCTAGTTTTAACTAAAGATACAAGTAGGAGCTTCAAAGTTTATAAATGAAACGTGAATTGTGCAAATTTGCAAGGGTCGCGATAGCCACCGAATTACATCTTATGGGGTCACGCCGGACAGACTGGGTCGGGATAAACGAGCAGTAGGATACTTGAACGAAATTCCTGACCCTCCCAAAGCCAGACATCATTTGTGTACTCGCCCCAGTCGTACCGGCGGCAAACAAATTAACGAAAAAACCATTAGGAATTCTTCGCCTAATTCCGGCGTCATCGTTCGGTATTTTTCGTGATTGCTCGTCAATTATCGGCATACCTTACGGGTTTACTCAATTCCATGATCGAGTAACTTTTCAATTGTCCTCGTAACTTGTGGAATGTAAAACAAACTCGAATGAGTCCGATTGCTAACGGCTATCAAAACGGCGCCGTGTACCCAGGGGGAATGAATATATTGGGCGGCTCCACCAGACACTCCTTCATTTTTTTTATAGGCTAACGTTGTCTATAGGGATGTCTGTCCCCCATTCAGCTAACTGTGTTGGCGTTGGCGGCGGCGAGCCCTATACACACCCACAGTCCAAGGTGACCCCCAGATTCTAAGTAAATTCATTACAGACCGCTGCATTGTTGACCAACATTCCGACGATCTTTTCTAAATCCTTCAAAAATATTTACACATCAAGACAAAACAATGTTCAGTTCTTACCAGTTTAGTCACAACAAACGATAACAATGAAAGGAATAACTAGCAGGACCTGTGGATATACCACAGTATGATGATAATTTAATTATTACAACAGACGAATAATTTGAATATTGGCAAAAAAATGATTCCCCAAACTTTTCAACAGTTTATCTCAGTCGGCAGAGCGTTCGGCTAGAAACCACATGGTTCCTAGTTCGATTCCGGTCCTCGCCAACTCAGCGTATGAGTAGCACAGGGATCTGTGCGGTAAAGTAAGGAGCTGATGGTAGGTGTGGCGCTCCACCTCAGAAGCCAAAACAATCTCCTTGGTCTAGCGCTATTGAAAAGGGGATAGACTCCCTCGCTGATTGGCTGATACCGACTTTAGGCCGCCCCGACGACTTTACTTTACTTTATATCTATTACCTGACTCTTTTTTATACAAAAGAGTTTCGGTTTTATCTGGTTATTAACAGGACCTGTGGATATACCACAGTATATGAACTAAATATTGCAACGTTTGATATGTTTACCTAAGAGCTATTGCAAAATAGTTCAATAAGTAAAAAGTACAATAATCTTCATTTAACTCTCTCTCTCTCTCTCCTTCTTTTTATCTTTTCATTGTTTGATTGAAACACATTATCATTATCACTTCCACACGCTCACCCCACTCTCTTTTCTTTCTTTCTTATATATATTTTTCTGTGTAGCATGTCCTTTTTCTTCGGAGAAGACTCAGATATATTGCATTATAACCTATTTCAGGAAGCTTAGACACAGTGTCTAACACCCCCAAATCATCAGATGCAAATGATGAATTCTTTATTACTTTTAAGGCATTTGAAAACAGATTTTTTTTTTAATTTTTATTGTCCTATTCCCCTCTGCTGTGGGTATTTAGCAAGTTACTATCGGTAATTTGTTAGGAATTTCTGTTAAATCAATCTATTCCAGATTTCATCTAATCGAGATGTTCGCAAGGGAAACGTTAATAAAACAGACGACTAAGGACTTCAAATTGGCCTACTATGTGAACAATACAGAGGGCCGTGTCTGAGCAGAGCTGGCATGATGAGTCACCAAACTGTGCATCGGCAAAATGGACCAATAAAATACCCTGTGCTCCCTGGAATAAATTGTGAATGTGGGAAGATGTGCAAGACTTTAGCTGGACTAAAAAGCCACATTCGCGCAGCTCACCATTGAACTTTTTGAAGCTCATCGTTGTATTCTTTGAACTTCTGAACTTTATTTTATTTTTTTAATCAAGCAATGGCAATACTCGAACACGAGTTTGCTGCCATCATATATATATATATATATATATATATACCCCCTCATACAATTTGGAGCAGAAACATCTGTAACTTTGTATTACTACTAGTGCTTTAATATAAAATTTAGAAACAAGATGGAATAGAAGCCATGACACTTTAGTTCTTTTACAAAAATAATCTTTAATATCAAATTTTAAAACTAACAAATGTTTCTTCTCCAATAAACATACATACGAAATTGGATAGAATAGAAACACCTGACACTTCATTTATTTTAAATAATAATGATTTAATGTCAAATTTTGAAAACTAGCAAGTATTTATTCTTGCAAATAATAGCACCTGTATGACTGCAATTTTGTGGAATGACATTTTCTTAATAGTCATATATATATATATATATATATATATATATATATATTCATGTATACAATTTCTCACATATATTGTGTACACACATATATATTAACTTGCATCTAATGTTGAAGTTCCATTTCTGGAGTTATGGGGAGTGTGGAGTACCCCTTCATTGCCATTGCCAACAGATCCACTCTGACCCGGAGTGGTAGTATCTGTAAGGCTTTCATCTATGGGTCGAATAGAAAAAAAATGTTTAAAAAAATTGTTTAAATAAAAAAAAAATTGAATACTAAAGGATGACTTAAAAAACGTCAACATAAAATAACCCAACAAGGGTTGACATGCCGTAAAATCCAACCAACCAACACACACACACACACACACACACACAGTGTGTGTGGATGATATCAAGTGTTACTTTGATAGGATTCAATCAAAATTGAGAACTCAAACGTACATATAAAGATTTGCGTATATATTTTTACATATACAGAGTATCATTAATAAATGGATAGATACATTGCTACAGATATAAATTTATTTCAGCATTTTTCTGCCTCCTCAGTCTGATTTTTACTTATATATATATATGATGATGAAAAAACAAAGGATGTTTACAACTGCATGGGCTCATCAGGAGATGAGCCCATGCAGTTGTAAACATCCTTTGTGTTTTCATTTTATCATATTCACACTGTCGGATTAATTTCCATTTTATTTTCACATATATATATATATATATATATATATATATATATATATATATATATTTGGGCAGCATCGTTTCATTCAAACAAATTTGGTTAAAAATAATGGAATCCTTATTGCTTTGAATTTTTTTCTAAGTTTTCTAACAATTTTTTTTGTATTATTATCTTGAAAGATATTAATAAGTTGTCTGAAAAAGTTTTCATTAGTAAACAAAGTAGTTTAGACAAATAATAAAGTTTTAATAATGATAGTCATAATAAACAGCCTTGATAATGGTTCAGAAAAGAACCAAAAGTACTTGGTTTTCTAATGAAAACTCATTTGGACAACTCATTAACGCCTTTCAAAATGATGACATCTAAAAATTAAACACAATAAGGATTCCAATATTTTTAACCAAATGTGTTGTATATATATATATATATATATATATATATATATATATATATATATATATACAAACACATATATAATATATATATATATATATATATAATATATATATATATATATATATATATATATATATACAAACACATATATATATATATATATATATATAATATATATATATATATACAACACATTATATATATATATATATATATATATATATATATATATATATATATTACGACAGTGTATTGTTAACACTATCTCACTTGATGATGAAGTAATAAGCCAATAATAGGAGGGTGCTCAATATCTGTGATAAACTGAACTGACATTAATAATAAATAAATATATATTTTTGTTTATATTCATTTTTATGGAAAGTTTCCATAGAAATAAATATATACAATATATATATATATATATATACGTAATATATCAAGAAAAATGAAAAAACACAGGTTTAAATGGGTTAAGTGGTGAGTTTATTGGCCGACGCTGCAGTGTTTCGATCTATTAATTAGATCATCTTCAGGACATAAGATAAGAAATTATTTATCACAGAATAATGAGAAAAGTGAGTGGTAATCCTTGTTATTCAGTCTGTTTAAAAAATTTCTGAAGTTTGAAAAAAGGAGACGGTTTTGAAATATGACATCAAATATTCTATTTTAAGGTGTGAGTATGTAGCGCTGTTAGTGTGTGTATTGAAGGAAACATTGTGCATTTTTTTAGGTATGTGGTTGTGTGTGTGTGTGTATTGGTAAGAGGTAGGGGAGAGGTGTGTGTGTATATTGGTAAGAGGTAAAGGAGAGATGTCATGAAAAGAAATTTTCATGTTTTATATTAAGAGAGAAGATGGAAGTTTGGGTGTGTGTGTGTGGGGTTGGGGATTTTTTAAAAATAAAAAGATTTTATTTTATTTTATTTTATTTTTTTGTTAGAAAGAGTTTTGTATTGTTGTTTTATAGTTGGTACTGATTATTTGATGATTAATATATATTAATATTACAATTATGTATAAGTGAATGAATTATTGTTATTATTATTGTTATTATTATTATAGTTTGTTTTGTTTAATTTCTTATCTTATGCCCTGAAGATGATCTAATTAATAGATCGAAACACTGCAGCGTCGGCCAATAAACTCACCACTTAACCCATTTAAACCTATGTTTTTTCATTTTTCTTGATATATTACATACCGTCGGATTTACTTCCTCTCTTCACATATATATATATATATATATATATAATCCAAAAGTCCAGAGAAGAAATCTTCCTTACGACATAGGAGTTTTTTTAAAACAACCTGTCGCAGTTTGAGAGCTCAATATGTGCTCTTATTGTTATTGCATGAATAATGTGAAGAAGTGGAAATCACCATATATATATATATATATATATATATATATATACACACACACATATATATATAATCCAAAGTCCAGAGAAGAAATCTTCCTTACGACACAAGAGTTTTAATTAAAAAAAACCTGTCGCAGTTTGAGAGCTCAATGTGTGCTCTTAATGTTAGCGTCACAGAGCAAATTTATAAGTAAAGAAATAACAAAAGACTTAGAGATTTTGCATTATAGTCTATTTCAGGGAGCTTAGACAAAGTGTCTAACTCTCCCAACTCATCAGATGTGAATGATGAATTCTTTATTACTTTTAAGGCATTTGAAAACAGATTTTTATTTATTAAAAAAAAAAAAAAAAAAAAAAAAATCTGTTTTTAAATGCCTTTAAATTAATAAAGAATTCATTATTCGCATCTGATGAGCTGGGAGAATTGGACACTTTGTCTAAGCTCCCCGAAATGGGCTATAATGCAAAATCTCTAAGTCTTTTGTTATTTCTTACTTATATATATATATATATATATAATATATATAATGTACCAGGTTGAGTGAAAAGTTTTAGATTCTCATTTCATCATTATTTTGAAACATCTTTTTCTCCAATCATTGTTTATTTTTTATTTGTATATTTAACATCTAAACATTGTTTATTATTTATTTTACAGCTTTGATTATGAGTAGGGAAAAAATTGATACTACCAAGAATATGCCCCCCACACACACACACACCTCCGGACGTAAGCATTTAAGTTTTAATGTAATGAAATAAATTAAATTAGAAAGATTAATAAAATTAAATAAGAATGCATATATAAAGATTACACTTATTTGAATTATATTTTAACTGGTTTCTATATAAAATTATTCATAGGATTGATTTTTAATACGTTGGAGAATAAAACAATAATATTAGAGATCAATAGCACTAAGTAATTATTTATAAAACCCGGTTTTGTTAAAACCAGTATGCAAATTATAGGAAATAATCCAACAAAGGTTTTTTTTTATCGATTAATCAAATACACCAAAGAAGGAATAATATTTTCAAGTCTTGATAATACTTGCAAGAATATGCACCATTCAGACGTAATTATTTAAGTTTTTTGATTTAATGAAATATATCAAATTAGAAAGACTAACAAAATTAAATAAGAACGTATATAAAAAGATGACACTTATTTTGGTTATATTTTAATTGGTTTAAATTAGAAAGACTAACAAAATTAAATAAGAACGTATATAAAAAGATGACACTTATTTTGGTTATATTTTAATTGGTTAAAATTAGAAAGACTAACAAAATTAAATAAGAACGTATATAAAAAGATGACACTTATTTTGGTTATATTTTATTTGGTTTAAATTAGAAAGACTAACAAAATTAAATAAGAACGTATATAAAAAGATGACACTTATTTTGGTTATATTTTATTTGGTTTAAATTAGAAAGACTAACAAAATTAAATAAGAACGTATATAAAAAGATGACACTTATTTTGGTTATATTTTAATTGGTTTAAATTAGAAAGACTAACAAAATTAAATAAGAACGTATATAAAAAGATGACACTTATTTTGGTTATATTTTTAATTGGTTTAAATTAGAAAGACTAACAAAATTAAATAAGAACGTATATAAAAAGATGACACTTATTTTGGTTATATTTAATTGTTTAAATTAGAAAGACACAAAATTAAATAAGAACGTATATAAAAAGATGACACTTATTTTGGTTATATTTTAATTGGTTTCTATATAAAATCATTCATAGGATTGATTTTTAATACATTGGAGAATAAAACAATATTAGATCAATAATGCAAAGTAATTATTTATTAAACCCAATTTTATTAAAACTAGTATACTAATTAACCAAACTATACATTATGTAAACCTTTATTTCTTATTGACACATTGCAGGATTTTAAACGTAATAATAATAATATGGACTTGGTTTTGAGGCAAATCTAACAGAGTTTCAGAAACATCATTAATAAATATGATTTATTCTATTAAAGATTTTTGTTTGTTCTTATAGCATTAGAAGCATTAATCTTAAACGTAATAATACATTTTTTGAAAGCGAAGTAATGCAAAATATGTTGAGAAAACATATTTATTAAATTCTTTGGTGTTAAATACTTAATATTTTCAGCGCAAACGGCCATCTTCAGAGTATCGAAAGTTTATATCCTTGTTTGTTGAAATCGACCGTGGTGTTATAATCCGGTGAATGTGATTTTCTGATGTAAATATAGAATTCGACTGATTCTGTCATATTCCGTTAATTCCCGTGTTATGGCATTCTGTGGGAACTTTTGAAATTTCAGATATATTTCTTTTCTTTTTTTTTTTTTGCTATAAATAAAGCCTCGCTCAGGCATATTGAATTTAAGATTTTTGTTTGTTCTTATAGCATTAGAAGCATTAATCTTAAACGTAATAATAAATTTTTTGAAAGCGAAGTAATGATTTATTTTTAGATTTATTCTATGTAGTAATGATTTTGACTATAAATTAAATTACTCATTGATAAACTCACTGAGGTTAATGTGACATAAGCAGTGACATAGTTTCGGTTACAGTCTGACAAAAACTGAATCTCCATTATAATAAGATATACTAATCTTTGGAGGCATGTGTGGTGTAATGATTATCATTGTAGAAATTGGACACAGTGAACCAAGTTCGAATCCTGGTGAAGCTTTTTTGCATTTCACATAGTGCTAATAGCCTTGGGAAAGGTAATGCATCCAAATATTCTCCTTTCAGCTATAGGTAAATAGTAGGGCAGACCGGATTCTAACTTTAGTATGGCAACTGATCTAGGAGAAGGAAAACTCTGAATTCAAACCTGTTAAACTCCGCTTAAAAAAATTGACTTTATGTCATATCCTACTTGTGTGGAGGGGTTGGGTAAATACATACCTGTGGAAAAAAGAATGGAGTACAAGGGCAGTGGAAAAATAAATTAATGTCTGGTCCAGATGGTTAAAGAAAGGTGACACTAGCCTCAATGATAAGCAAAAAAAATCAGAGAGACCGTCTGGTGTGGAAGATGAGGCCTTGCGTGAAAAAGTTGAATAACAGCCAAGCACGAACAATTATTCTAAACAGTGGGGGGGGGGGGTCACAGTCAAGTCTGACTCAAGGCTCCAATCGACAGTCCAACAGAAATAGGAAACGCAACTACGGCGCAGATATATTCACTGCTCTCCCAACTGTATCTCGCTCCAAAAATCCAATATCCAAAACTATGTCTTCGTCTTGACAACAAAATACAACTGCAAGTCGTTCTGCCTGGTCTCCGAGAATCAGTCCTTTAAGTACACCCCAATTTCACCACATCCGGGCTTCTCACTCATAATTGTCCGTTCAGCACGTGCAACACTCGCCAGCACGGCGCGACCACCCACATCCGGGCCACTATGCCCTTTCCTACTTCACCGATCGTCCACAGCTCTCACATTCTGAAGGAAGCGGGTTCGACTCTAGGTCAGTCCTACACGCTAGGCAAAGCCTAGCCCGCTTCCTTCGAGCATACGGCAAGTCTTCACCCCCACCACCCTCTCCGTCACACCGTGTTGCATGAGGCGGGTCTCCTCCCTCACTACAATTATACATTGTCTTTTTGTCTTGTCTAGTGGCAACATTTCACAATGCTGGTGGATGGAGTCAGTTCAACCCACTCTGGGTGAATTCTGCCCCCCCCAAAAAATGCATTTACCCAGGACCATGCTGGAACCACCACTGAGCATGAGGCTACCTGATCCAGGATAATCACAATAATATTCTTTTTGTCCCCTCCTTTATAATGATTTTTCTTGCGTTCTCTATCATAGTTCTTCTTCTTGTGGTAATCCTCTGATGAGACTCAGGTATAAACAAATAATTCTTGTTAAGGATGAATCTGCTTATAACTGCAATTCTAAAATTTTATACCCACAAAAAACTGTTTAAATAAAAAAACAAAAATAAAATAAAATAAAAATGACCGATTGCATACACCAACACATAGATAGAATCTTTTTATAATGGTTTTAATTTTCAAATATTTATTTTCATTATATTAAAAAACAAACAGATTTTTCAAATCGCTTCACAAATAGATGACAATCTTCTTCAGTTTGTAACTGATTGTACGTGGTATAACAATATTAAACTTTATGTGTTTGGTTTATAGATGATGTGTGTCTTTTTAAATAGTTTTATACAAATTAAAATAGTAGAAATAATTAGAATTAATTCAACAATGACATGACAATATTGTTACTGTCCTCACAAGATAAAAAATTATTTTCCCTTTTATGCTGAGAAGAAAATGATGTTACCAACATTTAGAAAGGGGGATAAACAGATGCAGCAAATGTTCAAAAGAGATGAACCTAAAGAAAAATTATTATTTCACTGTGATTAGTATTCAATATCTTAAAAAAAGAAAAAGAAAGAAAACGATAATAAGAAATAAAGAAAAAGAAAGCAAAATGAAAGAAAAGAAAAGGAGAAAAAAAGAAAAGAAAAAGAGTAGATATCAATTAGACCAAATAAATCTTTACAGCATCCTAACAGCAAGTGGGGAGGGTTACAAATGTGTGGAGGGTTACAAATGTGTGAAGGGTTATGAATGTGGGGAGGGTTATGAATGTGGGGAGGGTTACAAATGTGGGAGGGTTACAAATGTGGGAGGGTTAAAATGTGTGGAGGTTTACAAATGTGGGAGGGTTATGAATGTAGGGAGGGTTATGAATGTGGGGAGGGTTACAAATGCGGGGAGGGTTACAAATGCGGGGAGGGTTACAAATGTGGGGAGGGTTATGAATGCGGGGAGGGTTACAAATGTGGGGACAACTATGAATGTCCGGTGAAAAACTGTTCACCCTATATTCATAGTTTAAACCTGTATTTTTTTTTTTTAATTTTATTCAAATGCCTTTCCAAATTGAGGTGCATTTTATACACGACTGCAGATCACCTGAACCCTCAGTGTCCCATGAGCAAAGAAAATGAAAATGGTATTATGATGGACAACAAAAAACTTTTAGCAAGAAAGATTGTTCTTTTGTTTCCTCTTAATGAATCTCTTGGCAATGTGGAAATTTTATTTCATTTGATCTTTTTTTTTTTCCCACCCAGATTATTTCAGCCGGTAAGTGTAAACGTGTCTGCAAAAAGTTTAGAGAGATTGACAACCGAGTATTCACTTTTAGCCAATTGTCCTTGGACCGTGTCTGTGAGCGTCTTCAGAAGCACCTTGTGTTCTGCAAGAAAGAAAGAAAAAAAGGAAAAAATGAAAAACAACAATCTATTTAAGTGCAAGTTTTTTTTTATAACAAAAAATTCTAAAAGGTTTATGTTTATCAAATAAGACTTATCTATATATTAATACTCGTGTTCCTTAATTTTATGACTGTTTAGAGTCATTTAACTCTTAACATCCTGTTGAGATTTTTCTAAGTCCAGAGCATTCCTATAAGGATATATAAAAAAATGGCTAAAAATGACCTTTGCATCTAAAGTTACCTGTTATTTCTCTTAAATCAAAGATTTCTGCATATGTTTAATATTAAATTTAAACAAAGGCTATTGTTTGGGGCTGATTAGTTAAAATGAATGTGACTTCCAGCCGGGTGGAATAAGGTGGTATAGGACTTTAAGAGTTAATGTCAAATCAAGACATTTTGATAAACAGAGGACCGATGTTGCTTACACTACCTGCTGTTGCTTAAATGGTCACTCAGTTAAGTATTGAACAGGCTCATTGCTAGCTTAACTTTGGTGATAAAGCAGGAACCAGTTCTTTCAGCATGACTTGACTGTAATTGTTATGGTAGGAGAATATAAATTATTTCTTCATAATGGGAAAATGTGAGAAAATAACAAAAAAAGTGATTATTAAAATAAACGCACATCAGATTATCTAATCTGTGTTAGTCATGTGCTGAGTTATTGAGCACCGGTATTGAACCAAGAACCTTGCGATTCCTAGGCCGATTCTCTACCAACTGAGCTAAACCAGCTCCTATATATATCCCAAAGTCTATATACACATACTTGATAATTATGGTTGATAGTTAAAAAAGTCACAAATTGCATGAATAATGGCCTTCTTCTGTGAATAAGTGGAAATCAACACACACACATATATATATATATATATATATATATATATATATATATATATGGGAGAATATGTGCTTAATTGAAGTTGAACCTATCTATCTATCTATAGCTCTGCTGATGAGGCCTAATAGGCCGAAATGTACATACAGAGATTGATTTTTCTCGATTTGTTTAGCCTTACATTTAAATAGGTAATCCCACCTAATTAATTAATTATTAATTAATTAACTTTCAAAAATTAGGTTCGACTTCAATTAAGCACATATTCTCCCAAATATTGTCGGCTGAAAATAGCCATATCACAAACATCGTTTGTTTGTTTACTTCTCATATATATATATATATATATATATATATATAATCCAAAAGTCCAGAGAAGAAATCTTCCTTACGACACAAGAGTTTTAATTTTAAAAAATGTGTGCTCTTAATGTTAGAGTCACAGAGCAAATATATAAGTAAAGAAATAACAAAAGACTTAGAGATTTAGCATCCCTGAAATAGACTATAATGCTAAATCTCTAAGTCTTTTGTTATTTATATATATATATATATATATATATATATATATACCAACCCCTTCGCACGAGCAGGATGTGACACAAGGTCAATTTCTTAAGCGAAATTCAACAGGTTTGAATTCAGAGTTTTCCTTCTCCTAGACTGGTTGCCTAACCAAGGTTAAAGAGCCCAGTCTGCCCTACTGTTTATCCATAGCTGGAGGGAGAGTAGGATTCATACCTTTCCCAAGGGTATTAGCGCTAGTGAAATGCAATTACCACATCCAGGATTTGAACTCTGCGCGACAAGTCCATTTCCCATGACTTTAACCATTACACCATATTATAATATATATATATATATATATATATATATATATATGTATGTATGTATGTGTGTATTTTGGCAGCATTTTTTCTTTTATACAAGTTTTGTTGAACTGTACAGACAATTCTTGTCGGACCAGTTTTTGGTTGATCCTTTCTAATTTTCAGGCCATCTTTTTGGTGTTGTGGTGTAACAGTCCACCAAAGGTTTCAAAATGAGCGCTTTCAGCAATACAGTTTGCCATCATCAGGTAGGAAACGATGGTATGGTTTCGTGTCTCGTTTTTAACGAGAACGAGTAGTAGCAAGGAATATATATATATATCCCTAACAATGTGCTTAATTCAGTTTGGAATATTAATCATACAGGGTGGGCATTATACAGCGAAATTTTCAAATCAAAATTCAGCTGTATGTTATGAACTTATCATCCCATACTCATAAAGTTTTGAATATTTTAAGAATCTAATAAGATACTTCATTTCTAAAACAAATCTCTATATATCCCATGATGCTTCAGAATGATGTTTGAAGTGATAAGAATAAGTTGAGAGGTGCTAATCCTTGTCAAAATATCTAGTTTGTTATCATCATTGTACTTTATACTTCCTTACATCCTAGACTTGTAAATAGTCATTTCCTCTTGAATGGGGAAACGAAAATGATATGACCCTTGCCCCCCACCCATCATGCATCACAGGGCTGGAGTTAAACAAAGAAGATGAGTGTGTAAAGAAACTTCATCCTTCTCTTTTGTTTTTAACTCACCAGAGAGGAGGAGGGAGAATATTTAAAAGAAATATAAAAAAAATGTTTTTGTTGATGGCCGGATGTTGGTGAAAATGATATAATCTTCAGGCAAACATGTCACATCTAGTTGGGGGTTTTAAAGAAAGCAGAAAGATTGATAATCTAAATATTTGTGTTTAAAGGGAAGAAAGGAGAATGAAAGAGAGAGTGAGAGAGGAAGGGAGGGAGGGAAAAGGGAATGCAAAGTGAGGGGTCAGAAAAGGAACAATAAAGAGAGTAAAGGAAAGTAAGGAAAGAGAGAAGGAAAGTAAGGAAAGAGAGAAGAAAACAAATAAAGAAAAAATGAAGTAGAAAGTAAGTTCAAAAGAGAAATAAAATAAAAAAGAGTGAGAAGAGAAAAGAAAAGAATGAGGTAAAAGAGAAAAGAAAGAAAAAGGAGGAAAAGAGAGGGAAGGAGAGAGAAGACTTTTAGAAGGGTAGAAAGAAGAGGAGAAAACTTCAAGAAGGTAGAAAGGAGAGTGGAAAAGGGGAGGAAAAAAACTTTCAAAAATGGTTGAAAGGAGAGAGAGAAGACCCTAAAAACTGGGGGGCATATGGAGAAACTTTGAGAAAGTGAGAAGATAGAAGACTTCAAGAAGGGGCTAAGGAGAGAGAAGTCTTTGAAAAGAGGAGAAAAAAGACTCCAAAAGAGTTGAAAGGCAAGAGAGAAGACTTCAAAAAGAGAGAGATAGAGAGGGAAGAGAAAGAGAAAGAAAAGACTGAGAAGGTGTGGAGAAGAAAGAGGAGAAAAAAAGACTCCAAAAGAGTTGAAAGGCAAGAGAGAAGACTTCAAAAAGAGAGAGAGAGAGATGAAGAGAAAGAAAGAAAAGACTGAGAAGTGTGAAGAAGAAAGAGAAAAAGACTCAAAAGAGTTGAAAGGCAAGAGAGAAGACTTCAAAAAGAGAGAGAAGAGAGATAGGAGGGGAAGAGAAAGAGAAAGAAAAGACTGAGAAGGTGTGGAGAAGAAAGAGAAAAAAAAAAGACCCCAAAAGAGTTGAAAGGCAAGAGAGAAGACTTCAAAGAGAGAGAGAGAGAGATAGAGAGGGAAGAGAAAGAGAAAGAAAAGACTGAGAAGGCGTGGAGAAGAAAGAGGAGAAAAAAGACTCCAAAAGAGTTGAAAGGCAAGAGAGAAGACTTCAAAAAGAGAGAGAAGAGATAGAGAGAGAAGAGATAGAGAGAGAAGAGAAAGAGAAAGAAAAGACTGAGAAGGTGTGGAGAAGAAAGAGGAGAAAAAAGACTCCAAAAGAGTTGAAAGGCAAGAGAGAAGACTTCAAAAAGAGAGAGAAGAGATAGAGAGAGAAGAGAAAGAGAAAGAAAAGACTGAGAAGGTGTGAAGAAGAAAGAGGAGAAAAAAGACTGCAAAAGAGTTGAGAAAGAGAGAGACACACACAGACTGACAGAGAAGACTTTGAGAAGGTGGGAAGAAGGAAGAAAGAGGAGAAAAGAGACTTTAAAAGAGAAAGGAAAATGAGAGAGAGAGAGTGTGTGTGTGCAGTGTGAGGGGGTGTGTGGATTTGATAGTTAGGTAATGTTACGCACCTTGGCTAACTGTTGCTCTGTCCTTGTCAAATGTTGATTTATAGAAACAAAGTTGGTTGTAAAGTGTGGAATCCGTGTACTGAAACAAGAAGAAAAAAAGAAGACAAGATGAAAATAATTTAGCATGGAGGTGAGAAAATGATTAGATGACAGGATTTACAGGTTGTTAATATTGACAACAAATGTTTGGAGAAGAAAGACAGAGGTGTGTGTGTGGGGGGGGTGGTAAAGAGTGTTCAAAATAGCGGGGGGGGGGGACAAGAAACTAGACAATAAGGAAAAGTAGCTTTTTTTTTTTTTTTAAAGTAGAAAGTAGGAGAAAAGAGTTGAGAGGAGGTAGGAATAAAAACAAAACTTGTGTGTGTGTGTGTGTGTGTATATATATATATATATAATATATATAATATATATATATATAAGTAAAATATAACAAAAGGCTTAGAATCTTTTATTGTAGTCTATTTCAGGAAGCTTAGACAAGGTGTCTAACTTCCAAAATCATCAGATGCGAATGATGAATTCTTTATTACTTTTAAGGCATTTGAAAACAGATTTATATATAATATATATATATATATATATATATATATATATAATATATAAGGGAAATTTTTTTAACAGAAACAAAATCATAAATATTGTGTTCTTAATCTTATCTATTTACCAATATTTTGAGGGTTATCCCTCAAACTCAAAGGTTTAAGATAGACTGACTGTTTCTTTCTCTTGTCTGTATTGTTGGGGTCATGTGGTGTTCTGAATACCATGTCACCCATATACATACATAATATACATATATATATAATATACACACACACACACAAGCTCATCAGATATACTGACAAAAGCACTTGTGGAGCCCATTATAACACATATTATATATATATATATATATATATATATATAATATACAACACACACACACATATATATATATATATATAATATATATATATAATATATATACATTTACCAACCCCTGCACACTAGCAGGATGTAATACATGGTCAATTTTTTAAGCAAAATCAAACAGGTTTGAATTCAGAGTTTACCTTTTCTTAGACTGGTTGCCATACCAAGGTCAAAGAGTCCAGTCTGTCTAATGATTTGCCCATAGCTGGAGGGAGAATAGGTAGACGCATACCGTTCCCAAGGGTAGTAGCACTATGTGAAATGCAAACAGCCTTATCCAGGATTTGAACTTGTGTCGCTGTGTCCATTTCATGGCAATAACCATTACACCACAAATGCCTCAATAACTTTTTTGTTTATTACCACAGAAATTTTAAGGCTTTTCTGAACAAGCACCAATTTTTCAAATTATCTTTTTTGAAAAGATATCTATCATTTACTTACCTTGGAGTGAAGGATACCCTTGTGACAGGCAGGACACACAGGGTGACCACGATGAAAGATGAGGGGGAGTTTTCGAACTTCAGTTGCACAGATGGGATCATCGCATTTCATCCAACCCTAGTAAAAAAAGAAAAGAAATAAAGAAAAAAATTAGTATCATCAAAAAGCAAATCAAAATATATATTATTACTCATGTTCCTTAATTGCACAAAAAAAAAAAAAAAAAATACGACCGTTATCATCTTGCACCACCGTCTGGTTTAAAATGAGACCGTCCAAATCATCCAAGATGAAATACAAAAAATGTAAATCCTGATTATCTGGTGTTGCATATCTGCCGAATTCTTATTTATGAGTGTTTCACCTCAGTTAAATAATGGAGCATTCCATTTATTATAAAGAAAGGAAAGAAAAAGGACATGCTACGTAAAAAAAATATAATAAGAAAAAAAAAAGAGGAGAGGGGAAAGATAGAGGAGGTGAGTGCATGGAAGTGATAACACTAATCAGTTTCAATCAAACATAATGAAAAGATGAAAAGAAGGAAAGAAAGAAAAAAAGAATGAGAGAGTTAAATCAAGATGATACTTTTTACATATTGAACTATTTTGCAATAGCTCTTAAGTAAACATATCAAACATTGTAATAATTAAATTATCATACTCTGGTATTTCCACAGGTCCTCTTAATTATCATTATTATTATTATTATTACCACGGTATGATAATTTCATTATTACAACGTTTGATAAGGTCCTGGTTATTTTATTTAAGGTCTTCATACCTGATAATATTGCTTGATATGTTTCCTCATGGTAACGACCAGCTGATTAAGGATTCTATCGACGTAGGTTTTTAGGAGCCACTGACATGATTGGTTGGAACAGCGGTCAAGGACCAATCATTCTAGAAAAAAACAAAAAATTAAATCATTATTAATAAAATGTTTATTATTATTTTTAAAACAAAATATATTTTAATACTTTAGTGGTTTTAGCATCATTTTACTGCATGAGTTACTTGAAATATTCAAGATTTTTAAAAAGACAAAATAATCATTTTTTAAATTGTGCAAGAAAATGAAAATGCAATTCATGTTAAGAAGGGAGATAAAGAAATAAAGACAAATTTGATAAAACAAATTTAAAAAAAGAATTAGCCCCGTTGGCATTGAACAAACTTATTCCAGCAGGTTTCTATTTGTTGAAGAACCAACAAAACCTTTTTTTTTTTATATGATGTCTGAAGGTGGTTGTGAAATATTAGTTCTTTTAATGTTTAATATATAAAAACAAAAACAATCCTTGCCTCCTACAGAAAGAAAAGAAGAGAAGGAAAAAAAAAAAAACAGTTCTTTCTCTTCTCTTTTTT
>CM042149.1:22683275-22693275 GCA_023376005.1 Doryteuthis pealeii
GTGGGAGGTAAGGCAACAAAATAGACGACTCCACACTCTTCAGAGCTCCAGAACTGGATCCTCACTACCGGATTTGCTTTGTGTATACCCAGGAGACCTCCATTTTTAGTGTTTTTACCCTAATATTTAGCTGATGGCGAGAAAATATGGTTTCATGCCCTTTTCCCAGGAGTATTAGATCGTTCAGGATTTGAACTCGGTTCGTCGGGTCATTTCATACAACGATAACCGTTACGCCACAATGCGCCTCCGAATGAAATATAATTGGCCAAAAGTGGAAGCGCGTGATGTAATGATCAGAGTCGGGAATGTACCGTCGATCCGAGTTCAAATCTTGGACGAGGTTTTTTTTTTGCATTTCAAATGGCGCTAATACGCTTGGGAAATGTATGAATGCAACTCTCCCTTTAACTAAATAGTAGGGCAGACTGGGCTCTTTAACCTTGGTTAGACAACCGGTCTAGTAGAAGGAAAGCACTGAATTCAAACTCCGCTTAAGAAATTGACCATGTGTCACATCCTGTTCGTGTGGAGTAGTTGGTAATATATATATATATATATATATATATATATATATATATATACAGAGTGTACACAAAATCCGTGTGTACTTTTAACTTATAAATTCTTTAATGTGCACACGGACTTTATGGACACCCTGTATAATAGGCCAAATATCAAGTGGACATGAGTTAATCAGTAATTTTAGCGTCGATTTTCGTGTGGTCAGTGCCCGGCCAGAGAGTGTATGTGTGTATGTGTACGTATGGAGGTGTGTGGATGTGGGGTCTGTAGCTGATGTCCGAGAATAGACAGAAGCTCCAGACATGTCCGTTAATCCCGGAAAGCGAAAAGATTCAAGATGGCGAATTCATTGTTCACATTCATAAATGTAGAGTGGAAAAGGCTTTAATAATTCATGTGACAATACTATAAATGTATAAATGTGCAAAAAGGGGACAAAGAGAAAAAGACGTTGCAGTCTGCGCATGCGCGTGCGCGTGCGTGAGTAGGGGAGGGGGAGGAGATGACTAGGTCACTGATGTTGCATTAGTGAATGTATACGAGCATATATGTGTATGGACGCGCGGTGTTGTAGTGGGTGTACACGGGTAGAGCACCCGCCAAGGAATCACAAGGTTCCAGGTTCGATACTCGTCCCCGCCAACTCAGTGTATGAGTAGCTGACGGTAGGTGTGGAGCTCCAGCTCTGCAAAAACAATCTCCTTGGTCTAGCGTTAGCGACAAGGGGACAAATTCTGTCACTGTTCAGTTGATACTGATAATAGACCAAAATACATTTGGTAGCTCAAGTTGATAAATATTTGTAAACTTGTATAAGTTCGTGTGTTTGTCTATGTGTGAATGCAAACGGGTATAGATGTGTAAATGTGTCCAGAGATGTGTATAAGAGTTTATAAGAAACTAGCAGAAGTATCCGGTCCATGGCCGAACAAAAAAAAAGTATTTTAGGAACATCAGATAATGAGTGAAAAAGGGGGAAGAGAGGAGTAAGAAAGTAGACTTGGAATTACTTATTTCTTAAAGTTACAACATGTTAATTCTATTGCTCTAACAAAGGTTTTGCTATAATAAGTGGCTTTTGCTGGATTGCACACACTAACACATGTATATACATATGTGCGTGCATGTGTGTGTGTGTGTGTGTGGATGTGTGTGTGTGCGTGCGTGTGTCACTCAAAGCGCTGCGGGTACTATATAACCCAGTACAACCTGTTTCATAGACGGGTAATCGGTGACTAAACGAGTACCCGTATCAAGTTTTTTTTTCTGGAGAGGAGGGGGGCTAGACACCCAGCAGGAAGAAAGCCAAGACCTGTCAAAGAGCGGAAAAATCATTTTGTTCAACAGCCATCTAGCACCTTACGCGGAGACGTAGAAATACCTGGGTTGGTATCCAGGCGCGTAACAGAACCACTTGAGATATCCTGGTCTTGTTAGTTTGAAGAATTTGTTCATACACATCGTCTCTCTCACTGATTACCAAAAAGTGGAGCTAGTTCCGTGCGCACCATATCCAGTAATAAATTTTCTCTTCGGTAGACATATTTCCTGATATAGTTCTTTTAGGGCAAACAAAAACCAAGCCCAGTGGTGATGGATCGGTAGCGCAGTGTACAGGTTTAACCAAATGGAAGTATGTAGCTTCAACCCTACAGATTGTTAGTTCAAGGTTTATTTTAATGTCGTCTCCCAATCAAACTGGCAATGGTTGTGATTGGACAGAGCTCTGAGTGACTGAGCAGTCCTTTTTCGAAAGCGAGGCGGGACTAGAAAATGTGTCCTAAACATTGCTCGCCTAATTGCAATCTGACCAGCTTACTGTGACTGACGGATGTTCAGCATAGCGGTAAAATAACTCTGATAAATACAACGAAAGCTAAAATATACAACAACAATAACAACAACAACAACAACAACAAATACTATTCATAGAAATTCCACATGAACGTATCCTGCTGGAACATCAGAAGAATGCAAGAGACAGAAAACAACAACTATCTAGCCAGACGCTCTGCGATACTCGCTCGAGAGTTCAGCAGGCGTTCTCCAGATATCATTGCACTATTTGAAGTTCGCCTTCCAGATGAGGATAGTCGGAATGAAGTGGGGCATATATATGTACCTAACTCTCCACGCGAGCAGGATGTGACACATGGTCAATTTCTTAAGCGGAATTTAACTAGTTTGAAATCAGAGTTTTCCTTCTCCAAGGTTAAAGAGCCCAGTCTGCCCTATTATTTACCCATAGCAGGAGAGAGAGATAATTGGATTCATATCTTACCCAATGGTATTAGCGCAATGCGAAATGCAAACCGCCTCGTCCAGGATTTGAACTCGTTTCGTCATGTCCATTTCCTGCACCTTCATAAAAAATATGGAATGCTTCACGAATTTGCCTGTCATCCTTGCACAGGGGCCATGCTATTCTTCTCTGCATCGTTCCAATTTTAGTATATGCACTGCCGAACTGCTAGATGAAGTGGGATATACCTTATTCTGGAGATGTAAAGCTGGTGAAGTAAAATGAGAGTCGAGGGTTGGATTTGCTGGACAGAATTAATACTGAACTTTTTAAATGTTGTGATGTTAATCCAACAGTAAAAAAGAAGTCAAGTCGAGGTAGGGTAAAGTAAGACAAGTGTATTTACAATCATGGTACAGGAACGGCTAGCTTGCCGTTAAACGGTAACAGTACAACCTTTTCACTCGGTGTCTCACTATTTATAGTGAGAACCGGTGTATATTCTCCACTGTAGGAACGGCCGGTACAACATTAAATGTGGTGGATTCAGACTGAATGAGATGCTGCACGAAGTATTATTATAAGGTTGGATTGAAGGAGTTCCTCCGGATTTGACAGATGTCCTTCTCATTTTTTTTTTTTTTTTTTTCAAAAAGGGTTCCAGAAGACTATGTGACAACTATCGAGAAATTGTTTTGGGAAAGGTTTCTGCGAGAATTCTTTTAAATCGCTTAGAGGAACACACATCACCATCCATTCTTCCAGAATCCCAATGTGGTTTCCGCTCTGTATATGGCACAACTGATATGATCTCGACTCGCGAGATGCTCTGGAGGGCTCTTAGGAACTTGTGAGGTCCCTTCCATTTTGTAGCCCTTATTCAATCTCTTCATGACGATTTGAGTGTTTTGGTTACCTATAATGTTATACTGGACTCGTCGCCCCGAGTTCAAACCCTGGACGTGGTAATTGCATTTCACTTAGCGCCAATACCCTTGGGAAAGGTATGAATCCTACTCTCCCTCTAGCTATGGATAAATAGTGGGGCAGACTGAGCTCTTTAACCTTGGTTAGGCAACCGGTCTAGGAGAAGGAGAACTCTGAATTCAAACCTGTTGAACTTCGCTTAAAAAATTGACCTTGTGTCACATCCTGCTCGTGCGGAGGGGGTTGGTAAATATATATAATGTTATCCTTGCAGATCCTGTCTCAGTTGGCAATGGTGTGAAATAGGACTGCGTTCTTACACCACAACTATTTGGAACCTTTTTACGATCGTATTTAAGATTGCTTTAAAAATTAACATCTACGGCATTTACATTCGTTACAGGTATGGCAACATAAGTAAAGTAAGTAAAGTCATCGGGGTGGCCTAAAGTTTGTATCGGTCAGACAGCGAGGGAGTCTATCCCCTTTTCACTAGACCAATGAGATTGTTTTTGCGCCTGAAGTAGAGCACCACGCCTACTATCAGCTCCTTACTTTACCGCACAGATCCCTGTGATACTCATACGCTGAGTTGGCGAGAGCCAGTATCGAACCAATAATCTTGTGGTTCCTTAGCGGACGCTCTACTGATTGAGGTCTTGATTATACGGCCGTTCTCATCTTGCAACGGCATCTGGTTAAAAATTACTCCGTCCAAATCATCCAAGAGGAAATGCAAAAAATGTATGATAATTCAATTATTACAACTTAAGATATTTTTACTTAAGAGCTATTTCAAAGTACTTCAATATGTAAAAAGTAAAATGATCTTGATTTAGCTCTCTCTCTCTCTCTCTCTCTCTCTCTTCTCTCTCTCTCTCTCTCTCTCTCTCTCTCTCTCTCTCTTGTTTTTTCTTTCTTTCCTTCCTCTTATATTTTCATTATGATTGATTGAAAGATTAGCGTTATCGCTTCCGCGCGATCACCCCATCTCTCTCTCCCTCCCCTACTCTCTTTTTCTTTCTTTCTTTCTTGCTTATTATATTTTTCAGTGTAGCATGTACTTTTTCTTCTCTTTCTTTCTAATAAAAACAGAAAGGTCCATTATTTACCTGAGGTGACGACACTCCTAAGATATAAGTATTCGGCGGATAAGCAACACTAGATAAACAGGATTTACATCTTTGCATTTCATCTTGGTCGATTTGGCCGGTCTCATTTTTAACCAGTGGGTGATGCAAGATGATAACGGACGTATCTCTTTAGGAAGACGAGTATTATTAATAAAGGATACTACTCACAAAGGGCAGCGGCAATATTCCATGTACTGTGAACGGCGCACAGAACTGAATGTAGTTCCGCGAAACCGTTTCACAATACCGGAACTTTTTGGTAGTACCTAATATATAGTTTAACAATCTTTGCCTATGATTGTTTATCATTATAAAAGGTTTTGTGTTCACTGCCAAGCCCCCTCCCTCTCTCTAGGTTTACGGGTGGCGGGGTATGGTGGGTGTGGTCGGTTGTGGGGGATGGTGGTCGTCCGCGCATGCGTATTGCGTATTCCACGCGAATGGTCGACAAATTATATGTAGACATATTTGCGCCTTACTCAACATTCTTTCTGACTATATTCGCTTGTGATTTTGTCCAGAGAAAATGTAAATTAGAGAGAAAACAGAGATAGGGAGAGAGGGTGAAAGAGAGAAAAACAGAGAAGGACATAATCAGAGAGAGAGAGAGAGAGAGGAGGGGGGAGAGAGAGGAGAGAGAGAGATTGAGACCCAGAGAGATAGAGAGAAAGTGAGAGAGAGAAACGGAGAGGAGATAATAGAGAGAGAGAGAGAGAGAGAGAGAGAGAGAGACAGAGAGAGAGAGAGAGAGAGAGAGAGAGAGTTGAGAGAGATGAAAGAGATGAGATGAGAGAGAGAAACAGAGAGAGAAAGAATGAAGAGAGAGGAGAAAGATAGGAGAGAGAAAGAATAGAGAGAGAGAAGAGAAGATGGAGAAATGGAGTGAGTGGTGCATTGGCATTGAAAACGATAACCAGCTCGCGCGCGCGGTAGATAGTGAATGAAGCAAGTTACCCCCCAGCCTTTGGGGGCACCCGTGCGGGGTGGGGTTCGAAGGTGTGGGGTGTGAAGACACACTCTGTTTTGTAATTTATGATTTAATTTCCTCGTGATTTCTCAATCAACTGTTAAAAGTCAAGTGGGCCCTCTATTTCCCCGACGCGCGAAACCCGCATCCTGTCATTCAGAAACGGGGAGAAAGGAAGGCTAGGCGGGAGTTTGGCGGTATTGCGGATCAAAACCGCCCTCTAGCGAGCCGGTTCGCGGAAACAAAAGCTGGCGTACACGCAGTTTAAGCTGTTCGGCTTCTGCTCGCAGCCGGGGTACGAAGAGAGAGAGACGACGACGACGACGACGACGGGAATTGTAAATAATTAACGCTAATCTCATCAGCATACCTTCGCCCAAAGTCCGAACACAATGATTAGTAATATGACAGAGGTTAATTGAGTTTTGTTGACTTGCGAATGAGAGATAACTGTAAAAAGGGAAAAGAAAAAGAGGTAAGGAGAAATTCAGTGGTGAGCGGCGCTGAGGCTGAGGAGCGGGGACGCGGACTGGCTGTGCACCGTACGCAAAGGGACGGCGCTGACAGGATCGAGTCGGGGAGGCTGGGCGGTGTGCTCGAGTACAGGTGGTGGTGTGACGGGAATGGAGAGTAAGGATTGGGTGAGGAGAGTAAGGTGGTGGGGGGTCAACGGTGCTGTCTTTGATGAATGTCGGCAATTGTGGTGTTGGTGGTTGCGTTGGTGGTAGGGGGTGTAGTGGTCTCAATCCTGGGTGAGAAAAGACAGCAGAGTGGACAAAGGAAAAGAGGTTTGTGGTCAGTGACGGTTACGAAAAGTCTTCAGCCATTTATTTGTTTGTTTGTTTGTTTTGTTTATTTATTTAATTGATGGACACGTATGTAACTTGAAATACCGGTTTGTAGGTGATTTGAAGGTGTGAAGAGTTAGGCAGGGTGCAAGGGTCGAGAGATAGATAGATAGTAATAGATGAAGAAAGAAAGAAAGAAAGAAAAGAACCGGTGGTGAAAGAAAAAAAGGAAAAGAAAGAGAGAGAGGAGGAGAAGAAAGAAAGAAAGAAAAAAGAAAAAAGAAAGAAACAGATTGTGAAAGAAAAGAAGAAAGAAAGAGAGAGAGGAAGAAGAAAGAAGAAAGAAAGAAGAAGCAGATGTGAAAGATAAAACAGAAAGAAGGATATTTTGAAAGAAAGAAGAGAGAAAGAAAAGAAAGAAAGTGAGAGAAAGAAAGAAGAAAGTGAGAGAAAAGAAAGAAAGAAAAAAGTGAAAGAAAGAAAGAAAAAAAAAGAAAGAATGAAAGATGAAAGAAAGAAGAAAGATTGAAAGAAAGAAGAAGAAGAAGAAAGAAAGAAAGAAAGAAAGATATTGTGAAAAAGAGTGAAGAAAAAAGGAAGAAAGACGTTGTGAAAGAAAAAAAGAAAGAAAAATGAACATATGGTGAAGGGGAAAGAAAGAAACAGGCTGAAAAGGAAAGAAAGAAAGAAAGAAAGAAAGAAAGAAAGAAAGAAAGAAAGAAAGAAAGACTCCACTGATAGAATTAAATAAAGAACGATGATAGATAGAAAGAATGAAAGAAAGAAAAAGAGAAAAACTAAAATAGATATATAGATATGAATAAATAGCATTAGATATAGACAGACGAAGAAGGAAAGAAAGAAAGAAAGAACGAAAGAAGGTGGCGAAAAAAATGAACAATTGTAAAATAAACAAATAATAAAATAAAGAAAGAAAGAAAGAAAGAAAGATATAATAGATGAAATAAACGAAAGAATGAAAGCGTGGAAGATTAAGATAGATAGATAGATAGATATGAACAACCTTAGATATGTTTAGACAAAGAAAGAAAAACAAAACGAAAGAAAGAAAGGGAAAAGAAATTACGATAGATATGAACAGCTTTAGATATGGAAGAACAAATAAATGAATAAAGAAAGAAAGAAAGAAAGAAAGAAAGAGGGAAACTACGATAGATAGATGGAAAAGGTTAGATTAAAATGAACAGACTATGATGGTGGGAGGAAAGCTATGAAAAAGAAATGAAGAATGAAAGCAAAGTTATAAAAAATGTATGATAGAGAGAGAGAGAGAGATAGAGAGAGAGGGGGTCTTTGGTGTGCGATAAGCAATTGTGATAAATCGTGGTTACCTTTACAAACATCAATGCACCCCCAATCACCCATACCTACCCTCATGATTATACCAATTTAAAGTTAATTCTCACGCTTTATATTCACACACATTTTTATTGTTATGAGCAATCAGACTCTTTCGACAATAGAACCCCCCCTCTCTCTCTCTCTCTCTCTCTCTCTCTCTCTCTCTCTCTCTCATTTACAGATATTTAAAGGCCATACTCACTTGGTTTATTTGTATTTCAATAGATTTAGACACGATTTAATGAATTCATTATTATTAAGAGACTAACGAAAACCGAACATAAAATCCTGAATATTTCATCAATGAATTTTGTTCTTACTTTTCATTTTCTTCCTATTTTGTCTTTTTCCCATCTTAGTTTCAATTCATTCTGTTAAATTGTCTCTTATTTCTGCTATGATCTTTTATTTTCTAATCTTCTATTCATCTTGGGCCGTGTCGAGTTGTCTGGGATGTCTTCTTCATCGGGACTGTTGTCTCGCTCAGCTTCCATCTTAGTTCTTACGAATCAGGAACACGGTGATATATTCTTTTTGGTGTACACATAACTATTTCACTGAATTTCCTCCTTACGTTTCATTTTCTTCCTATTTTGTCTTTTTTTCTTATCTTGTCAATTTATACAAAAATATCAGCCATAAATTAGTGCCAGTCTAACCTTAGTAAATTCAGCATCACCTATCACATTTGTTTTTATAAAAGGTTCATCTTCTTGTAAACCAAAGATACCAATATTTTATTATTTCTAGTGGAACATTAGACAATCAAAATGGATTAATTTGCAGAGAGATGCCCCTTTACTTATTTATATCTTCAGAAGCTCCGGACTTTGTGGTAATAAATTTCATTTAATTGTAGAAGACAAATTTCAAAACCTCTAATTTTCTTTATTTACCATCCATGACCTCTCCATCCAGCTATGGTTAAATAGTAATGTAGACTGGACTCTTTAACCTTAGTATGGCAACTGGGAATGAAAACTCTGAATCGGAACTTGTTATCTAGTTAGTATATCTCAGTTATTTTCAGGCTAACAAAAAAAAAAAAAAAAAAAACAACCAAAAAAAAACAAATAAATTAAAACTTAGTTCAATTCTAAAGGTTTATTATATAACAAAATAATTAGTAATATAAATGTCTTTCCTATATATAGAGTCAAGTTTGAGAGATCTACCAATCTGATGGAGAGGGAAATTGAGGTTATCTAGTATCTTCTATTTGAATCAATCATCACAGATACAAATTCTGATCAACCTTGTGGAACTGGTCCGTAAGAATCTGTTGAATATGGGCACTAAAACTACTGTGCACATCATGTGACTGCTACGTCCAATCACAGAAAGGTTCTCCCTCATTTAACTCCACATACAAAAGTACACGTATTTTACTGACCCAACAGTTTAAATTCCGCTTAAGAAGCTGGCCTTCTGTCGCATTGTACTCGTGGGAGGGGTTGAGTAAATATATGTTATCTCGAACTTGGAAGATAAAGGATAAAAGTAGTCAAAATTAGAGGGTGTGTGTGTGCGTGGGAGGGTAGACGTACCATTACTATTCATAACGCTTCTGGCCTTGTGTTAAATTCAGCTTAGAAAATGACAACTTGTGTGGTTACTCTGATCTCTGTCTTTCAGGAACTGCTCTTATTTATTAGTTACTAGAAGCGGCTACCCAGCGACGCCTGGGTTGAGTGGGGTAACCCTGGTGTGTTGATTTGTTTACTTTTGAGATTTGCAAATGAATGCTGGACATTTTTAAGTAGAATTTCAATGCTATTTCTATGTATATTTTCATCTTTAAATATCTTCGAATATAAATCAAATCTTCATAATTTTTGCACAAAAAGCAAGATTTGGTGATAATAAATGTGTATATATATTTACTTTTTCGTTAATTGTTTTATTTCCATAGTTTCACCCGGATATACATACATACATATATACATACATACATACACACCAACTGCCCGTTATATATGTATAGATGGTATTCAATTGGTGCGTCCATATATAGGAGACCACAGCAGTTCTCCAGTAGTGTTCAGTATGTCTTGTT
>CM042149.1:22698275-22735775 GCA_023376005.1 Doryteuthis pealeii
ATTGGAGGATAAAACAATATTAGAGATCAATAGCACTAAGTAATTATTTATCAAACCCGGTTTTGTTAAAACCAGTATGCAAATTATAGGAAATAATCCAACAAAGGTTTTTTTTTTATTGATTAATCAAATGACTCATACACCAAAGAAGGAATAATATTTTCAAGTCTTGATAATACTTGCAAGAATATGCGCCATTCGGACGTAATTATTTAAGTTTTTTGATTTAATGAAATATATCAAATTAGAAAGACTAACAAAATTAAATAAGAACGTATATAAAAAGATGACACTTATTTTGGTTATATTTTAATTGGTTTAAATTAGAAAGACTAACAAAATTAAATAAGAACGTATATAAAAAGATGACACTTATTTTGGTTATATTTTAATTGGTTTAAATTAGAAAGACTAACAAAATTAATAAGAACGTATATAAAAAGATGACACTTATTTTGGTTATATTTTAATTGGTTTAAATTAGAAAGACTAACAAAATTAAATAAGAACGTATATAAAAAGATGACACTTATTTTGGTTATATTTTAATTGGTTTAAATTAGAAAGACTAACAAAATTAAATAAGAACGTATATAAAAGATGACACTTATTTTGGTTATATTTTAATTGGTTTAAATTAGAAAGACTAACAAAATTAAAATAAGAACGTATATAAAAAGATGACACTTATTTTGGTTATATTTTAATTGGTTTAAATTAGAAAGACTAACAAAATTAAATAAGAACGTATATAAAAAGATGACACTTATTTTGGTTATATTTTAATTGGTTTAAATTAGAAAGACTAACAAAATCGTATATAATTTTGGTTATATTTTAATTGGTTTCTATATAAAATCATTCATAGGATTGATTTTTAATACATTGGAGAATAAAACAATATTAGATCAATAATGCAAAGTAATTATTTATTAAACCCAATTTTATTAAAACTAGTATACTAATTAACCAAACCATACATTATGTAAACCTTTATTTCTTAGTGACACATTGCAGGATTTTAAACGTAATAATAATAATAAGGACTTGGTTTTGAGGCAAATCTAACAGAGTTTCAGAAACATTATTAATAAATATGATTTATTCTATTAAAGATTTTTGTTTGTTCTTATAGCATTAGAAGCATTAATCTTAAACGTAATAATACATTTTTTTTAAAGCGAAGTAATGCAAAATATGTTGAGAAAACATATTTATTAAATTCTTTGGTGTTAAATACTTAATATTTTCAGCACAAACGGCCATCTTCAGAGTATCGAAAGTTTTGAAAGTTTATATCCTTGTTTGTTGAAATCGACCGTGGTATTATAATCCGGTGAATGTGATTTTCTGATGTAAATATAGAATTCGACTGATTCTGTCATATTCCGTTAATTCCCGTGTTATGGCATTCTGTGGGAACTTTTGAAATTTCAGATATATTTCTTTTCTTTTTTTTTTTTTTGCTATAAATAAAGCCTCGCTCAGGCATATTGAATTTAAGATTTTTGTTTGTTCTTATAGCATTAGAAGCATTAATCTTAAACGTAATAATAAATTTTTTGAAAGCGAAGTAATGATTTATTTTTAGATTTATTCTATGTATTAATGATTTTGACTATAAATTAAATTACTCATTGATAAACTTACTGAGGTTAATGTGACATAAGCAGTGACATAGTTTCGGTTACAGTCTGACAAAAACTGAATCTCCATTATAATAAGATATACTAAGCTTTGGAGGCATTAGTGGTGTAATGATTATCATTGTAGAAAATGGACACAGTGAACCAAGTTCAAATCCTGGTGAAGCTTTTTTGCATTTCACATAGTGCTAATAGCCTTGGGAAAGGTAATGCATCCAAATATTCTCCTTTCAGCTATAGGTAAATAGTAGGGCAGACTGGGTTCTAACTTTAGTATGGCAACTGATCTAGGAGAAGGAAAACTCTGAATTTAAACCTGTTAAACTCCGTTTAAAAAAAATTGACTTTGTGTCATATCCTACTTGTGTGGAGGTGTTGGGTAAATACATACCTGTGGAAAAAAAGAACGGAGTACAAGGGCAGTGGAAAAATAAATTAATGTCTGGTCCAGATGGTTAAAGAAAGGTGACACCAGCCTCAATGATAAGCCCAAATCAGAGAGACCGTCTGGTGTGGAAGATGAGGCCTTGCTTGAAAAAGTTGAATAACAGCCAAGCACGAACAATTATTCTAATCAGTGTGTGTGTGTGTGTGGGGGGTCACAGTCAAGTCTGACTCAAGGCTCCAATCGACAGTCCAACAGAAATAGGAAACGCAACTACGGCGCAGATATATTCACTGCTCTCCCAACTGTATCTCGCTCCAAAAATCCAATATCCAAAACTATGTCTTCGTCTCGACAACAAAATACAACTGCAAGTCGTTCTGCCTGGTCTCCGAGAATCAGTCCTTTAAGTACACTCCAATTTCACCACATCCGGGCTTCTCACTCATAATTGTCCGTTCAGCACGTGCAACACTCGCCAGCACGGCGCGAGCACCCACATCCGGGCCACTATGCCCTTTCCTACTTCACCGATCGTCCACAGCTCTCACATTCTGAAGGAAGCGGGTTCGACTCTAGGTCAGTCCTACATGCTAGGCAAAGCTTAGCCCGCTTCCTTCGAGCATACGGCAAGTCTTCACCCCCACCACCCTCTCCGTCACACCGTGTTGCACGAGGCGGGTCTCCTCCCTTACTACAATTATACATTGTCTTTTTGTCTTGTCTAGTGGCAACATTTCACAATGCTGGTGGATGGAGTCAGCTCAACCCACTCTGGGTGAATTCTGCCCCCCCCCCAAAAAAAAATGCATTTACCCAGGACCATGCTGGAACCACCACTGAGCATGAGGCTACCTGATCCAAGATAATCACAATAATATTCTTTTGTCCCCCTCCTTTATAATGATTTTCTTGTGTTCTCTATCATAGTTCTTCTTCTTGTGGTAATCCTCTAATGAGACTCAGGTGTAAACAAATAATTCTTGTTAAGGATGAATCTGCTTATAACTGCAATTCTAAAATTTTATACCCACAAAAAACTGTTTAAATAAAAAAACAAAAATAAAATAAAATAAAAATGACCGATTGCATACACCAACACATAGAGAGAATCTTTTTATAATGGTTTTAATTTTCAAATATTTATTTTCATTATATTAAAAAACAAACAGATTTTTCAAATCGCTTCACAAATAGATGACAATCTTCTTCAGTTTGTAACTGATTGTACGTGATATAACAATATTAAATTTTATGTGTTTGGTTTATAGATGATGTGTGTCTTTTTAAATAGTTTTATACAAATTAAAATAGTGGAAATAATTAGAATAATTAATTCAACAATGACATGACAATATTGTTACTGTCCTCACAAGATAAAACATTATTTTCCCTTTTATGCTGAGAAGAAAATGATGTTACCAACATTTAGAAAGGGGGATAAACAGATGCAGCAAATGTTCAAAAGAGATGAACCTAAAGAAAAATTATTATTTCACTGTGATTAGTATTCAATATCTTAAAAAAAGAAAAAGAAAGAAAACGATAATAAGAAATAGAGAAAAAGAAAGCAAAATGAAAGAAAAGAAAAGGAGAAAAAAGAAAAAAAGAAAAGAAAAAGAGTAGATATCAATTAGATCAAATAAATCTTTACAGCATCCTAACAGCAAATGTAGGAAGGGTTACAAATGTGGGGAGGGTTATGAATGCAGGGAGGGTTATGAATGTAGGGAGGGTTACAAATGTAGGGAGGTTTACAAATGTAGGGAGGGTTATGAATGTAGGGAGTGTTACAAATGTGGGGAGGGTTATGAATGTAGGGAGGGTTGTAGGGAGGTTTACAAATGTGGGGAGGGTTATGAATGTGGGGAGTGTTACAAATGTGGGGAGGGTTATGAATGTAGGGAGGGTTACAAATGTGGGGAGGGTTATGAATGTGGGGAGGGTTACGAATGTGGGGAGGGTTACTAATGTGGGGAGGGTTACTAATGTGGGGAGGGTTATGAATGTAGGGACAACTATGAATGTCAGGTGAAAAACTGTTCACCTTATATTCATAGTTTAAACCTGTATTTTTTTTTTTTTTTTTTTTTATTCAAATGCCTTTCCAAATTCAGGTGCATTTTATACACGAGTGCAGATCACCTGAACCCTCAGTGTCCCATGAGCAAAGAAAATGAAAATGGTATTATGATGGACAACAAAAAACTTTTAGCAAGAAAGATTGTTCTTTTGTTTCCTCTTAATGAATCTCTTGGCAATGTGGAAATTTTATTTCATTTGATCTTTTTTTTTCCACCCAGATTATTTCAGCCGGTAAGTGTAAACGTGTCTGCAAAAAGTTTAGAGAGATTGACAACCGAGTATTCACTTTTAGCCAATTGTCCTTGGACCGTGTCTGTGAGCGTCTTCAGAAGAACCTTGTGTTCTGCAAGAAAGAAAGAAAAAAGGAAAAAAATGAAGAAACAACAATCTATTTAAGTGCAAGTTTTTTTTTATAACAAAAAATTCTAAAAGGTTTATGTTTATCAAACAAGACTTATCTATATATTAAAACTCGTGTTCCTTAATTTTATGACTGTTTAGAGTCATTTAACGTCAAATCAAGACATTTTGATAAACAGAGGACCGATGTTGCTTACACTACCTGCTTTTGCTTAAGTGGTCACTCAGTTAAGTATTGAACAGGCTCATTGCTAACTTAACTTTGGTGATAAAGCAGGAACCAGTTCTTTCAGCATGACTTGGCTGTAATTGTTATGGTAGGAGAATACAAATTATTTCTTCATAATGGAAAAATGTGAGAAAATAACAAAAAAGTGATTATTAAAATAAACGCACATCAGATTATCTAATCTGTGTTACTCATGTGCTGAGTTATTGAGCACCGGTATTGAACCAAGAACCTTGTGATTCCTAGGCGGATTCTCTACCAACTGAGCTAAACCAGCTCCTATATATATTCCAAAGTCTATATACATATACTTGATAATTATGGTTGATAGTTAAAAAATCACAAATTGCATGAATAATGGCCTTCTTCTGTGAAGAAGTGGAAATCACCATATATATATATGGGAGAATATGTGCTTAATTGAAGTTGAACCTATCTATCTATCTTTAGCTCTGCTGATGAGGCCTAATAGGCCAAAATGTACATACAGAGATTGATTTTTCTCGATTTGTTTAGCCTTACATTTAAATAGGTAATCCCGCCTAATTAATTAATTATTAATTAATTAACTTTCAAAAATTAGGTTCGACTTCAATTAAGCACATATTCTCCCAAATATTGTCAGCTGAAAATAGCCATATCACAAACATCGTCTGTTTGTTTACTTCTCATATATATATATATATATATATATATATATATATATATATATATATATAATCCAAAAGTCCAGAGAAGAAATCTTCCTTACGACACAAGAGTTTTAATTTTAAAAAATGTGTGCTCTTAATGTTAGAGTCACAGAGCAAATATATAAGTAAAGAAATAACAAAAGAGATTTAGCATCCCTGAAATAGACTATAATGCTAAATCTCTAAGTCTTTTGTTATTTCTTTACTTATATATATATATATATATATATATATATATATATATATATGTATATATTTACCAACCCCTCCGCACGAGCAGGATGTGACACAAGGTCAATTTCTTAAGCGAAATTCAACAGGTTTGAATTCAGAGTTTTCCTTCTCCTAGACTGGTTGCCTAACAAAGGTTAAAGAGCCCAGTCTGCCCTACTGTTTATCCATAGCTGGAGGGAGAGTAGGATTCATACCTTTCCCAAGGGTATTAGCGCTAGTGAAATGCAATTACCACATCCAGGATTTGAACTCTGCGCGACAAATCCATTTCCCATGACTTTAACCATTACACCACGCGCTTCCATATTATATATATATATATATATGTATGTGTGTATTTTGGCAGCATTTTTTCTTTTATACAAGTTTTGTTGAACTGTACAGACAATTCTTGTCGGACCAGTTTTTGGTTGATCCTTTCTAATTTTCAGGCCATCTTTTTGGTGTTGTGGTGTAACAGTCCACCAAAGGTTTCAAAATGAGCGCTTTCGACAGTTTGCCATCATCAGGTAGGAAACGATGGTATGGTTTCGTGTCTCGTTTTTAACGAGAACGAGTAGTAGCAAGGAATATATATATATATCCCTAACAATGTGCTTAATTCAGTTTGGAATATTAATCATACAGGGTGGGCATTATACAGTGAAATTTTCAAATCAAAATTCAGCTGTATGTTATGAACTTATCATCCCATACTCATAAAGTTTTGAATATTTTAAGAATCTAATAAGATACTTCATTTCTAAAACAAATCTCTATATATCCCATGATGCTTCAGAATGATGTTTGAAGTGATAAGAATAAGTTGAGAGGTGCTAATCCTTGTCAAAATATCTAGTTTGTTATCATCATGGTACTTTATACTTCCTTACATCCTAGACTTGTAAATAGCCATTTCCTCTTGAATGGGGAAACGAAAATGATATGCCCCTTACCCCCCACCCATCATGCATCACAGGGCTGGAGTTAAACAAAGAAGATGAGTGTGTAAAGAAACTTCATCCTTCTCTTTTGTTTTTAACTCACCAGAGAGGAGGAGGGAGAATATTTAAAAGAAATATAAAAAAAATGTTTTTGTTGATGGCCGGATGTTGGTGAAAATGATATAATCTTCAGGCAAACATGTCACATCTAGTTGGGGGTTTTAAAGAAAGCAGAAAGATTGATAATCTAAATATTTGTGTTTAAAGGGAAGAAAGGAGAATGAAAGAGAGAGTGAGAGAGGAAGGGAGGGAAAAGGGAATGCAAAGTGAGGGGTCAGAAAAGGAACAATAAAGAGAGTAAAGGAAAGTAAGGAAAGAGAGAAGAAAACAAATAAAGAAAAAAATGAAGTAGAAAGTAAGTTCAAAAGAGAAATAAAATAAAAAAAGAGAGTGAGAAAAGAAAAGAATGAGGTAAAAGAGAAAATAAAGAAAGGAGGAGGAAAAGAAAGAGAGAGAAGACTTTGCAAAGAGAGGGAAGGAGAGAGAAGACTTTTAGAAGGGTGGAAAGAAGAGGAGAAAACTTCAAGAAGGTAGAAAGGAGAGTGGAAAAGGGGAGGAAAAAAACTTTCAAAAATGGTTGAAAGGAGAGAGAGAAGACCCTAAAAACTGGGGGGCATATGGAGAAACTTTGAGAAAGTGAGAAGATAGAAGACTTCAAGAAGGGGCTAAGGAGAGAGAAGTCTTTGAAAAGAGGAGAAAAAAGACTCCAAAAGAGTTGAAAGGCAAGAGAGAAGACTTCAAAAAGAGAGAGAGATAGAGAGATGAAGAGAAAGAAAGAAAAGACTGAGAAGGTGTGAAGAAGAAAGAGGAGAAAAAAAGACTCCAAAAGAGTTGAAAGGCAAGAGAGAAGACTTCAAAAAGAGAGAGAGAAAGATAGAGAAGGAAGAGAAAGAGAAAGAAAAGACTGAGAAGGTGTGGAGAAGAAAGAGGAGAAAAAAGACTCCAAAAGAGTTGAGAAAGAGAGAGAGACACACACAGACTGACAGAGAAGACTTTGAGAAGGTGGGAAGAAGGAAGAAAGAGGAGAAAAGAGACTTTAAAAGGGAAAGGAAAATGAGAGAGAGAGAGTGTGTGCAGTGTGTGTGGGGGGAGGTGTAGATTTGATAGTTAGGTAATGTTACGCACCTTGGCTAACTGTTGCTCTGTCCTTGTCAAATGTTGATTTATAGAAACAAAGTTGGTTGTAAAGTGTGGAATCCGTGTACTGAAACAAGAAAAAAAAAAAGAAGACAAGATGAAAATAATTTAGCATGGAGGTGAGAAAATGATTAGATGACAGGATTTACAGGTTGTTAATATTGACAACAAATGTTTTGAGAAGAAAGACAGAGGGTGTGTGTGTGGGGGGGGGTGGTAAAGAGTGTTCAAATAGCGGGGGGGGGACAAGAAACTAGACAATAAGGAAAAGTAGCTTTTTTTTTTTAAAAAAGTAGAAAGTAGGAGAAAGAGTTGAGAGGAGGTGGGAATAAAAACAAAACTTGTGTGTATATATATATATATATATATATATATATATAAGTAAAAATATAACAAAAGGCTTAGAATTTTTTTATTGTAGTCTATTTCAGGAAGCTTAGACAAGGTGTCTAATTCTCCAAAATCATCAGATGCAAATGATGAATTCTTTATTACTTTTAAGGCATTTGAAAACAGATTTATATATATATATATATATATATATATATGGGAAATTTTTTTATCAGAAACAAAATCATAAATATTGTGTTCTTAATCTTATTTATTTACCAATATTTTGAGGGTTATCCCTCAAACTCAAAGGTTTAAGATAGACTGACTGTTTCTTTCTCTTGTCTGTATTGTTGGGTTCATGTGGTGTTCTGAACACCATGTCACCCCATATATATATATATATATATACACACACACACACACACAAGCTCATCAGATATACTGACAAAGCACTTGTGGAGCGCATTATAACATCATTCATATATATATATATATATATATATATATATACATACATATATACATTTACCAACCCCTTCACACTATCAGGATGTGATACATGGTCAATTTTTTAAGCAAAATCAAACAGGTTTCCTAGACTGTTGCCATACCAAGGTCAAAGAGTCCAGTCTGTCCAATGATTTGCACATAGCTGGAGTGAGAATAGGTAGACACATACCTTTCCCAAGGGTAGTAGTGCTATGTGAAATGCAAACAGCCTTATCCAGGATTTGAACTTGTATCGCTGTATCCATTTCATGACAATAACCATTACACCACAAATGCCTCAATAACTTTTTTGTTTATTACCACAGAAATTTTGTTTATTACCACAGAAATTTTGTTTATTACCACAGAAATTTTGTTTATTACCACAGAAATTTTAATCAGTGGTTGGACTTTTCTGAACAAGCACCAATTTTTCAAATTATCTTTTTTGAAAAGATATCTATCATTTACTTACCTTGGAGTGAAGGATACCCTTGTGACAGGCAGGACACACAGGGTGACCACGATGAAAGATGAGGGGGAGTTTTCGAACTTCAGTTGCACACATGGGATCATCGCATTTCATCCAACCCTAGTAAAAAAGAAAGAAATAAAGAAAAAAATTAGTATCATCAAAAGCAAATCAAAATATATATTATTACTCATGTTCCTTAATTGCACAAAAAAAAAAAAAAAAATACGGCCGTTATCATCTTGCAACACCGTCTGGTTAAAAATGAGACCGTCCAAATCATCCAAGATGAAATACAAAAATGTAAATCCTGATTATCTGGTGTTGCATATCTGCCGAATTCTTATTTATGAGTGTTGTCACCTCAGTTAAATAATGGACCATTCCATTTTTATTATAAAGAAAGGAAAAAAAAAGGACATGCTACATAAAAAAAATATAATAAGAAAAAAAGAGAGTAGGGGAAAGATAGAGGAGGTGAGTGCATGGAAGTGATAACACTAATCTGTTTCAATTAAACATAATGAAAAGATGAAAAGAAGGAAAGAAAGAAAAAAAGAGTGAGAGAGTTAAATCAAGATGATACTTTTTACATATTGAACTATTTAGCAATAGCTCTTAAGTAAACATATCAAACATTGTAATAATTAAATTATCATACTCTGGTATTTCCACAGGTCCTCTAATTATCATTATTATTATGACCACGGTATGATAATTTCATTATTACAACGTTTGATAAGGTCCTGGTTATTTTATTTAAGGTCTTCATACCTGATAATATTGCTTGATATGTTTCCTCATGGTAACGACCAGCTGATTAAGGATTCTATCGACGTAGGTTTTAGGAGCCACTGAACATGATTGGTTGGAACAGCGGTCTAAGGACCAATCATTCTAGAAAAAACAAAAATTAAATCATTATTAATACAATGTTTATTATTATTTTTAAAACAAAATATTATTTTAATACTTTAGTGGTTTAGCATCATTTACTGCATGAGTTACTTGAAATATTCAAGATTTTTAAAAAGACAAATAATTCATTTTTTAAATTGTGCAAGAAAATGAAAATGCATTCATGTTAAGAAGGGAGATAAAGAAATAAAGACAAATTGATAAAAACAAATTTAAAAAAAGAATTAGCCCCCGTTGGCATTGAACAAACTTATTCCAGCAGGTGTTCTATTTGTTGAAGAACCAACAAAACCTTTTTTTTTATATGATGTCTGAAGGTGGTTGTGAAATATTAGTTCTTTTAATGTTTAATATATAAAAACAAAAACAATCCTTGCCTCCTACAGAAAGAAAAGAAGAGAAGGAAAAAAAAAAAACAGTTCATAGAATTTTCTGAAACTAGAAATGAAAAATAATTAAAAAGGGAAAAGATCTTAAGCATAAAGTTGCATAACACTTGGTTATTTTTGATAAATTTGCATCCCTTTTCAAATTCTATGATTTGAGATGATGAACCATTGAGATGTATTTTTCATTTAAGGAAACAAGATTTGGTGACTATTGTGATAACTGCACTTTCACAATCTTGTTTTGCAAAAAACATTTTTATTCAAAAAGTACCAAGACTAGCTTTAAACATTTTTTCTAAACTGGCAATGACAAAAGGAAGTCTAGCCCTTTTAACCTTGGTTAGGCAACCAGTCAAAGAGAAGGAAAACTCTGACTTCAAACCTGGTAAACTCCGCTTAATAGATTGACCTTGTGTCACATCCTGCTCGTACGGAAGGTTTGGTAAATATGTACTAGAAATCCGTTGGGGCTGTAACTGCCGCTAAACCGACCAGTTAGTAATGTCTTATTTTTATATAGTTATTTTTGTTTATAAAAGTTAGCTAATAAATCACTTTATTAGAGAAATTGCATATCAATCTTCATGGGTAATGCCATCCTTGTAGAAGAACAATAGTGGTACTATCTAACCTGTAGTTGGGGGCAAAGAGGGTTCATACTTTTCCTAAGGGTATTAGTCCAAAAGTGAACATAATAGTGCGACTGAAGTTTTAAATTGCTTTTTACAATGTCACAGTCCATTACATTAGTCACTACACCACAGACCCCCCCCATAATATGGAGTAAAACTAATAATGAAATAATTATAATAATGAAAAGTCTATAGATTAAGCGCTTTTATGCTAAAAAGCAATAACGGTTGGATACTCTTTATGGCAAGCCCCAACCCCTTTTTATCATATGGGTGCTAGAAGGCGGTGGCTGCGGGTCTACATGTCCTGGGAATGACGTTAAACTCTATCTGATGGTGAGGTTCCAGTTTTGGAGGTTTGGGGAATGTGGAGCACCCCTTCATCACCATTGCTCCCTGGTCCACTCAGACCCGGAGTGGTAGTACCTGTTAGGGTCCCATCTATGGGTTAAATAGAAAAATGTATTTATAAAAAAATTGTATTATCCATTAAGAATTGATTTATTTCAAAACTTTATCGGCATTAAATGACCCACTGAGGTAAAACAAAAAAAAAACAAAAAAAATAACGGTTGGTTGGTTGGTTTTACGATTTGTGTACCCATTGGGTCATTTTATGCCAAAGATGGTTTGCTTTATTCATTCTTGATGGGTACTAAATTTTTCTTTTTAACTTAATTTTTTTTAAAAACTTTTAGAATTTAAAAAATTGTTTTATTCAACCCATAGATGGGACCCTAACAGGTACTACTGTTGAGATTTTTGTAAATAAGGCGTGTGTTAAAAGCCCACTCTTACTTATAGACTCGCCGATAACCATGTGACCAACCTATTGGCCAACCACTGGCAGTACTTTGCTGCTGATACTGTTATTTATACTGGCTGTTCTGGTTATACCTACTCATAACTACTTGGATCTTCATGGACGACGGAACATAAGATTATATCACTGGACCTTTGACACTACGTAGGATTCCAGAACTCAGGACTTATACACTTACCAAAGGATTCTGTAACTCAGGACTTACTTACTTTAAGTCCTTTACAACTGGGCAAGGATGGCGGTCAGAAACTTAACAACTACCACTCCAGGTCAGAGTGGACCTGGGAGTAATGGTGATCAAGGGGTACTCCCTATTCCCCAGAGCTCCAGAATTGGAACTTCATCATCAGATTGAGTTTAAAATCATACACCATCTTCTAGCACATATATGATAAAAAGGGTTGGGTTTTATGGCATGTTAACCCATTGGGTTATTCTATACTGAAGACATTTTTTAAACTCATTTTTTTTTCTATTTAACCCATAGATGGAACCCTAACACGTACTACCACTCTGGGTCAAAGTGTGAGAGTAATGGTGATGAAATGGTACTACCCATTCACCAGAACTGGAACTTCACCATCAGATAAAGTTTAATATCATACCCGGGGACAATAAGACCCTCAGCTACCAGCTTCTAGCACATATGATATAAAATAGTCAAGGCTTGCCATAAGGGCAATACGGTTGAGACAATCCTATAAGTGCTATAATATGAATGCTAGTCATAAAAATTGGAAGCAGATATAACCACCAATATTTCATTATTAGTTCACACATTTTATTGCACAAAAACTTATAAATTTTAAATTATACATTGTTACAATAAACAATGTTTTTCTTTCCATTTGTCTTCAGCTTTACAAATCAACATCAAGAAATGAAATTAACTTGAGTCACAGAATTATTAATATTCTAATATATTTATTGTTTGTAAATAAGCAACAATGCACTCAAAAACCCGAATTATTAATACCCAAAGTTCAATGAGTGCAAAGTGGAACCAGCTTTTAAAAATAACAATAAAATAAAACCAGTCACGGTTTTGGCTTTATTTATTTATTTATATTATTATACAACTTGGCAAAGGAATGAAATCCTGAATGAATATAAACCAATGTTAATTGTGAATACACAAGATAAACTGGAATTGTTCTAATAAATGGCTGATTGCAAGCATCAGCAGGAGCAGCAGTTGTGGATGAGGTGAAATGAGTACAAGTTGTGGTTATCAATTTATAATAAGCTTCTCTTCAATTAATGAGAGTTTCTTTTTTGCGTCTCATTTTGTCACGTAAAAATTACTCAACCACAAAAATATGGAAGACAAAGTAGAGAAACTAGAAAATCAACTCAAGTGAAAAATTTTAAAGGCAGAAAGAGGTTTTTTGGAAATAAAAATGGGGGGATAAAAATGTTTTATGTAAAATAAATGTTTCAAGTGAAAAATTTGAAATTAAAAGAAAAAGAAAAGAAAAAGAAAAAAGAAAAAAAAGAAAAAAAGAAAAAAAAGAAAAAAAGAAAAAGAAAAAAAAGAAAAAAAAGAAAAAAAAAAGAAAGAAAAAAAAAAAGAAAAAGAAAAAAAAAAAGAAAAAAAAGAAAAAAAAGAAAAAAGAAAAAGAAAAAAAAAAGAAAGAAAAAAAAAGAAAAGAAAAGAAAGAAAAAAAAAAGAAAAAAAGAAAAAAAAGAAAAAGAAAAAAAAAGAAAAAAGAAAAAAAGAAAAAGAAAAAAAGAAAAAAGAAAGAAAAAAAAAAAGAAAAGAAAGAAAAAGAAAGAAAATTGAAACAATTAGCAATAATAAAAAAAATGTTTTAAGTAAAACATTGTAATAAACGTTTAAAACTAAAAATTTTCAATTTCAATGTTTGAAGTCAAAACATTTTTTGGAAACATTAAGCCAAAATATTTCAAGTGAAATAAATATTTTAAATCCTTCAAGTAAAGTGTTTGAAGCTAAAACATTTAAAATTGTTTCAAATAAAAAAATGTTTGGAGTCTAGATGTTTCAAGTGAGAATAGATGTTAAAAATAAAGAAAAAAAAAGTTTAAAATATTCAAATAAAAAAAATGTTCAATAAGAAGCAAAAACAACAAAAATGTTTGAATTTAAAAACAAGGAAAACAGGATCCAGTAAAACATTTTAAATAAAAGAGTAAAAATATATTCAAGTTTGTTTTTTTGTTTAATGGCATATCAACCTTCATGGATTATTTAATGCCAAAGCCAACCTTGTAGAAGAACAGTAGTGGTACTGTTTAACCCATAGCTGGGGGATGAGGGAGTTCATACCTTTCCCAAGAGTATTTATCCAAAAGTGAATGTAATAGTACCACTGGAGTTCGAAATTGCTTACTATAATGCCACAGTCCAGTACATTATCTACTAAACCACAAAGTCTTCATTGCTTCATTTAGAAAACTGTTACAACATAATTTTTATTTTGTTTATACTTTGTTTTGGTTTGGTTTGGTTTCATATAAAAAAAATTAATAAAATTTAGTAACACATGAAAAAAAAATAATTTTATAGTATAACATTAAGAGTGTGCAAAAATTTCCAGCAGTCTTTTTTTTTTTTCTTTTACACCAATTTTCATGTTTTAGGAGTCTCAAACTCAAGGACTCAAAAGGGGCCATTACATCCAGGGGAGAGGTATAATGGGCCAAAATGAGACGATGGGGGGGGGGGTGTCATAGTTTCTAATTATAATCTGTAATACAACTGATAGGCTGTTATTTTTTCTATCAAAATGTGAATACACATCTGATAAGGTTGGTTGGTTTGATTTTACAGCATGTCAACCCTTGCTGGGTTATTTTATGCTGAGGATGTTTTGTTTTATTCATTCTTGATGGTATTCAAATTCTTTCTATTTAAACTCAAATTTTTTTTAAAACAATTTTTTAAAACTCATTTTTTCTATTTAACCCATACATGGAACCTTAACAGTTACTACTATTCCAGGTTAGAGAGTAATGATGATGAAGGGATACTCCACATTCCCCAAAGCCACAGAATAGGAATTTTACCATTAGATAATGTTAGGTTTTTAAGGGCCATAATTGGCCAGTTGATTCTAGGTAGAGAGTCCTCTGATTTGGTTCCTTTGGTAATCTTCTCAGGTAGAGATTCCTAGGTTCCTTCGTCGAATGTTGCGAGTAGACTGAGAAAGAATCAGCACTTAAGTAATATATCAGCCACGCAGTATGGCTAGCGATTGGCTAAGGAATAGACCACATAATCTCGCTAGTCTATAAGTATAAGCAGGGAACTAGCACACACCTTATATAGAGAAAAAAATCCAACATATAGTAAGTGAGATATGGAAATTAGTACAAAATGTAGAAGGACAAATTTTCCTTAATTCTCTTCTTACTTTTGGTAACTTCACTTATTTTTCAGTTTTCACTTTTGCTAAATTGCCTTTTTTTCTATTTTATTGTTGGTTGGTTGGTTGGGTTTTACAGCATGTAAACCCTTGGATTATTCTAAGCTAAAGATGTTTTTCTTTTATTCATTCTTGTTGGGTATTCAAATTTTTTTCAAACACATTTTTTAGTTTGATTTGTTCTTGTTTTACGGTATATCAACCTCAATGGGTCATTTAATGCCGACTACATTTTTGAAATGAATTGGTGATAATGTTTAATTTTCTAAAGGTTTTTATTTTTTTGACATATTTTTTGTGAATGAAACTTTTAGATGATTTTTTTAACATATATTTTTGAAACACATTTTTTTAAATTCATTTTTGGATTTATTTAACCCATAGGGGTCTAACAGGTATTACCACTCTGGGTCAGTGTGGACCTGGGAGTAATGACAATGAAGTGGTACCCCGCAAAGCTCCAGAATTGGAACCCTACCACTAGATGCAGTTTAACGTTAGGAAACCATTTTATTTTATTTCACGGGTAAAAAATTGCAATAAATTCTACAACAAATATTGAAACAGAAAACAAAATCAAATCTTTCAGATTTAAAGAACTAACAGATCTAATTTCTGTTAAACAGAAATTAGATCTGTTAGTTCTTTAAATCTGAAAGATTTGATTTTGTTTCTGTTTCAATATTTGTTGTAGAATTTATTGCAATTTTTTACCCGTGAAATAAAATAAAATGGTTTCCTAACGTTAAACGGCATGATTTTCTATTTATTTGTGTTTTTCTGTCATTTCAGCTACACCTTCTTCAAGCAAATATGAGATGACAAGTTTATTTCTACTTAAATTATGAAACAAAATAAATTTCTTCATGTTCTCTTATGCATGTTAGTTGTGCCATCTCGATTACACCCTCCATGGCAATATGAGTTGACAAATTCAACCCTTATGAAACAACTAAAAACTTCATGTTCTCTTTTGTAGGAGTTAATTTTCTATAATCTCAGTAACCCCACCCCCCTCAACAACAATAGATCATTCAAACAAGTGGATGTAGAATTCATTTATGTTTTTATCAACAGTTCATGACATCATTTTAGATTGTTTGTTTTTTTTAGCACAATTTTTTTAACTTTGATGTTATTGGAGATAAATATAGCTTAGATGAGTAGAGAGAGAGAAAATATATTTTATGTGCTAAAGAAAGATTTCAAAAAATTCTATTCAACAATATAATGGGTTTAAACTAGCATTAAAAACTTACTGAGTAAAACACAAAAATAGGCGTCAATGGTATCATGGGGACTATTAAATATGTTCTTTAAAGTTTTAATTGCAAAAAGACAATAAAGTTGAAGGGTAGAAAATGAATTAAATTGCATGACTTTTGTATATGTAAATCAGCTCTATTCAACAACATAATGGGTTTAAACTAGCAGTTAAAATTTACTGAGTAAAACACAAAATAGGCGTCAATGGTATCATGGGGGACTATTAAATATGTTCTTTAAAGTTTTAATTGCAAAAAGACAACATAAAGTTGAAGGTAGAAAATGAATATTAAATCACATGACTTTTGCATATGTGAATCAGATTTTAGAGGATTTTTAATGTCAATTAAAAATCTTGAAACTTATTTTCTTGAACACAATGCTTTGATGTTATTGGGAGATAAATATAGTTTTGACAAGTGGAACAAGAGAAAAATATATTCTATGTGCAAAAAAATGATTTCACAGAGCTCTATTCAATAACATAATGGGTTTAAACTAGCAGTTAAAATTTACTGAGTAAAACACAAAAATAGACCTCAATGGTGTCATGGGGGACTGTGAGAATTTATTTCTTTAATGTGAAATTGAATCATTTCTACTTTTCAGCTTTTTGATCTTGAAATTGAAAGTGACTGAAATATCAAAATACATTCTACCCACCTCTGGGGAGAAAACATGATTTGTGAGACAAATTAGTTTTAGGAAAATATTAATCACAAGAATTGCTTTGCTGTAAGCTATAGAAAAATAGTTTGTTACAAAATAGCGATTAAAATATTAAAATACATATGTATATTAAATATTTATATTTTTGCTTGAAGGCAATTACAATGCGAATATCGCATAAATTCGATAATTATAGAAGATAACAAAACTATCCTGCTGAAGTCCCGGTTTCGATTTCTGTCGGAGGGAAATCGTTAGTATATATCGCTGATGAGACTTAATAAAGTTGAAACAGTCTGTACGATATTCTACACACCAAGTGATTCTTTGCGAAATTCACTTGTCATTGTTATCTTCTATAATTATCGAATTTATGCGATATTCGCATTGTAATTGCCTTCAAGCAAAAATATAAAATATCTAATATACATACTTTATTCAGCAATGCTTTTATAAATAAACAGACATCCAAATAAATAAATATTAAAATACATTCTAGCCTTCTCTGTAGGAGAAACATGATCATGGACAAGAGACAAATTAGTTCTAAGAAAATATTAGTGTAATGAAAGAAATGATGTATCTCGGAGCTCAAAGCATGAATGCACGTGTCTTGCGTGCAAAATGAGTGAAGGGTTAAAAAGAAAAAAAAGGAAAATATGGCTGCTTAACAACTTAATTTAAGAAAACGTGATTATAGAACCAGGAGAATTGCTGAGAATGTATTTGCATGTATGCAAATTTTTCTGAGATCAAGCTGTGCATAAAAACACCAGAGACACTTTCAAGTGGTATTGAGGTTAGAGATTACTGTGTTATTCTTGGAAGTGATAGACTTTGTAGTCAGAATTTTGAAATTGTGAAAAATTTCTTGGATCAGTTTACATTCATCAATTAAGTCAAAAGAATTCTTTTGCTGTGAGCCATGGAAAAATAATTTGTGAGATGTGTGCAGTGAGGTTATAGGGACGCCTGCAGTGAGACACAGAGATGCTGATAGGTATGCATCCTGTGTCCTTGATTCATAAAAATTTAAAAAGATGCAATAAAATCCTATCCAAGGCATCCCAATCTTTTTCTTTTTTCTTTCCTCGCCATTTCAAGCTAACTGTAAATACATTTCAATAGTTTCTTAGAAATGAATTACACAGGATAGGTTAAAAGGGAGGAGTTAGATGGCTTTAGTTGGGACCCATAAATTTTCCCGGGGACTCATTCAAGCAAATATGTGCGTCCCTGGACGCACTAAATCAAAAGGCTATCAGCATCACTGGAGACTAAATAGAAGAAAATCAGCCAAACACTGGAAATTTCTTGCATGCATCTAATATATTTAGTTTTAGGGGAAGCTAAAAAAAAAAAAAGGAAGACTACTTTTCTTTTTTTGTTTTCTTTAAAGTAAAATGAACAATTGATTAATTCTACTTACTGAACAATCAAACACAACATCTGCACCACAATTTGGAGACGGACATTTGACAGTGAATTTCTCACAATCTTTGAAACGTTCTTCGCTGCTCAATTTGAAGCCCAACAGAGCATCATCATCTTCATCGTCTTGTTGAAGGCTACGTCGATAACTGGTTGGATCGAGACCTTGTTGAATAGAAATATATTTTTTACAATTAATACCAGATCAGATAGAGAAAAAAAAAGATGGGGGAGGGTTGGTTGGTTGGTTGTATTTTACAGCATGTCAACCCCTGTTGGGTTATTTTATGCCGAAGACGTTTGGTTTTATTCATTCTTGATGGGTACTCAATTTTTTTAAAACTAATTATTTTCTATTTAACCCATAGATAGGACCCTACCAGAGCTCCAGAATTGGAACTTCACCATCAGATAAAGTTTTAATGTCATACCCAGGGCACCAAGACCCAAAACCACCACCTTCTACCCTTCTTATATGATAAAAAGGGTTGGAGCTTGCCATAAGGGCAATAAGGTTGTGGACAATTGTATTGGTGGTAAGGCTTGACGTAAAAAGTCGATTGATCAGAGAGGGTCTCTGTGAATGATTTGGTTTGGTTTGGTTTGGTTTGTTTTGTTTTACGGCATATCAACCTCAGAACCTCACCATCAAATAGAGTTTAACGTCATTCCCAGGACATGTAGACCAGCAGCCACTGCCTTCTAGCACCCATATGATAAAAAGGGGTTGGGGCTTGCCATAAGGGCAATAGGGTTGGGAAAATCATATAGGTGCTAGGGCTTGATGTGACCAGCCGATTGATCGGAGGGGGCCTCTCCGACCGCTCATCTAGCCCAAGATAGGGCCAAAGTAGAGTATTGCATGTCATGAACTGCTCATCCACCTGGGCTCTATCAGTAAGCATCACGGGTCGCCACCCACGGCCAACAGGTGGCCCCATTGGGGGAGTCTTACTCCTCTGCAGAGGTGCAGTCGGTGTATTCTAACGCCCCACTGACAGGGCGGTCTGTGAATGAAAGTAATACAAAGTGTGGTAATAGTAACTATGCCTGGTAACTACATTTTGTGCTTGACAATGCAAAGGGCGTCATATATATCTATTCTATACATAAAAGAAAGGGCAGTTAGTGTGTATGTATGTTTGGATGAAACTATGAAAATAAAACAATTAACAACAAAGTAAATATATATAAATATTAGATATCACTAGTTCTTGCTTCTTTTTTTATGAAAATTTGATTTATATTCCAAGATATTTAAAAATCAAAATATACATAGAAATAGCATTGAAATTCTTAGAAATGTCCTGTATTTGTAAATCTAAAAAGTAAACAAATCAATACACTAGGGATTTTTGTCCCTCTCCTCTACCCAGTTGTTGCTGGGTAGCCACTTCTAGTTGTTTATAAAGTTTAAATAGTTGGACCAAAACCATTCAACCACTAACCAGAAAACATCTCAAAAATTCAAACAAAAAAATAAATGCTGATATGAAGATATTAAAATTTGTTTTACCTAAACATTCGGCTATCAGTGCTGCATCAGTTCCTTCAATTGGATCACACAGTCGAGTAACAACAGGATGGATTTGTTGAGCAAGGTAATAATGACTATCTGTAAATAAAAAAGAAAGCAACATCAAAATAGGAATAAATTATACATGGATATTCCTATTTATCAATAATGCTTACATTAATTCCTGACCACTGACAATCCCTATCTTTCTAATTTACAACACATTTATATAGTAAAATCATTAGCATTACATTTACATTATACATATAATAGCCATATTCCACCAGTAATTTTTGCATTAATTCCTGACCACTGACAATCCCTTTTTCTTGATTTCTAATGCAGTTCTTTAAGAAAATTATCAGCAACACATTTACATTATACATATTAAGAATTCTATAGATTAATAAAAATTATTTTTCTACATATTTGTTTTATTATTTTTTATTCTTTATAAATGTTTTTTTTTAACTTGTTTATTTAAATTTTATTCGTTTGTATTTTTTTCTTTTATTTGCTTTTTATTATGTTTTATCCTTAATTTGTTTTATTTTTTAATATTTAAAAAAAGAAAAAATCTTTTAATATATCATTGATCTATAACCTTATTATGTTTTTGATGTAATGAATATGTAAATACCTTGGTGCCCCCTCACTATAATCTGATTGGACAGTGTCATGTATAAATATTCAACACTGGTAGTACAAGCGCCTAAGCCTACCAGCCTAAACTTACTCGCCAGACTACACCACGACTCTCGGAAGATGTTGTGCTATTCGACGTACCAGCTACTACTGCGATAATATACCAAATACCAACTTCATAATATATCCCTTAACCCGGATATATCATATTTTTATTTAACGACACTGGTAGTACAAGCGCCTAAGCCTACCAGCCTAAACTTATTTGCCAGACTACACCACGACTCCTCGGAAGATGTTGTGCTATTCGACGTACCAGCTACTACTGCGATAATATGCCAAATACCAACTTCATAATATATCCCTTAACCCGGATATATCATATTTTTATTTAACGACACTGGTAGTACAAGCGCCTAAGCCTACCAGCCTAAACTTATTCGCCAGACTACACCACGACTGCTCGGAAGACGTCCAGCTATTCGACGTACCAGCTACTACTGCGATAATATACCAAATACCAACTTCATAATATATCGCTTAACCCGGATATATCATATTTTTATTTAACTTAATTGGAAAAAAGATTTTTTTTAAAACCCTCTTGAACAAAAATAGGATGTGGATTTTATTGAACTTTGGTCTTATATAAAGAACAAAAAAAATAATAAAACAAATATGTAGAAAAATAATTTTTATTAATCTGTAGAATTCTTAATATGTATAATGTAAATGTGTTGCTGATAATTTTCTTAAAGAACTGCATTAGAAATCAAGAAAAAGGGATTGTCAGTGGTCAGGAATTAATGCAAAAATTACTGGTGGAATATGGCTATTATATGTATAATGTAAATGTAATGCTAATGATTTTACTATAGAAATGTGTTGTCTCCACCAATTTTCATTTATAAAAGGGAGTGCACTCAGTCATTGTACAAACAAACATACAGACAGACAGACATACAGAATCTTTAATAAATAGATTACAAACAAACCTATGGATAATTCTGCATTTTTTGACAACTCATCTGGATGATAAGCTCTTTGAGAATGTCCCTGATTTGAACCATCCTGAAAAAAACAAAAAAAAAAATAATTAAATTTAGATTTTTGCCAAAGTTTCACAGAAGGAGTGACGGATTAATATTACTGATTCACAATTGATTTTCACATAATTAATCTCCAGGTGAGATTTATTTAACCAAATCCTACTGTGATTTAACGAATCACACCTGATGATTGATAATATCAGTTACTTTAAATATACACTCCTACATTTGGGGCGCTGGTGGTTGTCGTCAGTGATGTAATCCGCAGGGTTCATTGGGAAGTTTCGGGTCTTCCAACATCAGACTTCCCTCGCCCTGCTGACTCTATCAGAGGTGATCAAACTCTGGTACAACCACCAACAATAGCCGCTAAAAGACACTTGACAATGAAAAAAAGGAAAAAAAATTTTTGGACGGTTGTAGAACTCTAACCCATATAAATACAAAGTACCACACATCTGATTGGTTGTTAGTAACAGCCAATCACCCCCTTTCTTTTTTTTCTTTTTTTTTTTACGTATTTACATGGTTTTAGCACTGTATGAAACAGTCGTAACTTTTTAAGTCGGTATAGATTTCGATAATCTTATCTCAGGGACTACTTCAGATTAAAGTTATTATTAAACAGAAGTTGAAAAATACTTCGATAATATTAATCTTACTTTTTATTAACTTTTAATATTGTTGTAGAAGAGGGGTCCCAATTACTGTCAATTTCGCAGACATGGCAGCAAGCAAGCTGTAACTCAATACAGAACCTGCATTGCTACCAGCATAATGCAGAATCGTAGATTATTTATCTGGCACCTTAACCAGCAGCCAATCAGGACTCAAGGAATGGGATCACCCAGATGAAAGTATGGAATATTCTTGAGTGCTCTAAATAACAACTGCTTTATGGACAATTTAAGTTATGCTTATGTTATGGACTAACCTAGCTTACCTATCGTAGAGAGTGAATGCGCTGGTGCAGGACAATTTATACGCTGCTGTTTTGGAGCATCAGGGTGATTACTGTGACTGCGAAAATTACGGAACCTTTACACCTACCGTCTACCTCAATGTTTTAGCACTCTGTTGCGATTTACTATATGTCTGGTGCAAACTGTAGTTGAATGTACTAGTATACTGAATACTGTAGGATCCAGTATACAACAGCTTAGTTAGTTGTTGTTGTTCAATTCAACAGTGCACTAATTCAACAATTGTGATATTTCATCTACTTCCTCTTTGGTACATTTTTACAATTTTAGACAGCTACGTATTCATAGTTTTGGTTTGGTTTGTTTTGTTTTACGGCATATCAACCTCAGTGGGTCATTTAATGCTGATAAAGTTTTGAAATAAAGCCATTCTTAATGGATAATACAATTTTTTTATGAATACATTTTTCTATTTAACCCATAGATGGGACCCTAACAGGTACTACCACTCCGGGTCTGAGTGGACCAGGGAGCAATGGTGATGAAGGGGTGCTCCACATTCCCCAAACCTCCAAATCTGGAACCTCACCATCAGATAGAGTTTAACGTCATTCCCAGGACATGTAGACCCACAGCCACCGCCTTCTAGCATCCATATGATAAAAAGGGGTTGGGGCTTGCCATAAGGGCAATAGGGTTGGGAAGATATTCATAGTTTTGTTTCAGTGCAGTAGAATTTGGATTGGATAAAATAGATGGATGGTTGGATTCTACGGCATGTCAATCCTTGTTGGGTTATTTTATGCTGAAGACCTTTTGTTTTATTCATTCTTGATAAATATTCAAAATTTCTTTTTTCAAACTCAATTTTTTTCAAACACATTTTTAAAATTCAATTTTTCCTATTTAACCCACGGGACCCTAAAAGGTACTACCACTCTAGATCAGAGTGAACCTGGGAGTAATGACAATGAAAGGGTACTCAACACTCCCCAGAACTCAAAAATTCACCATTAGATGCAGTTTAATATCATACCCAGGACACTAGAGTTTGGTAATAAATAATACCTAATCATATTCATTTTGATAGCATAATGTTCTACTAGAAATAATATCTTTGGTTTAGATGAAAATTAACTTTTTTATCTTTAAATTTTTAGGGGTGTGCTTATTTATGGGCCATGAATAATTTCCACTAGAAATCAAATCTTTGGTTGAAAAGAAAATTCTTTTTTTTCTTTCTTTTTTTGTTGGGGTTGTATTCATTTATGAGCGATACTGCAGTGATGCTTATAGTTTTTTGATTTAGTGCATTCTGGGACACACATATATTGCTTTGAATGAGTCCCGGGAAAACTTATGGGTCCCAACTAAAGCTGCCTGACTCCAACTTTGTAACCTATCCTATGTAATTCATTTCTAAGAAACTATTGAAATGTATTTACAGTTAGCTTGAAATGGTGAGGGAAGAAAAAAGAAAAACACTGGGACAAATGGATATGATTTTACTGCATCCTTTTAGATTTTTGTGCATCGTGGGACGCAGGACTCGTACCTATCAGCATCTGTTACTGCAAGTATTTTCAAATAAGAAATGTGAATCTCACCTGACAAATCAAATAAGGAATTGTATCTCCACCCTTCATTTTCTTTCCCCCTTTGCTATTCAGCCGCAGGGCAACTTGTACGTGGGGTAAACTTTTCTTGTTTGGATAATCCTCAGGATCTTTTGTCAATTGCTAAAAGAAAACAACACAGAAAAAGAAAACTTATATTACAATACATTTTTTTTCAAATACATCTCTAGGATGCGGTTAGATGCATCTATAAGATTTAATAGGGAGTTAACTGGTAGCTAACACATTCTTATAATGCATTAGGTGTAGGAAGCACGTGGTGTAATGGTTAAAGTCATAGGAAATGGACTCGTCACCCCGAGTTCAAATCCTGGACGTGGTAATTGCATTTCACTTAGCGCTAATACCCTTGGGAAAGGTATGAATCCTACTCTCCCTCCAGCTATGGTTAAATAGTAGGGCAGACTGGGCTCTTTAACCTTGGTTAGGCAACCGGTCTAGGAGAAGGAAAACTCTGAATTCAAACCTGTTAAACTCCGCTTAAGAAATTGACCTTGTGTCACATCCTGCTCGTGCGGAGGGGTTGGTAAATATATACAATGCATTAGGTGATCTAAAAGAGTGTAACCCAATACAGGTGATATACATTGAACAAATCCCGACAAAGAGTTATAACAAACAGACTTTATTGTCTAAGCAAAGTCCAACAGGAAGAATACAAAAACAGGATAGCAAAAGTCCTAAATTTTTGTATCATTTTTATATCACATTTTTTAAATAAAAGTTCTAGTTATATCATAATTTTTCCTGTTTCCACCTTTTTTAAGTAGTATACGTAGATACTGCTATGTTCTTAACCCTGAAAACAAATCCAGAGCGGCAGTCCCTAAGATGGAGTAAAGCTGGAGTAAAGCTGGACTTCAGTTCAACACAGCAACTCCTGCAACACTGCCGTTGCCAAACGGCATTGTTTTCTTAACTTTCTTTTGGACCACAGCAGCAGTGTGGAGAGGGGAGATCTGCTGCCTGAACAACAACATATCCTCCATATCAACCCGACCAGGCTACATAGTAAAAAAAAAAAAAAAAAAAAAAAATCCATTTGGACACTACTCCATCGTCTTTCACAAACAACAAAATATATTCTAAATATTGTTTAAAAAAAAAAAAAAAGAAGTTAAATATTTACAATGGTACATATATTTACCACTACGCACATCAGTAATATACACAGTGGTAAATATGTGTACCAATATAGAGTGAACGTGTTAAATAAAAAAAAAAAAAAGAAAGAACCTTGATTGTTATTTACCTTTGTTATTAAGTATAATTCAACAGGTAATTCATTCTTGCGAACTTTTTCTCCAACTTCAGATAACTTGAGGTGAATATTTTCCAAAATGGTTTCACGACTTTCTCCAGATAAAATTTGTTGAACAACAAAACTGGGAGGAAGAAACAAAATAAAAATAATGCAGGATTTGTGTAAAAAATATATACAACTAGCAAAAGTACCCGGTCCATGACCGGATTAAAAAAAGATTATTCTAAAATGAAAGTATTAATAAAAAAAGTTGAGTTATTGTTAAATGTTTTCGTTTGATTTGTTATTTAATTCGCTGTAAAAAAAATAATTCATTGGATGAAAACACATACAAATTACATATTTAGAAAAATTATTTTCTTTTCTTTCTAACCAAATAAATATTTTTAAGATTGGACCAGGAATACGCAAGAAATTCTGAACTGAACCAATTAGGATGTGAATTTGTCTACTAAAATTAGCTAGTAATTCTATATAATCAGCATGCAGGCAAAACATTATAAGTAGGCAAAAATTATCAGGGGCAGCACCATGCAAACAGTTTGGCAAATCAGTTGATTTTTGTATAATTAATTAATTATACAACTTAATCAGTAAAAATCAATAACCAAATTTGGTGTGTTTCTTAGTTATAGAGTTATTAAGGTATATGCAAGATTTTGAATCTGAGTGACCTCTCTTTTCTGAGTTATACATCGACACGTACATACCAAACTTTCTTTTATATATATATAGATATTACCCATAGCAATTTTATTTTTTAATAAAAAGTTAATTTTCTCCAAACCCAAAGGTAAAGTATCTGATATAATGAATAGGTAAATACCTTGGTACCCTATCACTATAATCTGATTGGACAGTGTCATGTATAAATAGTCGACACTGTGTTGGTACAGGCACCTAAGCCTACAAGCTAATCTTACTCACCAGACAACACACAACTGCTCGGCCGACGGATTGCTATTCGACGTACCAATTACTACTGCGATAATATACCAAATACCAACTTCAGAATATATCCCTTAACCCGGATATATCACAATCTATGCTGATTACTTAAATATCATATAATTTAAAACGTTCTTATTGCAATAAAAAGAATTAAATAAGATTGAATACATAATAAAACTATACAAATATATATAAAATATATATATAAAATATACATAAAACTATTTTTCTTTTTGATTTTTTTTTTTTTTTTTAGATTAAATAATACTGAAAAACTTTTGCACACTCTTAAAATTTCATTTCACAACAAAAAATTAACAAAAAAAAAAAAAAAAAAAAAAAAAAAGATAAACCTACTTTCCTGCATTCTTGGCCAAGTCACACCAATCACGCCTCACGATATCAAGTCCCTTTAATTCCTGTTCTTCTATTATTTTGCCTTCGGAGTTTTTGGAGATTTTAATAGCAGCATATTTTTTTTTCTTAAGTAGCAGCATCGATTTGAAAATACCATCAATGTCAAGTTCAAGCAGCCGATAACGTTTGTTGATATCATTTTTGACCTTTGAGAAAAAAAGACAAACAAAATCAGTTAGAAATCATCTGAAACAAAATAGAGATTCTTTCTTCTTATTTTTTTCCCATGATTACAGGTTAAAATTAATCCAAATTTAGCAGTTAATTTTATTAACTGTAATTAACTTGTTTAAAACCAAAGTTTATAGTTAGTCTATTACTAATTATGAATTAAAAACGTTTAGTCACCCAAAGAGACGGAATTGTGGGATAACCTCCCTTGCTTGCAAAATAACTCTCATAGTGGGTGTTACCATAGCGACACATCATCTGGTAAGAAAGAGAAGGTGCCAAGATTAATCATCTTCTTTCTATCCAGCAAGTGGTAGATGCAAGTATCTGTTCTTATACGTTTGGATTGGTTTGGTTTGTTTTGTTTTATGGCATATCAACCTCAGTGGGTCATTTAATGCCGATAAAGTTTTGAAATAAAGCCATTCTTAATGGATACTCAATTTTTTTATAAATACATTTTTCTATTTAATCCATAGATGGGACTCTAACAGGTACTACCACTCCGGGTCAGAGTGGACCAGGGAGCAATGGTGATGAAGGGGTGCTCCACATTCCCCAAACCTCTAGAACTGGAACCTCACCATCAGATAGAGTTTAATGTCATTCCCAGGACATGAAGACCCTCAGCTTCTACCTTCTAGCACCCATATGATAAAAGTTCCAAGTTCACCAAGTACAATTTCACAGTTTTTAAAAAAAAACTTTCTGGCAAGATCAAGGTATATTGACTCTTATGTTTAAAATTCTTTTATTTACACTGGGGGGGGGGGTCTACTGAAGATGATGCAGACTGGAAATCCTATAATTTCATAATAAATTATGAAACCAATTTTTTAGCTAAATACATCTTATATATATATATATATATATGTATATATATATATATATATATATATATTACAATTATTCTTAGAAATTTTATGGTTTTTAGATTTAAAGAATTAATCTCCCTGTTTATATTTGCATTTTTTCTCTCCTTTCTTCTCTTTGTAGAAAATGAAATTTCTTTCGTTAATTCCTCAGATTGCTTGGACCCCATTTTTAGCTGCCTTCAGTGTTGGCCTTCGGGATTGAGATGACACTGAAGTTGCCTCACTTTGTCTGGATGGCATTCGTTGTGCAATCAGAATTACTTGCATATTCCACATGGAGGTACGTGAAAAAACAACAAAAAATAACAATCTGCTTTTTTTCTTTGCATTTTATTGATATAAAAAAATATGGAATTTTAAGCATTTTTAACCCTTTATCTACCATTGCCATCCGCAATAGCATGGTGAAATGGTTGACAAGCTAGTATCATATCGCTGATCCTTTACTACTGAAATAGAAATGTATTCATTTAATTAATTTCTTTTTTTTTTAACTCTAAATTATTTTCTTAGAATTGACAGTCTTGGGCGTTTTTGGGTGTTCCAACATTTTGGGGCATTCTGGAAGATAAACGGTTAATGGCATATCAATAATACTCATGTTCCTACTAAATACGACCATTATCATCTTGCATCAGCCTCTAGTTAAAAACGAGACTGTTTTAATGAGTGTCGTTAGCTCAGCAAAATAATGGACCATTCTGTTTTTATTATAAAGAAAGAGAAGAAAAAGGACATGCTAGACAGAAAAAATAAGAAAGAAGGAGAGTAGGGGCGAACATAATGAAAATATGAAAAGGAAAAAAGTGAGAGAGAATCAAATCAAGATTATTTTACTTTTTACATAAGAGCTATTGCAAAATAGTTCAGAAAGTAAATATATCAAATGTTGTAATAATTAATCTATCATACTGTGGTATATCCACAGGTCCCTCTAGAGGTATATCAATCTTCCTGGGTTATTTAATGCCAAAGCCGTCCCCGAAAATAAGACCTAGCATGATTTTTCAGGATGATTTTAAAATCATCCCTAGTTGAGAGCAATAACATTCCAGATGATGATGATATGAATTGTCATTAATGAGTAAAAGAACATGTTAATGGTAAATAAATGTAGATGTTTTTTTGTAATTTCTGTTTATTTAGAAATTTTGTAATTTTCTACTTCTTAATGTCGTTTTTCGATACATGAGGAATAAAATTCTTCAGCATGGCCTATGCCAGATCAGAAGCTAAATAAGTATTAAAAGGGGAAAAAAAATAGAAAAAAAAACCAAAATGGGATGGTCCTTACATCTCTGCCCAATTTGAAAACTTCTTTGTAATCTGTGCTGTTGGTGTTGACCATAATGGAATCGGTATCTCCATAAATTACTTCCAAGTTCATCTATGGGGAAAAAAATCAAAAAAGAGAAAAAAAATTTTTTAATTTAAAATGAAAAAAATAAAACCTCAGACAAAGTGGGTTGGCCTAAACAGAGATGCTGATAGGTATGTGTCCTGCATCCCTGATGCACAAAAATCTAAAAGGACGCCGTAAAATCATATCCATGCATCCCAATGTTTTTCTTTTTTCTTCCCTTGCCATTTCAAGCTAACTGTAAATACATTTCAATAGTGTCTTAGAAATGAATTACACAAAATACAAGGTAGGAGTTAGATGGCTTTAGTTGGGACCCATAAATTTTCCGGGGACTCATTCAAAGCAAATATGTGCATCCCAGGACACACTAAATCAAAAAGCTATCAGCATCACTGCCTAAAATTTTGTTTAACTCATAAGTATATCAGATTTGCATTTTTTGGTTTGGTTTGTTTTATGGCATATCAACCTCAGTGGGTCATTAATGCTGGCAAATTTTTAAATGAATTCATTCTTAATGGATACTCAATTTTTTTTATAAACATATTTTTCTATTTAAGCCATAGATGGGATCCCAACAGGTACTACCACTCCGGGTTAGAGTGGACCAGGAAGCAATGGTGACGAAGGAGTGCTCCACATTTCCCCAGACCTTCAGAACTGGAACCTCACCATCAAATAGAGTTTAACGTCATACCCAAGACATGAAGATCCTCAGCCACCACCTTCTAGCATCCATATGATAAAAAGGGCTTAAGGCTTGCCATAAGGGCAATAGGGTTGGTGCAATCATATAGGTGCTAGGGCTTGACATGACCAGCTGATTGATCAGGGGGGGGGGCTCTCCAACCACCCATCTAGCCTAAGTAAGGGTCTAAGTCGAGTGTTGCGTCATGGACTGCTCATCCACCAAGACGCTGTCCTTAAGCATCACAGGTCGCCACGCAGAGCCAATAGGTGGCCCCATTTGGGAGGGTCTTACCCCTTTGCAGAGGTGCAGTCGGTGTATTCTGACACCTCAGCCGACAGGGCGGTTGTATTTTTTAGAAAATGTTTCGTTTGGTTTCTATAGTTTTTCGAGGGCAACACAATTTTTCGACGGATATTATTTAAACACTTTCTACTTGATCTCTGCAGATTAAGTCAGGGTTCTGCCTATAAAATCATCCACGATGAGCTTGGCTCCCATAAAACAAGAGTGGATAATTTTTAAATCTCCCTTGTATATTTAAGAGTTGTCAGTTAAACCCTAATAATACTAAGAACCAGAGATGCTGATAGGTATGCATCCTGCATCCCTAACGCACAAAAATTTAAACCCTAATAATACTAAGAACCAGAGATGCTGATAGGTATGCATCCTGCATCCCTAACGCACAAAAATGTAAACCCTAATAATACTAAGAACTTAATCATTTCCACGTTTATTTTAGTAGAACATAAAGAAACATTACTTACCGCTTCAACAACTGTTTTTGTTTGCATAAGGATCTGAAAATAGACAGAAGATGTTTTCAGCATATATATATATTATATTATATAGTCAGATTCTTGCCCCAATGAGCTACTAAGCGAAACTATTAGTAGGTATATCTGACTCATTAGGTTTAACTTTATTATGTAGGCATTTGAACAAATTTTTACTGTGTCACTTACCACCTGACCCTAATTGATCCTTAATTTTCGCTCTCCTTTTATTTATTTAAAAAAAAAAAAAAAAAAAAAAAAAAAAAAATTCATCTGAACACCGCGTGCATTAACACCAAAGCAAGTTTGTTTGATTATAATGTTTTTTAAATACAAATTTAACGTCATAACATTACATCACGTGAAGACGATCCACGTCACATAAACGTTAAACAAGCCACAATTTTTAAAAAAACAATTTTTAGCTTTATATTTCCCATCGCGTGAAAACGCTTCACGTTTATATAAACGCTAAAAAATTACTGGTTTTTAAAATCTCAACAATTTCACGACTGGTTTTTAAGATCTCAACCATTGAACTCATCTGATGATTGGATTACCATGAAACTTCAAGTTATGAGTGTAAACCCATAATATTACCATTGATTATATATATATATATATATATATATATATATTAAAAATATTCACAGGAAGATTTGATTTGATTTCAAATCAGTCTAGGAGAAAAGCACCGGTTCAAGCTAGATCACCAAAGTTAAGTAGCGATGTAGTTAGATGCATACTTTTCCCAAGGGTATTAGCACTATCTGAAATGCAAACAGCCTCGGCCAGGTTTTGAACTCTGGTTGATAAATCCATTTCCTACAACTCTAAGCATTACACCACATGCCTCCAACTACATATATTACATAATTTACAATAGGAAAGACATGAATCCACCCGTTTTCCTCCCTGGTATGGGTAAATAACAACCATAGCAGAGATGCTGATAGGTACGAGTCCTGCGTCCCTGACGCACAAAAATCTAAAAGGACTCAGTAGAATCATATCCATATGTCCCAGTGTTTTTCTTTTTTCTTCCCTCACCATTTCAAGCTAACTGTAAAGACATTTCAATAGTTTCTTAGAAATGAATTACACAGAATAGGTTGCAAGGTAGGAGTTAGACGGCTTTAGTTGGGACCCATAAATTTTCCCAGGAACTCATTCAAAGCAAATATGTGTGTCCCAGCATTAATCCCCTTGGGAAAGATATAAATCCAATTATTGTCCTTTACCCCAGAAATGGGTAAAATAGTAGGAAAGATTGGGTTCTTTAAACTTGGTATGACAACCAGTCTAGGAGAAGGATATCTCTTAATTAAAACCAACTGTACTCCACTTAAAAATTGACCTTGTGTCAAATCCTTCTTGTAGCAGAAGGGTTGGGTAAATATATGCTCTGTTAAACTTTGGTTCAACCAAAAGGTTGAATATTGGTTTTAAAGTGTTTCCCTTGCCATTCTTCAAGACAAAATATTTTCATTTGTTTTTGGAGAAGATTCGGAATCAAAAATAACTGTCTCCACCCCCACCCCCCTATTATCTTTTGAAAATTGTATTATTATTTTAGAAATTAATGTCATGTTTAAATGGTTCTATTTACCATTCTCCAAGACAATGTCTTCATTTCTTTTGAACTGTGAATCAGATAAGACTGTCAAACACCCAACCCTATCCCCCCTGGTATCTTTTTAAAATTGTGTTTTATTCTAGAAATTAATGTTTATGTTTAAACTTGAAAAATAAAAATGTGTATTGAAAATGAAAAGAAAGGTCATTAAATGTGAAACAATTGTTCATCTTGAAAAAGTGAAGTTAACTTTTCTAAATTGTTTGAAACATGTTTGGTAATTTCAACTTGTGTTTTGTAAACAATAAAAATATTTTACTTTGCTTCTGCAGCATTATTGGCTTTTTCAAAACTCAAGAGAGTATTACATGTCTTGTGCAATGTAGAGGCATCCATCTTGGGAAAGAAGATCAAGTTAGTAATTTAATTGAATCGTATTGTGGCAACATGACTTACTTGTTTGAAATTATAGAAACATTTATCAGTATGCATATCATTTAAGTATTTTGGAAAACTGAAAGTTTATTTGAATTTGAAAGGAAGAGATGGGGAGAGAGAGGGGGAAAATAATGGCTATTCAATAAAGAAATAGAAAATAGAAGAAAGCAGGAAAGAATATGGAAAAAAGATAAAAACATAAAAAAGAAAGAACAACTGAAAAAAGAAGGAAAGGTATATAAAAAAAAAAAGGAAAAAGAAAGGAAAAAATAAGAAAAAAGTATGGAAAAAAAGAATAGCTAAAAATGCATGGGGAAAAGAAAGAAAAAGCATAAAAAAGAAAGAGTAGAAAAAGAAAAGAAATGAAAAAGGAATTAGTAAAAAGGACAAAATATTTGAAAGAAAAGAATGAAAATGAAGGGGAAAAAAGTAAAAGAAAGTCTATATGAAAGAAAAGGCAGAGTTGAATGAAAAAGAAAGTAAAAATTCGAAAAAAAAGAAAGAAGGAAATGTATGAAAAAACAAAGAAGGAAATGTATGAAAAAAACAAAGAAGGAAAATGTATGAAAAAAACAAAGAAAGAAAACGTATGAAAAAAAACAAAGAAAGAAACGTATGAAAAACAAAGAAAGAAAACGTATGAAAAAAAAAAGAAAGAAACGTATGAAAAAAAAAGAAGAAAGTATGAAAAAAAAAGAAGGATAATGTATGAAAAAAAAAGGAAGATAATGTATGAAAAAGGAAAGAAGGATAATGTATGAAAAAAGGAAAGAAGGATAATGTATGAAAAAGGAAAGAAGGATAATGTATGAAAAAGGAAAGAAGGATAATGTATGAAAAAAGGAAAGAAGGATAATGTATGAAAAGGAAAGAAGGATAATGTATGAAAAAGGAAAGAAGGATAATGTATGAAAAAAGGAAAGAAGGATAATGTATGAAAAAGGAAGAAGGATAATGTATGAAAAAAGGAAAGAAGGATAATGTATGAAAAAGGAAGAAGGATAATGTATGAAAAAAAGAAGGATAATGTATGAAAAAGGAATAAAGGAAATGTATGAAAAAAGGATGAAGGATAATGTATGAAAAAGGAATGAAGGATAATGTATGAAAAAGGAAGAAGGATAATGTATAAAAAAAAAGGAATAAAGGACAATGTATGAAAAAGGAATGAAGGATAATGTATGAAAAAAGGAATGAAGGATAATGTATGAAAAAAGGAATGAAGGATAATGTATGAAAAAAAAAAGAAGGATAATGTAGGAAAAAGGAAAAGGAAAATGTATGAAAAAAGGAAAGAAAGGAATGAAGGATAATGTATGAAAAAGGAATGAAGGATAATGTATGAAAAAAGGAAAGAAGGATAATGTAGGAAAAAGGAAAGAAGGAAAATGTATGAAAAAAGGAAAGAAAGAAAATGTATGAAAAAAGGAAAGAAGGAAAATGTATGAAATAAAAAAAAGAAGGAAAATGTATGAAAAAAAGAAAGAAGGAAAATGTATGAAAAAGACAATAAGGAAAATGTATGAAAAAAAGAAAGAAAGAAAATGTATGAAAAAAAAGAAAAAAAAAATGTATGAAAAAAAAGAAAGAAATGTATAAAAAAGAAGTAAAATGTATAAAAAAAAAAAATGGAAAATGTATGAGAAAAGGAAAAAAGGAAAATGTATGAAAAAAGGAAAATGTATGAAAAAAGGAAAATGTATGAAAAAAGGAAAGAAGGATAATGTATGAAAAAAGGAAAGAAGGATAATGTATGAAAAAAAGAAAGAAGGAAAATGTATGAAAAAAGAAAGAAAGAAAATGTATGAAAAAAGAAAGAAGGAAAATGTATAAAAGAAGAAAGAAGGAAAATGTTTGAAAAAAAGAAAGAAGGAAAATGTTTGAAAAAAGAAGAAGGAAAATGTTTGAAAAAAGAAAGAAGGAAAATGTTTGAAAAAAAGAAAGAAGGAAAATGTATGAAAAGAAGGAAAATGTTGAAAAAAAGAAAGATTTATGAAAAAAACAAAGATTTATGAAAAAAACAAAGAAAGAAAATGTATGAAAAAAAAAGAAGGATAATATATGAAAAAAAGAAAGAAGGAAAATGTATGAAAAAAGGAAAGAAAAAGCTAAAGGTAAAAAAGATAAGCAAAATAGAAATAAGAAAGAATAAAGTAAAAAGTTGAAAATCTGGTAAAAATGTGTTGAAAGTTGAAATTCTTTTATTTCTTGTCTGGCAATATTTTGTAAGGAAAAAGGAGAGAAATGGAAGACAGGTGTTTGAGAATAATTGTCCTCATGGGTGGGAGAGAGATACAAGCCAAGGAAAAAAGGAAGAGGCAGCGGCCAATATGAAAGTAAATATTATTCAACTGAAATGATATGACAAAATGATATTTTATTATTCCGTTACTTAAATGTTTCCTGCATGTTTTCCAGAAAAGAGAAAAGTGTAAAAAGTTTTGATGACAGACTCTACATGCATACACACACGCACACAGATAAAACAGAGGATCTCTAAAAGTCTGTGTGTATGTGTGTGAGCAAACTCATTAAAACTAGAGTAGAAATCTCAATATCTCCATATGACAAATTAAAACCTACTTGGGTCATTTATTATAGAATTTACTATCTATCTATACATATATAAAGGACAGTTGGTGTATATGTATGATATGATGGAGGAAAGTAGAAAAAAAAAAGATTGACGACAAAGTATACAAGGTGTGTCAAAAAAGTATCAAGTTTTTTTTGTACTATTTGACACACTTTGTATTCTGAAAAAAATTAACGTTCCATTCATTGTTCATTTCTATCTTGGTAAATACAGCTTCAAACTCGGCACTTTTATAACACACCTTGTATTCTGAAGAAAATTAATGTTTCATTCATTGTTTATTTCTATCTTGGTAAATACAGCTTCAATCTCAATACCTTTATGACACACCTTGCATGCATGTATGTATGTATATATATATATATACATACACATAGATATTTACTATCAACAGAGCTTACTTTTTGTGCCAGAATAATGGTCTTATTTATATTTGAGAAGATATTTCAAAATTAGGCACCCCCAACTCTCCTCGGGCAACGCAGGGTAGTTGCTTCTAGTACATATATAAAGGGCAGTTGGTGTGCATGTATGTATGTCCAGATGAATCTTCTGTGTGCACCAGAGTCTCAGTAGATATGATCATGCATTAAACTGTTTTGTTTTACAGTATTCTTAATATCAAGAAAGAGGGAGGTCTTTGTTATAGATGTGTGTGTATGGGGAGGGGTGACTAGGGTTTTGTGAAAGCTGTATATCTAATTAAATGTTTGACAAGTTAAAAGACTGAAATAAAATGTGGAATATTTTACACCTGATTCAATTAATTTAACAATTATTTAATCGTGTCTCCTTGAACATGAAACAAAAAATATCCAATGAATCATTAAAAATATGGCTCGTGACATGAAGGCTGTATTATAGGCACTGGCAAAAAAATCGGATACTACGAGTTTTAAAAGCGAATTAAAAATAATTAAATCTATTATTTAAGGTCAAACTTTGTTTAAATCGATAAGTAGTAACATAATGACCATCATTAAAAAAAGAAAAATATCATTACATATGCAGTTTATTTTTAAAACATTTAAAGGGATTTGTTTTGGTCAATTTCGACGCGATCCGCCATTCAGTCTCTTTTTCAAGGGTTTTAAGCGCTTGTTTACAATTTTAATATAACATTCACGATTGCAAAAAAATTTACCAAAAATCAGGTAATTATCTGATTTTAATGAAATTTTCAGTATTGATTTATCAATTAATGAATTTTATAATGCATCAGTTATTTTTTTTCAAAACTTTAATTTAGTATTTTTGCTATGAAAAATTAATATATAAAATTCGTTTAAAATAAAAATATTCGGATTTTAAGTTTAAAATGTTATATTTTTAGATTCTAGATACTGGATGCTGTGCAGAAGACCTCCCAAGTGCAATGAATGATAGGGACAGTTGTCGAGAGATTGTCATGGATAACTGTGCTTCTCATGCAACATAATGATGATGATGATAGAGTCAAATATCTTGAAGAAATTTAGAAAAGTGTTGCCTCAAGATTTTTTGTTTGTACTCCTTCGACAATTCAACAAATAGTCAGAATCTTGGGAAGTTGCGGATTAATTTCTTCAAAATCCCTTTTGATTTTTCCGAAGAATTTTCTCAACTTAAGGTCGAATGCTATTGAGAAGCAGGGCATTATAAACCTTAGCAGCTATGGCAGTATGCCCAAGCCAAATCATTGTTCCATAGCCTAGAGAAGGCTGCAAAGTGGTAAGAACCACCACTACCCCCCCCCCTCCAAGACACTATGACAGTTGGGTCAATTTGGGTAGTGGAGGTTGCTCCCTGAACTTTTTTAGGGGTAAGTATCAAACCCCCACCCCCAGGACATGCTTGGAAGTCAGTCGCATATTTGTTGAAAAATTGGTCGAGCGATTTTTGTATCTCTAAATCATGAATACATAAACATTTAATTATTTAACAATGACAAATGAAACAAAAACTATATTTACTTACCTCTCGGCCTCTTTCTGTGACCAACGCAGCCAACGGTTTAGCATAAAAGCGGGAATATGTGAAACCCAGGCAGCCGTACATACTGTTCGCTGTC
>CM042149.1:22743275-22763275 GCA_023376005.1 Doryteuthis pealeii
TAAGGCAATTTTTATTTTTTTAAGTTCACACTTGGCATCTTTGGTTTAAAAGAAAATTAACATTTTTGTACTTATTTATGGTGATATTGTGGTGTATTATATGGGTGATATTGTAATACTTAATAATGCCTATTTTGAGTTTGTTAATAAATAATACCTAATTATAACAGTTTTGAGAGTATAATGTTTAACTCTTAACATCCTGTTGAGAATTTTCCAAGTCCAGAGCCCTATTCCTATAAGGACCTATCAAAAAATGGCTAAAAATGGCTTTTTCATTTAAATTTACCTGTTATTTCCTTAAATCAAAGACTTCTAAATATGTTTAATATTACATTTAAACAAAGGCTATAATTTGGGATAGATTAGGAAAAATGAATGTGACTTCCGACCGGGTGAAATAAGGTGGTATAGGACGTTAAGAGTTAACAAAAATACTGAAATTTTTGATTTAGAATAAAATTGACTTTTTATTAAAAAAAAATTGTTAGGGGTGTACGGGTGATACTATGATACTTAATATCTATTTTGATTGAATAATATTCTACTAGAAATAAAATCCTGGTATCTTTGGTTTAGAGAAAATAAATAGAAGTGTACTTATTTATGGGTTATAGTGTACATTTAATGGTTATAGAATTAAAGGTTTTCATTAGAAAATTGTTAGGAGTGTATTTATTTATGGGTGATACTGTAGCAGCAACTTAGATATTACACATATACAACCAGACACACACATATATATATAGATATAGATACACACAGATATTTATATATACAGAAACACACACATAGACAAAAATACATACACACACAAAAAAAACACACACACACACACACACACATAAAAACACACACACACACACACACACACACACACACACATGCATGCACACACACATGTACACACACACACACAAAACACACATGCCACACACACGCACACACACACATGTATGCACACATGCACACACACACAAAAAACACATGCATGCACACACACACACACACACACACACACACACACACACACACATGCACACACACACACATATATATATATATATATATATATATATATACACACAAACACCACACAGCCACATAAGCTTTTATTTGTCATAGTATGAATAAGTAAAAACTGATTAATAAACCTATTTGCAGATATTATACAAGACAGGAATTGATTCTAATAAATAAATAAATAAGCCACAACATCATTGGCCAATAATTCTCCCACTTTCTTTGTCATACCCTTCCTCGCACTACAACCCCCCCCCACCTCCTGCTTGTTTCTTCTTCCCTTCTTCCCACCCCTCTACAAAGTGTTGACAAAGAGAGCAATGCCTTGAAGTGTTAATCTTTCATAATGGCCAATCAATGAATGCGAATTGGCTTCCCAGGCCTCACAGCTACAACAGGGGGGAGGGGAGAAAGAGAGAGACAGACAGACAGACAGAGGGAGAAAGAGAGAGAGGGGGAGTGAGGGAGAGAACGATTGTTATCAGCCATGTATTTCTTTTATTCTCACCTAAACATATGCGTACATATTGTGTGGATGTGTGTACTCTTGTTCTATTTACACAATAACTTGTACACACACATCTCATTTAGAAGTATACATGCATATAAATGTATGTTTGTTTATATATTACACACACATAATTAAATGAGATTATATATATATATATATATATATTTATAAAATCATTAAATCAACTAAATGAAATATATATATATATATACATACATATATACAACTAAATGATATATATAGATATATGTACACACACAAAATCATACACATATGTATACACACAGAAAAACACACAGAAAACAACGTATATACAACTAAATGAGATATTATATAAGATAATCATATACACACACAACTAAATCATATCTATATATATATCTATCTATCTATCAGATATACACACACACAACTAAATCAGATATTATATATATATATATATATATATATATATATATATATATATATCAGATATTATATATATTTACCAACCCCTCCGCATGACCAGGATGTAACACAAGGTCAATTTCTTAAGCGGAGTTTAACAGATTTGAATACACATAGCTGGAGGTAGAGTAGGTGGATTCATACCTTTCCCAAAGGGATTAGTGCTATGTGAAATACAAACAGCTTCGTCCAGGAATTGAACTCAGGTTGACAAGTCCATTTCCTACGATTCTATTACACCATGCAGATATTATATATATATATATATATATATATATATACACACACACACTAAATTTTATTATATATATATATATATATATATATATATATATATATATATATAGACAAAACGTGACCCATTGGGTAACCCATTCAGCTCTGGGTAGATAATTGAGATTAGGGAAAAGGGAGTTAGCAAAGCGAAAATTTAAAAAAAAAAAAAAAACAGCCGGACGAAACCTTAAAATCATTTTGTAAGCTTTCTAAGAAAGGGAATGTTTGACCTCATTTAAGCTACGGGTTGCTGGTTATGAAATTTAACATAGAAATACATTTCAAATTCTCCCGTCTCTCTCTCTCTACTCTCCGGAGAAACTAACATTATATAACGAGGAGGTAGTCAGGAGATACATAGAGGGGAAGAAAATGATAGACACAGAGTAAAGTAAGAAATTGGTTGGTTTTTGACTTAATTGCAAATTACGACTAATTAGAACCAATTAAAACATAATATTTTTCAAACATAATTCAATCCTAAAAGTAAGGAATAATTTAGTATAATTTTCGTGTCATTAAACTAAACAGTAAAAAAGCCCTCAGGGAGCAAAAGTTGTTTAACTCAGCTTTAGTATAATAATAGATATATATATATAATATATATACATACACACACACACATATACAACTAAATGACACACTCTCAGATGTAAAAGTGGTTTTGGTAAAATGGAATACTGGTTACCAAGAATTGCTGCTTAGTAGAACCAATTTTGCAAGAACAGAATCAAACAAATGGAATATTCTTGTCTTCCTTCAGTAAATCTCTTTCATAGATATAACTGCTAATTAAGAGCAAAATGGGCAGTTTCAGTGCATTCCACACGCAGATTCACACACACATATATATATATATATATATATATATATATATATATATATATATATATGCATTGATCACATCATTGGCTTTCGTAAACAAACGCACATATAAAAATTAACGGTTAATAACATCATAGTCACACATTCACTGTAGTGACTTCTTGTACACGACAGTATGAGAAGTAAATACACACGTAGTGTGTTTATGATATGGCTTTTTTTAGCCGACAATAAGAGGAATAGTAACCTACTTCTAAACAAAACAAAAAATCTAAGAAAGCCCGGTTGGTGTAGAGGTTACGATACTTGCCTGTCAGCTTGACAGTCGGGTTTCGAATCACACACAAGGCGGTCTTCCTATCTATAGCTCTGCTGATGAGGCCTAATAGGCCGAAATGTACATACAGAGATTGATTTTTCTCGATTTGTTTAGCCTTACATTTAAATAGGTATGCCCGCCTAATTAATTATTAATTAATTAACTTTCAAAATTAAGCACATAATATATATATATATATATATATATATATATATATATATAAGGTAGTAATGGAGTCAACACCTGGTTACTAACAGTTTCTCACCAATGCAAACTTAAGACCTTTGTCTTTCAATAACAAGGTGTTAATTCCATGTCTACACTATAACTCATATATAAATGCTATATATATATATATATATACTTACATATAAATATATACACTAACATATACATATAGATAGGTAGGTATTTACAAAGACAGAGTTGCTCATATGTTGTACAACTTTAAAAACCTAATTTAAAAAGCAACCATTTTAAATTGGGATTTTATGGTTTTATAACATACATACAAGAATCTAATATATATATCAATAGATATACAATCTTAAAGATACATATGTGTATGTGCATGTGTGTTAGTTTTACTATAGGTAGTTAGATATGAATATATAATCTCAAAGAAATGCTACTGTATGGGCATGATAGGCCTAAATAAACGAATTAGAAATATAGTATGTGAAACTTAGTTTATAAACATATATAGATAGGTAGATATTTACAATATTTGAATGTAAATAGTAAGATATAAAAAACAAATAACATTGTCATTTTCCCTTAAAAGACAAAGTTGCTCATATGTTGTAGAACCTTAAAAACCTGATTTAAAAGCAACCGTTTTAAATTGGTATTTTATGGTCTTATAACATATACATGAGACATGCTACTGGACAGGCAAGGTAGACGTAAAAAAGAATTAAGAAATTAATTATTAAATATGAAAAGTAAAAAAAAAAAAAAAAAAATCAGTTCATCATAGATTTGATACAATTTTCCTTTGCTTTTAAACCGTAGTATATATAATATACACCACAATGTCTAATCCAACATGCATCAAATGCTGCTTTAACCCACATACAGTGATGCTGATAGCTTTTTGATTTAGTGCATCCAGGGACACTTGAATAAGTACCTGATAAATTTCATGGGTCCCAACTAAAGATTCTTAATAAATTGTAGGGTTTTTATTTATGATCTGGGAAAACAACTAAAGCCATCTAACTCCTACCTTGTAACCTATCCTGTGTAATTCATTTCTATGAAACTATTGAAATGTATTAACAGTTAGCTTGAAATGGTGAGGGAAGAAAATAGAAAAACACTGGGATGCATGGATATAATTTTTACTGTGTCCTTTTAGATTTTTATGCATCAGGGACGCAGGACATGTATCTATTAGCATCTCTGCACATATAATAACAGACAATAAAAGCAGCACATATTCTACCTTTACTCTTAGAAAGGTTGGTTGATAGGATTTTACGGCATGTCAACCCTTGTTGGGTCATTTTATGCCGAAGACATTTTGTTTTCTTCATTCTTAATTGGTACTCAATTTTTTAAAACTCATTTTTTTTCTATTTAACCCATAGATGGGACCATAACAGTTACTACCACTCCAGATCAGGGCGTATGTGGTAGTGATGGCGGTGAAGGTGAATTCCACATTCCCCAGAGCTCCAGAATCGGAACTACACAATTAGATGCCGTTTAATGTCATACCCAGATACTAAGACCCGGAGTTACTGCCTTCCAGCTGATTGATCGGAGAGGGCCTCTCTGATCACCGGCTAGTCTAAGTAAGGGCCAAGCAATACTCACAGTTGCAGTGGGATTCAAACTACCGTCGAGTTGGTAGACAAGGCAGCAAGCAAGCTGTAACTCAATACAGACCCTGCATTGTTGCCAGAATAATGCAGAATGGTGGATATTTATCTAGCACCATAACCACACTAAGACCAGCAGTCAATCAGGACCCAGATGCAAGTATGGAATATATATATTTTACCAACCCCTCCTCACGAGCAGGATGCGACACAAGGTCAATTTCTTAAGCGGAGTTTAACAGGTTTGAATTCAGAGTTTTCATTCTCCTAGACCGGTTGCCTAACCAAGGTTAAAGAGCCCAGTCTGCCCTACTATTTGTCCATAGCTGGAGGGAGAGTAGGATTCATACCTTTCCCAAGGGTATTAGCGCTAAGTGAAATGCAATTACCCCGTCCAGGATTTGAACTCGGAGCGACGAGTCCATTTCCCATGACTTTAACCATTACACCATGCGCTTCCTGCAAGTATGGAATATAAGGAGTGCTATAAATACCAGCTGTTTTATATACAAATTCAGTTATACTTGTTTTTTATTCAATTTAACAATGAACTAACTCGCTCAATACAAAAGTCTCTTAGCTGTCAGGAAATGGCAGTGATGTTTTACTGAATTCCAATCAAGAAATCTTAATCTCAAAGATTTAGCAAATTCTGGACGACAAAATCTTAACTGAAACATCAGAACTGTTCTAATGATAACAGATGAAATGGCACAACAGTAAAATATTACTGATTCAACAATGCTTCCTCCAAGAACTCAGTAATTTGTCAAAACTTGGCGACTAGATTATTCAACCAGTTATAGTCTCAAACTTAACATCATAATCTGAAATGTCTTAAACTTAACATCATAGACTCAAATGTCTTAGTCTAAACATCTTAATCTCTAACGTCTAAAACTGCATCTTAATCTCAAACATCTTATACTCAACGTCTAAAACTCTGCATCTTAAACTCAACGTCTAAAACTCTGCATACTGTCTAAAACTCTGCATATTAATCTGAACGTCTAAAACTCTGCATCTTAATCTCAAACATCTTAATTTAAAATGTCTAAAACTAAACATCTTAAACTCACTCTCTTAATCACAAATATCATAAACACAATATCTTAATGTAAAAGAAAGAAAAAAACAAGTCAACATTTGTTTGTTATGAATGACAAAACATGGTCTTATTAATAATTTCTGAAAAGAATCATTCAAACTAAAAGTAAAAAAATTAAATAAATAAAAGTAAAGATTCTAAGGAGGGGAGGAGGGGTTTCAATTTTTTGTCTTGAAATCCTGATAATTTCCTACCAGAGTCATTAATAATTTGAATTGATCATTAGATATGAATCAATTATGTCTCAATAAAAAAAGACACACGACTTTCAACATTACACACACACGTGTATATATATATATATATATATATATATATTATAAAAAATGTATGTATCCAATCAGTGGTATATTGATCTTGTTATTTTATATATATATATATATATATATATATATATTTATTTATATACATACACACAATTAAGCATATCTCCTTATGTCTACATACTCACAGATTACATGTGATTAAAATAAGAGATTGTTGGTTCCATGAAAATATCTTCAAGGCAAGCATAAATCAAGATAAACATTGGTAAAAAGTGACTTTTTTTTTCCTTCTTTTTTTTTTTGAGTGTGTTGTTTGTGTTTCACCCTGAGACGATGTGAAACACAAACTGATTAGCAATATTCAATATTAAATAGAAAAAAATATATAATGGAACATAAAAAAAACAACAAAAAAAAACCCACCCAAATGTATTGCAAACAAACTTATTTTCATAAGCTAATATCCATGCTGGGGGGGGGGGGTTTGTAGTCTTTAAAAGCAAAACCCATAAATGAAAGCAAGTTGCTTTTCAGGTGAACAGCAATAAGCAATGACTTCTTCTTCTTCTTCGATTACGAAGATAAAACTAATTTTTCAATACTGATATTTTTGGGGTCTGCTTTTTTTTTCTTTTTTTTTCTTTTTTTTTTTATTCATGTTCAGATTTTCAGAATGAAACAAGAGAAGTTGCAGCAAAATATTTCAGTTTCAAATTGTCGTATTTAAAAAAGGAAAAAAAAAAAAAAAAGAAGAAAAAAAAAAAAAAATTCTTTGATTGCAAAAAGGAAATAGAATTTATATTCAATTTGTTTGGCTTTAATTCTGTTTCCAGCATTATGGTCTTCTCGGTTTAGCTCAGTTGTTATAGCGTCGGTTCCGGTTTTTTGAGACCGGCCCTCGCTCTTTGGTCTAGCGCTAGTGAAAAGAGGATAGACTCCCTTGCTGTCTGGATGATGCTGACTTTAGGCCAAACTGACAACTATACTTTTTTATAGGCGTGTACCATATATGGCACACATCGTGATTTTGGTCAGTTTTTGGTATACTGTATGTGGCACATGACCAAAGCGCTAGATCAAAGAGATTATTTTAGTATCTGAGGTGAAGCACCACACCTACCATCAGTTCCTCACTTTACCGCATTGATACTTGTGCAACTCATATGCTGAGTTGGCGAGGGTCAGTATCAAACCCAGAACCTTGTGATTCCTAGTTGGACATTCTACCGACTGAGCTACACCTATAAAATTATATATATTTTTAAAAGGGCCATAAATCAGTTTTAATTATCAAATTTGAGAATACAAAACATTAATACTGTTAAGGAGTGTTCAAAGTTGATATAACTGGGTAAAGGGATATATTCTGAAGTTGGTATTTGGTATATTATCGCAGTAGTCGTTAGTGCGTCGAATAGCAATATGTCTGCCGAGCAGTCGTGGTGTCGTCTAGCAAGTAAGTTTAGGTTGTAGGCTTAGGTGCCTGTACCAACACAGTGTCGACTATTTATACATGACAACTGTCCAATCAGATTATAGTGAGGGGGTACCAAGGTATTTACATATTCATTATATCAAAAGTAAACAATGATATAACAGAAAATCTTTATTTTGTAACTGCAAATGACAAACTAATTTAAAAAAACTCACATCCTTGCATTTCAATGAATCTCCTAGTTGCATTCAAATTATTCACAAAAATCATCAAAGTATTTTGTGCATCTTTGCAGAGGTAAACCTGAAAGGACTTTTCTGTTAAGAAATAGTAATAATGGGTTCATTGTAATAAAAGCTTGATCGATAGAGCAAAGAACCACAACATTTAATACGGGTTCAATACCAGTCTCACCAACTCAGAGTGTGAGTAACACAATTTGGATCTGTGTGGTAAAGGAGGAAGCTGACAGATGCAAAAACAATCTCCCTGGTTTAGTGCTAGTGAAAAGGAGATAGACACCCTCGATGTCTGGCTGATACTGATAATAGGCCACTCTACTTATTTTACTTTAATAGGTATATCACTTCTCTGTGTTTGGGAGGTACATAAAAAAATTAACAGCTCAATTCCAGGGGACCTTCCCCCACCAGCAGCAGAAGAAAGGGGTAAGGGCTGGGTTTGTTACCTTCAGTTATTTTCAGGAGTCTTGCTTCATGCCGGGGCACACCACTTTAAACTGGTCTTGTGAAGAGTCGGATAAATAGCTTCCTAGTAATAATTGCTAATTAGCTTTAATTATATATATTTACCAACCCCTCCGCACGAGCAGGATGCGACACAAGGTCAATTTCTTTAGCAGAGTACAACAGGTTTGAATTCAGAGTTTTCTTCTCCTAGACCGGTTGCCTAACCAAGGTTAAAGAGCCCAGTCTGCCCTACTATTTACCCATAGCTGGAGGGAGAGTAGGATTCATACCTTTCCCAAGTGTATTAGCGCTAAGTGAAATAATTGCCACGTCCAGGATTTGAACTCAGGTCTATGAGTCCATTTCCCATGACTTTAACCATTACACCACGCGCTTCCTAGCTTTAATTATAACGATGGATATCATTAACAAATCCCTGGCAAAACATTTTCCTCAATTGTAGGTTAGTAGTAATTTAGCCACAACATGCTTGCCTCCAGTTACTGAATCCAGTTGCATGGCTATCAAGCCTTTCCTTGGTATAGCCATGAACAGTCTTTATTTTATTTCTCTGAATTTCTGAGATGAGGCTTGATGATTAGTATTATTTGTATTATTCAAACTATTGTCCTCATCTTCATTGTTATCTGTACAAGAAGGTTCCCGAGTTCGAAAAGAAGGATCCTGAGTCCGAAGAGAAATACCTGAAGAAGGCTGGAGGGCACATCGGCCGAAACGTTGTACAGATAAGAATGAAGATGAGGACAATAGTCCAAATAATACAAGTCTTTATTTGTTTAACATTCTTGTTAAAAAAAATCTCAAAAATTAAAAACAAAAACATGTATAGCCATTACTTTCATAACATCTTAATTAAATGACATATATATATATATATATATATATATATCTTTAAAAGCATTTTTACCTGCATCTTTTGTTCATGAGAAAGATTTTCCTGTTTCATCATAGCTTTTACTTGTCGACGACTTTCTACAAGTTTCCGAATTTCAGTGGGGAGGACTCCAGGTTCAAGTCCAGATTCTGGTAATTCTACATTAAATTCTTCATCATTGGTGTTGTCCTGAAAAAGATGTCGTAAGTAAACATTTTATTAATAAATATATATATATATGTTGCTGTTGGCTGTTAACTTGTGTTCGAGTAAGACCATTTCCTATTTTTTTTTTGTTTTTGTTTTTTTACCATCATAGTTAGGTGCCAGTAGCATTTGACACTCTATCCTTATGTTTTCTCAGATGACTCACCAGGCCAGCAAAAAGTCTGTTAAAATCCTAAAAAACTCATTTTAACTTCTCAGTTGAAAGCATATAATTCATTGGCTACATGGTAACACACTATACTCTTAAACCACATTTTAACTCTGTGCGTACTTTAAACCGCTCACATTGGCTCTCCCACACAGGCAGCGGCTCTTGCACATGTCACCTGTTTGACTCAGATTACAATAATAATATGATTATTTGAATAGAATGAGTTCTAAGGTGAATAGATAGTGAACTTTGAAATATCCTATCATAAAGGTACCAAATACCAAGAAAATTTAGTACAGCCGCAAGAAAAATTTGGTAGGTAAGATAACCAGTTCTTTAACTTTTTGCCTACTTTAAACCGCTCAAATTGACTCAACCACCACACCTAAGCAAAGTACATAAAAAATGATGGACTCAGATTACAATAAGAATATGACTTTATATGAATAGAATGAGTTCTGATGTGAATAAATAGTGAACTTTGAAATATCCCCTCATACAGGTAAAAAATACCAAGAAAATTTGAAAATGATTCCTCTACTGAAATTCTTATATCCTATACACATATATATTCATGCAAATAGTTTTTGAATAATTCAAATTCAAAGGTATTCACCTATTTATGTAATGAATAGTGTACACTTCTCTTAGTTACTATTAGTTCTATGCAAAGTTTGAATGGGTCACATTACGATCCTATTTCTACCTCTGTTTAACTCTTAAAGTCCTATACCACCTCATTCCACCCGGCCGGAAGTCTCATTCATTTTCATAATCCACTCCAAACGATAACCTTTGTTTAAATTTAATATTAAACATATTTAAAAGTCTTTGATTTAAGGGAAATAACAGGTAACTTTAGATGCAAAGGTCATTTTTAACCATCTTTATAGGAATGCTCTGGTCTTAGCAAATTCTCAACAGGATGTTAAGAGTTAACTGTGTCTTGTGATGTTGTCTGTTTTCTGAAATGTAGCTCTTAGATTCCAAATGAGATAGAAAGATAGATAGACAGAGATAGAAACAAAGAAATAACGTATTCAGCCTGTAATGTATTGTCAAGATTGCTTCGTTTTCATGTTCAAAACTTTAGAGATTAAGAAGTACCGAAACAAAAGCTGTATTTACCAAGACAGAAATGAATAATGAATGTAACTCATTTTGACCAATAATATTTGATACCCTTCTCTCTTTCTCTTTATATATATATATATATATATATATATAAAGGGTGGCTTACTGGTGAATATGGGCACGATCGTTGGAGGTGCACAGGATCCAGGGGTTAAGTCCGTGATAAAACAAATACAAAGTGCTCAATACAAAGTAGAGCAAATTTATTGAAGAAATGGATACAATAAAAACCTACTCAAGTTTCACCGCTAGAATCATCAGGGTTAAATCCACTGAATTAATCGAGTTACGATTAATTGCAGCTGATAACACGTATGTTCACTGAATAAAAATCTTATTCAATGAACATACGTGTGATCAGCTGCAATTAATCGGTAACTCGATTAATTCAGTGGATTTAACCCTGATGATTCTAGCGATGAAACTCAAATAGGTTTCTATTGTATCCATTTCTTATATATATATATATATATATATATATATATATATATATATATATGCATGCAAGTTCATAAAAAGGAAAAAGGAATAAAAAATTTGAAACATAGAAGAATGACTCACCTTTGAAGAATACTGTCGTACAACTGTAGTGAAGCAAATGTTATATTCTTGGATGATGGAAGGATACAAACTATTAAAATCCAGTAATAAAATGTATTTGTCATAAAATCCTGCAAAAAATATTCATATAAAAGTTTCATTAGAAGACATAAATGCACAAAAAAAACAAAAAACAATACATTTAACTCTTTGCCTACTTTAAACTGCTCACAGCAACTCTCCCACCACTGGGATCCTAAGTGATTGTTATTATTATTTGATCCTTTCCGTCCACTAAGGACAATGGCGTGGTGTCCAAAATAACAAATAAAAATTTTATCTGCGCAAGTGACTCTGCAGGCCAATTCTTGAGTGACAGTCTTTGGTGCGCTGAATGCACACAAACTGTGATGCTTTTTGGGGCTGCTGGCTTTTCTCTCTCTTTCTGGCTTTCTTTTCTGTCAAGGCTACTCTCCTCTCTGCCTCATCCCTCTCCGTGCCTTGCTTAACATTGAGGCGCCAAGTGATGTGATGGTTAGTTTATTACATTGAGCAGATGGACTCAGATTACAATAATAATATGACTTTACTTGAATAGAATGAGTTCTGAGGTGAATAGAGACTGTACTTTGAAATATTCCATCCTACAGATAAAAAATACTAATAAAATTTGATACAGTCATGGGGGGAATTTGGTAGGCAAAGAGTTAATATTAATGTATAAATCTTAGTTGATATAGTTAATATTAATGTATAAATCTTAGTTCATAGCATGGCATATATTTACCCAACCCCTCCAGTTCTTAATTAAACATATCAAACGTTCTGATAATTAAATTATCATACTGTGATATATCCACAGGTTTTGCTATTGAACAATTAATACATCAATTTTGATATTCATTTTAAAAATGCATGCAGACATGACAATTGTCACAATAAAACATTCTAAATCCTTTATTTATTTATATATATATTCAGCCTTGGGTAGGTAACCAGTCTAGGAGAGGGATAACTCTGAATTCAAAATTCCTGCGGTCGGTCGTTGATTGAGTTTGTGGCAACCCTTGATGCACCAATTCTTTCCTATCGACTGTGCCAAAAAGTATGGATGGTCCAACACAAGCCTTCACCACTATAAACAAATCTCTGTGTGGGTGTTCATTGTGTGTGAACCCTCATGTGTCAGAAATCAACGAGAGTCCATAATATATATATATATATATATATATATATATATATTTGATAATTTTCTTGAAGCCTTGTTAAGTATGTTAAGATGGAGACAATAATACGCAACATTGGTAATCTCAGAATTAGAGAAAGTTTAGACACAAGGTCAATTATAAGTAGAATACAGCTGGTTTGAATCCAGAGTTTTCCTTCTCCTAAAGCAGTTAACATACCAAAGCTAATGAGCTCAGTCTGCCCTACTATTTACTCATAGCTTGGGGGGCTTTAGAAAAGATAGGTTTGGTCTGTTTTAATGGCATATCAACCTTCGTGAGTTATTTAATGCCAAAGACATCCCTGTAGTAGTACAGTGGTGGTACTATTTAACCCATAGCTGAGGGGTGAGAAGGTTCATACTTTTCCCAAGGGTATTAGTCCAAAGCAGCTGTATGGCCACCTGCCTACCATCTCACAAACCATCCGAGTGAGACGGACTAGGCATGCAGGACACTGTTAGAGAAGCAAGGGCGAGCTCATAAGTGACGTACTCCTGTGGAAGCCAACACATGGACATGCTAATGTGGGCCGCCCAGCAAGGACCTACATTGACCAACTATGTGAGGATGCTGGTTGCTGCGCAGAAAACCTACCAGGGGCAATGAATGATAGGGAAGGTTGGCAAGAGATAGTCATGGATATCCGTGCGACATGATGATGATGGGTGCATAAATAAATGTGTAACAAAACAAGTTATATATAATAGCACAACTGGAGTTTGAACTCGCTTACTGTGATTGTCGTGAGCAAGATACGCGACATCATGCACGAAAGCGTCCACGATTTGCATGCGCGTGTTATGGAGCAGTTTGGAAGCGTGCTGGGCCGAGGTGCGCAGATGCAAATCTGAAGCTCTGCAGATTGCCCAATCGGTCGCCTCGCCGTGGCCTATATAATGAGTGTGTCGGAGGCTTGGGCAGTCGTTCGTAAACCTTGCAAGAAGTGTTTGCTGCCAGGTCCATGCGAAGGTTGTGAAGTCGGTTCGAGAAGCGGTTACTGCAACGGTTATCAGTATTGGAGAATTGGAGCGAGATACAATTGGAAGTAGTTGGACTATCGATTGGAGCCTTGAGTCAGACTTGACCGTGACCCCCCCTCTGATTATACTTACTACACTATGGGGACTCCCCAGCAAGAGATAGATTCATGTCTTTCCTAAGTGCATTAGAACAAAGTTAAAGCACGCCTATTCATATATGTAATATAAGGGTAGGAGGATTGGAGTAAATACAACAGAATGTGGTAAAAGAAGAGAGGAAAAATGTGGACAAAGGAACAACTCAAACAAGGAGACGTAGAAGATATATTTCATCGTGCATTGAGCACCACTTCTTCAGTCATTTATTTGAACATTTGTGCATCATACATTTGCTTTAATAGAAGAGAAAATGAACGGGTGAGGGGTGAGTTTGGTGATGAAGTCAGGAGGATGGGATAGAGCTTGTGAGGAATTGATTGTTCTCCTCCTTTGCACTAAACTCCAAGCCAATCAAAGAATGTTGACCTAATTTCTTCCCTACCATGTTCTCCTCCTTTGCACTAAACTCCAAGCCAATCAAAGAATGTTGACCTAATTTCTTCCCTACCATGTTCTCCTCCTTTGCACTAAACTCCAAGCCAATCAAAGAATGTTGACCTAATTTCTTCCCTACCATGTTCTCCTCCTTTGCACTAAACTACCTTACTTATCATATTTCTTCCAACAAATTCCATACATTTGATCTTATCTCCCTCCCCACCCCAATCTATGAAAGATTTATTTAGACTAATCAATTCCTCACAAACTCTATCCCATCCTCCTGACTTCATCACCAAACTCACCCCTCACTCGTTAACTTTCTCTTCTATAAAAACAAATGTATGATGCACAAATGTTCAAATAGATGACTGAAGAAGTCATGCTCAATGCATGATGAAATATATCTCCTACATCAATTTGTTTGAGTTGTTCTTTTGTTCACATATTCCCTCTATTCTTTTACCACATATGTAATATAGTAAAAAAATTGAAAAAACACAAGTTTATAAACGAATAATGTTTATTTCGCCTATGTTGCAGTGTTTCAATAGATCTTCATCAGGGCTTTCGTTAATCTGAGGAAAAATAAATAAATTATTACTGAAGATAAGGAGTCTGCGAGCCTGTTTTTTATAGTCGATCTTCAAATGTCATATATATATATATATATATATTTACCCAACCCCTCCTCCACGAACAGGGTGTGACATAAGGTCAATTTTTAACTCTTTGCCTACTTTAAACAGCTCAAAGCTGCTCTCCTATCACACCCAAGCAAAGTACAAAACCTGATGTTTTTTTCATTATAATTGAGCAGAAGGACTCAGATTACAATAATGATAGGACTTTATTTGAATAGAATGAGTTCTGAGGTGAATAGATAGTGAAATTTAAAATACCTCATCATACAGGTAAAAAATACCAGGAAAATTTGTTAGGCAAAGAGTTAAGCAGTGTACAGCTGGTTTGAATTCAAAGTTTTTCTTCTTCTAGCCAGTTGCTATACTAAGGCTAAAGATATGATAAAAAGGGTTGGGGGTTTACCATAAGGGTAATAGGGTTGGGACAATCATATAGGTGCTAGGGCTCGATGTGACCAGCCGATTAATTGGAGGGGGCCTCTCTGACTGCCTATCTAGCCTAAGGGCTAAAGTGGAGTGTTGCATGTTATACAGCTCAGTCATTAGGATTCCATCCTTAATCATCACAGGTTGCCACTCACGTCCAACAGGTGATTTTACCCCTCTGCAGAAGTGCTCCTACAACCTTAGCCTACAGGGTGGAATTGCAGTTTGAAAGGAATCATTTTTAACTTTCTTCAAAATGGAGGTCTTAGACTTTTATGCTGGAGAAAGACAATGGATTTAAGATTTACCCAACCACTCCACCATGAGCAGGATGTGACACAAGGTCAAATTTTTAAGTGGAGTACAGCTGGTTTGAATCTAGTTTTCCTTCTAGAGTGGTTGCCTAAGGCTAAAGAATTCAGTCTGCCTTACTATTTACCATAACTGGAGGAATAACAGATTCATGCCTTTCCTATGGTCAGCATGAAGTGAAACGCCAGCAGTCTTGTCTAAGATTTGAATTAAGATTGCCAATTTCATTCTGTATGACAATAACCATTACGCAAAGACACCTCCCAAAATTTATGTATACTTGAGACACAGTGTATCCACTTACCTTTCTTTGGTTCTAATACCAATCCTCCTGCATAAGCAGGTTTTTTACGACCTGAAGATTTTTTGTCTGATATCTGTTCTCCATCTTCATCAAATTCAATCTGGAAAAAAATATTAAGTAAAGATTGGTGTGATCTTATAGTACAACTAAAGTAGAAACTTTTATCAAAAATTTTCATGTCTTCTTTATATATATATATATATATATATATATATTATATATATATATATAGCAAAAATACTGTATTTAAGCATGAGTGTAGGTGTTCAAAATAGACTAATATTTAAGAAAAATAGATACAAACACACACACACATAAATGGGCTGGGTTAGCTCAGTCGGTAGAGCGTTCGGCTAGATACAACAAGGTTCCTAGTTCGATACCCGGTCTCGCCAACACAGGGATCTGTGCGGTAAAGTAAGGAGCTGATGGTAGGTGTGGCGCTCCACCTCAGACGCTAAAATAATCTCCTTGGTCTAGCGCTAGTGAAAAGGGGATAGGCTCCCTCGCTGCATGGCTGATACCGACATTAGGCCGCCCCAACGACTTATATATATATATATAGATAAATACACATTAGGGTGTTCATATTTATATATAGATTAATAAAAATTATTTTCCTATATATTTGTTTTATTATCTTTTATTCTTTATATATTCTTGTTTTTAAGTTGTTTATTTTTATGTTTATTCTCGTTTGTATTTTTTTCTTTTGTCTTTTATTGCTTTTAATTATGTTTTATCCTTTATTAATTTGTTTTTACATTTTTTAAATCATTTCTTAATATATCATTGATTTATACCATGATTATATTTTTAATTTAGCTTTTCTTATGGAAAATGAAAAGTACAAAGTCTTTTAAACCTTTCTTGGACAAAAATGGTGTGTGAATTTTATTGAACGTTGGTCATTGCTTGTCTCCACTAATTTTCCTTTATAAAAGGACATGGGCTCGGTCGTTGTGCAAACAAACACACAGACTTTCTTCACCATAAAGTAACCCAAGTGTTGACATGTCATAAAATTCAACCATCCAACCAATCTCTTAACTGTTAGAATATTTGGATATATAAGGTGTGCTACAATTCACCACCTAAATTTACAGACTAGGCGGGGTCATGTGGTTTATTCCTCCGCCAATCAACAGCCATAATGCGTGGCTTGTTGACTACTTAATCACTGATACTGACAGACGTCCATTTGCAATCATTGACGAAGGAACTTGAAATAGTGAGGAACAATCAAAGGATTCTTTACCAAGAATTTCTTCTGGACAAGCAGTTTGAACCTAAAAAATGTCCCATAAAATTGTAACATACTAGCAAAAAGAGTGTGGGACAACAGCAAGCTCACTATCCGTACAAAGGTACAAGTGTATAGGGCATGTGTTATCAGCACCCTCATGTATGGAAGTGAAACATGGACCTTATACTCCCACCAAGAGCGGCGCTAAATACCTTCTACCTTCGCTGCCTTAGACATGTACTGGGCATCACCTGGAGGGACAGGATCACTAACACAGCAGTCCTAGAGAGAGCTCAACTCCCAGCCTGTACTCTCTACTGAGACAACATCATCTCGATGGTGGGTCATGTACGTTGGATGGATGATGGACGAATCCTGAAAGACATCCTGTATGGAGAGCTAACATCTGGTAAAAGACAGATTGGTCGCTCCCTACTGCGATTCAAGGATGTCTGCAAAAATGATCTCAAGTGCTTTGGCATTGTCCCTTCCAGCTGGGAAAATTTGGCTCAAGACCGCCCTCTGGCGGCAGAATCTCCATAGAGAACTGTACATGTCAGAAGTCACCCTGATACAACATCATGAAGCTAAGAGGTCCATAAGAAAGCAACGGCAACAAAGCATCGGAACATCATCATCTACAGGGACAACCTATAAATGCAAAATCTGTGGTCGAGAATGTTTCTCAAACATAGGACTTCATAGTCACAGGAGATGCTGCAACTTCAGGGGCACACAAAAACTTTTATCATAGTCTTTCGAGACTGAATTGCCAATGATGACTAGCAAAAAGAAGTTTTTTTTAAAACCCCATCTAAGACAAAAATAGGTTGTTCATTTTACTGAACTTTAGCCTTTGCTGATCTCCACCAATTTTCCTTTATAAAAGAACATGCACTCAGTCGTACAAACAGACATAGAAAATCTTTTATATATATATATATATATATATATATATATATAGGGACCGCAATATTTGGGGTGTAAGGGAGATAACAGCGTATTCCAAGCAAGAGAACTCTTTTTTTTAATACGATACAAGAAAAAAATTATGGAAACTTATAGTGACATAATTCTATCTCGTATGTTTGAAATACCCGGATGTCAAATCTGGGTATTCAAAGTAAAAGATAAAAATTTCACATGTCTAACAAAACTTAAAGTGTAATTTGTTTGTGGTTGTTTTTTTTTTAATATAATTACAAAAATGTTTACTAGTTAGTGTTAGTCTAACAATATTTAGAATAAAAATACTCGTGTAAAATATATTTTAAGAACATTCAGTTTAATTTCAGTGTTCAATAATTTAAAATTCTTTCTTTTAATTAGATTAGGTATTAATTTCAAGTTTACTATTTTTGAAAAGAATGTAAAAAAAAAAAAAGAAAAGAAATAAAAGAACAATGTACTTTTTAAAATAAAGTCTTCCTTTAATGATGAATTAAATAACTTGTGAAATGCGTTGAATTCGTTCACAAATCACACTGTAAAGACCCTGGTCAGAAAGGGAGATAATTTGGCTCTTTTAGGCTTCTATACTTAAAATTGACGATTTAAAAAAAATTATTTTAAAAGATACGGCAAGGTATATTGAGTTTTTTAACTTAGAGTATTTCAAAGATAAAATTCTCGGCTATCTTTGGTTAAAATTTCTAGATAGTCCATAATAATCCCCGACATATAAAATTGACCTTGAAATTTTTAAGGTAGTAAAAAACTCAGTTTAACTTAGATAGAATATTTTTTTTTTGCATCAATTTAAAGAAAACTATATTTTTTAATACCACGAAAAAAAAAAACTTGCTACATTATTTATTTTTGAGTTTTAAGAAAATAAATTTTAAATATTAAAATCCTTTTAGGTTATTGAATTTATATTTTTTTTATTTTTTATTTTTCTATATATTCTTCAGGATATGATCTTTCAAGAAATGTAAAAATTAGGGACCAGGATTTTTTTTTCTTCAAACACACACACATTCTGAATTGATAAAAAAAAGTATTCTTTCAAGTTTCTTTCATAAAATAAACTAATCCTTATAAAATTAAGTCGTGGGAAAATAGTTTGGGGAAAATTTCATTAAAATTGGACAATTCCCTGATTTTTGGTAATTGTTTTAAATTTAAGAAATTTAAAAAAAAAATTACCGCCCTTGGCAATCTTTGCCGATAGCTATATATATATATATATATATATATATATATATATATATATATATATATGACAATTTTGATTCAATAATTTATTTTTTTTTTTAAGGGATGGGTAGGAAATTTTGAGAAAATAAAACCATACTGAACACAGCAACACATAACAAATTGGGTTATTTCCTATAATCTAACATAAACAAAGGGGAACCACTCTTGACTGATAAATTATTTTATTTATTTTCCCATTAAACTAACCCTAAACCCTAACACCGTCTTTTTTTTCCTAGTAGATCAATAAATAAATAATTTATCAGTCAAGAGTGGTTCCCTTTGTTTATGTTAGACTTATAGGAAATAACCACAAATTGTATATTCAATCATGATACACTATTTACAACTTACCACTGGAGCTGCCTTCTTTTTGAACTGTTTGTCAGGTACAATGTAATCTTTCTCTGTGAAAGCATGAAGGAGGAGATACTCATTTCTCTCAGATCG
>CM042149.1:22770775-22918275 GCA_023376005.1 Doryteuthis pealeii
AAGTGTCGGTGGACTACAGGAAGCATGGAGGCTTTGAAAGACTCAGCGCTTCGGCAGCCTACAACAGACGCAGGCAGTTTATTCCATTCCACTGTATTATTATACAGTATCATATTTAAAATTATTATGTTTTATGTAGTAATAATTTCAGTTTGTTAGGTGCATGTGTATGGTTAGTTGGTGGTGGGTTTTGCCATGGTGGGCGCCACTGTGAATGGGTTAGGGAAATAGCTTAGTGGGCGACTCTATGTAAGGATAGGAATGAGTGTATTAGGTGTTGAGATATAGATATATGAAGTATTTTCTTAATTATATGGTTTCAATTGGATTTTCTAAAAGTTCAGATGAAAGAAAAGCATTAAAAACTTACAGACAATTTTGGAATTGTTGATCGCTTTAAACGTCCAATCTTGGACCAGTGAGGAATTTTGTTTGCGTTGATTCGATTCAAAAGAATGTCAATATCAAAACCATAAATGTCATGGCCCTATAAAAGAAAAAAAAGAGAGGAGATGAAAAATTGGATAAAACTGACAACCAATAGAAATCAAATGTAATATCTTGGAAAAATACCAAGTATCACAAGGAATAGTGTCACGGGTATGGAGTATCTCCCAGAACGGAAATATTCTTGCTACAGTTTAAATTTAATTAAATCTAACAAAATCTTACAGCTTCCGACTGGTAAGAATAAAGTGACAATCAGACATCACCAAATAATTTAGTTAAGTTCAAAGTCACGGGCATGGAGTATCTCCCAAAACGGAAACATTCTTGCTACAGTTTAACTCCTTATTAAATCTAACAAAATCTTACAGCTTCCGACTGGTAAGAATAAAGTGACAATCAGACATCACTAAATAATTTAGTTAAGTTCAAAGTCGCATGAGCATTAGTTGGAGGAGGCCTGCAGTTATAAACCAATCAGATTGCAGTTTAGTCTTAATCTCCAAGCATTAGTAAAGTAGTTCTCCTATGCATATTTACATAATATTTTAACAACAGACGTATGACGCCACCTCTTCATCTAAACATTACTCCGTGCATAGAATATAAAAATATTAGATATAAAACATGAAAATAACAAATAATATAATACATCAAATCTTAATTTAGTATTACTTACAATATTATCTATTAAAATCAGTTGCCATTAGTTACTACTTACTGCTACGGAGACTTTGAAATTAAGTAAATTACTAGCCATTAAATTCTTTTTCTAAATCATCAATGCTATTAATTTCATGAATATGCTCATCTGTTTTTGGTGATAGTGCATTTTGGGCTAATGTGACAAGCATCCAGTCACCAAACAAAAAAAGACAAAGTGTAATTGTTATTCGATTATATCCCCCTCTTTTTCAAATCTTTTTATCTGCATTCTTATTTAGTTTTATTAGCCTTTCTAATTTAATTTAATATTTTATTACATTAAAACTTAAATATTTGCACCGGGGGGGGGGGGGTGCATGTATTTGCTAGTGCTACTTAATAAAGATACGTCTTTTATTCTAGTTTTGCTGTCAGTTAAATGATATATTAATGACACAAATATATTATGCACTAGAAGCGGCTACCCGGCATTGCCTGGGTAGAGAGGGGGATAATAAAAAGTGAGTCATTAAAGCATCCGGGGGTGCACGTATTTGCTAGTGCTACTTAATAAAGATACGTCCTTTTATTCTATTTTGCTGTCAGTCAAATGATATTAATGACACAAATATATTATGCACTAGAAGCGGCTACCCGGCATTGCCTGGGTAGAGAGGGGATAATAAAAAGTGAGTCTCGCTGATCATCATTATGTGAATCAAAGTAATATGTGAAAGCCAAAAATTTATCAGTGGCAGAAGAATTCCAAACTTGAAATTGGCAAAGTCAACAACAACAAAAGTCGGTTATTTCCTAGAACTCCAACCTAAAAAAAGGGGAACCACTCTGATTGACTGATAAATTATTTATCTATTTATTGATCTACTAGGAAAAAAGAAGACAGGGTTAGGGTTAGTTTAATGGGAAAATAATGGGTAGATGGGCCGGGTTAGCTCAGTCAGTAGAGCGTTCGGCTAGAGACCACAAGGTTCCTAGTTCGATACCGGTCCCCGCCAACTTAGCGTATGAGTAGCACAGGGATCTGTGCAGTAAAGTAAGGAGCTGATGGTAGATGTGGTGCTCCACCTCAGATGCTAAAACAATCTCTTTGGTCTAGCGCTATTGAAAAGGGGATAGACTCCCTCGCTGACTGGCTGATACCGACTTTAGGCCGCCCCGTTGACTTTACTTAGTTAACAGATAAAACTCATTCAGAGTGGTTCCCCTTTTTTTAGGTTGGAGTTATAGGAAATAACCCAAAAGTCTTCTATACTCACAACAATGACATCAGGATCGACTTTGTGAATTTTGGCCAACAAAAATCCCAGCAATGCTCGTTCCGTTGGTGACACTTCCACTTTCATACTTTTGTTCTGAAAAAGGAAAAGTAAAAAATAAATAAATAAAGATGATTGATTGATTCTAATAGCATGTCAAATTGCCTAGAGGTTAGGGAATCATGTACATTGTAGGTTTTTATATTTACATTTTTGGAGTAGTTGTTTCTTTAGGTTTTTTTTTATATATCCAACTATTCTCCTTCAAGCTATGAGTAAATAGTAGAGCAGACTGCATTCATTAACTTTAGTAGGATAACTGGTCTAGAAGAAGAAAACTCTGAATTCAAACTTGTTAAACTCCACTTAAAAAATGGCCTTGTGTCACATCCTGCTCATGCAGAGAGGTTGGGTAAATACATTCAGTCTTTTGTCATAGTTGGCAACAGTCAAGGAATTTGGAACTAAGACCCCTATTTAATACAAGGGGGTTTGAGACTGTTCACATTCCATTATCCTTGAAATTTGGCTGGTTGGTTGATTGGTACATTCGTTGGTTGGATTTTATGGCATGCCAACCCTTGTTGGGTTATTTTATGCTGAAGTGTTTAAACATTCTTGATGAGTATTGAAAATACTTTTTTTTTTTAAACTCGATTCATTTTTTAAAACTCATTTTTTCTATTTAATCCATAAATGGAATCCTAACAGGTACTACCACTCCAGGTCAGGGTGGGCCTGGGATTAATGGCAATGAATGGCAATTAAACATCTATTCAACCCATAATGGGACCCTAACAGATACAACTACTCCTGGATTCAGCACAGAACATTCTTAAGTTGGCCAGATTCCAAAATGGTATGATATGTTCAGTTACAGCTTCTAGGAGTAAAGTTGAAATACTGTGGCACACTGGCATTCGCATTTATTATTAGAGATAAGGATAGTTAGAAGTTATTGAAAAATCAATCCTAGTTTTAAATTTTCTTACCTTGTATAATTTATCTTTAAAGTCATACGGGAATATACAGTCAGTTGGTTTGCTTATGGCTGTAAAAAAGTTTTAAATAAATAAAATTAAATTATTTCTCAGGAAGACATGTATCTTATTGCACATCTTACATTTTAATTTATACATTTTAATAACATTAAAAAAAAAATTTTAATTTAAATGCTGAACCCCCTCCTGAAAATACTCGAGATCGTCAGCTCTTAGAAAATGGTTTAGAGTTAAAGAAGAGAAATAAATTAAATGAATACATTTCTAAGGAAATGAATACATTCTAAGGAAAATTTTTTCCAACTTACGCTGATGTAAGTTGGAAAAAATGCTTCAACATTCTCTCTCTCAAGTTTTGTTTTTGTATTAACATATGCACAATCATGAGACATACAACATAGAAAGATCAAAGTTTTATGCACAATCTTATTATAATGGAGATTATGTGTCCTTTGGTTGGTTGGTTGGTTGAATTTTACAGCATGTCAACTCTTGTGGGGTTATTTTTATGCCAAAGACAGTTTTACTCATTCTTGATGGGTATTGAAATTTTTTTCTTTTAAATTCAATCTTTTTTTAAAGCATTTTTTAAAACTCATTTTTTCTATTTAACCCATAGCGCTAACAGGTAATACCACTCCAGGTCAGAGTCTACCTGGGAGTAATGGTGATGTAGGGGCACTCAACACTCCTCAGATCTTCAAAATTGGAAATTCATTAAATGCAGTTTAATGTCATACCCAGGACACTCATAAGAATGGAATATCTAATTACTTTATAGGGAGACTAAGTTGCTTCACATAAAGGTCAACCTGACACAGTAGATGAGAACATCTTTTCATTCTTAAATAACATTAAAAAGTGGAAGGTGCTTGTGGTGTAATGGTTATCCTCGTACGAAATGGACATAGCGAACCGAGTTCAAATCCTGAACAAGGCTGTTTGCATTTCACATGATGCTAATACCCTTGGGAAAGGTATGAATCCAATTATTCTTCCTTCAGCTATGGAGAAATAGTAGGGCAGACTGGGTTCTTTAACCTTGGCTAGGTAACCAGTGTAGGAGAAGGAAAACTCTGAATTCAAACCTGTTAAAGTCCGCTTAAGAAATTGACCTTGTGTCACATCTTGTTTTTATCTAATAAAAATAATTTGCAAACAGATTTATTTGACTCATAAATGGGACCTTAATAGGTACTACCAATCCAGTCAAAGTGGATCTGGGAGTAATAAAGGAGTATTCCACACTCCCAGGATGTCCAGAACTGGAGTCTCACCATTAGTTGCAGTTTAGTGTCTGACACAGGACACCCCCCTTTTTTTTTAAAGGGGAGAGGGTCTTAGCCCTATGCAGAGAATACAGTCGGCATATCTTAGGCCATGCCAACAGGGCAACATTTTCATTTTAATAACATTTAAACATCTTACATTTTAATTTATACATTTTAATAACATTAAAAAAAAAAAAATTTAAAAGAAAAAGATTATTTAACCCTTTATCTACCAGAACACCCCAAACCGTCGGATCAAAATGCTGAACCCCCTCCTGAAAATACTCGAGATTGTCAGCTCTTAGAAAATGGTTTAGAGTTAAAGAAGAGAAATAAATTAAATGAATATATTTCTAAGGAAATGAATACATTCTAAGGAAAATGTAAGTTGGAAAAATATGAAGATTTACAAGAACAATGCATCAGAAATGGATGGATAACAGATGTATTTCCTATCGAAGTCAGGATTTATTACCAACTCAACCTTGACATTTTTTACTAAACTTGGACTTTCTTCACCACACAAGAGGAAATACATAAAAAAAGATCCAGGATAAAGCTCTAACCACATCAGCATGGATATGGCAATCCTACAATGTGACATCAAACCAACAAAGTCTGGTGGTATCATGAGATACTGCTGGGGCACTCTGGGTTAGTGGTAATGATGCTTCGGCCCCAAAACCATGCCTGAACCCAGAGTCATCATCTGATGAAGGCTTTATTGGTTGCAATGCTACTGTGTAAATAGCAGTCATTGTATGAAGATTTTTTTCTTTTTCTATTCAGTTGTAAAGGATCAGTGATACGATAACTATCTTGTCAACCATTTCACCACACTATTGCGGATGGCAGTGGTAGATAAAGGGTTAAGTGAGAAGGATTACTAAAACAATTCTGTTTAATAAAAAAAAACAAGACTTACCACACCAATCTTGATGGAAGATCTTCTTTGTGGGTGGGGGTTTATCAATAGCCAATGAATTGTTAACCAAACAAGCAGCGGCTATTACCTACAGAAAAAAGAAACAAAAAACTAAGATGAAATATTAATATTAAACATCAAAAAACTAAGATGAAATGTTAATATTAAACACCAAAAACTAACATGAAATATTAATATTAAACATCAAAAAACTAAGATGAAATGTTAATATTAAACACCAAAAAACTAAGATGAAATGTTATATTAAACACCAAAAACTAAGATGAAATATTAATATTAAACATCAAAAACTAAGATAAACATCAAAAAACTAAGATGAAATATTAATATTAAACATCAAAAACTAAGATGAAATAATATTAAACATCAAAAAACTAAGATGAAATATTAAAAAAACTAAGATGAAATGTTAATATTAAACATCAAAAAACTAAGATGAAATAATATTAAACATCAAAAAACTAAGATGACAAAAACTAAGATGAAATGTTAATAGAACAAAAATTTATAAGATTATATTATTGGTAGCTAGTTCGATACCGGCCCTTGCCAACTCAGCATATGAGTAGCACAGGGATTTGTGCGGTAAAGTGAGGAGCTGATGGTAGGTGTGGCACTCCACCTCAGACGCGAAAACAATCTCCTTGGTCTAGCACTAGTGAAAATGGGTTAGACTCCCTCGCTGATAGGCTGATACCGACTTTAGGCCACCCTGACAACTTTACTTTTACTTTATTAGTAGTCATATTACCCAATGCTTCAACACCTGCCCCCTCATCTAAAAGGGTAATCTGATCTGTGCAATAAAGTGTGGAGCTGACAGTAGGTGTAGCACTCCACCTCAGCAAAAACAATCTCCCTGGTCTAGTACTAACGAAAAGGGGATAGACTCCCTCACTGGCCAGCAAATACCGACAACTTAATTTTTTTTCTGAATGTTTGAGATGAGGCTTGAAGATTAGTATTATCTGCGTTATTCGAACTATTGTCCCCATCTTCATTGTTATTTGTACAATTGGACACATGGCCGAGTGGATTAGGCAGTTAGGTTAAGACAGTTCTAAGTGACAGTTATCTCTGGTACCCGAGTTCAATCCTGAGTGAAAGCAGTTAGAAAAATAATTAATTAACACAACTCCTACCCCAGCTATGGTTAGCGGAATGAGAACAGGATACCCCCGTGGAATAAATAAAGGGTTAGGTTCAAAGTTCCGTGATGACTCCCGAATACGACAAGAAGGTTCCCGAGTCCGAGAAGGTTCCCGAGTCCGACAAGAAATACCTGAAGAAGGCCGGAGGGTATATCGGCCGAAACGTTGTACAAATAACAATGAAGATGGGGACAATAGTCCGAATAACGCAGATAATATTAATTTTTTTTTATTTATTACTTTATTTGACCCATAGATGGGACCCTAACAGGTAATATCACTCATGGTCAATACTTAATGCCATATAAGTGTAAATTTAATGTAAAAATTCTAAAATGTTTTACTTTTATAAAAGGTTGACTGCAAAAGAAAAAAAAAAAAAAATAATTAGTATCATTTGTATTATTCAGACTATTGTCCAATTGGACACATGACCTAGTGGATAAAGGAGTTAGGTTAAGACAGTTCTAAGTGACAGTTATCACTAGACTGCAGGTTCAATCCTGGTCAGGGAAGCAGTAACATAGAAGAATAATTAACTCAGTTTAACCCCTGTACCCCAGATATGGTTAGCAGAATGAGAACAGGATACTCCCATTGACTGAATAAAGGGCTAGGTTCAAAGTTCCGTGATGGCTTCCCATTTACAGCAAGAATGTTCCCAATTACGTCAAGAAATACCTGAAGAAGGCCAGAGGGCACATCGGCCGAAACATTGTACAAATAACAATGAAGATGAGGACAATAGTCCGAATAATACAAATAATACTAACTATCAAGCTTCATCTCAAAAATTCAGAGAAATAAAACAAAATTCTATTGGGAAATCGTCATGGCGTAGTGGTTAACACGCTGGAATGTGACATCATAACAAGCAGGTTCAAACTCGTCACTCCTATTATGTTTACTTTTGGACTAATACCTTTGGGAAAGGTATGAACCTTCATCCCTCTAGCTATGGTTAAATAATACCACTACTGTTCTTTTACAAGGATGGCTTTGGCATTAAATAACTCACAAGGGTCGATATGCCAAGAAAAAAACAAAACAAAAAATATGATTGAAACTGAATAAAAAAATTTTAATAACCAGCTTTTACTTCTTTTTGTTAACAAGCAATTTACAGAAACTATCTTTATAAATTCAAAAGTAAAAATGAGATATTCCTATGAAAAGAAATGTCTGCATATTTTAGATTTGGATTATTTGGACTATTGTCATCACCTTCATTGTTATCTCTACGTTTCGGCTAATATGCCCTCTGGCCTTCTTCAGGTATTTTGAGTCCAAGAAGGTTCCCCAGTCCGACAAGAAATACCTGAAGAAGGCTGGAGGGCACATCAGCCGAAACATTGTACAGATAACAACGAAGATAAGGACAATAGTCCGAATAATACAAATAATACTAATCATCAAGCCCATCGCAAAAAACACAACAAAGAAAAATCAAATTATCAGCTATAGGCTACAGGCCCAAAGGCCAATATGGCTCTAGTTTTTTTATTTAATTTGTAATTTTGATGGTGGGAAAAAAAAAGCAGCCAAATGAATGCCTATAGACTCCTGAATATCAACTTTTTTTCATAAGCGTAAATGTTGTCTATTTTGAAGTTTTCCATGGGTACCACCAATTTTCCCCCTGAAATTTCCCCCCACTATATTTAACATAATAAAACTTGCATAAAGGTTAGTATTATCTAGAAATTTTTTATTCACTCGAAAGAAGAAGCATTAAACAAACTCCTAATAATTTTTTTTTAATTTTTTCAGCTTCCAAAAATAATGAAAATTATAAACGAAAAACAATGTTTACATTTTTGGACCGTTAAATCAATTGAAATTTAACGTAGCCAAAAATAAATTTTTTTTTTAATTGCTCTTATGTTAATTTCATATTTCTGCGTCATATTTAACTGCTGGATATCAACCAACAAAATTTTCTCAACTAAAAAAAAAAAAAAAAAAAAGAATTTACTGAAAGAAATTATTTAAATTTTCTTTTCCAGACTTCTATATTACAGGTAAACTGGGCTCTTGGCTAGGCAACCAGTGTAGGAGAATGAAAACCTGTTACAGTCTGGTTAAGAAATTGACCTTGTGTCACATCCTGCTCGTGCGGATGTGTTGGTAAATATATATGTTACACAACTAAATGCTACGTAAATAAGTGATGAAAAAAAAATGTTGTTTTACCTCATTTTGATGCGTCTTTGGATTTGGTAAAGTCCTTAAGTTGAGGGTCATTACAACCAGAGGAGGAATAGCTAATTGTTTTTTCACAACAGAAATATCCAACATATTCTTTAGTGTGGCCTAATAAGGATAGAAAACACAAATCAAAATATATTTACAAAAAAGAAAAAAGAAAAAAAATGGTGCAACACAATTTTTAGCATTCCCAGCTGATTTTTTTTATTTGAGGTTATTGTTATTTAATCACGTTAGTTATATAGAGCTTTGTAAATGGAGTTCAGAACTGTTTGAATTATGCAAATATCCCCAGTGGTTCAAAAGTATTGAGAATTTAAAGCCCCAAAATTGGGGTACAAAAGTGGACATGATTTTGTTCAAAAAATGTCAAATCACGGACCAATTCAAAACAAGAAATTAAGTAATTTCTTCACCATTTCTTTATTTTTGGAAAAATTTTTTATAAACTTTGACATCTTAATTGTTTAAAATTTGACAATTCTTTTCAAACCAAATTTGACTTATTGAAGTTTATGTGATTTCCTTAATAACTTCAGACCAGGTGTATACAAAACAGCTAATAAAAAAGATTTTCTTCTTAAATCTAAATTAAAATAAAAATAAAATAAAATAAAATAAAATAAAATAAAATAAATTACCTCCACTTTACACCAACTGAAAGGTGGATGAGGAATTTCTGAAAAAAGAAAGAAAAGTTATTTTTAAAATTTGTTTAGAACAAATTAAATTAGAAAATAAATCAAGAAAACCTTGTCTTCATTTTTAATATACAAAGCATTTTGAAAAAGTAATCAAGATTGAAGCTGTGTTGACCAAAAACAGAAATAAACAAGAAATTAAATGTTTTTCTTAAAAAAATAGTCTTTTTCCAGTAAAATAAACTTGTTTTTCATTTTAATTCTGAAATAATTTTCTTTTACAATAAATTATTTTGGGCATTTTTTCAATAAATATGACCTTTTTTTAAAATAATGAATTAACTTTTTTTTTTCAATAATAAAATTTGAAAACTTTTTCTTTTTAACAATACATTAACTTATTTCAGAGTTCAGATGAAAAACGAGTTTTTTTTCCTGAAAAAAAAAAAAAAACAGATGAAGGTTGGCTCCAGTTTTAATTTGAAAAGATCATTCCTTAAAAAAAAAAAAAAGTTGTAAAATCTGGGAGTGCATATCTTGAAGATGACCAATGTTTGTATTTTATGTTTTGTACTTCCAATTGTATAGTTACAGTTAAAAGGAAAGCAAAATCAAAACTACAAATAAAAAAAAAAATCAAATTCTGTTTTTGAAATAGCTTCATATCATAAACACACACACACACACACACAAAAAAAAAAAAAAAAAAAAAAAAAAAAAAAAACAGGAGCAAAAATAAAAGAAAACTTACGTGCATTTTTCAAATCCAACCAACAAGGCCCTTTCATCTGTCGATCAATTAGCAAAATTTCAAGACTGAAATACAAAGTTAAATATTTTTAGACCTAACAAAATCACTATCATTAAAAGGAACATTCAAATAATTATTTATTTTAACCATAATAAATAAAAATCTTATAATAATTATAATGATCATAATCTTATATTAATCACAAGTAAAAAATCTTACAATAATTATAAAAATTATCATCTCATATTATAATCATGATAATTAAAAATCTTATATTAATATGGACTCATCGACCAGTGTTCAAATCCTGCACAAAGCTGTTTGCATTTTCACATAGCACTAATACTCTTAGGTTAGCAGACTGAACTGCTTTAACTTGCCTAGGTAACCAATTTAGGAGAAGGAAAAGTTTGAATTGAAACCTGTTAAACTCCACTTAAGAAACTGACCATGTCTCACATCCTACTCATACTGAGGGGTTGGTAAATATATATATTGATAATGAGTAAAGTTGGTAAAGTGGCCTATTGTCGATATCAGTCAAACAGTGAGGAAGTCTATCCCCTATTTGCAGATACTAGACCAGGGAATTTTTTGACTGAGGTGGAATGCCACAACTACCATCAGCTCCCAATTTTACTGCACAGATCAAATTACCTACGCTGTGCTACTCATACGCTTAGTTGTCAGAGACCAGTATTGAAGCGTGAATCTTGTAATTCCTAGGCAGATGCTCAACTGACCATGCTTATAGGGATTGGCCCCTATATTTTTACGGCATGTGGAATTGACCAAATTAAAATAATTAAGTTTTCTTAAATAACTAGTTTTACAATGGTATGTCCTGAGTTTAGAATTAGGTAAACAAAAGAGAATCGAATGAATATTAGTTTAGAAATATTTTAGAAACAATGGTTTAAATTCCATCAGCTCCCCATTTTACTGCACAGATTAAATTACCCAAGCTGTGCTACTCATATGCTTAGTTGGCAGAGACCAGTATTGAACTGTGAATCTTGTAATTCCTAGGCAGATGCTCAACAGAGTTTAGAATTAGGTAAACAAAAGAGAATCGAATGAATATTAGTTTAGAAATATTTTAGAAACAATGGTTTAAATTCCATGGGAAAATATGTACGCCATCAGAATGTACCAAAATCATTCGATATTACATCATTGCAAATAACCTGATATTTGATGAATATTTTAGCTTAATGATCACGTAGACAATGACAAAAAGAAAATTATAAAAGGGCCCATAGAGCTGAAAAACAACAGACAGTGGGAGCTTACGCTCTTCCCAACTCGACAGAGTTGGAGCTGATGCTCCTAACTCGACAGTAGGAGCGAAAGTTCTCCCCCAACATCGACACAATGGGGAGAAGTCGCTGCCCGAAGACACAAATGATATATCAGGTTGGTCTCGTATTTTCGTTTCCAATTTTCTCTATCTCACTCAACAACAAATTTCAATCACAAGTTTCAAAAAACATACAAAACTGCTACATATTGATACAACCCTACAAGCTAAACCAGCCCCTAAATAATTTAAAATCTTATAATATATTCTTATATTCATAATTATATGACAAACAAAAAATATTACTATTATTATTAGTTTTACTGTCTCAAACACTTTATTCAATACCCAGGGGTATGTTCCAAGGTATGGACAGTGGATTGAGAATAGTCTACCCCTCATGATTAAATAAAGGGTTTGGTTTAAAATTCCCTGAAGTTTACTAACTACAACAAAATATACCTGAAGAAGACGGGAGCCGAAATGCGAGTATAACAACCAAGATAAGGATAATAGACTAAATTGTTTAAATAATGTACATAAAAAAATATCAAATAACATTTTTTGTATTATTTGGATTATTCCGACTATTGTCCTCATCTTTATTGTTATCTGTACAATGTTTCAGCCCAATTACAACAAGAAGGTTCCTGAGTCTGACAAGAATTACCTGAAGAAGACTCGAGGGCACATTGGCCGAAACGTTGTACAGATAACAATAAAGATGAGGACAATAGTACGAATAATACAAATAATACAAATTATCAAGCTTCATTTCAAAAATTTAGAGAAATAACATCTTTTTTATCAACACAAAGACAATTTTAGAAAAACCCATAATACAAAAATTCATAAAAAAATCTGCTTACCCTGAAGTATTGGTCCCAAAAACATGACTGAACGTTTCGCCCTTGAGGTCATTGGGTAACATTTGCATATCAAACTGGGGGGAGAAAAAAATGTTTAATTTTTAAAAAGTCAAAATCTAAAAAAAATTATTAGAAGAATTTTGATTTGATTTGATTTGTTCTTGTTTTACGGCATATCAACCTCAATGGGTCATTTAATGCCAACTACGTTTTTGAAATGAATTGGTGATAATGTTTAATTTTCTAAAGGTTTTTTTTTTTTTGACATATTTTTTGTGAATGAAACTTTTAGATGATTTTTTTTTAACATATATTTTTGTGTTTTCATTTTTTTGGAAGATTTTTAGATTTTGTTGTAGATGTGTGCTTCTTTTATGTATCCAAGTAGTAAGAATTTTGATCTGGAAGTTTTCATTGCAAGTTTCATGAAGTATCATGGGTCCCCAACCACGCCCAACAGGGGGGATTGTACCCCACTGCAGAAGTGCAGTCGGTGTATTCTCCTACCCCAACTGACAGGGCAGTTGTCGTCTATGGAAGTTAAAAGAATATTTTTTAGTTGTAAAGGATATAATACTAGGGTGCTTCAAAAGTTTTATAATATTGTAACATGAGCCACAATTCGGCAGCAAAGAAACTTTTGCAAAGATTGTGAAGGTCACCAACTGGAACTGTGAAGAAATGCTGAGTTAACTTGATACTCTCTTGGAGTTTGTCTTGGAGCATAGCATTATAATCAACAGTTTTAGGTCAACCTGACCTTGCCTGATCATCAAAGTCCTTGCAACCCAAGCAACATTTCTTTAACCATTTGGTTGCTGTACTGTGATCAACTGCACTTTCTCCTTTTGCAAAAAAAAAAAATGTTTTTGGTTGCTTCTGCAGCGTTTATGGCCCAGTTTGAACTTAAAAATAAGTTCCTGGATTAGACTATGCTGCAAATTCATTTGTGTGGCTTGCATATTAAGCATGGAATGAAGCAATGCACAACATGTCAGTGCACCAACTACCATAATACTACCAACAAAAAGTGTGTGTTTGTATATATATATATATATATATATATATATATATATATATATTTAACTATAGACTCTTTAACACTGTTTAGGCAACCAGTCTAGGAGAAAGAAAACTTTGAATTCAAACCTGCTAAACTCAGCTTAAGAAATTGACCTTGTGTTACATCCTGCTTGTGTGGAGGGGTAATATTTTAAGATAAAATTTAAAAAATTCAGCATTGTAGTTTGTAAACAAAATGAAGTTCAGAAAAGGTATAAGATTTGAAAGAATTACAGAAACTAAATCATTTGTTTTGTAAAGAAAGAAACATCTTATCAATATTGACAAAATAAAATTTTCTTTTCCTAAAATCACAAAGGACTTTTAAGTAAATTGAGTAATACTAAAAGATTGAATAATAAATTTAAGAATATTTACTTACTGCATATCTGACTTCCAGATAATCTGATTCTGCAGGAATTCCATCCAGTTCAAATGCATATTTGCATGTCACTTTCTGTCAGAAGAAATCAAAAACAAAACATTTTTTTTTCCTTTCCAGAAATTTCTCAAGGGAGATAACTCAAAAATAATGTACATTTAATCTTGAAAAGAGTTGCAATTTTATTTTGCATCTGTAAAGCCTGTTTCTATTTTTATATATAATTTTCAATGACTTTTTTATATATAATTTTTATAACTTTTTTTATGTTTATGTATAATTTTTATATAATTATGGCTTTTTCTGTGTTTATATATAAACCTTTTTTTGTATTGTATACATATGAACACAACAAATGCAAAGAAACTAAAAGCCATTTTGTACATCTATTGAGTCTTTTTTATTAAATATCGTGTAGTTTCAACTGATTAAAAAGCCCACTTACGACTTGTTTCGCATAGGCCAGCAAATATTTAAAGAAAGAAAAATTTAATCAAGATCACAAAACAGAAGTATCTCTAGGGATGCGCTTAATGCGATTACATGTCAAGCGCCATTTATTATTCTAGAATCACGTTCGTCATAAGCAATTAAACAGAAGCACAGTCCGATTAATCTAACAGGAAATAGAAATAACGCGGAACTATATATGTGATTGCTTGTTTCTGACAAAATATTTAGACAGAAATTGTGTAGATTAAGTCATGAGAATTCAAGGAAATGTAATTGGCAATAAAAATGAATTGGAGATTTTGGAAGTGTGGAGTTTGTATGAACCGATTCCACAGACCAACACCAATTATTGACATGTATAGCTATTTGTGTGGGGCGGTTTGGACATTTTGGTTTTAGTATTAATTTCAATTATTTTTTCCTTGATACCTCAGTTTCTGGTTCGGTTTTGGTTTCTAATTTAGCCATTCTTTTTTCTTTCTGATGTAATGAATATGTAAATACCTTGGTGCCCCCTCACTATAATCTGATTGGACAGTGTCATGTATAAATATTCGACACTGGTAGTACAAGCATATAAACATTCTTATATATTTGTTTTTAAAATATTTTCTTAAAATTTACCAACCCTGGATTTGTAAGTTGTCAATTTGTATTTTTCTGCAACTTTCTCACTAAATTCCTCATAAACATCGGCCAATTTTACAGGTGGACCATCTTCAATTCCAGTTTTGGGATTCAGTCTCTGAAATAAATTAACAAAAATATTCAATATTTGATTCAACTTCAGATTACTACTGACAAATTCTACAGTAGTAAAAGTATTGTAACAAACTAGAAAGGCAACATAATATTGCCCAGGTGGAAGGAATAACATCACATATAACAGTATAGAGTTTTGTAGGTTTGTATTTCATTGTGAATAAAATTTTTAAAATGAAATTTAATAAATATTTGATAAACAAAAAAATTATACCATCAACTTGAATAATTTAATCTAGTTTGTTTAGGATATATATCATGAAGTCAGAAGAAATGTTTTGCGTCTCATGTGTTATTAGTATATTTACTGCTAAATAAAAGAACCTAAGTGGGTATTCTTTCAAGGTGCTAAATCCAAATGACGATTTATCTTTTTAATGGCTAGGGTTAAAATATCAAGCAATGATTTCATTTTTTAAGGAAATAATTATATAAGCATACAACTACATATTTATATCATTAATTTAAATAATTTAATCTAGTTTGTTTAATGCATATGATGAAGCCAGGATTGTTCAGCTATTAAAAAAATGTCTTATGTGTTATTAGTTTATTTACTGCTAAATAAAAAGCCTATGTGGACATTCTTTCATTAATTTAGATAATTTAATCTAGTTTGTTTAAGGTATATTTTATGAAGCCAGCATGTTTAGCTGTCAAATAAAAAACGTTTTGTGTCTTATCTGTTATTAGTTTATTCACTGCTAAATAATAAAAAATAACCCTAATTCCACAATCTTTGCTAGGGGTAATATTAACTATAAGGAGCTTAGCCAATATATTTCAATAAGCCACACTTCAAACATCAAACAACCAGATATGGCTTGACCACCCCAGGTTTAAAAAAAGATTTTAGAGATAGAATTAAAACTTAGTACTTACAGCTGCTCTGGGCAGAATACGTATTCTTCGTTCAATATTCTTGACACTTACACAGCAACTTTCAAAACTCTTCACACTTTCAAACCAAACTTTACCAAATAGGTAAACAATGCCTGGAAAAAAATAAAAATTAAATAATGATAACTGGAGCCTTTTTGGTATTTGTCCAGAATAGGCTGCTGGGGAAATTCATGTACTGAAAGTGAAAGTCAGACATTTTTTTAGTGGGCTATTCTGGACATATAGTTTTTTGGGGGTTTTTTTTCATGAATTTCTTTATCCTTTAAATTACTTCGGGCAAAAATAGTTCAAAAGTGAAAAAACAAAATTGAGAAATCAAAATAAGTAAAAATGTTAAATTGTCTTTTTAAGTTTTTAAATGAATAAATATCAATAATTTTCATGTTTCTGACTGTTGTCCTTATCTTTATTGTGGTATGTATAAACACATTTCGGATGCTGTATTCTCAGGCTCAGGTGTTTCCCGGTTTACCTTAGACTAAAGTCATCATGACAATCCAGAGTGAATTTTTTTTTTTTACTTATAATACAAATTATCAAGCTTCATCTCAAAAATTCCAACAAATAACATCTCAATTCAAAATCTCTGACTGTTAGTAAACTGCGCAGATTGGAGAGAAAAAATCGTCTACTAAGTGATAATAAAAAACTACCAAAATTAAAATGAGAGGAATACTTATAAAAAATGAGTAATATTAAATATATATTAATATATTAATAATATTGACGTTTCAGACTGTTGTCCTCACATTTATTGTGGTGTATATAAACACAACATTTCGGACACAGTATCCTCGGGTCTTGTTCAGGTGATTCCCTGTTTAACTTAGACTAAAATCATCATGATGACGTTAGTCTAAGGTAAACAGGAAACACCAGTTGGACACACGGTACAACGAATATAAGGGTTGAGTTAATACACTTCTAAGTGACAATCATCTGTCGGTTGCAGGTTCAATCCTGACTACAGGCAAAAATAACATAGAATACTTAACATAGATTAACACTTGTAACTGATCATTGTTGATAGAATAAGAAAAGTCTACCCCAGAGGATTAAATAAGGGGGTTGGTTCAAAATTTCATGAAGGCTCCTGATTATAACAAGAAGGTGATTGAGTTTGACAAGAAACACCTGAAGAAGGCCAGAGGGTACATCGACCGAAACGTGTATATAATAATAAATATTCCTATCTAATACTAATCATTTCTACACAATTTCATGGTTTCAAGTATTCCTATATAATACTAATAATTTCTACACAATTTTATGGTTTCAAGTATTCCTATCTAATACTAATAATTTCTACACAATTTTATGATTTCAAATATTCCTATTTAATACTAATAATTTCTACACAACAGTTTAAAAAATCCAAATAATACAAATTGAGATGTAATCATCTACTGAAAAATACATTTTAATATTCTAAACTGCACCAACAGGACGGAAACTGATTTTGAGACTTGTAATTAATAATACCAAAGTGAAGAGAATCCTTACCTTTTTGATTGAAGAATTCCTCATAAGCATCTAACCAATAAAATCTGAGAACCTGGTCGCCATTTTCATTGGTTGTCAAAGGCAACTGGGATGCATCAACTTGCATATCAATAACAGGTTCTTCTTCAAAAGAATCATCTTTTGTTTTACTTACTGTTTCCCAACCACTTTCTAAATTTTCTACAGCACTGAAAAAAAAGAAAGAAAAGAAATACAATAGTCATTTGAATTTATATCATTTCCTATATGTTTATTCAGCTGTCTATAAAATCCCAACAATAATGTGATAAGTGTTGACTTAAGTTGAAGTAATGTTGAAGTTAAGTAGAAATGGGTTTGGTTTATTTGTTTACAGGGATATCAATCCCTTATGGGCTATTTAATAACAAAAATAGATATATAGTTTCAAGTATTCCTATCGAATAAGAATAATTTGCAAGCAATTATATGGTTTCAATAAAACATATTCATGCTTTATAGGCCATTTAATAACAAAGTTTGAGAGTTATATGGTTTTTAAGTATTCCTATGTACACAACTAATCTAATACTAATAATTTGCACATAGTTATATGTATATAATACCAATAATTTCTACACATATGGTTTCAAGTATTCCTATCTAATACTAATAAAAATGTTTTGGTGGGTTTCAAATATTCCTGGTTTCAAGTTTTCAGGTTTCAAATGGTTTCTAACTAAGAGAAAGGCTGGGGTAAAATAAATGTTAACTTTTCAGCAACCACTCATAAGTCAGAAGTTCTTACAACATACTTAAAAGAAATATCAGACATAAAAGAAAAAAAGAATTGTTGAAAACTAACACTTTTTTTTCTGCTTTTTCTTCTTCAACATCTTCATCAAAGTTAATATCAGTAAGGTCCATATCAGTTTTATCTACAAAAAATAAAATAATAATTATATCACATACATAAACATATATGTAAGAATGGAAAGGGAGTTGAATCCGACAATATGAGGAAAAAATGAGTAAAGAAAAGAAATGTAGATGGATAAAAATGTATTTTATCGATATCACTTTTAATCGATATTACTTACACATGTGTTTCGGTCCGTTTATCAAAATGTATACGGATTTACGCTATTATTGTTATTAAAATAATCAGATGATGTTGAAATGATGATAATAATAATAATAGGAAAAATGTAAAAATATTCCGTACACAGAGAGATTTTTTTACGACCTTCATCAGAGTGAATTTTTTATTAAAAAAAAAAAAAAAAAAAAAATTCCCTCTGATGAAGGTTGTAAAAAAATCTCTGTGTACGGAATATTTTTACATTTTTCCTATTATTATTATTATCATCATTTCAACATCTTATGATTATTTTAATAATAATAGCGTAAATCCATATACATTTTGATAAACGGACCGAAACACATGTGTAAGTGATATCGATTAAAAGTGATATCGATAAAATTCATTTTTATCCATCTACATTTCTTTTCTTTACTCATTTTTTCCTCATAAACATATATGCATACGGTGTTGAACATATCATTTCTGTGAGTTTCACTCCTACTTACTCCCACTGCTACTTGGTCATTTAATCAGATTCTGTGTTTAAATAGAACTAAGAACTAACTCAATTACATCTACCCCTGATGATGGCACTTTGCTGAAAGTACTAGGGATGAAAATTTTGGTGAACAACAGAATATTAAGAAATTGGCCAGAAAACTTTGAAAAGATCAAAAAGAAACTTGTCAGACATGAAATGTCCATCTTGTTCAACACAGTATACATTAAAAAAAATGCTGCCCAAATATACATAAATATATACATAAATCCAAATATAAAGATAATAAAACTATTTCTTTTTTTTAATTAACCCTTTATCTACCACTGCCATCCGCAGTAGCCATGTGTAACGTTCTAATATATTCACAGTACCAAAATGGATATATATAACGTTCTAATAGCGATATATGGTCACAGTACCAAAAGTGATATACATTGTATAGCCGGTCTTGTCAACGTGCCTCCAAATTCACGACAATCAAAAGGTGTTCGGCACGTGGTGGTCATCTTGTCGATAAAAAAGTACAACGCGAGAAATATATTGTCACAAGCTGCTTAGCTTTTATTTCCAGGGCTCATCTCGTGGGTTGCGCCGGAGATGAGGAAAGGCAGAGAGAAAGAGAGAGAACTGATAAATTACTGTAGTCCCACACTAGGGACCAGAGGCCCGTCTGTCCCCTAGGCCTCGGAAAGCAAAAAGAGACCAGTATTTTTCTTCGTCGTTCCACGTCACCACGTGACTTCCGGGTCCGGTCAACATCCGAAACTTCCGATTGGCTTTCAATTCTCCATTCGGGGGTCACGCCCCTGTCAAATTAATGACCAACCGTTTTATGTTCATCACTTTTTTTTTAAACCTTTACTCCCTCTTATTTCTTCTTCCTCCTTTTCTAATAGTAGTCCTCGCAAAACTCAGGACCTTCACCATCTCGCTAGACATGTCCCAAACGGTTGACAATCTAGTTATAGTATTGCTGATCCTTTACTACTGAATAGAAATGTATTCATGTAATTCATTTCTCTTTTTTAAACTCTTAACCATTTTCTAAGAGCAGGTATTTTCGGGTGGTCTGACATTTTGATTGTCAGCCAGTTTGGGGTGCTCTGGTAGATAAAGGGTTGAAAGAACATTTTTTAAACTCTTAACCATTTTCTAAGAGCAGGTATTTCCGGGTGGTCTGACATTTTGATTGATGGGCAGTTTGGGGTGCTCTGGTAGATAAAGGGTTAAAAGAACATTTTCACAAAAATAAAACTTTAAAAAAAAAAGAAAATAGAAACTACTTTCAGTTTATTACCTGCATCATTCTCCTCCAAAATATTTTCTTTTTCACTAAGATCATCTGCGTCATCAAATTCTTCCATTGGAATGTCAAAATTTTCATCTTTTACAATATTTTCTATACTTTCAACATCTTCCTTGGGAACTTCACATTTTCGTCTTTTTGGGGCAGGGAGTTCTTCATCTTTTCGCCTTTTAGGTGGTGGGACTTCTTCATCTTCTTGTGGTTCTTGTTTTACATTAATGATATTCCGTGGTTTTAAAGATGGTTTGGGTTTTGTTGGAGTTACACTGTTTACACTGAATGGATTTCTGTTAACCCTTGAAAAGAAAATTATTTTTTTTAAAAACAGAGTAAGTGTATTTGTTAATGGAAACTATACTTCCATTTCTAAAACAAAGGAAGATAAGATATATCTATAGAATCTTGCAAAAATATATCTAAGAATTATTTCCACAAAATAATTTGTCTGTCAGCCTTTTCTCAAGCATTGGCCGGTTGGTTGCTTTGTTTTATTTTATGGTATCTAAACTTTTTGGGTCATTTAATGCCGAATCAAGTCATTTTAAATAAACAAAAGACTCAGGTTGCTTACTGTTATAGGTGATATACCCTATAGACCAATGGAATGCGCCGACTGTTACTATAAATAACAGGGACAATCATGGCCTGAAGAGTAAGCCAATGCGAGTCAGCTCATAACTCTATTGTCGGACGTATTTCCCACTTCTCTGTAATGTAATTGTCTACTCTTTTGTTAATACATTTTCCTACATTTGTTACCCGTTGTTTTATTCTTATTTGACCCCTTAAAACCCCACATCACTTACAGTACCTGGCGTTGCTTAAGTGGTCACCCAACTAAGTATTGAACAGGCCCATTGCTGCTTAATTTTAGTGATCTAATGGAAACCAGTACTTATAGTGTGACTTAACCATAATCCACGCATTGTGAAGCACCTTTACTAGCATATATATAAGAATGAGATAGATAAAGAAATAGTAGACAATGCACTTTCTTGCTTACAGAAAGAAAAAAATAATGTTTAAAATGATGAAATAATTTTTTTTTAAATAGTCAAGATATGCAGAAAAAAAATCATATATAATCTCACTTTTTTCCAGTTGAGACTGGAGTTGATTTTTTTTTCCCCAAATGCAAGTTTGTTGGACCTTGGTGAATTTCTCCCATGATATCCGAAAGAAGGTCGTCTTCTTGAATGCTAACGTCTTTCTAAAAGATTAAAAAATTTAACAAAAGTTAGTTTCTTAAAAGTTTCAAAGAAAGAAAGAAAAATGCAAATAAAGAAAAAATATTAAAAAGGAAATGAAGATGTAAAGAAAGAAAATTTAATCGAGAAAGAAAAAATGTGAAGAAGAAAATGTGAAGGAAAATGAAAGAATACTGCGAAAAAAGAAGAAAGAAAGAAAGAAGAAAACAAGTTTGTCTTTCTTATATCTCATCAGTCTGGAAAATCAGATTGTTATATTTCATTATACGGATAGCATCACTAGAATTTATTATTCCACAAAAATGAAATTTACACATGACAAGGAAAATAATTTGGCTAATTTTTTATTCTAATATAATTTATTGGTTAGAGTTGATACATACAGTATATAAAAAAAAAATTTTCTCTGTTGTCAAATTTATTTTCATAAAGAAATCTTTTCATAAATAAATGGCTTTTCACATCTGTAATACATGCACACATGCACACGCGGATTTAATTTTTATAGTAAAGATTAAATTAAGTTTCAATGAAAGACTTACCTCCTTTTTTTTATTACTGGACAGATCCATAAACATATTACGGATGTTCTTTTTTGGTTTTCTGTCCGGATGATGGATATTGGAGTTTTTCTTGCTGCCTGGTTTTTTGCCTGAAATTTTGAAAATTAAAATTCTTTACAATGGAGGAATACAAAACAAACGGAAAATTTAATTAATTCCCAAAAAATGAATATAAGAAAATAAAACTGCAACACCCTAAAGGACAGTGGCAATTTTTTAACACAGATAGAGCATATCTAGGCTTGAGGGTGGAGGTGTGTGATGTAACGGTTAGAGTCGTGGGAAATGGATTAAACAAACAGAGTTCAAATCTTAGGCTGTTTACATTTAACATAGCACTAATATCTTTGAGAAAAGTATACATCCAACTAGTCTCCCTCCAGCTATGGGTAAATAGTAGAGCAGACTGGGCTTTTTAACCTTGGCTAGGTAACTAATCTAGGAGAAGGAACAATAGCTAGGTAATAAAGTCTAGAAGGAAAACTCTAAATTCAAACCAGTTAAATTTAAGAAATTTACCAAGTTACATCCTGCTTGTGCGGAGGGGTTGGTAAATATATATATATATATATATAATATATATATATATATAAGAAATTTGAAAAAACAAGTGTTCCAAAAATAAGATAAATTTATTCATAAACACTTAAACGTTTCGGTTTCTTTAAACCTTCATCAGGATGTATTAAGGGGTGAAGAAATTAATGGATGTTTTATAGATGAGAGGAGATAAAAAATCTTTATAAAAATTTTTTTTTTTTTATAAAGATTTTTTATCTCCTGTCATCTATAAAACATCCATCAATTTCTTCACCCTTTAATACATCCTGATGATGGTTTAAAGAAACCGAAACGTTTAAGCGTTGATAAATAAATTTATCTTACTTTTGGAACACTTGTTTTTTTCAAATTTCTTAATATTGTCGGATTTATTTCCATATTTACTCCCATAGGTAACTGCACTGATGAGAGGTGATACCTCGAAACATGTGTCTGTAGTTTACTCTATTATACGCTCCCAATTTCGGTTGAGCACTTTATTTAGAAGGGATTTAATTGCAAAATTCACCATATTCGGCGTTCAGCTAAGACTCACTTTGTTTACAAAGTTTGAGACCTCTTGGTGAGTTCATTTCCGCTTAGAAATGTAGCGATTAAATAGCCTGCTATACTTGGCAGCTGACTGTGGCCGTATGGGTAAGAGGCTAGGCGAGCGTAAGTTCGTTCGGGTCTTGAACCTCGCCAGAGGTAGCTGCTAAAATGATATAACTGCACTGATGAGAGGTGATACCTCAAAACACGAGTCTGTAGTATATATATATATATATATATATATATATATATATATGGGATGGTCTCGAACCCGGCCAGAGGTAGCTGCTAAAATGATTAACTGCTGATGAGAGGTGATACCTCAAAACACGAGTCTGTAGTATATATATTATATATATATATATATATATATGGGATGGTCTCTGCTTTAAATTTTATATTAAAAAAAGAACCTAGTTTTGAAATCTACCTATAATGGGGAGGTAAATAAGTGTGTGTGTGTGTGTGTGTGCATATGTATGTATGCATGTGTGTGTGTGTGCATATGTATGTATGTATGTGTGTGTATGTATGTATGTGATGTATGTATGTATGTGTCAAAGGCATATATACAAATGCATTATGTACTCACAAATAGGTATAGCATAATTTGCTTTAAAAAGAAAAACAAAATAACTGAGAAATAATTTCTACCTTTGGGGTCTTTGAGGAAAGCGTCATCAGCCATGTCATCATCAAAAATCTCACGGCCATCTTCCACATAACCAACTCCATCTGTTTAAAAAAATTTTTAAAAAATCATCAGAACAAGCTCATAAATCAGAAGATATGGAAGGTATTTATTTTGTCTATATAGTTTTTATTTATTATACGTAAAGATATTTATATATAATTATGATTTTTCAGACTGTTGTCCTCATCTCTATTGTGGTATGTAAAAACACAACATTTCAGCCACTGTATCCTCTTAGCCTCCTTCAAAAAGTTCTTCAATGCCTATTTTGATCAACAAACTATTCAAAATGCGCTATTCGTTTGCGCTGAAAATATTAAGTATTTAACACCAAAGAATTTAATAAATATGTTTTCTCAACATATATTTTGCATTACTTCGCTTTCAAAAAATTTATTATTACGTTTAAGATTAATGCTTCTAATGCTATAAGAACAAACTAAAATCTTTAATTCAATATGCCCGAGCAAGGCTTTATTTATAGCAAAAAAAAAAAAAAAAAAAAAAAAAAGAAAGAAGAAATATATCTGAAATTTCCCACAGAACGCCATAACATAGGAATTAACGGAATATGACGAAAATCAGTCGAATTCTATATTTACATCAGAAAATCACATTCACCGGATTATAACACCATGGTCGATTTCAACAAACAAGGATATAAACTTTCAAAACTTTCGATACTCTGAAGATGGCCGTTTGCGCTGAAAATATTAAGTATTTAACACCAAAGAATTTAATAAATATGTTTTCTCAACATATATTTTGCATTACTTCACTTTCAAAAAATTTATTATTATATTCAATATGATTTTCCAGGTTGGGGCATTGCTCTACTCAAATACACAGGGAACACCTGAAAAAGGTTAGATGATACAGCGGCAGAAACGTTGTGATTTTACATACCACAATAAAGATGAGGATAACAGTCTGAAAAATTAAAATAATAAACATCAAGCCTCATCTCAAAAATTTAGACAAATAACAGTTTTTATTTGTAAAAGAGGCGGCTGGAAACTTTAACACACATCTTACATCTACTGCTTTGAATTTTGCCAAATATTTTCTCCTTAATTATATAAAAATCATGAATATATTTTCACAAAATTCTTATAAATATCTCAAAAAAAAATTTTTTTCATTTAAATCAAAAATCAACAAAAAACATAAAAATCATAATTAAAGAAAAGTCTTTTTTTAAAAGTTTTCTATAACATTTCTGAAAATGATTATAGAAAATGATCTTTCTATAACTTACTATCATCAACAATCCAGTCTTCTTCTCTGCGTTGACGAACCATCTCAGAATATTCATCTTCATCAACAACATCATAAATGGCTTTTTCTTCTTCAAGCTGTCAATAAAAAAAGCATGTCAGAGTTGAGAAAACCACGTAACTAAAATGACAAAAGTATTCAATTCATATTTCAATAAAGAAAAATATATATCCAGCTATGGGTTAAATAGTAGGGCAGACTGGGCCCTTCAGCCTTGGGTAGGTAACCAGTCTAGGAGAGGGACAATAAAGTTAAAATAATAGATAGGGAAGGACATTGGAAAAGAAGATGTCTCAAGGAAGCCACACATATGGGCACTGCTGGAGAAGCAAGGACGAACACAAGTGACATTCTACACGTGGACACACCAGTGTAGGTTGACCAGCAAAAAACTACATTAATCAGCTCTGCGCGGATTCAGGGAATCTATGATAACAGTGCAACCTGATGATGATGATGCTGATTTTATATATATATATATAAAATATATCATTGGTCTGAAGAAGCTCGTGGGCATACTCGCGAGTGGAAATGGTCCGTAACCCTGATACCCATGGTATTTAAGGCCTTTTATTCCCAAATATATATATATATATATATATCCAGCTATGGGTTAAATAGTAGGGCAGACTTGGGTAGGTAACCAGTCTAGGAGAGCAATAACTCTGAATTCAAAATTCCTGAGGTCGGTCGTTGATTGGGTTTGTGGCAACCTTTGATGCACCAATTCTTTCCTATCAACTGTGCCAAAAAGTGTGGATGGTCCAACACAAGCCTTCACCACCAGAAACAAATCACTGTGTGGACGTTCATTGTATGAATACTCATACGTCGAAATCGACAGGAGAGTCCATCATATATATATATATATATATATATATATATATATATATATATATTACATTTGGGCGATTTGGCAATTTTGATGCACCAATTCTTTCCTATCGACTGTGCCAAAAAGTGTGGATGGTCCAACACAAGCCTTCACCACTATAAACAAATCACTGTGTGGACGTTCATTGTACGAACACTCATACGTCAAAATCGACGGGAGAGTCCATCATATATATATATATATATATATATATATATATATTACATTTGGGCGATTTGGCAATTTTGATTTCAGTATCAATTTCGTTTTTTTTTCCTTGATTCTGTCTGTCAGGGTTTGTGCTTCTAGTTAGCAGTAAAAAATAACGCCCACTCTGGTTCAAAGGGTTAAGAAATAGCTTTGTGTTGCCTCCTGCCCTCCGCCTGCGGTGGGGGGGGGGGTTAAAAATAAAAGACTCTGAATTCAGACCAGAAGTACTTTACTTAAAATTGACTTTGCATTACATCCTGCTGATGAGGAAAGGTTTGGATAAAAAAAAGAAAAACCTCTTGAAATCAGACTGCTTAAGAATTAACCTTGTGTCACATCCTTAACTATGTGCAAATACATACCTCATATTTATTCTTTTCTCCAGATTTCTTGGCCTGTTTCAACTTTGCAAGAGCAGCAAATCGACCAAACTTGTCGACTTTCTCTCTTTTTGAACGACCAGATGAAGTAGCTTGAAAAAAAAAATAAAAATAATGAATGCTGATTTTAGGTTTGGTTTCTTTGTTTAATGGTATATCAACCTTTGTGGGCTATTTAATGCCAAAGCCATCCTTGTAAAAACCTGTGGAAATTAGATATTTCTGTACATTTTTGTAGATGTGTTGTATACCAGAACATAGAAAGTTTTGGTGTACTAGTACATTCAAATAAGGGTTTGTGCTAACAATAAAGTACTTTGCTACAGAGTGCTAATTGAGGTCTTAAGTAGACGGTTCTCATAATGATCTACTGACTGCTCTAAACAGCAGTATGCAAGTAGTATTGGACCAGTTCACTTACTCTCTAAGAAAGGGTAAGATAGGCTAGTCCATTTTTAAAAATAATAAAAGATTATCTTTAAAACTAAACATTCACAGTGTTAAATGATGATTTTATCAACAACAAAAAAAGAAAAAAAAAGTGATAAATCAACCTGCCCTAATGGCCATATATTGTGCAGGCCTGGCTAGATTATTTTTTCAAGATTTTTACATAAAAAATTTAGCATTATTATAAATACTAGCAAATATATGCACCCTCCGGGTGCAAGTATTTAAGTTTTAATGTAATGAAATATATTAAATTAGAAAGGCTAATGAAACTAAATAAGAATGCAGATAAAAAGATTTGAAACAGAGGGGATATAATTGAAAAATAGAACAACTGAAATTTACTCTTCCATCACTCTCGTCTTTCATTGTTATTTTTTCTAATTTAAGTATTTAGTTAAAAGAGGAAGTAAAGAATAAAATGACAGTTATCTTTTCTTGTTAATGGATTTCATTTAAGATTCATTGAAGAGATTTTTACTTATATTCATTAAAATAAAACCAAACAGTTAGAAACCAATAATACTAAGCATATATTTATTAAAATTACATTCTTAATATCAATATGCAAATTAGCCTTCCCGTTCACACTGTAAACCGCTATTTTGTTGTATATATAAATACAATTGCATGTTATTAGTATGTAGATATGGTTAACAGTATAAATAATGTAAAACAATTTTATTAATAATTGAGGTTAAAATAAGGATAAATTCATGGTGAATGTGACGTCAATTACTAAGGGAATTGTGACTTGAGTAGTGATTTAGTTTCGGTTACAGACAGAAAAACACACAATCTCCATTATAATAAGATTATCTGGCTGTATCCAAATCTGACCAGATATCAAAATGTACATCTAGTACATCACAATTCTCTCTTGAGACCGACAAATGACATAACTACCAATAATAATAATTCCTTCTCAGTAATTCAAACAAAAAGATTCCTTTGACTCAACTATAATCAAGCAAAAACCGAGATTTTATAACGCATCAACTTCTGGCAAGATTAATATTAAAACAAAATATTCTACTTAATTTAACAAGTTTAAATGGTTAAAATAACAAAAAAATCATCCCCAATATTCACTAATTTTAATATACCATTTAATTATAATTTATTACTAACAATGTTTTAATTCACACAAAAGTCAGTAATATTTTCAAATCTTTAAATTCCTAACTTAAATAATAGTCATAATCACAATTTCAATTCTCTTAGTTGAGTAAAACTTTTTCACTACTTCCTCATATAATGTCTGCTATTTATAGATTTTTATTATTAATTGCAAATAAGTTCTCTTAATTTTACAAGATTAAATAGTGAGAATAACAAAACTTATCCCCAACATTCACTAATTTTAATATACCATTTAATTATAATTTATTACTAATATTTCAATTCACAGTAATATTTTCAAATCTTTTAATTCAAATGATAGTCATAAACACAATTTTAAACGTTTTTCATCTGCCACTTTATAAATTTTCATAATCACCAGCATTCCTATTTATGTTGTCATGACAACCTCATAAATAATTGTAATGTTTCCCAATATTTTCCTAAAATTAAAAAAAATCCAAATCATTATAAGTAGTAATATATATTTTTTGATAAGCATTATTTTTTTCTGATATCTTCAAGTTAAAAGTAACAAATATATGCTGTTTTTTTTCTCTTTTTTTTCAAGTAGTTGCCATAAATTAGATAAATAGCATTTTCCTGTTATTGTAACAGTTTTAATTTTTCTTTAATTTATTTATTTGGTTTGATTGGTTAAGTTAGCTAAAAGCTGAGTTAGGATTAGGATAATATAGTTTTTATCAATGAATATTTTATTTACAGGAAAATAAGTAGGACAAACAAATACCAACAATTTTAAAGTAATTTATTTTGTAAACTTTTGGAATGTACATTTACAAATTTTGCACATTCTGATTTTTCAAATGTAAATTGTTTTTTAAGCTTTTCATAACTATATTTCAATATACAAGGTGTGTCATGTTAGCGTTTTCTGCATATAAGGCGTGTGTTAAAAGCCCACTCCTATTTATAGACTCGGCGATAACCATGTGACCATACTCTTGGCCAATCACTGACAGTACTCTGCTGCTGAAACAATACTTAAGCTGAGCATACTAACCATACTGAGCATACTTACTTTGAACCTTCATGGATGACGGACCTCATAGGATTATATCACTGGACCTTTAACAATACGCTGGATAGGACTTATTCAATTACTAAAGGATTCCATAGCTCAGGACTTACTTACTTTAAGTTCTTTTCAACTGGCCAAGGATGGCGTTTAAAAACTTAACAAAAAGTACCGGGTTTAAAACTTTATTTATCAAGATAGAAATGAAGAATGACTGGAATGTTAATTTTTCAGAATACAAAGCATGTCAAAAAGTACAAAAAATCTCAATACTTTTTTGACACACCTTGTATATCAAACGTTTTTAAAAGCACAATTGTTCTTAATATTTATACAAAGAGTGCAGAGAATAGAATAGTGAAAAAGCCAGTGTGGCCACTGTGGCAAGAGAAACCACTAACATAGTAGTTCGAAGCGTGCACGACTGTGTTTGGCATGCAGAATGAGATCAGAGGCGAGTGGGGAGATTGAACTCACATCCTCCTGATCGTGAGTCGTGGCCTGACGCATGGGAATTGCTAAACTATCCAGAGTGGCCCGGATGTGAAGGATTGACGCATGCTGATTAGTGTCGCACATGCTGCACGGGCAGGTCAGAGTAAGGAGCCCGGATGAACACTGTAATTGTGTATTTATTGACCAGCCCCCACAAACCAGACAAAAAGCTGGCAGTAGCATTTTGGCTGTTGTTACGAGTGGAAGAGAGAAAAGATATTTTGATAGTGTTGGTGAGAAGAGTGCAGCATTGCTGGGAGAGATTGTGTCAGACTGAACACTTGGTCAGTTGGGAGAGTAAAAGCGTCGGACTTAACTGTGACCCCAGAAAACATTCTTATTAGAGGCACATACTGATATTTTTGTTTATATTCTTTAATAGCTCATAATTCTAAATTCGTTTTTTGGGTTTGTTTTTTTTTCAAAATTGAAAGTTTCACAAAATAGCTTGACATCAAAATATTATCAAAATTTCACCCATCATATATCAAAATAATTCAGAGACTATCTTCTATTAATAAGACAATAATAACTCGCTGGTTCACCATAACCATCTTTCGAGCTTGCTGAATCTTATCAGTGGTGGAGGTTGATGGGCATCCTGCTTCCTTTTTGTGTGTCACACTTGCCCGAATACTTTTTAACTTCTCTATCCAATCATATACAATTCTAAGCAGTAGTGCACTGTCCCCATATTGTGCTAAAAGCCTCTGATTAATTTTCAGACCTTGACACTCCTTCTGACCAAAGAAATCAGGTCACTTCCAGTACGCTGATAATAGAGAAATCGTGAAAGCACAGATAATTTTTGACTCCTTCATGTTTTCTAATTGATTGTACAATTTTATGAATATTTAGGAGCGAATCAAGCAGGTGCATCTATATATCTATATATATAAAAGAATGTTTCTGGTATGTACGTGTCAACTTATAACTCCGAGAAGAGATGTCATTCTGATTTGAAATCTTGCCGACACATTAATGTGTTTCTAATTAAGAAACAAAGAAAATTTGTTTTTTGATTTTTACTAATTAAGTGATATAATTAAATAATTAAACAAAAATCAACCAATTTCTAAAACTCTTCACAGTAATGGAAAATAAAGTAAGGAAAAATTGGGTAAAAAATGAAATGAATTAGACTAATACATTTCACTTTAACTCAACAGGCTTTCATACAGTCTGTTCATCTCACTCCTCTCTCTCTTTATCCTGTGTTCATCTCTCAAATAAGTTTTTTTTAAACAAGTTTAGGATTACATTTTTAAAAATAATATTTTAAATGTAAACAAAAAAAGCATTTCCTAAAAAACAAACATTTTAATATACAAATTCTCTGCAATTTTTTAATTTAATAAAATATTTTCCTCTTATTCTCTCTTACTCCTGTTTTCTCCCTTTCTCACTGGTGTTCCTAAAAAAAATTAGTCCAGTCATGGATCGGGTACTTTTGCTAAGTACATATATAAAGGAGGTTAAAATGTGATTATAATTCAGAATATAACGCAAGGTAAAAAAAATACCATTTGTTTCAGACTCTACCTTAGAATATTTGAACAACTATTCTAAATAATGATAAAAATAAATGCCTTTTTTTTTTCATACATTTTAAAAGATATTTTACATTATTTCTCTTGATAGGTGTCAAAATTTAACAAAAAAAATGTGGGAAAAATTAAGAATTTTACATTCTCAATATTATCATCTAAATTCAGTTCCCTTACTAAACAGATGCTGAATAAAAAGTTTTTTTTAAATTACATCTACGCCGCCACCCCACCCCCCGGGCGTCATGGTTGGTTATATCCATCAATTAGTGAGAAGTGGTCCCACTTTCCCTCATTTTGTAAACAAGCCTCATACACCAATTCAAATAACCTATCTGCTAGACTTTAATCCTAATTTATACAACAATAGGGGACACCTGATCTTTGTTTAGTTCATTTAGGGAGGGGGGGGGGATTTCTAGTTACAGTTATCACCCATAAGTAAGTACACCCCAAATAACTTTTTTTTATAAAAAGTGCATTTTCTTCTAAACCAAAGATATCAAGATTCTATTATTTCTAATAGAACATTATACAATCAAAACGAATACTATTAGGTATTATTTATCACCACTCTACACAGTTTTGAAATTCTGTAACCAAAAAAAAAAAAAATCATAAACAATTTTGCACTGCTACATATTCATATTTTTTAGTTCGTTTCAATGCTGTAGATTTTGGTAATAAATAATACCTAATAATATCTACTTCGATAATAATCTTCGACTATAAACAATAAAATCTTGGTATCTTTGATTTAGAAAAAAACTTTTGACAAAAGAGAAATCGTCTACGGGTGTTGGGTTTACTTATATGAGCGATATCGTAACTTTATCAGATTGCGGGAGACAAAACAACTTTTTAAATCAGGATTGAAAAGATTAAAAACATTTCAATGAAAAAGAAAGGGGTGAATTTTGCGCGGGATGTAATTATTATTATTATCAAAAGTACGTTTGTTTGTTTTTTGTCTTTATTTTATATTAAGTACAACGATATCGGTCCACTCCAAACTCAGCGTATGAATAGCATAGATTGGGTAATCTGATCAGTGCGGTAAATTCGGGAGCTGACAGTAAGTGTGGCACTTCACCTCAGAAAAAAAAAATTCCTGATCTAGCACTAGCGAAAAGGGGATAGACTCCATCGCTGTCCAGCTGATACCGACAATAGGACACTCCGCCAACTTTACTTTTTTTTTTCAACTTCTATAAAGTTAAACACTTTATTTTCGGACACTTAAATGTGTGATTTTGTTCGGAAATCGGTCCATTATACAAACACGTACTGTTTTTCAAACTTTGCAATACTTTTTTTAAAACATTAATAGAGGAATAGTTGATAAATGATAACGTCGTCTTCGAAGGAAAAAGGAATAAGGTTTGTTTGGGTGTTTTTCTTTGTTTTAATCACATTAAAACCGGAAAATTTATCCACTTTTTAATAGCAACAAAAATAAAAAGCTAGGCTATCAAATCGAATGTTTCACCCTTTGATTATTTGATTTATTTTTGAGGAATCCTTTTTTTTTTTAGCATATGGTCCAAAATGTTATGAAGACAACGAAATTCTTTTTAAGTAAAATTAAACAAAAGTAACGTTTTGAAATCTAAAAAAAAACCCTAAAAGCATGATTTTTTTTATTTCTCAAGTTTGGTGATATATTAACAGTTTTATTTAATTTATTCTATTTTTATTGTTCATTTCAAAATACAAAAAAAAAGTTTGTCAGTGAAGATAAAAACTACAAAACTCTTAAAAGAGTATATCAAAACATTAAAATAATTCTTTTTAACTCCAAAATGTTGATACCAACAGGTGTTTATAAACTTTTCTCAATATTTAAAAAAAAAATTGAATAAAATTGAAAATTTTTAAAGCTTTATATAGATTATTGAAAAAATACTCGATCGATGTTACACAGGGATTTCTTCACAACTGAAATAAGAATTGAGAACTCAAATACTCGAATCCGACCATCGATCTATAATCGATCTGACATAAATTACTCGACATGAAAAAGCAATCGCATTATGAAAACAAAGTGATCGCTTACCAGCGGGATCGTCTTGATCAGGAGGCGCCATTTTCAGATCGGAATTAAAATTGCGCGCGAAATCTAGGTGGCGTTTCATTATCAACAAAGGTAGATAACTCTCGCAGCCATAAATAACTTTACCGTCGTCTGTAACACCATTATACTCAGTTTACTTTTTGATACGTCAATATTTAATATAAATATTAGATATTGTTCATATTCGTATAAATATTAAATACAAGTTGGTTGCATCTTATTTTTAAGCATTTTCAGGTCATGTGTTTTATTATTTAATTTTTAGGAATGATTTTCTATTAAAACGATTCTTCCAAACATTTTATTATAAAAAAAATCGAAAAAATATTGAATTAGCACACTTACAGGATGTTCATTCACCTTCTCTTTTTTTTTAGCAGTAAATAAAAAATAGTTATTTACTAAGTTTCGTTTAGATGTGGTACAAGGTCAGAAGTATGGGGCACTCAGTGAGATTCAGATTCATTAACAATGGTCAGCTAATCTAGCTTGCTAACCATTACACCATGTGACGTGTCAAATAATAACTGAAAATTCTAGCTTCATAAAATATCCCTTAAGCAAACTAGATTAAATTATCTATATATGCATACTCGTGTTCCTTTAAAGTACATCCATTATCATCTTGCAACACCCTCTGCTTAAAAAATAAGACTGTCCAAATCATCCAAAATGAAATACAAAAATGTAAATCCTGATTATTTGGTGTTGCTTATCCGCCGAATTCTTATTTCTTATGAGTGTCGTCACATCAACTAAATAATGGGCCATTATTAGAAAGAAAGAAAAGGAAATAAAAAGGACATGCTACACAGAAAAATATAATAAGAAAGAAAAAAAGAAAGTGAGTAGGGAGAAAACTGAGAGAGGAGGTGAGCATGCAGAAGGATTAACCCTAATCTGTTTCAATCGGACATAATGAAAAGGAAAGAAAGAAAAACAGAAAGAGAGAGAGAGAGAGAGTTAAATCAAGGTTATTATACTTTTTACATATTGAACTATTTAGCTCTTAGGAAAACATATCAAACATGTAATAATAAAATTATCATACTGTGTATATAAATAATAAAAGATAATAATGAAATTTATTGTGTACAGTGCTCAGGTGCACCACAACTCATTAAAGTCTCATGTCAAGTACACAGAATAATGTATTAGTGTCAGGAACATGAACAGTTTACAGTAGTAATATGCATGTATGTGTGCATATGTATGTGGAGGGTGGCATCAGGTGTAGTGTCGGCGGACTACAGGAAGCATGGAAACTTTGAAAGACTCAGTGCTTCGGCAGCCTACAACAGACGCGGGCAGTTTATTCCATGTCTCCGCAATTCTGAGCGTGAAAAAATGTTTCCGAAAGTCACGTGAGCAGTGCTGTTTTCTGACTTTGTAGGCACGCCCACGTTTATATACCATAGAGCCTACTAGATTAAATCAATAGTATAATTTTTTCCAAGACGAGCAGAGAAAAATATTATGGAATAATGAGCTAATTCCATATTTTTGTCAGGGGTTGTAATTCTTTGGTATGGGATTTTTAGATTCATTTTACTTTTCCTTCATTACATCATATTAAAGCTAATGATTAGATTTTTGTGAATTCATTATGGTAGAATTATTCATGTAAATTATTCTTTGGTTTTTTGTTTGTTTGAAGCCTACAAATACACACATGGTTTTTATTCAACGAACTCTGACCTACTAAACATTGCTCAAAATATATACAAGGGGACATAAATTAAAACTCCTTAAAAAATCTTGTAAAGCAAACGCAAGACAAAATTATTTTAGCTACAGAGTGGTGAATACATGGAATAAACTACCTTCATCAGTAGTGAATGCCCCATCTCTAAACTCTTCAAGGCAAAGTTGGATAATCTGTGGAATGATATTAAATATTCTGTGGATTTAAAATGAATATTTATAAGGAACAGCTGACAGGTCTCAGACCTAATATACTAGCTGAAAAGATATTATTATTTTCACATCAGTGTTAGCTGATGGTCTTTCACTGGAGTCTGAGTGACAGCAAGTCTCCTCAGGTCTCCAGGATTCTTCTGAGTATTCTGGCAGATTGCAGCAGTGCAGCGTTCTGAATGGTTTCAATCCTTCCTCTGATATCCAAACTTTCCAAGCCCTTTTCTAATCCTTTTGGGACTGTTCCAAGTGCACCAACTACAATTGGTATAACTTTCACTTTCATATTCCATAACTTTTTCAGTTCTCTGGCAAGGTCCAGATATTTGTCAATTTTTTCATTTTCCTTTAACTTCACCCGGTGATCTGCTGGTACTGCAAAATCCACCAGTTGACAAGTTCTTTCTTTTTTGTTAATCAACACTAGGTCTGGCCTTCTTGCTGGGATAAGGTGATCCATTTTAATTTCCAAGTCCCAGAGAATTTTGTGCATTTCGTTCTCAAGAACAGATTCTGGTTTATGCATATACCATTTTGCTGTGTGGTCAAAATTTAATTTCTTGCATAATTCCCAGTGGATCACCTTCCCAACCAAGTCGTTTTTAATGGCATATCAACCTTCATGGGTTAGTTAATGCCAAAGCCATCCTTGTAGAATAGTGGTACTATTTAACCTATACTTGAAGAGTGCAGGGCATCATACCCTTCCCAAGGATATTAGTCTAAAATTGAAGGTAATAGCACAACTGGAGTTCAAACTCATTACAGTATCAGAGTCAAACATGTTAGCCATACACCTTAGGGACTCACTACCCCTGTAAATTATTTATCTTTATTATCAATATTTAAGCCGAGCTAGCTACTGTAGCGGTAAAAAAAAAAAAGGGTTATCTTCCCTTACCAAGAAGGTTTGGTTGATAGGGGGCACTGCAAATAGTTGAGTATTTAAACTCAGCCGGCAAGCCACCAGCCTCTCTCTTTTACTAAGCTAGCTGGATGAGTAGAGATGCGTGGTGTCTCTGTCTACTAACCAGGGGGGGGGGGCTTTCTTCCCCCACGTTCAGGCTTGTATCCATGCGGATAACAGCCTATCTATTTCTGTATCTGTTTTTGTATGTATTTTATGTATGTTCATTTGCCCACGTGCTCAGACAATAGAGCCTGTATGTGTTATCTTATTGTTGCTTCGTTAGGACTTCATTGTGAATCTTTTCACTTTTTCTAACATATTATAAGAACTAGTTTTGGCCACTAAGTTCAAAACAACATGTCAATCTTATACTACCATAAATTGTGGTATGTAAGTTGATCTGTTGTACAGATTAAGTACTTTTGATTCAAAATTCACTTTCACACATCTGTTCTCCTCCCAGTTATGGGTAAATAGTAGGGCAGCCTGGGTTCAGTGGTATAAGAAAAGGAAAACTCTGAATCTAAATCAACACTGCTGAAAAACTGACTTTGTGTCACATCCTGAAATCAAAAATGTTGATGTTGTTTGAAGATTTAGAAATTTAAATGATATTTGGAAATTTCTTTGTGATTATTATTATTACTATAGGGTCGGCTTAGCTCAGTCGATAGAGCGTTCGGCTAGGAATCACAAGGTTCCTGGTTTGATACCGGCCCTTGCCAACTCAGTGTATGAGTAGCACAGGGATCTGTGCGGTAAAGTGAGGAGCTGATGGTAGGTGTGGCGCTCCACCTCAGACGCTGAAATAATCTCCTTGGTCTAGCGTTAGTGGAAAGGGGATAGACTCCCTCGCTGTCTGGCTGATACCGATATTAGGCCGCCCCGACGACTTTACTTACTTTTTATTGTTATTACTATAAAAAAGAATGGTAGTAATAGCAATGAAGAGGTACTCCACACTTCTCAAATTCCTGAATTGGAGCCTCACCATCAGATGCAGTTTAATGTCATACCTAAGAAACCCCATTTTTTGGAGGGGGTTTTTACACCCCTGCAGGAGAGACAATCAGGATATTCTAAGCCCAGTCGACAAAGCTGCATAACATCTGAGAAAAAAACTATAGTAATGTAGGACTCTATCTTGATAATTAAATCAAAATTGAGTTATTTCCCTTACATTTGAGAAATCCTATAGATGCAGCTGATATCTATATATGAATGCTCATGTTCCTTAATTGTACGACAGTTATCATCTTGCAACACCCTCTGGTTAAAAATTAGACAATCCAAATCCTCCAAGATGAAATGAAAAAATGTAAATCCTGATTATCTTGTGTTACTTATCTGCCGAATTCTTATTGTTTATGAGTGTGGTCACATCAGCTAAATAATGGACCATTCCGGTTTTATTATAAAGAAAAGGAAGAAAAAAGACATTCTACACAGAAAAATAAGAGAGAAATAAAGGAAGAAATAAAGAATGAGAGTAGGGGAAAAAACAGAGAGGGATGAGCGTGCAAAAGCGATAACACTAATCTGTTTCAATCAAACATAAGGAAGCTAGAAAGAAAGAAAAAAGAGGGAGAGAAAGTTAAATTATGATTATTATACTTTTTACATATTGAACTATTTAGCAATAGTTCTTAAGTAAACATATCAAGGGTTGTAATAATTAAATTATCATACTGTGGTATATCTACAGGTCCTGCTAGTACAGAATATTGTACTCAGGCCTGGGCCCCAGTGTCTAGACCTGGAAATTGACGTGTAATATTGAGATTAGAGAGAATACAAAGAAGAGTGACAAAACTAATAAAAAGAGTAAAAGATTACAGTTACAGGAAGAGATTAGAGAAATTAGAATTATCAACTTTACTAGAAAGAAGAATGAGAAGTGATCTGATTAAAACTTTCAAAATAATAAATGGAATCACTAATTATGGTGGACACTTTTTTAATATTTCTCTTTGAACTGGAAAATTGCTGTCAAGTCAAATTTCAAAAATCAAGTCTGTTAATCAAATTGGATCCTTTTGCTAATAGAGTAAATATATTTTTGGAATAAATTGCCTAATCAGATTTTTTTTAAAAGTAATAGCAAACAAAATATTTAGATTAATTTGGATGATTTTAGAAAAAATTGTAAGAAGAAAAATTTAAGAGAGCAATTTTTGAACTATCAGATGAATTACTTAACAAAATTTGATCTGTATATGTTATATATCCCTTTACTCAGATATATATAATCGAGTGTATAATAGAGAGAGGGACTAAGAGATAGATTAGTGATGATAGTTCTTTCTTGCTTGATTACTCTGCTGGTTTACTGACTTGTTGCTTACTGCTTCTTCTTCTTCTTCTTCTTCTTCTTCTTCTTCTTCTTCTTCTTGTCTAACTTGTCTGGCTGCCATCTTCATGACTTCTATTAAGGGTTGGTTTTCTTCTGTTCTTCATTGTGCAGGCTGGGCTGGACATTGCTAGTTTAATAATCTAATTAACAAATACAACTTTATTTCTTGATCAAGTTTTATTTCTTAGCCCATGATTCCATTGCAGGGAGAGATGGACCCGGAGCTGACAATACGTGTACACTCCTTGAAAGTCGGGTCAAATCTGATTAGAGATGATAGTTCTTACTTGCTTGATTACTCTGCTGGTTACTGACTTCTTGCTTACTGCTTCTTCTTCTTCTTCTTCTTCTTCTTCTTCTTCTTCTTCTAACTTGTCTGGCTGCCATCTTCATGACTTCTATTAAGGGTTGGTTTTCTTCTTCTGTTCTTCATTGTCCCCCCAGCAACCCTGTGTTGCATGGCACACAGTAACATGCTTAACATGTAAGTCTTTACACTTTTCTACCATCTACATGTCAAGGACTCAAGACTTTCTGTACCAAATGACTTTTTCCTACTAGGACATTTCACTCATACAACTCTCTATATATATTTACCAACCCCTCCATATAAGTAGGATATGACACAAGGTCAATTTCTTAGGCAAAGTTTAACAGGTCTTGAATTCAGAGTTTTCCTTCTCGTAGACTAGTTGTCTAATGAAGGTTAAATTGCCAAGTCTGCCCTACTATTGTTGGAGTTTTGTCATATAAAGCGTGTGGTAGATACCTACTTCTAAATATAGACTTGTTGACTACCATGTGACCAGGGAAGGCAACCTATTATCCAATCACTGGCAGTGCTACTGCTGCTGTTGATGTATTTATACTGCCCGATACTAATCTTAGCTCACTGCTATTTGAATCATCTTGGACGTCGGACTTACAAAGAATACTATAACACCGGATACTTATTGACTTACTTACTTATTTGTTAGTCCCTTTAACATCTGGCCAAGGATGGCGGCTAGATACTCAACAACTATTTACTCATAGCTGGAGGAAGAATAATTGGATTTCTACTTTTCCCAAGAACTACTTGAAATGCAAACAGCCTAGTCCAGGATTTGAACTCGGGTCGTCAAGTCTATTTCCTACAAGAATAATCATATGCCTCCAACTCTGTATAAGCTCTAATTTGTATTTCCTATTATTATATACTGTATCAATTGACAGTGCTGGTGTGTAGTGAACTGGATTAAAAACCAACACAGGTTGTACAAAAGAAAGCTGGACTTTTATTTTCTTTCCTCGGTTGGCGTGGATGAAAAGAAGGTGCGAGTGGTGATAGCGCCTGCTTGAATGAGTGGTGAAACGAACCGTAGCTATCACAAATGTCTTCTTCGGAGAGTCGACGGGAGCGACTGAACTCGACGGCTACCAAATCTCAACTGCTGAACTCTCAGTCTAACGTCACTTTTTCAATTTTTTACCCAGCATGCTCTGGACTATTCAAATTACACCGGAACTGTAGGACATGACTTGCAATCCTAGATTTGTCACACAGTCAATAGGAAGTCTTTTGTTATCCTTCTTTTGTTATTTTTCCGGAAAGTTTGTTTGACCCGGTCAAGCAGCAAGCCTTAGATGTTTATCTCTTTTCTTCTTTCTTCTATCCAGATGTCTGGAACATCCTTTGTTTCTCAATTCCTTTGTCTTTTTGAATTTTTTTCGCGCCAAAAGAATTGAAACAATAGTTAACCTCCAACTCTGTATAAGCTCTAACTTGTATCTTCTATTATGCTTGTATTTTCTTCTGTTAAGTTTGCTCAGAATATAAAATATCTAAACAGTTTTTTTTTTAAACAGTTTTTTTTAAGTTTTATAAAATTCTAAACAGTTTTTTTGTGGGTACAAAATTTGAAAATTGCAATCATAAGGATTCTTAGCAAGAAATCTTTGTTTTCACCTGAGTCTCACCAGAGGATTACCACAGGAAGAAGAACTATGATAGAGAATGCAAGAAAGTCGTAATGAGGGGAGGGGGGAATTGTTGTGATTACTTGATCCTGGTTAATCACAGTAATCCCCCTCCCCATAATTATGACTTGTTCTTGTCTTTCATTCTACATAATATTTTGTCTTCCTTATTCTCTGCTGAGAATTCCTCTTTTTGCCCCAACCCAGGAAGTAAGCTGGCACACCTTGGCTTCTGTTGTTCAGAATGTGCTGGTGTTGATTCCATTTCTCTAGTGATTTGAGAGTGTGTAAAGGCAACAGAAAAAGAGGCAACATGTATCATCCCCCAACACAGAGCAGAAGGCTTTTAATAATGATAATGATAATGAAATTTATTGTGTACAGTGCTCAGGTGCACCACAACTCATCAAAGTCTCATGTCAAGTACACAGAATAATGTAGTGTCAGGAACATGAACAGTTTACAGTAGTAATATGCATGTATGTGTGCGCGTGTGTGCATATGTATGTGAAGAGCGGCATCAGGTATAGTGTCGGCAGACCATAGGAAGCATGGAGGCTTTGAAAGACTCAGTGCTTCGGCAGCCTACAACAGATGCGGGCAGTTTATTCCATGTCTCTGCAATTCTGAACGTGAAAAAATGTTTCCGAAAGTCATGTGAGCAGTGCTCTAACATGGGATTTACCACTATAAAATGTATGGTTAAAAACTGCAATTATTTTTGCACCAACCTAGATAGATGTGCATAGGCTGAGATAGATAAACAGACTTAGATAGATATAAACAGACTGTAATTCAATCAATTTGGATTGTCAAACTCAACCACGTTCTCTCACAGCTCTACACTCTCCGTCCAACGTCACTTTCTTGCAATTCCGTAATGCTCATACGAACTCGCCTCCACAAAATTGAAGCTTCTTCTGCCAGACATTTGATTTTATAGTCATCCACCCCATTCCCACAATACCTCTCATTTCCGGTCTGCACTTTATATAAAGAGAGTCACTCTCACGTGCCACTCTTTCTAGGGCCATGAGGTAAGTGAAATATCCATCGTTTTTATTTTCTTCTTATTTCAACTACACAGGCGTGATTGATAGATAGATAGATAGATAGATAGAAACAGATTGAAATAGAAAGATGAGTAAGTAGATTGAGAGATAGATATAAACAGACTTAGATTTCTGAAAATTATTTGAAATTGGGCCAAAAATGGTGAAGCCTTAGAGGTACAGTCAGATGAGTATTTGATCAATATAATCATTTTTTACCCACCTAATAAATAAATGTACACAGACCAAGATAGATAGATAGATAGAAATGAAGAGGCTAAGATAGTTAGCTAGTTGGATAGATAGATAGATAGATAGATAGATAGATGGAAATGAAAGGCTAAGATATTTAGCTAACTGATAGATAGATAGATAGATAGATAGATAGATGGAAATGAAGAGGCTAAGATATTTTGCTAACTGGATAGATAGATAGATAGATAGATAGATAGATAGATAGATGGAAATGAAGAGGCTAAGATATTTAGCTAACTGGATAGATAGATAGATAGATAGATAGATAGATGGAAATGAAGAGGCTAAGATATTTAGCTAACTGGATAGATAGATAGATAGATAGATGGAAATGAAGAGGCTAAGATATTTAGCTAACTGGATAGATAGATAGATAGATTGATAGATAGAAAGAGACATAGATAGGAACATTCTGAAATTGATAAACTGATATGATTAGGCATAAGGAGATAGAATATCATCATCATTATTTTCATCATCCTCATCATGTCATAACAGCACATATTTCCATGACTCTCTTTCACCACCCACTCCTATTGATCTTCATTCCTAGCAGGTCCTCCTTACAACATCCAGTATCTATAACAGAGCTGATCAATGTATGCCTTTGCTTGATTGGCCCAGACTAGTGTGTCCATGTGTAGGTGTGCACAAGTGAACATCAGTTATTAATTCATCCTTACTTCTCCAACAGTGTCCAGCATGTCTTTTTCATATTACTTGGATGGTTTGTGTGATAGGAAGTAAGTGGCCATATAGCTGATTTTTTTGTGGGGTACTGCTTCCAGGATTTTCCAGGACAAGCATTTTAGATAGATATCAATAGTCACGTAAAAACTAGTTTGAGCAGGTTGGTTGGTTCGTTGGTTGGTTGGTTGGATTTTACGGCATGGCAACCCTTGTTGGGATACTTTTATGCTGAAGACATTTTTGTTTTATTCATTCTTGGTGGGTATTCAAATTTGTTTCAAACTCAATTTTTTAAAAACTCATTTTTTGATCTATTTAACCCATAGATATGAACATAACAAGTACCACCATTCTGGGTTAAGTGGACCTGGGAGTAATAACAATGAAGGGGTACTCCACATACCCCAGAGCTCTAGAATTGTAACCTCACTACCAGATGCAGTTTAATGTCATACCCATGACACTAAGATTTTCAACCACCACCTCCTAGCACATATATGATAAAAATGGTTGACCATATGACCTTTAGGCACCCCTTTTGCGATCTCAATTCGTGGGGACATTTTTTCCATTTACACCGTGAAAATCCGGTTAATTGTTAACAGACGATTTTTAGAGGGTTTTTTTAAATTATAAAACTAACCCCTAACCCTAACCCCAACCCTAACCCTAACAAACAACCGGATTTTGACGGTGTAAATGAGAAAAGTGTCCTTGTGAGTCGAGATCACGGAAGGGTGCCTAAAGGTCATATGGTCCGAGCAATACAGTTGGGAAAATCATATAGGTGCTAGGGCTTGGAGGGGACCTCCAACCGACCATCTAGCCTAAGTAAAGGACAAAGTGGAGTGCTGCATGTCATGGACTGCTCAGCCACCAGGAGTCTATCCTTAAACATCAGGGGTCACCACCCACAGCCAACAGGTGGCCTCAATGGGGGGGATGTATTAACCCTCAGTAGGATCTTCTAGTACGCTGTTGGCATCCTTCCATCTGTCAAAGACAATGGAGTAGGGTTCAATTTTTTTTTTTTAAACTATGTAGCCTAGGTGGGTTGATACAGAGGATGTGCTGTTGCCCAAGCAGCAGATATCCCCTCTCCACGCTGTCGCTGTGGTCTAAAAGGAAAGGTAAGAAACCAATGCAGTTTGGCAATGACAGTGTTGCAGGAGTTGCTGGGTAGCACTCAAATTCAACGTTACTCCACCTTAGGGATGCCGGCTCAGATTTATTATCAGGGTTTACTCCCCTGCTTTTCCTCGGGATCATAAAGCCACCCAACGGCAATGGTTTTATAACAGACTCTTCCTGGTCCTAGATGGGTAAAACTTTTCCAAGGTTGACTTCTGAAAGTTTAGTTGAAATTGGACCCAAACTGGTGGAGCCTTAGTAGTACAGAGGTGGACATTTGGTGAATGATAATAAGATAGCCATGTGGCTTTACCGTTCCCTAACAGAGTCAGAGACAATGTCTCTTGTCTAAATACCAGTGGTGAAAATAAATCAAGAATGGATTTTTGAAACTGTCATGTGACCCCTAACGTGAACCCTATTGGACATGCAACATCTCTTATCTAAAGAACAGTGGTGAAAAGAAATCAAGAATGGATTTATTCAAACTATTGTCTTCATCTTGGTTGTTTTTATATTCATAATCTTTTGGCAACTGTACTCTATTATTTTGAGGTTTTGCTTTCTTTCTTTTTTTGGACTTGTTTTTTTTGTGTGTTTTTTTCTGTGATATTCACATTTTTTTTTTCTTCCCATATATAATCAGGCATAATTAACAGGAGTAGCTTCGCAAGAAGGAATTAAGAAAAAGAAGAAAGAAAAAAGAAAAGGAAAAAAGAAAAGGACTGATTAACAAAATAATCAATTAATATTATACATTGCCTCACATACATAGATAGTGGAATGAGAACAGTCTAAGCTTTGTGGACAGAATAAAAGGGTTCTGTATGAAATTCTAAGAAGATTACTGAATATTACAGTCACCTGAAAAAGATCTAAGGATATGGCAGCTGAAATATTCTGAATATAAAAACAACCAAGATGAAGACAATAGTTCAAATCAATCAAATCAATTGGTTTGGTTTGTTGGATTTGTTACGGCATGTCAACCCTTGTTGGGTTATTTTATGGCAAATATTGTTCTATTCGTGCTTGATGGATATTCAAACTTTTGTTTTTAAAATCAATTTTTTTAACATATTTCTTTAAAACTCATTTTTTCTATTTAACCCATAGATGGGGCCCTAACTCCGGGTCTGAGTGGACCTGAGAGTAATGACAATGAAGGGGTACTCCACACACCCCCAGAGCTCTAGAATTGGAATTAGAATTGGAATTTCACTATCAGATGCACTTTATTGTAATACCCAGGACACTCAGTGTATTCTGTTTCAGAGTTTTGGTTGGTTGGTTGGTTGGTTGATTGTTTTTTATGGCATAACAACCCTTCTTGGATTATTTTATGTTGAAGTCAGTTAAACAATTTTCGTGGTTGGTTGGTTGGTTGGTTGGTTGTTTTTTATGGCATAACAACCCTTCTTGGATTATTTTATGTTGAAGTCAGTTAAACAATTTTCGTGGTTGGTTGGTTGGTTGGTTGGTTGGTTGTTTTTTATGGCATAACAACCCTTCTTGGATTATTTTATGTTGAAGTCAGTTAAACAATTTTCGTGGTTGGTTGGTTGGTTGGTTGGTTGGTTGTTTTTTATGGCATAACAACCCTTCTTGGATTATTTTATGTTGAAGTCAGTTAAACAATTTTCGTGGTTGGTTGGTTGGTTGGTTGGTTGGTTGTTTTTTATGGCATAACAACCCTTCTTGGATTATTTTATGTTGAAGTCAGTTAAACAATTTTCATGGCTGGTTGGTTGGTTGGTTGGTTGGTTGGTTGTTTTTTTATGGCATAACAACCCTTCTTGGATTATTTTATGTTGAAGTCAGTTAAACAATTTGGTTGGTTGGTTGGTTGGTTGGTTGTTTTTTATGGCATAACAACCCTTCTTGGATTATTTTTATGTTGAAGTCAGTTAAACAATTTTCATGGCTGGTTGGTTGGTTGGTTGGTTGGTTGGTTGGTTGGTTTTTTTATGGCATAACAACCCTTCTTGGATTATTTTATGTTGAAGTCAGTTAAACAATTTTCATGGTTGGTTGGTTGGTTGGTTGGTTGGTTGTTTTTTATGGCATAACAACCCTTCTTGGATTATTTTATGTTGAAGTCAGTTAAACAATTTTCATGGTTGGTTGGTTGGTTGGTTGGTTGTTTTTTATGGCATAACAACCCTTCTTGGATTATTTTATGTTGAAGTCAGTTAAACAATTTTCATGGTTGGTTGGTTGGTTGGTTGGTTGGTTGTTTTTATGGCATAACAACCCTTCTTGGATTATTTTATGTTGAAGTCAGTTAAACAATTTTCATGGTGGTTGGTTGGTTGGTTGGTTGGTTGGTTGTTTTTTATGGCATAACAACCCTTCTTGGATTATTTTATGTTGAAGTCAGTTAAACAATTTTCATGGTTGGTTGGTTGGTTGGTTGGTTGGTTGTTTTTTATGGCATAACAACCCTTCTTGGATTATTTTATGTTGAAGTCAGTTAAACAATTTTCATGGTTGGTTGGTTGGTTGGTTGGTTGGTTTTTTTATGGCATAACAACCCTTCTTGGATTATTTTATGTTGAAGTCAGTTAAACAATTTTCATGGTTGGTTGGTTGGTTGGTTGGTTGTTGTTGTTTTTTATGGCATAACAACCCTTCTTGGATTATGTTGAAGTCAGTTAAACAATTTTCGTGGTTGGTTGGTTGGTTTGTTTTACAGCATGTCAACCTTTATTGGGTTATTTGATGTCAAAGTCAATTTTTCATTTTTGTTTTTTGTCAAGCAATTATATTGGTACCCTGCCTTATGAGTGCCCCAACTTATGAGTTTTCCAAGTAATGAACTGTCACTCAGTCAATTTTTTGCTTAGTGCTTGAAAGCTAAAATTTGAGGTATGAGATACACTTCAGTAAATAAGTTCACTAAAAACATTTAGGTTTCCAAATTTATTACACCAAAGAAAATATTATTCATAAAAAAATCAAATTAATAGTGTATTAGTATTACTATTATGAAATCCCAGTAGATTTTTTTCTTGCAAGCTTTTTTTTATTTTGTAGTCATAAGTTCATTCCAGCCATTAAAACTGTTACCAAATGCACCACACCAAAAGGGTTAAAGATAATACATAGATAATGTTAGTACATGGAAACAAGGAAAGGTTTTGTGTTTTTGAGGATGTTTGCTTTGAAAAGGTCCATTGGTTGTTTGTGAAAGTTTCAGCAGAGTTCCTAACTTCCGTATTATTCTTCTAAGACAAAAAAAAACTAATTTTGGCACTCTTGTACTTTCTTGACAGTTTCACTTTGATTTTGATTTTGTTTTTACACCACAAATACTCCATTTATCTTGTTTAATCCCATACTTATAGAGGAATGTGTAGTGTTCTAAGCTATCAGTAGTTATAGCTCTTAGCTCAGCAGTCATGAAGGGATCTCCCTCTTAGACCTGCACATGCTAATATACACATATAAGTTACAGGCATCATCCTGGTCCCTTCATATCTAAGAAGAACCGTGTCAAATATTAGGGCACTCTTCAGCTAAGGGCACACTTGAACTTTCTCGACAGTTTCCCTTTGATTTTCTTTTTCTTTTTTTTCTTTTTTTTTAGCTGTGTTCAGTAAATTGTTATACCTTAAAAAATAAGGCCATAAAGCGATAGATGGGTTTGAAAAATGCTTTATTGTGAATCAACTATATCATCAAGAATTTCATTGAAAGTCTTTGTTTTTCAGAACATTCTATTGTACACTGGAGAAACTTAAATGAAGTTTGTGTCTTAAAAAGAACCCTAACCCTGGTGGGGCTGGTATGATTGTAAAGATTGATGAAAGCCTTTCTTGTAAAGTGAAAGTATCATAGGGATGATTGATAAAACAACATTGGGTTTTTGGATGGGATATGCCACAAAAAAAGACAAAATAAAAAGCAGTATGGCATTCAAGCAGTTATGCTAGATTGATATCTTTGGGAATTCTAGTGGCCAGTGAACAGTAAAGAAAGTAAGACTTTCAATCAAATTCTTAATGACTCACAATAAAGCATTTTTCAAATTCATCCATCACTATTTTCACCTAGAATATTTACCTTCATACTTATGTATGATTTTTTACCTTGACTCTTATTTTTACCTTGACTCTTATTTTTACTTTGACTCTTATTTTTACCTTGACTCTTTTTTTTTTTACTTTGACTCTTATTTTTACTTTGACTCTTATTTTTACCTTGACTCTTATTTTACTTTGACTGACTCTTTTTACTTTGACTCTTATTTTTCTTTGACTCTTATTTTTACTTTGACTCTTATTTTTACCTTGACTCTTATTTTTACTTTGACTCTTATTTTACCTTGACTCTTATTTTTACTTTGACTCTTATTTTTTTGACTCTTATTTTACCTTGACTCTTATTTTTACTTTGACTCTTGACTCTTATTTTTACTTGACTCTTATTTTTACCTTGACTCTTATTTTTACTTTGACTCTTATTTTTACTTGACTCTTATTTTTACTTTGACTCTTATTTTTACTTTGACTCTTATTTTTACCTTGACTCTTATTTTTACTTGACTCTTATTTTATTTTACCTTGACTCTTATTTGAGTCTTTTTTTTTTCCTTTTTAACCTAATTTATCCTTTTTAATTATTGATTCCCATATTATATTCATCTTTATATTTGGTCTTCTTAAGAGGTTACTATAGCTGAGGGCATATTGGCTGAAATGTTGTTTGGTTTGGTTTAGTTTTATGGCATATCAACCTCAGTGGGTCATCTAATGCCAATAAAGTTTTGAAATAAATCAATTCTTAATGGATAATACAATTTTTTTATAAATACATTTTTCTATTTAACCCATAGATGGGACCCTAACAGGTATTACCACTCCGGGTCAGAGTGGACCAGGGAGCAATGGTGATGAAGGGGTGTGAAATGTTGTGTATATAACATTAAAAATTAGGACAACAGTTTGAAAAATACAAATAATACAAATTATCAAGCCTCATCTCCAAAATTCAGTGAAATATTATTTTTTATGGTATAACAATTTATTGAACAGCGCTCCAAAAAGACAAAATGAAAGTGAAATGCTAGAGAAAGTTCAGGAGTGTTCTAATTTTTGACACCATTCTTTTTAGATATCAAGGGACCAGGATGTTGCCTGTAACTTATATGTATGTTAGATCTAGGAGGGAACTCCCTTCATGCCTGCTGATCTTAGAACATTACACATACCTCTATAAGTATGGAATACCAAGTTAATACAATATTCTTATTGATTCATTTTCTGTTACAATTGATAGTCAATACACAAAAAAAAACAGATGTTCCAATGAACAGCAGATGTGTGGGGATTAAAAAATAAAAATAAAATAAAACAAAATAAAATAAAACAAAATTAAATTAGATAAAAAAGATTAAAAAAACACAAATCTAGTAATCTCCCAGAAGCCCTCAGACAGGAAGAACCCTCTGGGCATGTGCAGAAAAAAGGACCCACTTCCTACCACCAACAAAATCTCTTGGTGATTCGAACTCAGACCTTTACTGGGGACAGATACTATGACTGGACAGGAAGAAATTTCCTCTCCATGAATAGGTATGAACCTAGAATAAAAGTTTAACCCTAAAAGTATCTGTCTTTTCATTTCTATATTCCATAATTTCCAGCTAGGACTGGTGCAGGAAGAAATCTCCTCTTCATGAATAGTGTTGTGGGATTGATAAGGATGTTGACCGCACGATGACCGCAGATAATAGTTTAAAATAGGAAGTTACTTTTTAATCACCCTGTATATTAAATAAGATTAATAGAGGTGTTTGTGGCGTAATGGTTATCATCGTAGGAAATGGACACGGTGAACTGGGTTCAAATCCTGGAGGAGCCTCTTTGCATTTCAGATTGCACTTATACCTTTGGGAAAGGTATGAATAATTATTCTACCTACCAGCTATGGATAAATAGTAGGGCAGACAAGGCTCTTTAACCTTAGTATGGCAACTGGTCTAGGAAAAGAAAAACTCTGAATTCCAACTCAACTTGACCTTGTGTCACATCCTGATCATGTGAAGGGGTTGGTAAATACACAAACAAGAGTTGATTTGTTTTTTGTTTTTTTTCTATTCAATAGCATATCAATCTTCCTGGTTATTTAATTCCAAAGATATCCTTGTAGAAGAACAGTAGTGGTACTATTTAACCCATAGCTGAGGGAATTAGGTGGTTTATACTTTTCCCAATGGTATAATTTGTTTACTACAATTTTGCAGAAGAGCATGTTAGCCACTATGCTACGGTGAACCCCCTCTCCCCGGTTCAGAGTTGTGCATTTTCCATCAACACACAAGGTTAAATTTTGGATATAGATTTCAAAAGCAGTTTGGCTTCCCCTATCTTTAAGATCAAAGTACACAATCTTCCTTGCCCCTATATAGACATGTGATAATGGTTACCGTCATAGGAAATGAACTTGGCAAGATGAGTTCAAATCCTAGATGAAGCTGTTACCATTTCACATAGTGCTAATACCCTTGGGAAAGGTACTAATCCAGTTATTTTCCCTTCACTTATGGGTAAATAGTTGGGCAGACTAGGATCTTTAACCTTGGTTGGGCAACCAGGGTTGGAGAAGGAAAACTCTGAAATCAAACCTGTTAAACTCTGCTTAAGAAAGTGACCTTATGTCACATCCTGCTCATGTGGAGGGTTGGTAAATATGTATATATCCTAGTTGGTTAACTAACTCCAGCTTATAAAATATGTATATTAAAGCAAAAAAAAAAATTTTTTTTAAAGTAAATTCATTATCATTCTATGAATTGTTTGGGGCTTTTGAGCACATTCTCTGTGTTTCTTTTATTGTTATTATTTACTAAGCTTTTCTTAGATATGGTACATGAGCCTCAGGCTGCTTTACAGATTAAGTGGTCACCCATCTAAGTTCTGAACAGGCTTATAGCTGCTTAACTTTCATGATCTGAATGAATTATATTATTGTAGTGACGAGTCGAACTTACCTGACTCAAAGCTTCCTAGGTGTCTGGCCTGCAAAATGAGAAATGGCGGAAGAAGGAATGTGATTGGGGCAGTACGCCATTGTACCCACTCTGAGTAAGAAGTGTCAAGAAGTTGGAGGGGGCAGAGTGGACTTTTTATGGAAGTTGCAAGGCATTATGGGTGACTACCCATAGTGCATTGCAACTTTTGTTTGACTATAAAAGGGACCCATTTTTGCCAGAATGGTGCATTGCATTTTTGTTCTTCAGTAACAGAGTGTCCACGAAGAAGAGAAAGAGAAAGAGAAAGAGAAAGAGAAGCTGGTGAACGATTTAAGCTATTTTGGCTAAACTCGAAATTTACCATAGACAAAATGTTTGACTACTGGTTAATTCCGGAGTTTGGTGAGTCTCCTTCTGACGAACCCGTCATCCAATGGATTCAGCGCGTTGAAATGATTTGCAACCTTTGCAGGAGAATGGATGTCGAGCTGACACTACCATTGCGCCTGCAAGGTGCTGCCCTCGCTGTGTACCAACAATTGAACAAGGAGAGAAGGCCAATTTTCAGTACATAAAGCAGGCTCTTATAGCCGCCTACGCCCCTGACTCGTTCAGTGCGTATGATCAATTTGTGGCGCGGCGACTCTGAGGAGACGGTAAATGAGTATTTGGCGGATTTACAACAACTGGATCAGCTTGTCGGGGAGCGACGAATGATCTGTGCATTTGTTGCTGGTCTGCCGCAGCACGTACATTGGTTACTGCGAGCGTCATCACACATGGATGATATGACAATGGGTGAGCTCGTGGACCGGGTATGGGCCATTATGACAGACACTGAGCAGCCCAAAGAAATCATTGCTGCCGCTCAACCTACCCTCGTACCAGCTGGGATCCGAAAGAACAAAATTGTTTGCTATCCTGTCCCAACCACTTGTCCAGGGATTGCTTACTAGGATGCTCAGGCGCAGCCTCTGAATGACCATCTCAGTTGCCCCAGACGGTTTGATGTTTCCGGTGTAAAAAGACCGGCCATATTGCTTCGGAGTGTCTGGGAAATGCTGCGGGGGAGAAGTGATCAGCATCAGCTTGTTTCCCAGGGAAAAGAGGAATGAGGCGCTGCCAACAGTCAATGTACATGTTAACGGGAGGAAATGTACAGCCCTAGTAGATACTGGATGTACGCGGACACTGGTCAGCAGATTTGTGTGCATGCCTGGAGCTCGGACAAGCTAGGGTGCTAACAGCGGATGGAAAAATATTGAAGTGCTGCGGGCAAAGCCGAATTCAGCTCTGTGTAAATAGCACTGAGCCTGTATACATTGATGCCCTAGTTGTAAATACGTGGTTGTTGGGGGTTTCACCTCATACTGGGGAATGACGCCATCAGAGCTTTTGGTGGCATGACCATCACACAAGCTGGAACAGTGAGCTTTGGTGGATGAAAGGTGAATGTATGCACAGCGATCCAACTTGATGAGCCGGATTTCCATGTGGATTACGACGAAAGACAGAATCGTTGGATTGCTAAATAGAAATGGTCTGGGGGACGAGCTCCAGAGCTTCTGTGCAATAAGGTACCGGAGTACCAAGTTCCCAAACATGCCAGAAAGAGCTACGAGGCTGAACTTCATAATTGGATAGAGAATGGCTGGTTGCTGCCCTACCCCGAAGAGAAACTTGGTCCACCTAAAGGACTGGTTCCGCTAATGGCCGTGATTCAGCACAATAAGCGTAAAGTGCGTCCGGTCATGGACTACAGGGAGCTGAATGAGTATGTCGACGCATTTACGGCTAATACTGATGTGTGCGTGGCCACGTTGAGGGAATGGCATAAGAAAGGTGTGAATGTGTGCTTGATTTGAAACGAGCATATCTTCAAGTTTGCATTGACGAATCTTTGTGGCCATATCAGACTGTGATATTCAGGGGGCAAAGGTATTGCCTCACCTGGCTGGGTTTTGGCCTCAATGTGGCACCTCTCATCATGAAATCTATTGTCGAAGCCGTTATGTCCTGAGACCCAACCATCAAGAGCGCCACATCAACGTACATCAACGACATTTTCATCAATGAAGATCTAGTTTCGACAGCTCGGGTAAGGACGCACCTGTCCGAGTATGGCTTAATTTGCAAGGATCCAGAGTGACTGCAGGATGGTGCCAAAGTCCTTGGTCTGCAGGTCTGGGGGGAAAATGGTATCCTCCGTTGGAAGCAGGGAAGTGAAGTTCCCTATGTCCCCCAGATTATTACTCGTCGAAACACATTTTCCCTGTGCGGGAGACTTGTGGGTCATTTTCCTGTCTATGGCTGGCTCAGAGTGGCTGCTGGATTCATCAAGCGTCGGGCAAATGCTGTATCCGACAGTTGGGATACTGCGCTTACTGATCCTCTGCTGGAGATGATGATACAAGACACAGTTACCTGGGTTAAGCGGAATGATCCAGTTAAGGGAGAGTTGTGCACCGCCAGCCTGGAGATGGATTTGTGGGTTGACACAAGCTCGCTTGCTACGGGGTGTCATTGGAAGACAACGGATCTGTGATCGAAGATGCGTGCTGGCTGCACCCAGACAATGACTCCCAGCATATTAATTTGGCCGAGCTCGATGCGGTGGTGAAGGGTGTCAACCTTGCCCTTCAATGGCAGGCCAAAGTGTTTCACCTAAAAACGGACTCATTATGTACATACCATTGGCTCAAGAACAGTTTGAGTGGAAGGTCAAAGGTATGAACGAAAGCGGCTGCAGAGATGCTGGTTAGGAGGAGGCTCTACACACTCTCGCATCTGATTGAAGAGTATGAGCTGACTGTTGATGTGACGCTGGTAAGGTCAGAGCAGAACTGAGCTGACGAACTGACGAGAGTGCCACAACAATGGTTTAAGGCCATAAAAAAAGGGAATGAGATGGTGCAGGATGTTTGTACTGCTGTTGCGTCTCCAATGCGCATACGTGCCGTCTGGAAACGGAATCGTTGAACGGTGTCACAGGACGATAAAAACAATTGCGGCCAGGAAACAGTGCACCATACAGGAAGCTGTGTACTGGCATAATATAACACCCAAGGATGATGTTTCGTCTTCTTCAGCACCAGCCAATCGGATACACAACTACCATGTCAGGGTCAAGGGGATTGATGCCGTCCTCCCACCCGAATCGCAACATGAACAAAGGACGTACAAAGTAGGGGACTATGTTTGGGTCAGGGTCCCGAACAGCAGATGCACCACACGATTCAAAGTAGGTCATGTGACCGGGGTCAACAGTCAGCAATCTGTAGTAATTGATGGCAGAGTGGATTTTTTATGGAGGCTGCAAGGCATTATGGGTGACTATTGCAACTTTTGTTTGACTATAAAAGCGACCCATTTTTGCCAGAACGGTGCATTGTATTTTTGTTCTTCAGTAACAGAGTGTCTAGGAAGAAGAGAAAGAGAAAGAGAAAGAGAAAGAGAAAGAGGAGTTGGTGAACGATTTAGTTATTTACTAAGCTTTTCTTAGATATGACACACAGGCTGATTACAATACCTGCTGTTGCTTAATTGGTCACCCATCTAAATATTGGACAAGCTCAGCACTGCTTAACTTCAGTGATCTAGTGGGAATTAGTCCTTTCAGCTTCGTTTGACTGTGAGTCTTTTGAATTCAGAGTTGTTATTTACTAATTTTGCTTAGATATGGTACACTGGTCTCAGGTTGCTTACAGTATCTGCTATTGCTTAAGTGGTCACTCATCTAAGCATTGAACAGGCTCATTGCTGCTTAACTTTGGTAATCTAATGGGAACTCGTGCTTTCAGTGTGATGTTACTGTAAGTTATTGTTACTATAATATTTCAACCAATCCATTGTACAACATTCTTTAGTTGTACACTTTTTAAGGAAACAGAGGAGTCTTTAATTTTGATTTTTCGGACTGTTGTCCTCTTTATTGTTGTATGTATAAACACAATGTTTCAGACGCTGTATCCTCCTTCTTCCTCAGGTGTTCTCTGTGTATCTGAGCAGCGTAATGACCCAACCTGGAAAATCCTTTTTAATAGTTTTACTGTTGTAATTGGGTTGTCACTATGCTTGGATACACAGGGAACACCTGAGGGAGGCCGGAGAATACATCGGCCGAAATGTTGTGATCTTACATACCGCAATAAAGATGAGGACAACAGTCCAAAATTTTCATTGTTATTTGTACAACGTTTCGGCCGATATACCCTCCGGCCTTCTTCAGGTATTTCTTGTCGGACTCGAGAACCTTCTCGGACTCGGGAACCTTCTTTTCGAACTTGGGAACTTTCCAAGTCCGACAAGAAATACCTGAAGAAGGCCGGAGGGTATATCAGCCGAAACGTTGTACAAATAACAATGAAGATGGGGACATTAGTCCGAATAACACTAATAATACTAATCTTCAAGCCTCATCTCAAACATTCAGAGAAATAACAATCCAAAACATCAAAATTATTCACATCAAGCCTCATGTCAAAAATACAGACAAATAATAGAAGAGTCTTTATTTTAAAGAAAATAAATTTTGAGAAAATATATAATGCCAACTTTTTTTTTCTGTGGTAACAATAAAACCAACGCAAAGGAATGAGTTGAATAAACCGAACGACTCTTGAAATAAAGGATTTTGTTTGTCAAAAGGACATCAGCATCAAATTTGTTTCAATTTCTATGTCCTATATTCAAAAGCAAACAATATGCACGTTTTGTTGTTATTGACCTTCCGTAGCAACAAAGAAGAAACCGTTTGCGCTTCACTCCCTTGCATCTGGCGAGGTGGCATTTTAGTTATAAGTTCACATAAAGAAGATCGCTGTGTCACGTTGACAACAACGAGGAATTTTGTAGGATTTTTTTTTTTAGCAAGATGCAGCCAGTTTAAAGTTATTTGTCTTTTAATTTAAAAGAGGCAGACATCTCCAACTGTGTCTGGTCTTAGGAAAATTTGTATATTTTTTGCGTTGAAATAGATGAATGACTTTTCTAGAACCAGTCGAAAGAAGCGTGGATGGATGGAGACATAGTAATTCGTTTTATGAATGGGAACTAAAAACTGTTTTAATATTTTTATTGGATGTTTAAAGTTAAATTGACATTTATGCACGATGCTTCTAATGTTGTTTGCTTTGGAAAAATACAGTACTATTTAATTTTTGAAAAAAACCCGGTTTAAAAAAAAAAGGACCATAAAAAAAATTGTACACAATTTCCTCGAGGGATATCAAACATTTTTTTTAACAAAACGAGATATACGAAAAAGAAATTCCTCTGATCTGGTAAGTAAAATATTTTTATTTATTTAATTTCTTTTATTTTTGTTTGTTTATCTTTTTTTGTGGTTTATATATGTATAAATATATAAAAGCACAAAAAAATAAATAAAAAGAATCAACTGACATTGAGTTTTTGTTTTATACTTTTTTAAAATGCTGTTTTTAAGAAAAAAGTTTATAAAGAATTTATTTATTTTAAAATTAAAAGGTTTTAATTTAATTTTTATAACAGTTATTATATGAAAAATGTATTTTAAAAATTCGATTTTTAAAACGTATCTTTTTATTTGATTTTTTATTTATTTGTCGTAAAATTTAAGACTTAAAAAAATCTATATAAGAAATATTTTTATTTTCTGGCAAATAATTGACAAAAAACAAAATTGATCAAACCAAAAATATTTGAGGGAGCATTTATTATATAACCAGAACGAACATTAATAACAAGATTAATTTTGCTGTGTTTTTATGAAATAATAATAAAAAATAATCTTTTTTTTTTTTAAAGAAGACTGCAACAAAAGTCACCGAAATAGAATATAAAACATAGATTTATTTATCTAACACATTTATACACTTAAAATGACATTAAATACTTAACACAAGTTGTGCTATGTCTGTTTTGTTTACAGTTGACTTCTATATTTTTTTTACTATGCCTCACATTGCGAGTATGTTCTTAAAGCAACAAAGCTTTTTACTTTTGTCTAAAAGAACTTTATAAACAGTTTGATTTTTTTTTCGTGATTATAAAAAAGATGCTGTCTAATCGTAATGTGAAAATATAATAATATATTTTGAAAAATATCATCGACTAAAACCTAAGTTATTTTTACGTGTTACTGTTGTGTTAAAAGGGTTTAGATAAACATAATTATTTGGCTTCTTAAAAAAAAAAGGTGTCTGAATTTGTGATTGAATTTTCTCAGAAATTTACTCATATTCAAATAACATTCATTCATTATTTTTTGTTAATTTTATCTATCTAAAAATCACTGATATTTAATGCAAACTTTAGGTTTAAAAAATTGAAATAAAGAAATCTACACAAAAAGTACATTACATTTTTTATTAAAAATCCGCATTTGTACAGAACTAATTTTGGTACCATGATTGTAATGTATAGTCCACGTACCAACCAATCAAGTCTACCCGTAAATTTCGACGTAAAAAGTCTTTTATCGATAAAATTCTGTGATTTTCCATGCAACCTGCCCCCCCCCCCCAAAAAAAAACCCATTCTTTTTTATTCTAATAACATCAAAACTCTCAAGAAACGAAAGTGAAATTAGAAATTTAAAGTTTTTTTTATGTTGAAAAAGTTTTAAGGGTTCAACAATATTTTAACTATTTTTACCAATAGTTCTACAAAATAAATTCATTAATTGTCATATTTTCATTAATTATTTATCAATCTATTTTTTATTCATCAATTTAATTTTTTTCAATTCTTAATTAATTCAGATAATTTTTAAAATGTGTTTAGCCGACACCATCGTTAGGTAATCCAAAGCCAAACTTTTTAAAACCTTATTTTCCCGATGCAGGTATCATTGGGGAACGAAAAAAAGTTTTGGTAAACTGACTCGGCTTTGGCCCATTTACCAAAACTCTTCTCGTTCCCCAATGATACCTGCATCATAAAGATAAGGTTATTAAAATAAGTTCAGCTTCAGGGTTACCCTTACTGGGCTTTTAACATGGACTGTGTGGTTCTTCCAAAATCCAACCAAGTATTTTTTTTTTTTTTTTTTTTTTTTTTTTTTGTTAAACATTCAATTCAAATCTACTAGATTTACTTTTTGAAAACTTAAAAAAAAAAAAAAAATGAAATATTTATTTATCCCAAGTGAGTTGATTGTAAAAAAAAATAGTTCACACGTGATGCCATAAAAAAAAATGTGCCAAGTAGAGAGATGACTCAACAATCAAAATAAGTAAATAAATAAATAAATAAATAACAGATTTTACAAGCTTTTTAGAACTTTTAAATGTGAGGTAACGTTAAACAAATAAAACATTAACTCAAGTTTCAATATAGTTATTTACTTAAATTAGATGTAGCACAAGGCCAAAAGTATAGAGCACCCAGTAATAACCGAATTTACTACCAATAGCCTGATAATCAAACTTGCTAACCATTGCACCACACGAGGTGCCCGACTTTAGTTCAATATAGATTTAAATTGAAACAAAATTGTTTTATTTATAATTAAAAAAAAAAATCATAGAAATGAAAAAAAAAAAAATTTTTAACGTATTGTTTTTTTTTTTAATTTTATGATTCTATTTTTTTTTTTTTAAATTAAAGAAATATATTCAGTACTTTGATATTTTTATAGAATAAAATAAAACAATTTTCATCACTTTTAAAAGAAATTTAATTTTTAAAGATTTCATCGTCTTTCTTTTTTCTCTCTTTTCCAAGACGCTTCTCTTAATTCTGGTATTTTTTTATAATGTCACTTGTGTGGTGACAGTGCTATTATTAGTTTCATTTAGACTAAAAATAGGATTAGTTGATTTAAATAAAAAAACAAAAAACAAACTCCTGGCCATAATTCTTTTGTAAATTATCGATTTTAACATAAAAATGTGTTTTTCTTTATTTTTTTTTCTAAGAAAGACATTTAATTATTTTTTTTCTTCTTTCTTTGTCTCTTAATTTAGACACAATTTTATAATTAATCAATTAATATTTAAAAAGTTTAAAGTAATTAAATTTTAGAATCCTTTCTAATAATTAATAAAAGGTGATAATTAGAGAATAGAGTGATTGTCATAAAATTAAGTTCATGTTTAGAGGACCGTACTAAAAATAAGCTTCCTAAAAAAAACGTTTTGGGGAAGCTTCTACGCCAATATAGAATATTATCGATAAAACCGAAAATGGTACCGGTCATTGACCGTACCCTCATTGATGTCTTTGATCTTCTTGAACGATCAATGAATGACCGACAACATTTTTTTTAACGTCATTGATAAATTATTCAATTTTATCAAATTTTAAAAGTACACGAATAGATTGCTGTCTCGGGTTTTCATTTTTTAAACTTTTATTTTATTGTATTTTTTTTTATTCATTTATCTTAAAATTAAAAAAAAATTTTTTTATTTTTTTTTTTATTGAACAAGTGTTACTACACTGCTAATTTGCTCCAAGGCTCGAACCTGAATCAGCTGATTCAAACCGCGATTCTTTTTTATCTTAACGTAATCAACGCAGTTGTTGCGGTAGTAGTATTTTTTTTTAACGTTCTTCAATTTTTTCCTTCTCTCTCTCTTTTTTTTTTTTTTTTTTTAAACTTCAAAACGAAATTATTAAATAAAAATCCCATTGTTTACAATTTGGAAAAATACTGCATATCTATTTGTTGTTTTTCACTCTTCTTTAGAATAGAAAGTTCATTTATTTCTACGAATTAAAAATGACGTTGTCCGATTTCTCCTCAAAGACCTTGACGGCGGTCGTGACACTTTCAAATAAATGTCTCTTTTTTTCTTTTTTTTTTAAATGTCGGTATATGAAATAAATATTAGAAAGTACATTGTTAATTACTTAAATAACAGACCAATAAATTGTTAGTCTAATCTTCGTTTTCTTGTGTGTAGGTGTGAAATGACACTCAACAAACACTTTACCCTTTCTTTCTTTTCTTCTTCTTCCGCATTCACGACAAGAAAGTGGTCAAGTTTGAAAATAAAACCAAAAACACAAAAACAAAACAAAAAAAATCATTTATTCACTTTTAACTTTGTCGGTCTTAAAAAAATATAGTTTATTTGATCAACAGAAACTAACGACTCATTCGAAATGAAGAAAACAATGCTGAAGTCGCTAAATATAATTATTTATTTTCCTCCTGATAATTGAGCCGGGATTTCTTCTGGCAACTTCAGAAGCGAAGAAAAATATTTGCCGTCTTAAATTAAATGAAAAGTTTTAATAACATTTTGAACCGATTATTATTATATTAATCATTAGATTGACAATTAAATCAAATTTAAACCAAAACAAACTGCGACGTGTCACCGTTTAGTAATGGTTAATGAGCTGTAGACTAGACTGTTAATAAGTATGTATTTACCCAACCCCGCCTCCACTGTCAGGATGACATAGGGTCAATTTTTAAGTGAAGTAAAGCTAGTTTAAGGGTCCAGTTTAGCTCAGCCAGTAGAGCACTCGCCAAAGAATCGCAAGGTTCCTGGTTCGATACCAGTCACTACCAACTCAGCATATGAATAGCACAGATGGGGTAATCTGATCTGTATGATAGTGGGGAGCTGACGGTAGGTGTAGCGTCCACCATTAGTGCTAGAAAAAGGGGGATAGACCCCCTTGCTGTTCGGCTAATACCGACAATAAGCCACTCTGCAAACTTTAAAGCTGGTTTAAATTCAGTTTTCCTTTTACTAGATTGGTTGCTTAACCAAGGCTAAAGAACCCATTCTGCCCTACCATTTACCCATAGTTGAGAAGAGAAGATATGGATTCATGCCTTTCCTGTTATGTGATGAATTCGATCCTTACTGGGTGTCCTATCCTTGGAGACCTTTTGCTTGACTATGCTATTTTAAAGTTAAGTTCTGTTATTTCAAATTCAACTGGCTTTGTCACTTTGTAAAAAAAAATTCCATGATTGGTGATAAATAGATTATAAACAAAATTGATTTATCATTTTACAATTCCCATGGGATATGAATGGATATTTATTTGGATTATTCGGACTATTGACCTCATCTTTGTTATATACACAACGTTTCAGCCGATGTACCTCCGTCCTTCTTCAGTCGATGTACCCTCCGTCCTTCTTCAGCCGATGTACCCTCCGTCCTTCTTCAGTCGATGTACCCTCCGTCCTTCTTCAGTCGATGTACCCTCCGTCCTTCTTCAGCCGATGTACCCTCCGTCCTTCTTCAGTCGTCCTTCTTCAGTCGATGTACCCTCCGTCTTCCCCTCCGTCCTTCTTCAGCCGATGTACCCTCCGTCCTTCTTCAGTCGATGTACCCCCGTCCTTAAGTCGATGTACCCTCCGTCCTTCTTCAGTCGATGTACCCTCCGTCCTTCTTCAGTCCCCTCCGTCCTTCTTCAGCCGATGTACCCTCCGTCCTTCTTCAGCCGATGTACCCTCCGTCCTTCTTCAGCCGTTTCCTGTCGAACTTGGGAGCCTTCACGGAACTTCGAACCAAACTCTTTATTCAATCCACAGGGGTAGACTGTTCTCATTATTAACTATGACCGGGTACAAGTGTTAAGCTGTGTTAATTATTCTATGTTATTATCACCCTTGGCCAGGCTTGAACCTGCAACCTACAGATGATTGTCATTTAGAATTGTATTAACTCAACCCTTATATCCGTTGGGCCGTGTGTACAAATTATCAAGCCTCATTTTTAAAAAATCAGACAAACAGATATTCATTTATTTATTTATTTATTTGCTTGTTGTTGACAATATCAATAACATAAAATGCATTAGATTATTACTACTACATTAAACATTTGCTATTTTTATTCATTTGTCTCCATGTTCTAATTAGATATCCCTTTTATCTGGGACTGTAGAATACCAACTGCACCTCTGCAGAGAGTAAGAACCCCCCACCACCAATGGGGCCACCTGTTGGCTGTGACCTGTGATGCTTAAGGATGGAATCCTCATAGATGAGCAGTTTGACATGCAACACTCCACTTAGGCCCTTACTTTAGGCTGATGGGCAGTTGGCTGTTGACTCTTCAATCAGTCGGCTAGTCATGCCAAGCCCTAGCACCTATATGATTGCCTCAACCCAATTGCCCTTATGGCAACCCCTTTTATTATATGCGCTAGAAGGCAGTGACTGAGGGTCTTAACATCCTGTGCCTAATGATGAGGTTCCAGCTTTGGAGATTGTGGAGTACCCCATTGTTACAATTACTCCCAGCCCCACCTGACCCGGAGTGGTAGTACCTTTTAGGGTCCCATCCATGGGTTAAATGGATCAAAAATAAGTTTACAAAAAATGTGTTTTAAAAAAATTGAATGCCCAACAAGAATAACTAAAACAAAACATCTCCAGCATAAAATAACCCAACAAGGGTTGACATGCCGTAAAATCTAACCAACCAACCTAATTAGATTTTGTCAGTTTAACTTTCAAACTACACTTTGGTATTTGTTTAGTTGATGAAAAATACTATAGTGACATGGGTCAGTAGTTCAAGTCCAGGTCCAGGTAGAATATCAAGATTTCGAAAATGCTGATTTTCAAGTCAGGCAGACTGTCTCCACTTTTTGTTATTAGCCCTACACAATCTTCCTTTCTTTTTTTTTTTAAATTCTATACATCTGCCCATTCATCTCTGTGCTAAGAAATTTCTTCAATAATAAAGTAAAGTAAAGTCGTCGGGGTGGTCTAAAGTCGGTATCAACCAGACAGCGAGGGAGTCTATTCCCTTTTCACTAGCGCTAGACCAAGGAGATTGTTTTGACGTCTGAGGTGGAGGGCCACACCTATTATCATCTCATCACTTTACCGCACAGATCCCTGTGCTACTCATACGCTGAGTTGGTGAGGGTCAGTATTGAATCCAGAACCTTGTGGTTCCGAGTTGGACGCTTTACCAACTGAGCTAAACCAGCCCTTTTTCTTCAGTAATAATGCACTGTAATTTTTGCAAAGTTAGTATTTACAATTTTTGGTCATTCTCGTTATAGATTTTTTTGTGTAACATAATAAAAGAATGAAAATGTTGGGTTTTATTTTTAACTCTTTGCCTACCAAATTTCCCTGGTATTTTTTACTTGTATGATGGAATATTTCAAAGTTCACTATCTATTCACCTTAGAATTCATTTTATTCAAATAAAGTCCTATTATTATTGTAATCCAAGTACTTCTGCTCAAAATTATAATGAACTAACCATCAGTTTTTTTTTATGCTTTGCTTGGGTGTGGTGGGAGAGCTGCTATTGAGCAGTTTAAAGTAAGCAAAGACCATATCCTGTGTATCATGTTAAACTATCTGATGGTGAAATTCCAATTCTGAAGTTCTGGGGAATGTGGAGTACCCTTTCAGTACCATTACTCCCATATCCACTCTGACCCGAGTGGTAGTATCTGTTAGGGTTTGAAAATGTTTAATACCCATTAAGAATGAATAAAACAAAACATGTTCGGCATAAAATAACCCAACAAGGGTTGACATGCCGTAAAATCCAATCAAACATTTCAACCCCTTCAATAGAAAGACCTATACTAAAAATTTAGTTTTCTACTTCCCCCACCCTAAAACAATGTTCATTTTAAAATGTTTTAAAAAATTTTGTCCTTTATTTTATTTAAAAAAAAAATAACAGAAACAAATTTGTAAAACTGGCATCAAAATTGAGTAACTCTATTTAAAAAAATTTTTTTTATCGGCTGGTCATGTCAAGCCCTAGCACCTATATGATTGCCCCAACCCTATTGCCCTTATGGCAAGCCCAACCCTTTTTATCATGTGGGTGCTAGAAGGTGGTGGCCAAGGGTCAAGTCATGGGAATGATGTTAAACTCTATCTGATGGTGAGGTTCCATTTCTGGAGGTATGGGGAATGTGGAGCACCCCTTCATCATCATTGCTCCCTGGTCCATTCTGACCCGGAGTGGTAGTACCTGTTAGGGTCCCATCTATGGGTTAAATAGAAAAATGTGTTTATTAAAAAAAAAATGAGTATCCATTAAGAATTTTATTTCAAAACTTTATAGGCATTAAATGACCCACTGAGGTTGATATGCCACAAAACCAAACCTAACCAAACCTATTTTTTAAAAATTTTAAGCAATTCTTGATACACAATCAATTCTCAAGGGAAAAGTTTTTAGTTACTTTGCAAATCATATTCATTTCTTCATATTCATTTCTTTCGGACTGAATTTCTTTTAAAATTTCTTAAATTACTAGGTAACTCAAATTTCAGTTTTGTTGGCCATGTGTGGCAACCGTGTTGCTTAAGGATGGAACCCTGGTGACTGAGCAGTCCATGTCGTGCAACACTCCACTTTGGTCCTTACTTAGGCTAGACAGGTTTTTGGAGAGGTCCCCTCGATCAATCAGCTGATCAGGTCAAGCCCTAGCATCTAATGATTGTCCTAACCTTATTGCCCCTATGGCAAGCCCCAACCCTTTTCCTCATATATGCGCTAGAAGTCGGTGGCTAAAGGTCTTATTGTCCTGGGTATGACATTAAACTCTATGTGATAGTGAAATTCCAGTTCTGGAGCTCTGGGGAAATTGGAGTACCACTTCATCACCATTGCTCCCTGGTCCACCCTGACCTGGAGTGATAGTACCTGTTAGGGTCCCAATCTATGGGTTGAATAGAACAAGATGAGTTTTAAAAAAATTGTGTTCCCATCAAGAATGAATAAAACAAAATGTCTTTGGCATAAAATAACCCAACAAAGGTTGACATGCTGTAAAACCAATCAATTCTCCAGAGGAAAAGTTTTTAATTACTTTGCAAATCATATTCATTTCTTCCAGACTGAATTTCTTAAAATTTGACCAATTACTAAGGTAACTCAAATTTCAATTTGAAACATATGTGAAATAATTTTTGTACCCCTTCATACAACGATAGGCGTTACATTGTGGTGTAATGGTTAACAAGCTAGTTTCGCAGATCAATTATTACTGAATAGTGAGTTCAATCCTCACTGCCTCATAAAAAATCACCTTGTAAAAAATCCCTTGTGTTAATCTAAATTGGTGGGAGGCCAGAAAATGTTTTTTTTCTATTTTCCTTTCTTTTCATTCAACTACAAGGTTTTTGGGGGGTTTTTTTTGGGTTTTTTTTTTGTCGTATTTATCAGATAACATAGAATCTTTTATTTTTGAATCTTAAGTTTTTATTAAATAATTTTGTCACTTATGACTTTTAAATTAAAAAAAGAACAACAAAGTTAATCATTCGTCAAACATTCAGTTGGGCAAATCTTGAACTTTTTATTTTTGTTTTAACAATTGAAGATGGGTTAACATTTCTTAAATTGAAAGACTTACAAGGGTTGATGGAAAAGTTCATGGGCTGACAAAGATAATCTCATGGAATGTGACCAAATGAAGTTTATTTTACAGCATAGTCCTCCTTGCAGTCCACACACTTCTTCCATCAGTGTTACAGTGCTTGGACCCCATTGATAAAAAAAAAGAAGTAATCTGCAGCAGATATAATAACATCATCATTATGAAACCTTCAATCCATCCATACATAAGACATCTTAGTTTTTGAGTAGAAAATCATTTTCAGTTTCACCGGTGTTGGGGGGGGGGTTTACTTTCACTTTCAGATAAGAAATTCATATCAGTCAAGCATTGAGACATTCATTTTGTTCTTTTGTTTTCCAACGCAAAATACTTCTTTGCTATCTATATTTTTAAGTAATTAACATTAAGTGTTGGTTGGTTGGATTTTACAGCATGTCAACCTTTGTTGGGTTATTTTATGCTGAAGACGTTTTGTTTTATTCATTCTTGATGTGTACTCAATTTTTAAATTTTTTTTAAACCAATTTTTTAAACTCATTTTTTTTCTATTTAACCCATAGATGGGACCCTAACAGGTACTACCAGTCAGAGTGGTCTTGGGAGTAATGGTGATGAAGAGGTACTCCACATTCCCCAGAGCTCCTGAATTGGAACTTCACCATCAGAATTTAATGTCATACCCAGGACATTAAGACTCTGACACCGCCTTCTAGCACATATATGATAAAAAGGGTTTGGGGGTTGCCATAAGGGCAATAGGGTTGGAACAATGATATAAGTGCTAGGGCTTGACATAACCAGCCGATTGATTGGAAGGGGCCTCTATGACGCCCTGTTTGGCCTACGTAAGGACCAAAGTGGGGTGTTGCATGTCATGCACTGCCCAGCCAGAGTTCCATCCTTAAGTATCATGGGTTGCCACCCACATTCAACAAGTGGCCGCATTGGGGGTGGGGGGTCTTACCCCCTCTACAGAGGTGCATTCGGTGCATTCTAAAGCCCATAAAAAGTGTAATATCAACTCATTTCAACCATTCGATAAATAAATAAATAAATAAACACCTTGTTGATGGGATTTAGAATATGCTGACTGTATCCCCTGCAGAGGATTAAGACCCCCCCCCCCCAAAAAAAAAGAGATGTCCTAAGTATGAACTAAACTGCATCTAATGGTGAGGCTTTAGATCTGGACCTCAGGGAAGTGTGGAGTAGCCCTTCATTGCCATTACTCTCAGGTCCACTCCTACCGAGAGTGTAAGTACCTGTTAGGGTCCCATCTATGAGTCAAGTAGATCTGTTTAAAAATGATTTGTATTAGACAGGAATAATTGATGCCATATAACTGTGTGTAAATTATTTGTTTTAAGAATAGTTACTTGAAGTTATAATTGTTTACTAAGAATTATTATTTAACTTCTTGCTAGTTTTTCACACCAGTGTTAACTGGTCTTTCACTAGAGTCTGAGTGGCAATAAGTCTTTTCAGGTCTGCAGGACTTTTCTGAGTATTCTAGCCAATATTGATAATGCTGTTGTCTGGATGGTCTCAATTCTTCCTTTGATTTCCAATTCCTCTAGCCTGTTTTCTAAACTCTTGGGGCACCAAATGGTATCACTTTCACCCTCATATTCCACAGTTTTTTTTCAATTCTCTGGTAAGGTTCAGGTATTTGTCTATCTTTTCGTTTTCCTTCATCTTCACCTTGTGATCTGCTGGGACTGCAAAATCTACCAGTTGACAAGTTCTCTTTTTCTTGTTAATCAATACCAGGTGTGGTCTTTTGGCTGAGATAAAGCGACCCGTCTTTATCTTAAAGTCCCAGAGAATTTTATGCATTGCATTCTAAAAAAACAGATTCAGTTTTATGCATCTACCATTTTGTTGTATGATCAAAATTGAGTTTCTTGCACAATTCCCAGTGGATCACCTTTCCAACCCAATCGTGCCTAGCTGACTGCATATTGATCAATACTTTTACTCGTCTACCCTCATTTTTCTAAAATAGTTATTTTCTAATTTTGTTACTAATAAACTTTTTAAAAAATTAGCTATGGCAGTGGAAATATTTTCTAAATTTGTAAAAAAAAAATTTTTTGGTGAGTTCATGTGTTTTGAAAAGGAAGGAGGCATCTCAGTACTCGACGATAAGCCTCTAAAGCCAGTAGAACAATTCACGTACCTAGGTAGTAATATCTTATCCACAGAAAGTGACATTAATGCATGCATAGGGAAGGCATAGTCTGCTAAAAACAGACTATCAGGTATATGGAAATTCAATCTCATTCTTCTGAGCTGTAGTTGTACCAGTGCTACTGTATGGCTGCACCACTTGGACCCTAATGAAATGCCTAGAGAATAAGCTAGATTGGAGCTGTACAAGAATGCTGCATGCGACCTTAAAGAAATCGTGCAAACAACATCCCACAAGAAGGCAGCTGTACAGCCACTTGCTTCCTATCACACAAACCATCCAGGTGAGATGAAAAATATATGCTGGGCACAGCTGGAGAAGCAAGGATTAACTCATAAGTGACATTCATCTGTGGAAGCTAGCACATGGGCATGCCAGTGGGGGCCATCCAGCAAAGACTTGTATTAACCAGTTCTACGTGGATACTGGATGATGTGCAGAGGACCTGCTGGGGCGGCAATGAATGATAGGGATGATTGGCAAGAGATTGACATGGATATCTATGCTACTAGCACGACATGATCATGATGAATCTGTATGCTGTACATTGTGTAAATAAAGAAGGGATTGTCTATGGTCAGGAATTGATACAAACAATACTGATAGTGACAAAGGCTTATTTATGCATAAAATAAGTAGTAAGTAGGTGGGGTGGCCTATTGTCGGTATCAGCCGGACAGGGAGAGAGAGAGTATATCCCCCTTTCCTATTGTTAGACTAGGGAGATTGTTTTTTGCTGAGGTGGAGCACCACACATACCATCAGCTCCCCACTTTACTGCACATATCAGGATCTGTGCGTCTCATCCGCTGGGACCGGTATTGAACTCAGAACCTTGCAATTCCAAGGCAGGCGCTCTACCGACTGAGCTAACTATGCTATAAAATACACGCTTGAAAAGAAAAAAAATTGTGGAATTTTTATTATTAACTTTATAGCACTAACGTTAAAAATATTTTTTTTTTTAAATTAAAAATGAGTCGTTTATTCATCTATTTAATTTTATTTTCTATAATAGATCTTTTCTTGCAACATTTCCTCGAATTAATTGACTTGTCTATTTCCTGGAAAGTATTTATCAAGTTAATTATGTTTAAGGGACTTAAATAGTCTTTCTTTACTTGATAACAAGTATTAACGATTTTAACTTTTATGCTATGGGGTAAATAATCACTAGGTACCTTAAGTGCGCTTTTTTGTTAGTACCGCCTCTTGATTTACTTGTATTTTGCCTACTACTTACTATTACTACTACTACTACTACTAGTAGTAGTCTAATCTCGCCCAGCTGTTTTTATATGCTTTAAAACTCGGTTAAAAACGTTCCCCCATTCCTATGAGAATTAATAATACCCAGACACGGGGATTTTACTGGTATATATATCAGCGTTTTCTCGCGGTGGTGTTTCAGTTTAATAATCTCAGCCCTTTTTGAATATGGATCGTCGTCTTTGGTCGTTTTCGTCTTCCTTCCTTCCAACACCGGCAGGTCGGGCAAATTCATTTCCCCTTTCTTCATAACTACCGGGCAGCTGATCAACTGTTTTTTTTTGTGTTTAAGTTGATGAATCGAATGTTTTTCGTATTTCTCAAGTTTCGATGTTATCGATGGATGAGCACCTCTAGGTAAAGTCAAATTTCTACTTTTCTTTTATTTGTACTTGCCATTTAATCTCGAATAATCCACTTTGTATATCATATCAAATATAGTATATTTAATAGACTAAATGAGTAGTTATCCGGCCTTCGGGCCCTGTATCTAGTGGCTTCGGCCATTGGACCTGTAAAATATTTAATATCAGCATGATTCCAGGGGGCGATCCCACCAGACAGCACCTGCCCCATCGTCTAAAAGTGTCAGGGCTGGGTTTATTGCCCAGTGCCCGATATGCCTCAAAAGAGGAATGCCGAGGGGATTCACGCAATTTTTAAATACGAGCCACGCGTGGATTTGGGTTTTTGCGTGGTTCCCCACTATAATGATCCTTGTGTTCGACTGACATGGTGGGATGTCAGTAAATACTATTAGTATATATTATGTAGTATTTTATATATACTAATATTAGTATATTAAATATACTATATTTTGTTAATATCAGATGCATGTTGCACTTGTCATAACAGAGAAAAAATATTGTAAAAGGGAGTGTCCTGGGTGTGACACTAAACTGCATCTGATGAGGAGGCTCCGGTTCTGTAGATCTGGAGGAGTGTGAAGTACTCCTTCATTGTCATTACATGCGAATTCACCCTGACCCGAAATGCTAAGTACATGTTAGGGACACATGGGTCAAATAGATCTGTTTAAACATTATTAATATTCGATAGGGATACTTTATTGATACTATATTATAACAGTGTGTAAATTATTCGTACTAAGACTAGTTACTTAAAGCTATAGTTCTTTACTAAGAATTATTATTAATTACTTAAATGACTAGTATTAAGTAGAAATAAATACTTGAACCATATAATTATTAGTATTTGATAGGAATACTTGAAACCTTACTACTATGTGCAAATTATTTGTATTTGATAGAAATATTTCATACATGACTGTATGTGTTTAATAAACACAGTTTTTTTTACACTTTTTACTATTTACTAAGGATTATTATTAGTTACTTGAAACCATATAACAATGTACAAACAAATGACTATTATTAAATTGAAACCATATTATTAGTTAGATAGGAATACTTGAAATCTTACAATTACGTGCTAATCATTTGTATTTTAGAGGAATATTTGGACCATATGACCTTTAGGCACCCTTTTTGCGATCTCGATTCATAAGCACGTTTTTCATTTACACCGTTAAAATCCGGTTGTTTATTAACAGACGATTTTTAGTTTTTTTTTAATTATAAAACTAACCCCTAACCCTGACAAACAACCGGATTTTGACGGTGTAAATGAAAAACATGTGCTTATGAACGAGATCGCAAAAGGGTGCCTAAAGGTCATATGGTCCAAATTATTTTCTGTTACAACAGACTTTTAGGCTGTCAACATAATTGAAGGTTTGTGACAATATGAGGCAAAAAAAAGTATCGTTGGAGAAAACTTTTATTACTTCCACTCATCATCTTTTGGATTATTTGAAGAAAAATGGTTTTCGTTATTTACTTAGTGAGAAACTAGTTATTAACTAAGTATAGTGTAAAGTAAGTAAAAGTAAAGTTGGCAAAGTGACCTATTCGATATCAGCCGGACAGCAAGGGAGTCTATCACCTTTTCACTAGCACTAGACCAGGGAGATTGTTTTTGCTGAGGTAGAGCGCCAAACCTACCATCAGCTCCCCACTTTATCATACAGATCAGATTAGCCAATCTGTGCTACTCATGTGCTGAGTTGGTGGGGACTGGTATTGAACCCAGAACCTTAGGATTCCTAGGCGGATGCTTTACCGACTGAGCTAAACTGGAGTCTAGTGTAGGGAGACAATAATTATCTCCTTTATTGAATGGATATATCCATTGGATGCCTCGTGTGATGTTTTCCGAAACTCAACTTCTTTTATGTCTTTTCTTTGAACAAGAAAGGTGTGTCTCTGACTTATGTTTTTTTTTTTGTTGATTTTATATGGTATTAGGCTTTTGGGTTATTTTTGGTGCGTGTTCGTAGGTTGTTTCTTTTAAACCCCATTATATGTGGTTCTTCCTTCTTGTGGGTTGTCAGGCTGAAAAGAAATTAAAGGAATGGAAAATAAAAGACAAAGACAAAAGATACTTTTAGAATTCAGACTTTATTTCTAGGTTTATAGTTATATCTTAGAGAGGAGATTTTCTCCTGAACCGGTCAATAATGTGTGTTCCCAGTAAAGTCTGCATTTGGAATGACCAAAGACTTTTCTTGGCGGTAAGATTTCTTCTTATGTGCAACCCCAGAGGTTGCTTCCTGTCTGAGGGCTTCTTAGAGATAGTTATTTTTTATTCTTTATTTTAATTATATTTTAATCCCCACAGACTCTGACATAGAATGGTAAAGCCATGTGGCTATTTTACTTTCCCTCGTCAAGTAATCTTTTTTCCATTTTTGTACCTCTTCCACTTACTGCTTGTTCATGGAACAATATGTGTATATTTCTAAATGTTTGTGTAGACTTACTTAATACTATTGATATTTATAGTATGTATATAAAAGATTCTATGTTCTTTCATGTGTAAATGAGTTTATCTTGTCATTTCTTTCCCCGTTTTGTTCGGTATTAGTATATCCTGTATATGTTAATATTGGCGAGTGAAGACTCGACTAAATATCTTCCTTCGCGCTAAGGAATCTAATGATAACTTAGTTGTTGCACAAGGCCAGAGGTATGGAGTACCCAGTGAGAAACTAGTTATTTCTTTAGTTTAGTTGTGACACAAGGCTAGAAGTATGGGACACCCAGTGAGAATAAAACTCACTAATCAGCTAATTTAGCTTCTTAAACCCTTACACCATGTGAAGTACCCACAGAGAAATGGTCTTAGTGTGGAATGAGAGTGCTACATTTTTTCTTCTCTTTCAAAGTTCCACTTAAAATTTATTTAAAAAAATCCTTGATTGGTTTAAAAAGTCGCAAAATTAATTGATTTTTTTTTAAGTGAAAGAGAATGAATGAATGAATGAAAGAGAATGAATGAATGAAAGAGAGAGAATGAATGAATGAAAGAGAGAGAATGAATGAATGAGATAGATAGATGATGAATGAATGAGTGAGATAGTGAATGAATTAATGAGAGAGAGAGAGGGGGGATAATTAATGAGAGAGAATGAGAATTCTTAATAACATTTTCATTAATAATATGATTAAGTTGTGATTGTTATTCAGTTGCTTCAGTTTAGTCTGAGCAAAAAAAGATTTTACACATGATTCGGCTTTTGACTGCGATTTTATGATTTTATCAAAGAATTCAGCATAAAATTCACTTTTAAATCTCCAAATAAATTTTCCTTAATTTCACCAAGTTTTTTTTTTTTGGCTTTTTATAGATTTTTTTCCCCCAGATTAAAAAAAAAAAGAAAAAAAAAAAGAAATACAGAAATAGATTAACAAATCTATTGTTTCTATCTACCTATACAACATAACATTTTTTTCTCGTTAAAAACTATTTTTCATTCTTTATCAAATGGATGGTATAATAATAATATTGATTGGTTTATTTTAATCCTCTTAAGGTTTAGCACCGCGTCCCAATTCTCGTTTTCTTTTTTTTAATCAAATGACAAACAAAAACATTTAGGTTTGTTAAAAAAAGAAGAAGAAAAAACAGTGTCTGGAGGAAGGAATTTATGTAATGATAGAATAGATACATTTCTATTTCTTTTTTTTTTCTTTTCTTCATGTTACTTATAAAGAAAAATACCCTGATTGTTTGTCAACAACGAGTAATTTAATACAAAACAAGTTAAGGTAGTTTCAATTTACTCTTGTCGTAAAGGCCAGATTTAAAAGGGAGATAATTCCAGTCTGACCTCGGAACAGTGAGACGGATTTCAAGCAACTGTTAGTAAAAACCTTTTTATTTTATTTTTTTATTTTTACTTTAAATGTGTACTTATTATATCTGTATAATTATTTTTAAAAATATCTTTTTTTACAAATACTGACTTGCACAGAGAGAGAAATCGTACTTTGCTTATTGTTTAAAATCAGTTTCATTTCAATTGCCAGTACTTAAACTTTACTGTAACTTTAAGTTAAAAAAATAACAAAAAACAAAAAAAAAACAAACTAAAAACAAACGCACGTGTCTAATTTTTTTATTTATTTATCTATTTTTGAAGACCAAATTAATAACATATATGCATATATTTACTGTGGGTTTTATTTTTTACCGTTATGGTATCAACGTTTGCTTGCTTTATGTGATGCGAGCATGCCTCGTGTTGCCATTAACAACCGATTTTCCTATTACTCAATTTATCTGTTTGTAATATTTTCTGGTGACCTAGAAAATTGTGACCGACAATATATATAGTCATTTACTAAGCTTAGTTTAGACGTGGCGCAAGGCCAGAAGTATGGGCGTCTAATGAGAATCGAACTCACTAACAATGATCTACAAATCTAGCTTGCTAACCATTACACCACGTGAGGTGTGTGTATACATGTGTGATACTTGTATATATACATGTTCAATGTTTATTATACATATGTTTTATATTTAGTGTATGTGTATGTATATAACACCACACACACACACACACACACACACACACACACACACACACACACACACACACACAATGAATAATAAATATAGAAATTCAGTTTTTTCATTTTCCTATTACTTGACTTTCATAAATGTCAATTCTCAGGTAGACAGTAAAATGGAACAAATTAAGGAAGTAATTATTTTGCTGCTTATTGATATTCATGAAACTTGAGTAGCTGGAAAACTTTGCGATATTCAATATTTATTATATATTGCTTTACTTATAAAGTATTGAGCACTTTTTAAATTGTCACTTGTCATTCTGTTATTATTATTATTATTATTATTATTATTATTATTATTTTAAAACCTGAAAAAGCTTTTTTGATTTCTAAATAAGCAATTAATATGTTCAAGGCTACTTAGGATATTTGATCCTTTACATAATACCATCTGATATTTTTGTTTGGATTGCTTTTCGAAATTGCTGCATAAAACAACTTGCGTTTTATTTTGATACCATTAAATTATAAAACCGATGCTAAGGTGTTCTCTCAGCAATCACTGTTTTTATTACCATGTCATGTGACACATTTCTGCATCAGTCTTTTTTTTTTTTTACTGGTTTACAAGATAAAAAAATGTCTCTTCCCTCTAAAAAAAGGCAGACTAGCTCTGTTACTGTTGCTATTTATATTGCTTTAAATAAAACCATGGAGTGAGCACACTTGCATGTCAGTAGAGGCAGTATGCAACATGACAGAAGGTGCACATGTGTATCAACATGTTAATTTCAGCAATCAACAGGGACAAAAAATGTTACCCAAATTTACCTCACAGTTCACTGGATAATGCTATTTTCTATAATTAGATGTGTCTCCTCATAATAAAATTACCATGACAGCTCATTGAATCAAAACAGGTGACTAGGTAAATTTGGATATAAGTAAGCAAAAAAAAAATTGAAAATTAGTGATATTTAATTTTTAATCTCTTCATGGTATATCCTGAGTATAAACACTATACTACATCCAGTCTCCAGGTCTGGAAATCACTGGAAACTTTTGCACATAGATAATAATATGAATTACTTATTTTTAAAAATAAAAATATGTAAAAAAAAAAAATTAGTACAGTTATGAAGTCAAGGAGTTGTATTTGATTGGTACAAAACAATTTTTTTCATCCGGTCAGCAGGGCTTTGAATATGCTGGCTGTATTCCCTTGCAGAGATTTAAGACCCCCCCCCAAAAAAAAAGGGTGTGTGTGTGTAGGTGGCTTCTGGTTATAACACTTAACTGCATCTGATAGTGAACTCTGTGGAGTACCCCTTCATTGCCATTATTCCCAGGTTTGCTCTAACCGCCTATTAGGGTCCCATCTATAGGTGAAATAGATGTTTGAAAATTATTAGTATTATATGGGAATACTTGAAGTCATGTAATTGCATGCAGATTATTTGTCCTAGATAGAAATATTTGAATCTATTTTTACCACATAACTGTGATTATTGCTTACTGTCAAGTCACATTGAAATCATTGGTTCCTGCTAGATCACTGAAGTTAAGCAGTGATGAACCTGTTCAATACTTAGATGGGTGACCATTTAAGAAAAATCAGATAGTGTAAACAACCTGATATCAAGATTCGGCATCAAATAGCCTGTAAAGAGTTAATGTCATAAATCAAAACAATCAACCAGTAAATGATTATTATAATTGTCTAATAAGTGTGATTAAAAAAATGATTGTAATCAAACATTTACAAATTAATCCAATTTCAGCATTAAATAATCCATAAGGGGTTGCCAGTTTAGTTCAGTTGGTAGAGCATCCGCTTAGAAATTGAAAGGTTCCTAGATCGATACCAGCCCCTGCCAACTCAGTGCATGAGTAGCATAGATTGGCTAATCTGATCTGTGTGGTAAATTTGGGAGCTGACGCTAGGTGTGGTGGTCTGTACCAGCAAAAAAATTTCCCTGGTCTTGTGAAAAGGGGATAGACTCCCTTGCTGCCTGGCTGATATCTACAATAGGCCACACCACTTACAACTATACAATTTAAACAAATAAACCAGCCGACTATCTTTCTCTGCTCTATTTTCAAGGTCAAGTATTATTGATTTTGGCTATAAATTCTTGTCTTGTTATTAGTTATCTTACAGACATTCATGTTTGTGAAAAACAACTACTAAGAAAATAATCTTTTCTCTATTGGTTGTTTTAGTTTAAACTCAGTATCCACCTTGAAAGTACAAGGTTCTGGGTTCAATACCGGCCATTGCCAATTCAGCGCATAAGTAGTACAGCTTGTATCAGTGCAGTAAAGTGGGGAGCTGATGGTAGGTGTGGCACTCCACCTCAGATGCAAAAACAATCTTCCTGGTTTAGTGCTAGTGAAAAGGAGATAGACTCCTTCGCTTTCCAGCTGATACCGACAATAGGCCACTTATCAATTTTCATAAATTCTGTGCAGTTTTGTGCAACTGTAAAACAAAAACCTAAGTAATAATTTCTGTAGAAATTTTATTTATTGGATTGAAGACAAAATATATATATATATATATATATATATATATATATATATTTAAAAGAATCTAATAGCACTGTCAAATGGAGTTTCAATAAGCCTTTAACCTAATATGATTAACTGAATTTTGAACTGAAATTTTTACTGTATAATCTTTAAAATATTCCCCACTGAATTAAAGTGAATTGATAAGAAAGGAGATTATTATTTGTTTGTATTTTTGAAATGAGACTTCATGTGAATAATTTTAATTTATCTGACTATTGTATAAACACAACGTTTTGGACGCTGTATCCTCTGGCCTTCCTCAGGTGTTCACTGTGTATCCGTGCATAGTAATGATTCAACCTGAGAAATCATTTTCAATAGTTTGACTGTTGATTAAACAGGCGTCAAAGAACTTTTGAAGATCTTATTCAAATAATGATGTTATTACTATGCTCAAATACACAGGGAACACCTGAGAAAGGCAGGAAGATACAGTATCCGAAACGCTGGGTTTATACATACCACAATAAAGATAAGGACAACAGTCCAAAAAATCAAAATTATTTATAAAGAAGATTATGTTGTTGAAAAATAAATGCTTGTATAAAGAAAATGCTTTTTATTTATTTCATAAGAATCAAATTTTCTAAACTAGCAATGGTTGTCATGTTTCGTTTTCACCTCGCTACCAAGTTGTATTTTCTTTCATTTTTTTTTTTTCTTTAAGCTTTTCATTATGAAAGTGTGAGTCCACGAGTAGATTTGTTAAGACATTAAGTTTAGATTATTCTTAGTCTGGCTTTATTATAAAAAGCTTATGAGCCCTTGTGTAATTACATGAAAACCCAGACTGTGAAGGAATAGTTTATTCATTATTAATATCACCCAGCAATGAAAGTAAGATTAGTTTTGAATCAATTCACACACACACACACACACACACACACACACACACACACACACACACATTATCATTGTTATATAGTAGGCACTTGAGACTGTATTATTTCAGCATGAAATACTTTTGCATCTAATCTTTATAGCAACATTTACTCATTTTGAAACTATCTAAAAAAAAAAAGTATAAAAAAATTTAAGTGACTCCATCAGATGTTTTTTTTACTGTATTACCATATTTTGAACGATGGTTTTATTTTAAATATTGATCAAAACTTTTGACTTTGATGTTTTGATTGATTGATTATTGATTAATTCCACCCCTTTCTTTTCCAAATAGGTGTAATTTTTTATAGATATATTTTGTGGATTTATTTTATATCTGGTTCATAATTTTCAGTATATTTTTATTTCTCTCAAGAAGGATAAAGTGTCATCTATGTTAGTATTCTTAAACAGATCCCTTAATATTATTTGCATTGAAATATTTGTGAGGGATTCTAAAAAATATGAATAAATAAAAAGGAAGTAAGCTTAACTGAATCTGGTAAAGGGGCACCAAGTGAGGAGCAAACTCACTACAATAGTTTGATCTTCAGGATAAAAGTAAAATTAAGACAGAAAGAGATACTATTCAAAATTCACAGTTGACAACACTTCACCTGACTTCCTTCTTTCTGTTTTTAGATTTTACAGCATGTCAACCCTTGTTGGTTTATTTTATGCTGAAGACATTTTGTTCTATTCATTCTTGATGGGTATTGAAAATTCTTTTTTTGAACTTAATTTTTTTTTAAAATTGTTAACTCATTTCAAATTAGTATAAATAATTTTTATTAACTTCATTTGGTTCGGATTGGTTTGTTTAATAGTATAATAACCCTGTGGGTTATTTAATGCTAAAAACTGTTAGAGTGTGTGAGATAAAAACTGGTCCCCAAGTTTCCTTTACTAGTGTAATTTTTGTTGCTGTATTTTATATCTGATTTACAATTTTCAATATATTCTTTTTTTCTCTTAAGGAGGATAAAATGCCATCTATGTTAGTATTTTCAAACAGATCCCTCATATTATTTGCGTTGATATATTTCTTTCTGATTGGGGTGAAAACTCCACACTCCATGAGGAAATGTTTGACAGTGTAAGGTGTTTGTCATGTCCCGCACCATAGTTGATCCTCTTGCTTCAGCATAAACGAGTGAAAATCTTTGGGGAAAGAATTTTGCAGGGCAAAGTTTTTTTTTTTGTTGTTGTTGTTGTTCAAAGGGCTGCAGAAACAGTTACTAAAAATTGTTGTTCTGAAGATAAATATAGTCAGGTGTGGTATTAACAACATCAAATGTTCAAAGACTAAACACACAAACAACAATGCATAAAACTAAAACTAAATAGTCTCATCCTTGTACAAACCTTTTGTACATTTGATATATCTGTTAAAATTTCCCTCTCTCACAAACAAGAACATCAAATAACTTTCCTTAAATAGCTTTTCACTCACCACCAATATTCTCATTACTATACACTCCTGTAATATCTGATATTTGTATTTAGGATGGTTACAGATTAACTCTTAAGGTTCACCAAATAACATCACATGTAAATCACAAGATGGCTGATTTAAAACTAAACTTTATTATAACAACCATACAAGAAGTGGTGTTCACTTCCACCATTGTCTTTGGGATAAAATGTTCCTTATTAATATTAGAAAAAAATCCCCCCCCCCCCAGATGATGTAAAATTATTTTTTCCCATGCTCTATCATAAAAAAAAATGTCTATAGAAGTCTCTGCCTTTCTTATGAATCTTTGAAATCTTATAATTTAAAAAAAAAAAAATGATAAACATAAAAAAATAGTTTTGCTGTAAAAATTCAAATGTTTTCTTTCTAATAAAACCAAGTTTCTAACAGTTAAATTCAAATTTATTAAAATATTTAAGGTTTTTCTTTTGGGAGGCCATCAAAACTATTCTGTTTTGATTATCATCTGTTGTAAACATTGTTACTTGAAACCATATAATTTCAAAAAAGATAGATCTCGGTATAAAATAACCCAACAATATTTGGTATACTGTCAAAGCAACCAAATGTTGGAGACTTTTGCATCAAAATAATTTTTCTTACCTCTTGTCTATCATATAAATTGTGGCTGTGTATTCATTATTGATATAATACATTTAATTACCAATAGAAAGTTTTTGTTTTTTTCTGAGTTGTAGATAAAATGATTGATGCTAGTAAATTATCTCCTAAGTTTATGTATTAATAATGATGTGGAATGTTTCTGGATGGTTGACTACCTCAGCCTATTTACACACAATCATCAATTGATGGTTCACTTACTTAGTGGTAAACTTTTTTCTTTCTTTTTAAAACCACAAACTGCTTTGTCTGACTTTTTGGGATGAGGCTTGATGTGTATTATTTTGATTTTACGAACTATTGTCCTCATTTATTGTGGTATGTAAAAACACGATCGTGACACTTCTTGTAATGCATCTTGGATTGATAGGTGTGCCAAAACAATGACATCATTATTATTGTCTCGATAACTGATGTCCTAGGATTTTATGTCTAGAGTTATGCAGCAAACACCAATAAATAATTAAAAAAAAAAATGATCCTCATATTCCTTGTGTCACATGTCGGAATAATAGGTGTGCAAAAAACAAAAACAATGACATCATTTTTAGAATGAGATCTTCAAAAGTTCTTTGATGCCCTGTTTGATCAACAGTCAAACTATTCAAAATGATTTCCCAGGTTGGGTCATTGCTGTGCTCGGACAGACAGGAAACACCTGAGGAAGGCTTGAGGATACAATGGCCGAAACTTTGTGTTTTTACATACCACAATAAAGATGAGGACAACAGTCTGAAAAATCAAAATAATACACATCAAGCCTCATCCCAAAAATTAATAAAAATAATACACAAACTTCTTGTAAAAATCATAAATTATTATGTCATATGAATATCATTTATAAATACACTTATCTGCTTAATGTTGGCATACAAATTCTTGCTTGTAAAATACATTTACTTGTCTTAATTTATCTTACTACCCAGCTAAGGGCTTAGAATATGCTGAGTGCATCCTTCACAGTGGAGTAAGGCTCCCTCCAAACAAAAAGGAGTGTTCAGGATGTATCACTAAACTGTATCCAGTGGTGAGGCTTCAGTTCTGGAGTTCTAGGGAGTGTGGAATACGCCTTTATTGCCATTACTCCCAGGTTCACTCTGACATGGCTCCCATCTGTAGGTCAAATAGATTAGCATTCCTAGCAATTTTTTAAAATCTTAAGTTATTGTTATTTAATCATTTAGAAAGAAAGATCTCTGAAAATGGAGTTCAAAATTGTTTGAATTATGTAAATATCTCGTAGTTCAAGTTATGATAATTTAAAGACCTGAAATTTGGGGTACAAAAGTGGACATGATTTTGCTAAAAAAAATTCAGTAATTTCTTCACCATTTCTTTATTATCGAAACAATTTTGATGAGACTTGGTACTCTTATATAAAATTGTCTGTTCTTTCTGATTATGTACTCATGACGTAAGTATCTCTATATTGTAATCCATTATTTAGAAATTAAGATGTAGAGATTTCATCAATTTAAAAAAAAAAAGTTTACTACAAGATCATTCACCATATTTTCATTTAAATATTGTATAATGATGGTAATTTACTTGGCAATTCTTTTAATACTTGTTGAATTAGAATCTCAAGTGATGCATTACGTTCTTGCTGGATGCTCAAATCTGATAATTATCTAATTTTTAAAAAGACTTTTTAACATGTTATTTGTTGTAGAATTCTCCTGAAAATTCTTGTGCAAAAAATATAATCTGTAGTACGCAAGTTTTTTCTTTATTCTTATTTTTTTTTAAATCCAAATATTTTTAGTTTTATAATGAATACAAAAAGTATTTGTTCTAATAAAAAAAGATCTCCCAGTCTTAGTAATAAAAAGTAAGTAAAGTCGACGGGGTGGCCTAAAGTCGGTATCAGCCAGTCAGCGAGGGAGTCTATCCCCTTTTCAATAGCGCTAGACCAAGGAGATTGTTTTAGCATCCGAGGTGGAGCGCCACACCTACCACCAGCTCCTTACTTTACCGCACAGATCCCTGTGCTACTCATAACGCTGAGTTGGTGAGGACCGGTATCGAACTAGGAACCTTGTGGTTTCTAGCCGAACGCTCTACCAACTGAGCTAACCCGGCCCTATATCTTAGTAATAATGGCATAAAACTTTGAAGCTAAAAGGTGATTTTTATGTTTTTGGTATTTATTCCATCACAGGGGATGGAGGAAGCTATTTGCTCAACAGCCATCTAGCACATTATTCCTAAAGTCTAATTTTCCTCATCACGGCAGGGCCGTGTAAACTTGGTAGTGTCAGATCCATGCCGTTGGGAACTTAAGTTCCTTGTAGGGTCAGCCAAAATGGACAGGTCTGGCACCCAGTGGTATGAAGGTCACAACCTGGCCAAAGGGGCTCTGGCAAAAATTCAATGTGTGTCTCCATTGTCAGGTATTGACAGCTTTTGGCATACTTGTTACTGCATCTGTGAAAAATCTGTGGTAAACAAGGGCATCTCCTTCCCCTGACCAGGATATGCATGCAGGGTTGGGGACCATTTGTGAATTTCCTATTCCCTTGATACTCCTTCCATGAATTCACCACAGGCAAATTTGTTGGTTGGAACCAAATCAACTGACCCAGGGTGAATGCTGTAACAATAACAGTAAGCAGTAATTCCATTGCATATTAATTTTTAATGAGCTTCATGTTATTGTTACTACAACTACAGTGTCAAATTAAAAAAAAAAAAAATTTCCCCAATAAACAGCAACAACAAAAAAAGATGAATAAGCTTGCAAATAGATTAAACTTGATTTATTTTATTTAAAAAAAATTATTTTAATTTATAAAATTCCCTGATGCTGTCTTTTTACAAACATTACTTGCTGACAAGATGAACCAACATGTATTAATGATACAAATTACTTTCATTTATTTTGCATTATTTATGAATGGAAGAATTTATAATGAAAAAATAAATCTTAAAAAAAAAAGCATATTGATAAACTTTATAAGTTTCTTAATATGTTTTTTTATTTGCTATTTCTTTTTATTTTCATTATATTTTAATTAGTTTCTATATAAAATCATTCATACTCATAGGATTGATTTTAATACGTTGAAGAATAAAACAATATCATTAAAGATCAATAACACTAAGTGATTATTTAATAAACCTGATTTTGTTAAAACCAGTATGCAAATTAACCACACCATATATTATGTAAATCTTTATTTCTTAGTGATATATAAGACACATTGTAGGATTTTAAACGCACTGATAACATGGATTATTTTGAGGCCAATCTAACTCAGATTTTCATAGAGATATCATTAATAAATAAGATTTATTCTATGTATTAATGATTTTGACTATAAATCAAATACTCATTGATAAACTTACACAATTCCTGAGTGTATTGAGATGTAATCAGTGACATAATTTTGGTTACAGACAGACATACCCAATCTCCATTATAAGATGTAAAATCAAAAGTAATTTTAGAATATTGTTACGTACAAATATAGCACATTCATTTTTTAATGAACGGTGTGTTCATGTGTAGGTGTCCATAGGAGAATGTCGCTTATGAGCTTACCCTTGCTCTTCCAGCAGTGTCTAGTATGTTTTGTTCATTTTAATCTGATGGTTTGTGTAATTGGGGGCAATTGGCTGTACAGCTTGAGGAGTGCTGCTTCCAAGATTTATATAAGACAGCATACAGCATCCTTGTGTAGTTCTCATTTATCTTTTTTCTAAGCAGTTCATTAAAGTCCAAGTGGTAGAGCCATACAGTAGTATTAATATGGCTACAGCTTTGAAGAATGTTTGCTTTATCTTATCAGAGAGATCAGATTTGCATATGATCGATAATCTGTCTTTCCTATGCATTTATTGAACTTTTATTTAATAATTGTCACAAAGTCTAAGAAGATTTGTCATGTTGGCAATTTAGATATGCCAAAAAGAATTATTGCTGTACTTCCTTCAAGACAAAATCTGAAAGTTCTCCATTTAATAAAGAAAGAAAAGAATTGTATACTGAGTTTGCTAAATCAAATCAATAAGAATAAATCTTCTGTCAGATAACTTTTATTACAGTATATCTTATAATTCACCAAATTTTTGTACAGCTAAGTCTTCATTTTTGGCCTGATTTCAACCGAACTTTCAGGAAATGTTAGTCATGCCTGGAAAGATTTAAAACCTTTGTAGGAGATCCAGCTCAAACTGGATTTTATGTGGGAACTGTCTCTCACCCTCTGTCTTACTGTCCTCCAACCTAACTGTTAAAGGGAGTCCATCTCGCAGCTCTTATTAACTCTTAGTAATTTTTAGATGAGACAGATGGCTCTCTCCATCCTTATATACACTCTAATTGGAAGCGCGTGGTGTAATGGTTAAAGTCATGGGAAATGGACTTGTTGTCCCGAGTTCAAATCCTTGGCATAGTAATTGCATTTCACTTAGCACTAATACCCTTGCGAAAGGTATGAATCCTACTCTACCTCCAGCTATGGATAAATAGTAGGGCAGACTGGGCTCTTTAACCTTGATTAGGCAACCGGTCTAGGAGAAGGAAAACTCTGAATTCAAACCTGTTGAACTCTGCTTAAAAAATTGACCTTGTGTCACATCCTGCCCATGCGGAGGAGTTGGTAAATATATATATACACTCTAATTCCCCTCTGTTGTAGTCAGGTGTCGAGCTGCTAAGAGGGAGTTCTTTAGAATATACATCGGCAGGGCTGTGTAAACTTAGTAGTATCAGAGCCATACTATTGGGAACTTAAGTTCCTGGTAGGGCCACCTAAGGTGGACAGGTCTGGCATCCAGTGGTATTAGGGCCAAAACCTGGCCAAAGAGACTCTGGTGAAAATCCAAAGGGTATCTCTATCATCGTCAGGAATCAATGGCTTTTGGCGTACTTGTCACTGTGTCTCTAAAAATCTGCGGCAAACAAGGTCATCTCCTTCCACTGACCGGGATATGCATGCAGGGTTTGGGGACCACTTGTGAATTTCTTATTCCCTTGTTACTCCTTCCATGAATTCACCACAGGTGAATTCGTTGGATGGAGCCAGCTCAACCAACTCAGGGTGAATGCTGTAACAGAAACACAAGGGGGAATTCATTTAATCTTGGTAATCACACAGCCTTAAAAAGTATAGAAACCCATTTAAAGATTAAAAAAAAATTTAGGTTAATTATACCTGTTCAAATCTGGAAAATGATAAAATCAAATATCTATTCAAAATATTTATTAATTTTTAGGGGTTTTCTGAAATCTTCAAATTAAACCAAAAACATTTTTTTTGTGCCACACATGATGCAAACAAGGCAGTGACCCATATTAAAAAGGAGGGTCAGCTGAAAACTTCCATGGTTGACCAAGTTACCTTCATGGAATGTGACCAAATGAGGTTTATTTTTCAACATAGTCCCCCTTGCTGTCTATGCACTTTGATTGATGTTACTGTGCTTGGATCCCATTGGTCAAAAAAGTCATCAACAGCAGATATGATAACATCATATGAACTTTTCAGCCAATGAACTTTTCAAATGTGCTTTAAATACAAATAATTATCTTAAACTTTAATAAAAGCAACCATACTTCCTTTATTTTTTTACAATGGCCATCTTACAACCTGTAAGTAATTTGAGTAATTACTGCTAGTTGCTATAATTTTTCTACTTTATTATTAGTTATTGTTAATCTCTTATATATACTAGCAAATATATGCATCCTCCGGGTGCAAGTATTTAAGTTTGAATGTAATAAGATATCGTATTAAATTAGAAAAGCTAATGAAACTATATAAGAATGCAGATAAAAAGATTTGAAACAGAGGGAGTATAATCGAAAAATAGAACAACTGAAACTCACTCTTCCATCACTCTCGTCTTTCATTGTTATTTTTTCTAATTTAAGTATTTAGTTGAAATAGGAAGTAAAGAATAAAATGACAGTTATTTTTTCTTGTTAATGGATTTCATTTAAGATTCATTGAAGAGATTTTTGCTTATATTCATTAAGATAAAACCAAACAATTAGGAATCAATAATACTAAGCACATATTTATTAAAATCACATTTTTAATATCAATATGCAAATTAGCCTTCCTGTTCACACTGTAAACCGCTATTTTGTTGTATATATAAATATAATTGCATGTTGTTAGTATGTAGATATGGTTAACTGTATTAATAATGTAAAACAATTTTATTAATAATTGAGGTTTAAATAAAAATAAAATCATGGAGAATGTGATGTAAATAACTAAGGGAATTGTGACTTGAGTAGTAATATAGTTTCGGTTACAGACAGAAAAACACACAATCTCCATTATAATAAGATATATATATATATGCTTTGGTACTATCTGATTTCCTGCATCTGTTACAGTTCTTGGAACACATCCCTCACTAGGTCCACTTTGACCCAGAGTAGTAGTACCTGTTTGGGTCCCATCTATGGGTTAGATAGAATATTTGTTTACAAAAAAAATTGAGTTTAAAAAATTTTCTTCCAAACTTTCGCTTCAAATCTTTCAAAACTTTTCTGACATTAAACAACCCATTGTGGTTGATATGCCGTAAAACAAAACAAACACATCCCCCACAGATAAGTATGCTGTGGGAGAGTACTAATTTATTGTCTTTGAAACTTTTTAAACTAAAAGTAATATTTGTTTTTTTTAAAAAATCAACTGTATATAAAAATGTAAATGAATAGGTTGTTTTTTTTTTCAAGTGTAGATACTAAGGTGAGACAAAGGTTTTTCAATATTTGGGTAACATGCTGAAAATGGAAATAAACGGAATTGACTAAAAGTGGAAACGGAATTAAGAAAAATTTGAAATGAAAAATTGGGGACCCTAGATTTGGATGTGTTTTCATTAAATTTTAACATTGTTTTTTTGCACAGGCAAAGAAATTGTATCCATTAATTATTGGAACCTACAGGCAAGAAATCGAGTCAGTTACCAATTTTGAGTTTTCTCTTTGATATAATTTTGCATTCAATATATGGATATTTTTCATTAGGTTTTATCAAATAGACATTGACTAATTTTGACTGTATTATATACTGGTATACAATTCAACCTTTGATTTAGATATATCTTGTTAGTCTGATAGTAGTGGTGTTACTTGACTAACAAGTTCAAAGTGTTGAGTTAATATGACCTATTAAGCAACTTATTTTTATGTTCATATAAAATGTCATTTTATAAACCTACACATCTATTACGTTGTCCTTCAGATATTTTAAAACCTAAAAATGAAAATTAATCTTGTACGCACTTGAAGGCCACCTTTGGCAGATATTAAGTCTGATACAAAGTCATATCTTTTTTATAGAATTTATATTGTAATTAAAACCCCTGGCAAAAATTATGGAATTAGCATACTTATTAGATGTTTATTTTGGGGTTTTAAAAAATGAATTTAGCAGTAAATAAACTAATAACAGATAAGATGCAAAATATTTTTTCTTTAATAGCTGAATAGTTTGGGTTCATAAAGTATTCCTTAAACAAACTAGATTGAATTATTTAAATTAATGGTAACATTTTTTTCGAAGCCATGCAGAGGAAAATATCATGGAATAACCCAATATTGAGGAGGGGGGTACCCTGCTTTACTCAGTTTAAAAATTGACCTTGTGTTGCATCCTGCCCATTACTAATGAGTTAAATAATACATGCATTGTTGTTGTTGTTGGTTGAGTGTCTGGAATTACACGTGAGAGTTTGCTATATTGTGCATTGTGCTGAATAGTGAGTAACATGGGGTTTGCTGCTGGCATAAAGCCAGGATTCTGCCGGTTGCTTTTCCTGTTACAGGATTCTGAAGAAAAGAGGAAGAATTGTCTTTGTGCCTCAACTTTTACACCCAGATGGGTTGCTATGGTAACAGAGGGTGTTTGTTGCAGCTGAGAGAAGTAAGCAAGGGCAACCTGATCAGGTATCTATACAATATAAGTAAAAGTAAAGTCATCAGGGTGGCCTAATGTTGGTATCAGCTAGACAGCAAGGGAGTCTATCCCCTTTTCCCTAGCGCTAAACCAAAAAGATTGTTTTTGTGTCTTAGGCGGGGTGCCACACCCACCATCAACTCCTCACAGATCCCTGTGCTACTCATACCCTGAGTTGGCAAAAGCCAATATCGAACCTTGCGATTCCTAGTCAAGTGCTCTACTGACTGAGCTAAACTGGTCCTAACTGAACTTTCATTTTTCTGTAAACACTTTTAGACTTGTTCATTCTTGTATGTCCTTGTAAATAAAATACAATGATAATCTTGATTAGCAAAACCCCAAGATAAAAAAGTTCTTTTCTTATTGATAAGTCCGATAACATCCAACTTTAGTTAATTGCAAATCATTGTTGTAATTATATTCTATTCGGTTAGCTTCTAATAGATATCTAAGCTGCTAACTGGTCAGTCTCTCATAGGTATCTAATTGGTATGTCCATTCAGCCTAGGTATCTAAGTAATGAGGCAAGGTCTTGAAAGTGCTGTATCCTGTTGGCAGGGCTTAGAATATATTCGCATCCTCTGCAGAGGGGTAAAAACACCTACCTAAAAGTGGTATAACACCAAACTGTATCTGGTGATGAGGCTCCTGTTCTGGAGCTCTGGGGTATGTGGAATCACCATTGCTATCAGGTCCATTCTGAACCAGATAATACCTGTTAGGGTTCTTATCAAATAGTTTCACTTTAATTTTTTTTTTTTTTTTTTTTTTTTTTGAGTGATGTTCAGTAAATAGTTATACCTTCAAAAATAAGATCTTTAAGTGATAGATAGGTTTGAAAAATGCTTTGTAAGTTGACTATATCATTAAGAATTTGATTGAAATTGTTACTTTTTTGTTCTCTTGCCACAAGAATTCACAAAGATATGAATCTGTTGCGGGGCCGATAAGGATGTCGACCCCACAGACGTTTGAATAAGTGAAACGACTGGAGACAATGAAAGAAACAAAGGCAGAGGAATTGGATGACAGAAGGTAACCTGGTGGTCAATTTATTTGTAAGAATTGACAAAGGTAAATCGGCAAGTTGAGGATTCAATGTTCGAGGTTGGTCGCTCAATGTTCGGTCAGTCTTCCGTTGATCTGGGTGAATCGGTTGTCGGATAGGCAGCTGGAATCCAGAATCGGGATAGCAGTGCATCTACGGGCGAGTTAGATGTCGTGGTCGGTTAGTAACGGTCTTGGTTTGCGGTTGGATCGGCTGCGAGCCCCGGTCGTAGTCCTGTCGAGGACTGTTCGGGTACGAGCGTGAACATAACAGCGACGGACTGTTCGCTTAGCACGTGTGTTGCTTGGGTCTGATTGACCGCGGTTATGCAGGGTTTCAGATCGGCTGGCACGTGTGCACAAATGGCTCGAGCAGCTAAGTGTTTGCTTGGCGGAAGATCAAGTAGGATCTACCAAGCTAGTACTTAGCGTACTGTCGGCGGGGGACGCCTATCCGGTCGTAAGACCCAGATCTTCTAGGGATTTCGCCCTAGGATCGCATGAGTGGTTAGGAAAGACTGGAGTGAAACGGCCGACTGGTTAGCTCTGAAAAGAGCTGGGTTTGTTAGCCTTGAAAAAGGCTGTTTGCTGCAGCAAAGAATGAGGCAAGGGCAGTCTAGCGGCAGAGAGGCAGGGCGGTCTAGCGTCAGAGACAGGCAGTCAGGAAAAAGCCATTTCGTTTGGAACAGGAATCAAGATCGTCAACTGTTTGCCGGCTGGCCTCGGGGTGTTTGTCGTCACAAAACGACTCTCTTATATACATGAAATTTACCGGAAGCATCAAATGACGTCAGGCAAAAGTTTTTTAGTGATGATGAAATAGTGGAGAGGGAGGTAGCCTGATTTCATCAGCCGGTGTACGATCATGCATGTCCACACGTATGTTTCGGTCAAGGGGCGGAGCTAAAAAGTCGGAGAGTGGAAATGGAAATCTGTGTGTGTTCTTTTACGCACGTACGCTCTTGCCTACGTGCTTGCATCAGCACGTGTACATTCAGAGAAAGGGGTCAAGGTTTTTTGGCCCCGACAAATCTAGCATATCTGCTTGAATGCTATACTGCTTTTTATTTTATCTTGTCTCACAGCATATCCCTCCAAAAACCAACTGTTGTTTGGTCAGTCTACTCCTATAATTCTTTTTGCCTTAGAAAAAAGACTTTTATCAATCTCTACAGTCATACCAGGCCCAGCAATTACAGTGTTTTTTTGTTTTTTTTAAGTATCAGCACAAACTTCCCTTCATAAGTTTCTCTAAGTATACAGCATTTTTCAAATCCATCTATCGTATAATAGTCTTATTTTTTAAGGTATAACAATTTACTAAACACTACTCAAAAACAAACAAAATGAAAGTGAAACGGTTGAGAACATTCAAGAGTGCCCAAAATTTGACCATCTGGAGAGGATTAATGAACAAACATTTTCTAAATATTGTTATAGATTTCTTACTCATATTTCTCTTATTAAAACTGCATGTAATTATGTATTTATCCGACCGTTCTGCCAAGGGCAGGAAACCATACAAGGTGAATATGTTTAAATCAGAGTATAAGGCTGGTTTTGCTTGGTTGGTAGAGCATCCACCTTGGAACCACAAGTTTCTGGGTTTGCCAACTAAACACATGAGTAGCACAGTTTGTGCCTCTGCAGTAAAATTGGGGAGCTGATGGTAGGTGTAGCTCTCCACCTCAGATGCAAAAACAATCTCCCTGGTCTAGCACTAGTGAAAAGGCAATGACTCCATCGCTGTCTGGCTGATATCGACAATAGGCCACTCCTTCTATTCTACTATTACAATTGGTTTGAATTCAGGGTTTTATTTCTCCAAGACTGTTGTTGTGGAATCAGGGAAGGTCAACACACATATAGATATAACGAGGGTTTATTTCCAAGAAGAAATATGGTACACAGTTGAATACGCCGACTAAGGTAAAATATTCTTAATTGTAAATTGCTCTTAAGATGCTCTGATAGCTGGCCATTAAATAGTTCTCAGACTAGTCCATCTTGTGGGGGTAGTCTGTCTACTCCACAACAAAGATCAATCGCCAAACCAAAGGTTACAGAGAGTCAAGTCTAGGCTACAATTTACCCATGAGAGTTGTTCAAAAAGTTGCTAGATAGAAAAGGTACTTATAAAAATTAGAAAAACTAATTCATTTAAAGCAACACACTTCTCTTAACATTTATCATGTGTAGACTACAATTTTTTTTCTTCTGATAATGCTACCCTTATAGTGAAACACATCCATTTATTATGAAGGGAAAATATTTTAGAATATAAATAGATGTACTTAATTTTAACAAGTTTTGTTATGTTTAAGAACAACAATGAAGTGTTGACTCCTCCAAATGGAAAATTATTTCTCTGTTATATTAAGTGTTTCCTGTCACCAAACTGTCTGCAAATCGGATATTGTTGGACAACTTGAACATTGTTAAAATTATTAGATGTCCAATCATTTTCCGCTGCCAGATATTATATCTACGTCATTAACTGTTATATTCACTTTCATATTACTAGGTAATTTCTGGAGACAACTCAATATTGGTTTGGTTTCTTTGTTGAATGGCATATCAACCTTCATGGGTTATTTAATACCAAAGCTATCCTTGTAGAAGAACAGTAAAGTAAGTGAAGTTGGTGGAGTGGCCTATTGCCAGTATCAGTCAGACAGCGATGAAATCATCTTTTTGCTAGTGCTAGGGAGATTGTTTTTGCTGAGGTAGAGCACCACATCTACCTTCAGCCCCCACTTTACTGCACAGATCAGATTACCCAATCTGTACTACTCATGTGCTGAGTTAACGGGGACCAGTATTGAACCAGGAACCTTGAGATTCCTAGGCAGGTGCTCTACTGACTAAGCTAAACTAGCCCCCACCTGGTAAAAAAAAAAATTTTCTCCAGAAAACTCTAAATTTTTTTACAAAACAATATTAACTTTATAATATAGTTTTCTTCATTTAATGGCATGTCAACCTTCATGGGTTATTTAATACCAAATCTATCTTTTGTACAAGAACAGTGGTGGTACTATTTAACCCATAGCTGGGGGGGGGGATGAGGGGATTCATGCCTTTCCCAAAGATATTAGTCTGAAAGTGAATATGATGGTGTGACTGGAGTTGCTGATTACGGTCAAATCACTTTGAAAGCACTAACTCCCACTGGATCAACAAAGTTAAGCAGCAATGAGCCTGTTCAATCTTGAGATGGGTGACCATTTAAGCAACAGCAGGTACTGTAAGAAACCAAATATCAAAATGACTTGATTCAGCATTAAATGACCTGAAAAGGGTTGATATACCATAAAACAAAACAACCGACCAACCAACTAATGTCGCACTCCAGCACTTTAACCACTATACCATGGGGACTCCCCTAAGATAGTATAAAAATGATAACTGTATAATAAGTGAACAGAAAATTCGTTCGGTCAGACAGCCGGATCTCTCCACCGAAAAAGACGTTCTCCCAGCTGCTAAAGTCCCCTGACCAAGTCCTTGCTGCCTGCAACAATCTTGTCTAGCAGTTCTCTGCCAAAGCTCACTCATCTATTTTCCCTCGTTGTACGTCAGTGCCCTCGTCAGCAAGATTGGAACGCAACTGTCTCGGTGTGGCAAGGCAGGCCTTAAATAATCATTAACTGCTCTGACTAAAATCCCACATCTGGGTCAATCGCGCAGTGTAGGAATTTGCATATGCACCAACGAGGTAGTCGACATCAAGCCACGACTCACGATCAGAAGGATGCAAGTTCAATCTCCCTAATCACCCGCTACAAACTGGTAAAAGTCTTTTCTGTTATTTGGAATTCTCTTTTATAGTAACAATTATCAATTGTAGACATTTGGTGTAAATTTTTGATTGGCAGCAAGAATTGTAAAAAATCAGCTGCTATTCAACTTGACCTCTGACCCAGAGTAGGCGGATATTTAAGCTAATGTTGTATTGATATGATTCTAAAATTTGGTAATAATATTATGAGAAGTCACATCTTAGCACACACATTGCAGAGTTCATCACATGTTCATGATAATGTATCAATATTGACTGAGACTTGTAATTCCCACTGGTAAAATGTACATGTTACTTATACACATCAGACTGCATAATGGTAGGAGGAGGTAGTCAATAGGAATGAAGGTGGTAGGAGGAGGTAGTCAATAGGAATGAAGGTGGTAGGAGGAGGTAGTCAATAGTGTGAAGGTGATAGGAGGAGGTAGTCAATAGCAATAGGAATGAAGGTGGTAGGAGGAGGTAGTCAATAGGAATGAAGGTGGTAGGAGGAGGTAGTCAATAGGAATGAAGGTGGTAGGAGGAGGTAGTCAATAGTGGTGAAGGTGATAGGAAGAGGTAGTCAATAGGAATGAAGCTGGTACCCTATAGTGGTGAAGGTGGTAGGAGGAGGTAGACTATAGTGGTGAAGGTGGTAGGAGGAGGTAGACTATAGTGGTGAAGGTGGTAGGAGGTGATAGTCAATAGTAAACAATAAAGATGGTAGGAGGAAGTTGTCAGGGTATCTATCACAAAAATATTGTAGAGGGTAATTTCTTTTGGATTTCTAGGATGAGACATTGCTCCAGTTCAAATTCTTTTTTTTCACATCCTCATTTTTGGCTTACTAGGATCATTTTTTTTTTTATCATGATTCTTCAGACTGTGTATTCTTTAACCATTCTTGTATGTGTATATCATATTCACTCACCTTTCAGGAATTTTTGAATGGAGTCTTTGTGCTGGGTTACATGTCAGTCTTTTGGTTCAACAAATTATTTTGTATTTAACTACATTGTATTTGAGATATTTTAGTCACTATATTGTATCTATTTGAGGTTAATGATGGAACCCTGGCTGAGCAGTCCATGACATGCAACACTCCATTTGGCCCTTACTTAGGCTAGACTGGTGGTTGGAAAGGACCCCTCCAATCAATCGGCTGGTCACATTATGGCAAACCCCCAACCCTTTTTATCATATATGTACTAGAAGGTGGTGGCTGAGGGTCTTAGTGTCCTGGGTATGATGTTAAACTCTATCTGATGGGGAAGTTCCAATTCTGGAGCTCTGGGGAATGTGGAGTACTCCTTCATCAACATTACTCAAAATATGAGTTTAGAAAAATTGAGTTTAAAAAAAAAAAAATCAGTACCCATCAAGAATGAATAAAACAAAACGTTTCCGGCATAAAATAACCCAACAAGGGTTGACATGCCATAAAATCCAACCAACCAACATCTAAGAGCTGGCAATCATATTCTGATCACCACGCCTTGGTACACTGAATTGTTTAGTTTATTTTCTGATATTGACTTGGTATCATCATTATGATTGTCAATAACTGATATGTAAATCATTTAGGATTTGTAATTTTCATAGAAACTAGGACATACAGGACAATATACAACACACCTGTTACTTCTTTTTCATGTATTAGGATGTATAATAGTAAAAGGGAGTGGGAGGATGATGTCAGCAGAGGTAGTAGTTGGAGGATAATAACTGATTTATGCTTTAAGATGTTTCCTGGAAACAGTAGACGGTTTGCTGTTTTTTGGGGGAGGTGGTGTTTTGCCCCTCCCCTTCCTTTGATGTTTTGGACAGTTTGGTTAAGAGCTTTTCTTATCTATATAAACTTAGTGCTTACTAATTCTTTGTGTGTGTGTGTGTGTGTGGGGGGTCTGGAATAACCTACTAGTTGCATAGTCACAGCTTGCCAGCTTCCTGGTTGCTTCTCCTTTTAAACCTGTTAACTTTAATACTAAATGTATTAAATCTTTTATTCATTACTGAAACACATTTATAACTAAATATTAAAGATTCAGCAGCTGTGTTTAAAGACTTGTTGAATATATAAAATATGATTAAAATAAAGTGAACTGTATTTTTAGATACTTCTAATTCAGATATAATTTTCTACCAAACTAGAAATAAAATATCATGAATCCAGTAAATGATGGACATTTGTGTTAGCATCTGCATGGAAAAACTCTTGTCAATGCAACCACTGGAGGCATAGGAATGCTTCTCAGTCCTTGTGCTTTAAAATCTCTAAATAGCATTGAGAAAATTCAATCAAGAATGATGTGTGCTACATTTAATGGCAACCCCTGCACAATATCATCTCATGCTACAGTCCCACTAATATCAGTGATGAAATGGATATTACCACATTTTATAATGAGTTATCTTCCCTAGTCCAAACACATTCCCAAACACAAAATCCTCATTGAGGAGACATGAATGCTCAAATAGGCAAAGACGAAAATAATAAATTCTGTTTTCACAACTCTCCTAACTGAAACTATGAACATATGAGTATTCTCTTGAGAATAAGCTTGTATACCTAAACTCCAAATATTGGAAAAGGTAGTATAAATTATGGACTTATACCTACCCAAATAATTAAAAGGCACAGATTATATATTAATAAACATGAAGTGGATAAACAGAGCTATGAAATGCAAGTATACTCTGCTTTTGAAGAGTATCCACTAATCCCAGAATCATCTCAATAAAGATAAACTTGAATCTATGCAGAAATAAGAAGCAAACTAGTAAATCTGTATATGATTAGTCCTCACTTGCCAATTGTGATATATATATTTACCAACCCCTCCGCACGAGCAGGATGCGACACAAGGTCAATTTCTTAAGCGGAGTTCAGCAGGTTTGAATTCTCCTAGACCGGTTGCCTAACCAAGGTTAAAGAGCCTAGTCTGCCCTACTATTTACCCATAGCTGGAGGGAGAGTAGGATTCATACCTTTCCCAAGGATATTAGCGCTAAATGAAATGCAATTACCACGTCCAATTGTGATATATGCAATCACTATTCGGTAACTGTATGAAACAAGTTTAGTACTTTGCAGAAGACTTCAGAAAGAAATACTCCAAATCATGAATATGAAAACTTTGTCCCCGCCCATTTAAAAGCAGCAGCTGAATGCATACCAATAAAACAAAGAGCCAAATATACAGTTCCCTGGCGGTCAAAACACCTTTTACTCTATAATATTGCTCTGATGATGGTTAATATATCCAATATATATGAAAACTGAAACACTTGAACATAGGCAGAACTATTTATTAATTCATAAATAAACACATCCTCTGGATATGTTTCTTTCATATATTCCATACTTATCCACTGTCAGATTTATTTCCATTTTCCTCTATATGATTATTATACTTGTTGGTACTTTATATCTTCAATTCCCTTAATATTTTCTCTCTCTCTTTCTATCTCTCAAAGTGCATTCACTCTATTTTAATTAATAGATATATTTACATTTAACATAGCGCTAATACCCTTGGAAAAGGTATGAATCCAATTATTCTCCCACCAGCTATGTATAAATAGAAGGGTAGACAAGACTTTTAACCTTGGTATGGCAACCAGTTTAGCTGTTTAACTCTGCTTAAAAATTGTCCTAATGTCACATCCTGGATCATGTTGAGGGATTCGGTAAATACAATAATATAAAATTGTATATGACAATTTTTATGATGCTTTTTCTACAGTCAGTACATTGCAAAAAAAAAAAAAAAATAGATAAATAACAAAATTGAGCAGAGAAAAGGATTTTAGAGGTATGCTTGTATCTGTGCCTTTGTGCTATTTCCTGTAAGACCTGAGTTGATTTCAATCAGCAAAAAATGTTGTATTACTCCCACAGGATTAATTCATTATGAAAGAATTTAATTTATTATATTCTAATTTTTCTTTTAAGCTGAAAATTGCCCACTCATTTTTTTAGTTGAATGACATTTACTGTCCGGAAGAAACATTTTTATTTTACTAGCAGTAAATAAAACCAAAATTTATCCAAATTCAAACAAAACAAAACAAAAGAAAATTACTAGTACTACTAATTGTAGAAAAATACATGTATTTTTAATGTCTGGGTGAACAATACCACCACAATAGGTTTAAAAAAAATTGTCCTTATTATTTTTTACTCATTTAAAGGCCATTTTTGGTGACTCTTAATTTCAATTTCAAACTACTCCTGTTGATAGAATTTGTAATATATCGTGCTAGTAGCATGGACATCCATGACAATCTCTCACCAACCATCCCTGTCATTCATTGTCTTCAGGAGGTCCTCTGCACAGCATCCAGTATCTGGGCAGAGCTGGTCAATGTAGGTCCTTGCTGGTTTCTATAGGAGGATGTTGCTTATAATTTCCTCATTGCTTCTCTAGCACTGTCCAGCATGTTTTGTTTGTCTCACTCAGATGGTTTTTGTGATAGGTGTCAAGTGGCTGTATAGCTGCTTTCTTGTAGGGTGTTGTTTCCATGATTTAAGATCACATGCAGCATTCTTGTACATCTCTCATCGAGCTTACTCTCTAGGCACTTTGTTAAGGTCCAAGTGGTGCAGCCATACAGTAACACTGATACAACTTTGGCTTTGAAGAATTGTTATTTTAACTTGTCAGTGAAATCTGATTTCCATATTTATATTATAACTAATTGCAAATAAGAAGTAATCTATAATCAGCATATGAACAAATATTCTATCTATTATTAAGTTATAAATTAGATGGGAAATTGTTTTATTCTCAGAGTATTTTAATATTATTGTATTAATAAAACAATCTACCATGTGCTATTTTTGATATGCTATGGTAACATACCTACAAAAATTGGATCTTCACCATCATCAGATCGGGCCATTGGCACAAATCTACAGCTTATGGTAGGATCGCAGTGGTGGGAGTTAAAGTTGGCAAAGATTTAAAAATGTTTAGTGCATATACAAATCCAAGAAAATTAGTATTTGTTTTTTTTTCTTCTTTTTTTCTTTGTATTTTTTTCTTTAAGTTATCACATTTTAAGTGTATAGCTTTAATAAAATTCTCACTATGTTGTGTTGTTTTTGACAGGTTATATAACATAATGAGACTTATAATTATATATTATTATTTGACTTGTTTATTAGAAGACAAAATCATTTGGGAGTCCATTTGCTATTGATTATTGTTTGTCTAGAAAAAAGTTTTAAACTTGATAATCTGTTATTATGGTCTAGTATTGGACAAAAAAAAAAGGAAAAAAATTAGACGGTGAAAACCTAAACTGTTTTTTTTATTTATTGTTGCCACAAATTTTAATGAAACTTCAATGGTTTAGACACATGTAGGAAGTAATTATTTAGCCATTAGCAAAAGACTAATCATAAATTAGGATATCAAATGAAGGAAAAGAAAATTCTTAGAAATTTTCTTTGTTTTGGTATTTCTAAAAATTTTCTTTTTAAAAAATTGACTTTTTGCTACAACTTAAAGGAACTTTGACAATAATAATTAAGGGAAATAATTACTTCCTATATGTGTTTAAACCATTAAAGTTTCATTAAAATTTATGACAATAAATATTAAAAAATGGTTCAGTTTTTTTTACCGTGTATTTTTTACTTTTTCTAATAGTGTAGTCATTAACATATACATTTTTTTTTTTAGGATAACTAACCTTCTTTGTTTTGATGACTTTGTTAATACTCTATTTTGATTGGTTGTTTTCTGCCTTTATCAAATCCAGAATCCATAAGAAAGGAGGGGGGTGTTTTGGCAGAATCATGTCTTTGTTTTGTGTTGTTTTTTTTGCTGGGGTGGGGTATTCAGGAATCCCAAGCATTGTCATCAAATTTCCAAATTATTTCAGCTGGGGAGATTATTTTGTGAACAACTGCTTTTAAGCTTCATCATGAATTAATTTTTCAAACTGTCAATGAACGTTTAATGTTTCTTGACTATTCACCCATAACCAATGAGGCATTGGACAAATTGTGCTCAATAGTGCCAGACATAGTTAAAAATTTACTTGAATCTACAGCTGTTTTTATATAATGAATAAAAGAAAAAATCAATTCCTTTTACTTCAATTTAGATGTCTAACCATGGTGTTCAATAATAGTAGAGAATGTATGTATATAACTGCATAAATCATGTAACAATTGTTACACCATCACTGAAGTAAAATTAAAATGGAAGACTTTTTCTTCTTCTAAAGATTCTGGTCATTTCTGTACCTTTCTGTGCCTTTCTTTAAAAAAAAATTAAAAAAATTTAATGCCATGCTGCACTGATGAGGGGTAAACCCCGAAACGCGCGTCTGTAGATTGCTTTATATATATATATATATATATATATATATATTAAATTTTTACTTGAAGGCACTTACAACGTATGTATCGCATAAAATTCGATACTTTTTCTTATAGAAAATGAACACAGTACTTTATTAAGTCTCATCAGCAGATTTCCCTCCGACAGAAATCGAAACCGGGACTTCAGCAGACACAGTGAAACACTTTTATCGCCTTGGCCACATTCGCTAGGATGTCAGACTGAGCGATAAAAGTGTTTCACTAGTGTTTCACTGTGTCTGCTGAAGTCCTGCGATTCTGTCGGAGGAAATCGTTAGTATATACCGCTGATGAGACTTAATAAGTCGAAACAGTCTGTACGGTATTCTACACACCGAGCCATCCTTTGCCGGGATTACACTTGTCAAGTTCATTTTCTATAAGAAAAGTATCGAATTTTATGCGATACATACGTTGTAAGTGCCTTCAAGTAAAAAATTTAATATATACTTTATTCAGCAACGTTTCTAAATAAACAAACATCCAAAAATCTTATATACACACACACACACACACACAGTGATGTTGATAGCTTTTTAATTTAGTGTGTCCTGAGACGCACGGATTTGATTTGAATGAGTCCCCAGTAAATTTGAGGGGTTCCAACTAAAGTTTCTTAATAGATTGTAGAGTTTTTATTTATGAACAACTAAGGATGTCTAACTCCTGCCTTGTACCACAGAGTGTGTAATTCATTTCCAAGAAAATAGTGCAGAGAATGTACCAGATGAAACATTGTGAAAACTACAAAAATAAGGAGTTACGTGGTGTAATAGTTATCATCATAGGAAATGGACTCTACGACCTGAGTTCAAATCCTGGATAAGGTTGTTTGCATTTCACATAGCACTAATACCTCAGAGAAAGGTATGCATCCAACTATTCTTCCTCCAGCTATGGGTAAATATTAGGATAGACTCAGTTATTTAACCTTGGTATGGAAACCAATCTAGTAGAGGGAAAACTCTAAATTCAAACCAGTTAAACTCCACTTAAGAAATTGACCATGTGTCACATCCTACTCATGTGGAGGGGGTTGGTATATATATATATATATATATATATATATATATAGGAGTTTGATTGTCCAAATAATTGTTTGAATATAAAATACGGATATGACTTTAAACAGAATTCATGATAGCCTAAATGCAATTTAATGAGTCTTTAGCAATTAAAGTCTTTCTATAACCCATCTATGGTTTGGCCCTAACTGCTATACCAACCATACAGTCTCATATGATACTATATGCATCAAAGTACATGTAGTGCCTATCTGTCGGGTGTGGTCCTCTGCCACTGCACAAATGGGATATGAATGGAATGTGGCCCAGTAGGGAGGTTTATCCTTTGGCATAGCACCAAGACGTATAACATCTCTTCTAACTGGTTGGTGTTGTGTACTTGATTTAAATCCAGACAAAGTCACTGATGGAAATTTACACATTTATATCATCAAATATACAGGGTGATTGTAAAGTAACTTTTTATTTTAAAAGTCTTATAATTTATTTCTGAATCATTATTTTTACAAAAAAAGAATTGGAGAAGAACACACATTACATGGAGTTTTATTTTAAATTCTGTATGGGCACCAGCATTCACCTCCAGCCTCTTAAGCAGCTCAGGAATTGCATCAACTGATCTTCTTGTATTCATCCTTCAAATTCTTCCCAAGTCGTTGTTTTCATAGAGTAGACTTGCTCCTTCAACCAACACCAAAGAAGTCACAGGGTGTTAAATCAGAGCTTCTGGTTGGCCACTCATGTGGACCACGTTTTACCCATCCATCTCCCAGGAAAATGGTGATTCAGTCATTCACAAACAAGGAAAAAAGGTGGAGGAGCACTATCTTGCATAAAAATCAAGTCTACAATATTCTCCCAAGTATTGACAACTGGCCAGATAAAAAAAAATTATAGTTTAAGATATTAAGTTACTTTTCAATCACCCTGTATATTTCTTTTGTGGGTTATTTTGTAGCTTGGAATAGTGGACGACTTTTGACTTTTAACAACAACATTGGGTCAATTCCCCATTTCTGATGGTTGGTAAGTGACTGAGTAAAGACCCTGATAGCAGCATTTGCATTTTTCACATGTCTGGCTGGTAGCCTATCAAATCACCCCCACCCCCTGTTTCCTCTACTCTTCTCTTCTACTCTTACTGCTTGAGAGACATTTCTTATAGAGCAAAATTAGTTGTAATTATCTTTTTAACAAAATAATGATTCGCTGTCCCTATTTTCGCAGCCAAAACAAAATAAACATTCCAATATCAGTTCACCTAGACGTCCCAGAAATTCATTTGTAATTATTTTTTTTTAACAAAACAATGGTTCATTGCCTCTATTATTTGTAGCCATTCCTATGACATACCTAGACCAAAGGTGCCTAGATTTTCTGACATCTACTGATAAGGTGTGAATACCCAAAAATAGAATACCCCTGGGAAAGGTATAAACCCACCCCATCGCCTCCAGTTATGGATTAGATAGTACCTCTAATGTTCTTCTACAAGGATGGCTTTGGCATTAAATAACTCATGAAGTTGATATGCCATTTATTACAATTCTGGTCACCATTTTAGGCGTTTAGATCGCCTATTGGTAAATCAAATAGAAAAGAGTGTAGTCTCAGATGTAGAAAATCCAGTGGTAGTCCTTAAAATCCTCAGTAGAACAGGAGTGTACTTGTAGCAGAGAATCCAGTCGTAGTATAGCTGGTATTAAGTCCATTTAGCAACTGATTTCAGGACAATTACCAATGACCTTAAATGCATTCTGTCATTTTTGATTTGTCAATGCCTGCTCCTGATGTTGGTAAAGTCCATAAATATAAGTGACAATTTCTCAGATATTTATACCTATAGATAATTTTAGATAATTCTTATAAACTAAGACCAAACCAGAATCAGTCTCAAACAAGTCAGCTAGGAGATCTATGAAGAATATGCAGCTGACCCAGGACAAATTTCTCCAGATAAAAAGAGGGAGTTCCCATGGTGTAGTGGCTAACATGCTGGACTGCAACATTATAATAGGCAAGTTCAAACTCTAGTTGCGCTATTATGTTTACTTTCAGACTAATACCTTTGGGAAAGGTATAAAACCCCTCATCCCCCTAGCTATGGGTTAAATAACCCAGGAAGGTTGATATACCATTAAACAAAGAAACCAAACCAGAAACAGAATTGGCAGACATGTGAGACAGGTTAATTCTGTTATACCATTTATGACTTAATCTTGGTTATTTTCTAGTTCAATCCCATCCAGCATATTTTACAATTTTAAATCAATTTCTATGCACCATCTTTCACTCATTGATTTTTTTCTTAATACTTATTTGAACTAACAGACATATTCCATCCTGAAATCTGACATAATCCACTGCTGCAGACCTCCAACTGCACACAGATGCAACAATATATGCAAGTACCAAATTCACCAGTCTATTATATTTGAACAATTAATTTCTTGCATTTGTTGTTTACACAATTTTTCGACCAACACATTCTCTTACCTTCGGGTGTAATATGCACCTTTGTAAAGAAAGGGACTAATGTTCTGGTCTCTTTTGAAAAACAAACCTAAAATTGGTACTCTTTAACTTTTTCAAACATAGCAATGGTGTTCAGTAAATTCTTATACCTTAAAAAATAAAACCATGAAAAATAAGCGATAGGTTTTGACAATGCTTTATAGTGAGGCAACTATATCATTAAGAATTTTTTTTATTTTGCCAATGTATCCTGGAAAAATTCAGATAACTTTGCTGTACACTGGTTGGGGTTAGGGTTAATTCACTCAAGCAGACATACTAGATTCATATGTTTATGAATTCTTTTGGTGTAACACTTTCAATCAAATTCTTAATGATATAGTTTATTCACAATAAACCATTTTTCAAACCCATCTATCGCTTAATGGTCTTTTCTCTTTTTAAAAAAAATTTTTTAAGAATTTACTGCTACAGTTGAGAAAGTTCAAGAGTGCCCCAAAATTGTATCTGACATTTTTTTTTTGTCTTTTGAGAGCACCATATTCATTTTTTTTTGTGCTCCAATGAAATCTAGTAGAACAAGAGTGTTTCTTTAAGGGGGTGCATATTACACCTGATAAAGGTCGGAGAAGGTACCAGATGAAACATTATAGGAACTACAAAAACAAGGTGTTTGATTGCCCCTAACAATTCTTTAAATACTTGCAGGAGCTGCAGATATACCACAGTATGATAATTTAATTATCACGTTTGATATGTTTACTTCAGAGCTATTGTAATTAGTTCAATATATAAAAAGTATAAAAATTTTAATTCAACTTTCTCACAACTTTTCTTTCTTTCTTTCCTTCTTTTCATCTTTTCATTATGTTTGATTGAAACAGATTAGTGTTATTGCTTCCGTCCGCTCACCCCCTCTCTTTATCTTTCCCCTACTCTCTTTCTTTATTATTATATTTTTTCTGTGTAGAATGTTCTTTTTCTTTCCTTTCTTTCTTTCTGATAAAAATGGAATGGTCCATTATTTAGCTGAAGTGACAGCACTCATAAGAATTTGATGGATAAGCAACACCAGATAATCAGGATTTAGATTTTTGCATTTCATCTTGGATTATTTGGACTCTCATTTTTGACCAGAGTGTGTAGCAAGAGGATAACAGTTATACAAATAAGGATCACGACTATTAATTCTTTAAATATAAAACACTGCTATCACTTTAAACAGAATTCATGAAAGACTTAATGCAATTTAGAGATTGAATCTATAAATATTTAATAAGGACATTAGTCTCATTGTCAATCTTTGCTTTACGTAATGTCTTTGTTTACCTATTATTAACCTACCAACTGTCTTATTTAGGGAGGCCAATGAAGATTCTGCCCCGTCAGAAAATCATTAATGTCTCTGTGATTATATCAAACCAAACAAAAGTTCTGCTTTGTCAGCTGTCACTTTTATTTCTATAGCAACCAAAGTCACATAGACATTACACTGGATGATGAAGGTTTTCTTTTGACCTGTAATAAAACCTTCTTAGACCAATTATATTTAATAGATCTTTTGTTTGTTGATAACAATGTCCACTCCTTCAACACTCTTGAATCCTGACAATCATATCTGATTCAATAAATACTTTGATGTAGATCTCTATTCAGACATTTTCAAGTATGACAATACAATAGAATGGAGGCTATCCTGTTTTTGAATGTAGGGGTGGGGAACCTTCAAGCCTCCTTTGAAATTTGTTTACTTAAGGTCATAGGGGCATATTGTGTGGTGTAGTGGTTAACAAGCTAGACTAGCTAACTTTGGCAAGTGAAATTCATTTATACATCTAGCCTTGTGCCATACTAAGCTGAACTTAGTATATGACTAGTATATGAGTGCCTCATGTGGTATAATGTTTAGCTCTGCAGACCGTTGTTATTGAGTTTGATTCTCACTGAATGCTCTATACTTGTGTCCTTGTGCCAAACTAGGCGAAGTTAAGTAAATGACTACTATTAAGGTTACAATTAAACTTTTAGTATGCTTACAACAGAATCTAAAGATTAAACTTTGTGTTATATACTGGTCTTTTAACGATACCAAATCATATAATGTTATATACCTTTCTTACTTCTTACTCTGGTCGTCTATTCTTCTGGCCGGCTTTGCTTCTGATTGTCTATCATCTATCTTGGTCTGGTATATCTTCTAAGGTCTCGTCTGGTCTTCTATTGAGGATTCCGGGTCTGGTTTCTGTTGGGATTTCTTCTTATCAGAAGCCTTGTGTCATTGTTAGTTTTTAGTAATAAACACAAGACTTCGATTTATGTTAATGTTACTTTATTCCAAATCCCCACCTAGACAATCTGCGCAGATGAGGCTTACATGTTGCTAGCTCGGCTTCTAAGTTCTAACTGACTTAAACTGACTATATCCTTAAACCGGAAGAGGGCCTTCTATGGGGTTCCGGTTCTCACGGTTCATCCCCAGAACGCAAGGTGAGATCGAGGTCAAGCGCCGTCACTCACCCTCAAGGCCATCAGCTGTACTAATCGCCATATGATTTCTACAATACCTTATAAAAGTATTAGGGATCTACTAACTATGTAACATTTGAATTCATAATTTAGTCCAAATTTAATCATCTACTACATGAAAGAGATAAAAAGGTTAATTTCTTTTTAATCATTTTTTAAGATTGCTTTTTTCACTTTTTTAAAGAAAGCATTAGAATACTAAGTTTTAAAGTGGAGTGGTTCAATTTTTATTGGCATTATGGTGCAAGACTATCGAAGGCAACCCTTGATGTTTTAGAAGACTGCAACTTCTCCAACCTTACTCTAGTACTTTCTAAAAAGAAAATCCTAATTCCAAATTACCTGTAAATGGATCTCTGGATGCTCCCTTAACTCTTAACGTCCTGTTGAGAATTTTTTAAGTCCAGAGCATTCCTATAAGAATATATAAAAAAATGGCTAAAAATGACCTTTGCATCTAAAGTTACCTGAGATATTTCCCTTAAATTAAAGACTTCTAAATATGTTTAATATTACATTTAAACAAAGGTTATCATTTGGGATGGATTAGGAAAATGAATGAGACTTCCAGCCGGGTGGAATGAGACGGTATAGGTCGTTAAGAGTTAAAGTTCAAGGAAGTTGTGAACATAATATGTAAACTGAATCTTTATACTGATTTTTGCCACTCAACAGATGACAACAATCTGCCTCTGGATCTTGGCTCAGGCCTAGGCAAACTTGTAGAGTAGACTGGTAGTTGCCTATGCTCCCTTTCTTTACTACACTCTGAGATGAGTTTCTTGCAGGTGAATCCTACTTCTGAGTAGAACCTGTATCCTCTGAGTGATGCAAACATTCATACATCTGCCTGTTGAGTCTCTGACTCTCTTGAATCTGTATCTGTCTTCTATCTAGAGCCTATCATCTACTACTGTAACATTCAGTTTTCAGGCAGGAACCATCCTGTTTACAAATTCTTTGCAGTGTTTTTTAATGATGCCTGCAATTCCCTACTCTGCACCTGGCAGCATAGGGTAATTTCCAGGTCATCACATCACATGTCTACTATATGTAATAACACCTGAGCTAGGAGACATAGTTGTCATACTGCTACATTACAGCTTATTGAGTTGCTCTTATTTGATCAGACTACGAGGTCACCCTGTTTGTTTAACACATTTACTACTGCTGCAGCTGCATCTGATCCATCATTTTGTTTGGTATTTTTGATGTTACAACAATCTTTTCACGCCTTGACTTCATTTTAGAATGTTTTTTAACAACTATAGTATTGGGGGTGGGCACTCTGTACAATTTGAGTGAAACCGGTTTCTATAATGGCTTTGTATTGAATCTGTATAAATCACTAAAGAATAGATTTTCTTTAAATCAAATGCACGTGGATGGATTGTACACCCACTAAGCTCACCTGGTACATTAAGGTATATTTATTATAATTGACTGTATGTGTTTGTGATATACAGTACAGCCTAATTGACAGAAAAAGTGTTTCTGCTCTGCAGACTGTGTTATGTTTATAAACTATTATGTGTTATTACCGTATTTCCCTGAAAATAAGACCTACCTGCAAAATAAGACCTAGTGTGATTTTTCAGGATGATTTTAATATAAATCCTCTCCTTAAAATAAGCCCTAGTTGAGAGTGGCAGACAGACAAAAAAATAAGCATTCTTTACAATCACATCATGTGATGCAAACACTCATCTTCGATTATTTTTAATGAATTGTTGTTAATGAGTTTTTGAATAAAATACAATGTTAATGGTAAATAAATGTGAATCATTTTTCCTAATTTCTGTTTATTTAGAAATTTCATAATTTTCTACTTCTTAGTGTCATTTTTCGTTATATGAAGAATAAGACATCCCTGAAAATAAGCCCTTGTGTTAGATTTCAGAGTGAAAATTAATATAAGCCCTGTTTTATTTTCGGGGAAATATGGTAGATTTATAAAATTTTGAAGGTCTGAATGGCAGAAATATCTACCCAATGTTATTATAGCTAAATGGTCCTTGTGTGTTTTTTTTTTTATACTAGCATGGGCTGATGGACTTTCACTGGATTCTGAGTGACAGCATGTCTTTTCAGGTCTTCAGGACTCTTCCGAATATTCAAACCGAACTTAACAATGCTGTAATTTGAATGGTTTGATTCTTCTTCTGATTTTTAAATTGAAGACTATTCCAAGCGCACCAACTACAATTAGTACTGCTCACCTTTATGTTCCACAGCTTTTTCAGTTCTCTAGCAAGGTCCAAGTATTTCTCTCTTTTTGCATTCTTTCATTTTCACTCTGTGGTCCACTGAAACAGCAAAATCCACCAGTTGACAAGTTCTTTTTTTCTTGTTAATTAACATGAGGTCTGGTCTTCTGGCTGGGATTAGGTATCCTGTTTGTATCTCAAAATTATAATGATTATTATTATTTATTTAATTTTTTTTTTTTACTTGGCAAAGCTTCTAGTTACACAAATCAGGCTATAAATTGTTTTTTTTAGTTTTTTTTTTTTTGTTTATTGCATAATAATCATACATAAAACATAAATGATTTAATCAGGCCAAATTATTAAGCAAAACATAAAATACTTGTCCTAATTAATGAGAGAACAGCAAGAGGCTTTCCACATTCTTTTAGATACAAATGAGCAATATTTTGATATATAAATATTTTATTAGAAATTTCTGATAGATCTTTGGCTGTGGAGTCATTTACATATTATACAAATTTATCTTACATGGTTGAAACTGAACTGAGGTGCCATAATGCATATGTGTATATCTGTATGAGTGTGTATGCATATAGGCAGAGTGTATGTATATGCATATGGATACAAGTATATTTATTTGAGTATATATATAAGCATAGGCATAACAGATATGTATTTATGTATGTGCATATAATATTGTTAAAGGGGAAGCTAAATAAATTGGGTTGGCAAATTTTAAAAGATAATAAATAGAGAAGGATATTTTAGATGAGAATGAAAGGGTTATTTCTATTTTTTTTATGTCTTTAATAACCTAAACTCTTTAACGCAAATGTGGTCAGAGGTCAGTGGACAAGAATCTATTTAAAAATTTTTTTAATGTCTTTTTATAACTGGGTGGTCAAAGCAAGAAAAGTGGCTTTCTTTCTTTTTATTTTTTTCCCCCCCTGGAAATTTAGACCCCATGTATTCCATATAGGCAGTAAGCCCTCTAGTAGTTCATAGTAAATCACCAGTAGAGTTTAGGTTGTGAGAGCAGAAAACTGACCAGTGCCCAAACATCATTTTTATCGATATAGTTTGGTTGGTTGGTTGGTTATTTTGATTAATGGCATATCAACCCTTATGGACTATTTAATGCCAAATCTTATTTTTGGGGGGTGGGGAGGAGGGGTTGTATATATGATTTTTTAAGTGAATAGTTTGTAGGTAAATATTGGTTTGGTTTTATAAAATGGTAGAAATAATTTTCATGTTTATTAATAAGCTGACCCTCAGCCACTACCTTTTAGCACTCCTAATAAAAAGGGTTGGGTGTTTGCCTTAAGAGTGATTTGAAGAATATGGTTGGGACAATCATATAGGTGCTAGGGCTTGACATGACTAGCTGATTGATCAGGCCACCCCGTCTACCCATCTAGCCCAAGCAAGGTCCAAAGTCGTTTCATGTCACAGGACCACTTAATATCCAGTCACAGACTACTCAGCCTCTACAATTTTTGTCCTCAAGCAATACGGGTTGCCACTCATGTACAACAGGTGACACAACTGGGAGGGTGTTCTACCCTGCTCCAGAGCTGCAGTTGGTCTATTCTACACCTCAGGAATATTCCATATTTCCCTGAGTCCTGATTGGCTGCTGACTTTTGTGGGGCTATGGTGCTTAGATAGATAAACCACCATTCTGTACAGTGCTTGTGGCAATGCAGGAAGTTGAGTTATGGCTTGCTTGCTACTTTTGTCTGCCAATTTGATGGTAATTTGGGTTCTACACAGCTGACATGAGAAGATATAGTTAGGGTCTGCTCAATTTAGGCTGAAATACTAAATGTCACATGCCCTCACCCTCCAAGATTATTTTGAAAAAGTAAATAAAGATGACATTAAGAGTGTATTCTCTGATTTGTTTTGTTTGTTTTTTGTTTTTTGTTTTTCTTTGTTTTGTTTTTTTGTTTTTTTGGACGTGACCTGTAGCTTCAACGTTTTCAACCAAAACCAACAGGCAACTTCTTTTTTACAAACAACCATAACATAAGGAGGAGTTGGTTAGCAAGCAACAATGAACAAGCTGCAGATTGGCACTTCCACATTAATTCTCATGTTTATATATACATGCACACACACACACACACACACACACACACACACACACACATCAACGCCTCAGCATGAGCAGGATGTGACACAAGGTCAATTTCTTAAGTGGAGTTTAACGGGTTTGAATTCAGTTTTTCTTCTCCTAGACTGGTTTCATAGCCAAGGTTAAACTGCTCTACTATTTATCCATAGTTGGAAGGAGAGTAGTTGGATGCATACCTTTCCCAAGGGTATCATTGCCATGTGAAATACATACAGCCTTGTCCAGGATTTGAACTCTAGTCGATGAGTCCATTTCCCATGACTCTAATCATCTGGTGTTTCTATGTGTTTCAGTAAAACAGTTTAAATAGAAATTAACCCAGTATTAAAATAAAGACTTAACTATGGAAAAAAAAATCTTTTTCAAATTAATGTCTTTTTCAGGCTTTTTTTTTCACTGTGTCACTGGTTTGGGTATTTCTAGACTAAAAGTTATGTTGAAAGATACTTCTAACAGTCAGTTGTTGATTAGGTGACATAAAGTATATTTGTCCTTTATTCCAAATAAATCACTCTGAAATAAACTCCAGACAAAAACAAATGCTCTTTTAGACAAAAATAGCCAACTGTGTATCATGGCTAATAACTTTCAAGGTGACATTTCCTTCTTTTGTTTACATATGTGTGTTGGTAACATGATTTAAATAAATAAATAAAAAACTAACAAAAGCACAAAAAGAAAAAAATAAAGATAATAAGCGTTGAAATAATCTGTCTTCTTGATGTATGGAAGTCAAAATCCAAACTCTGTTTGATGTGGACTTTATTAGGTATTAATTCTACATAGTAAATAAAGGAATAGGAACAGTTCAATAGGGGAATTAGTCTCATATAGTTACTTTTTATTGCACTTCTATAGGAACTGTTCAATAGGGAATTAGTTTCTTATAGTAACTTTTTATTACACTTCTATAGAAACTGTTCAATAGGGGAATTAGTTTCTTATAGTAACTTTTTATTGCACTTCTATAGGAACTGTTCAATAGGGGAATTAGTTTCTTATAGTAACTTTTTATTACACTTCAAAAGGAACAGTTCAATAGGGGAATTAGTCTCATATAGTTACTTTTTATTGCACTTCTATAGGAACTGTTCAATAGGGGAATTAGTTTCTTATAGTAACTTTTTATTACACTTCAAAGGAACAGTTCAATAGGGGAATTAATCTCATATAGTTACTTTTTATTGCACTTCTATAGGAACTGTTCAATAGGGAATTAGTTTCTTATAGTAACTTTTTATTACACTTCAATAGGAACAGTTCAATAGGGGAATTAGTCTCATATAGTTACTTTTTATTACACTTCAATAGGAACAGTTCAATAGGGGAATTAATCTCATATAGTTACTTTTTATTGCACTTCAATAGGAACAGTTCAATAGGGGAATTAGTCTCATATAGTTACTTTTTATTACACTTCAATAGGAACAGTTCAATAGGGGAATTAATCTCATATAGTTACTTTTTATTACACTTCAATAGGAACAGTTCAATAGGGGAATTAGTTTCTTATAGTAACCTTTTATTACATTTTTTATAGAAATGGCAATAGTTTGAGTATTTGCGTTAGTTAATAGTATCTACAAAAATCTCCACTAGTAATTTACGAACAATTGTTAAGAGAATAGAATTTAATAAAGATTTAAGTTTGGTTTGGTTTCTTTGTGTTTAACAGCACATTAACCTTTATTGGTTATTTAATGCCAAAACCATCCTTGTAGAAAAACAGTAGTGATACCATTTAACCCATAGCTGCGGAAACTGGTTGGTAATTACTTATCAAACCTTTTTATGTAGTGGTATTACAATTGATGTTTTCTAAATCTAAGAAATCATTTTATATTCTCTACATTTATCAAACAATTTATGTATTGTGTTGATAAAGTTTTCATTTGGTAAGTACTTAAAACTTTTAGAATGTATTTCATCAGGTTCCATACTTTACTAACATCTAACTTGGATAGTAGTGTTAAGTCTTCAATGCATATTTTTAGTTCATTCATAATTTTTCTAGATAAATAACATTAGTAGTTTTACATTCTGAGACAAAATTTTATTTTTATCTTTTGATTGAAGGTGGTGCAATGGTTATTATAAAAAATGGACTTTGTTAGGCAAGTTAAAATTTTGGGTGAGGTTGTTAGCATTTCATTTTGTGAAAATGCCCTTAGGAAAAGCATGAATCAATCTCTTCGCACCCCACCTCACCAGCTATTGGTAAATAGTAGGGCAGACTGGGCTCTTTAGTCTTGGTAGAACAACTGGCCTAAGAGAAGAAAAACTCTAAATTCAAAACCAGCTGTATAGGTCAAGTCAGAGATTGTCCCATATTAATCCAGTACAACATTTCAGATGTTACTTGGATAGGAGATGGATACAACTAATTATATTTCCCATTGTCCTAGAATGCCCTGAATAGAAATTACTCCAGATGACATTCACACTACATAAAAAAAACATAAAATAAAATACTTGAACAATCCATAAACTGATTATCTTCTTCCATTTAGCCTAAAATAGCAATGTTGATTCTCAATTGACTTGTAGCAACCTCCAGGGATCTTGTCTGTTAATCTTTAATAAAAGTTTATTTATGTGCTCAGGGGTAGTAAAATGGTCTTGCTGTATTCTTTACTTCATCTTAATACTCTGAGGAATTGAATTCTACCAAAAAGATACCCTGGACAAAAATCAACCTCCATGTAAGCTGTTTGGATAAATTTATGTATCTACTAGCCCTTCTACATGAGCAGGATGTGACACATGGTCAATTTTTAAGTGTAGTTTAACAGGTTTGAATTCAGAGTTTTCCTTCTAGACCAGTGCCATACCAAGCTTAAAGAGCCTAGACTGCCCTACTATTTACCCATAGCTGGAGGAAGAATAGATGGGTTCATACCTTTCATTATGTGAAATGCCACCAGTCTTGTCCATTTCCTATGACAATATCCATTTCCTATGAAAATTTCCATCATTAAATGGTCTCCCTTCTGATACTGACCAAGTACATAATTTTAAGATCAAGCAGTAACGTGTACCTTTAATAACAATAATGATAATAATATTTGTCCATTGAATTGATGACAGTGATTAACTAAGCTGAAGCTTAGTAAAATAAACTACACATGTTTATAATGGTAAAGGCTTGTGTAAAACCATTCTTTTTGGAGGAGCTGATAACTGAAGAATGGTGCAATGATCTTCCACAGATTCTCTAAACAGCACTCATCAGGTTTTGAATTCAATGTTTACTCTTCTCTTAGACTGGTTACTTGCCAGCATCAGTTTATTCTTAACTTGTATTAGTTTCATGATATTGAATTAAAACACACAAAATATACAAAAGGAAAATTTTAAATGACTCTTTAGATATTTGGTAATTATTTTTTTTTATTTAAATGATGTTGTCCATTTATTGTTAATAATCTGAAATGTTAATAATAAGAAGCAGCTGATATTAGTCAAAAATCAAATAGTCATTGGGTATCTTCACTGACTTGAATGTGTATCATAAGTGAAATTATGGCCAACAGAAAATAAAATGGTGTGATGATCAAGATCAGTTCAGAATATTTGGCACTGTCACACCCAAAGAGTGAAAAAATTGGCAGACTTTGTGAGAGGCCTATCTGCCTAACAATTAGCTTTGAAGTTTGTTGCTGCTACTGATTATTATTAGTGGAGGTGTAATGGTTATTGTTGTAGCTAATGGACATGCAGAGTTCAAATCTTGGACAAGGCTGTTTGCATTTCACATAGTACTAATACCTTTGGGAAAGGTATGAATCCAATTATTCTCCCTCCAGCTATGGGTAAATAGTAGGGCGAACTGGGCTCTTTAACCTTGTTATGGCAACTGGTCTAGGGGAAGGAAAATTCTGAATTCAAACCTGTCCAACTCTGTTTAAAGATTGATCTTTTGTCACATCCTGACCATGCGGAGGGGTTGGCAAATATCTACTGCTTATTATTATCATTGTCCTCCCCCCCTATTCGGCATAATTTATTAGATCACTGGATCAGGCTGATTTTATTCCTCTTTCCTGGTATTTGTTCTGGGTATGACATTAAACTACATCTAATGTTGAAGTTTCAATTCTGGAGCTTCGGAGAGTTTAACCCTTTATCGCCATTACTCCCAGGTCTATTATGATCCAGAATGGTAATACTTTTTAGGGTACCATCTATGGGTTAAATAGAAAAACATGAGTTTGAAAAAATGTGTTTAAAAAAAATTGAATTTGAAAAAGAAAATTTGAATACCATCAAGAATGAATAAAACAAAACATCTTCAGCATAAAATATCCCAACAAGGGTTGACATGCCGTAAAAAACCAACCAACGATCATAGTATCATTGAGATCAATGGAGGTTACTTTGCAGTGCCCATCTTTTCACCAAATAGCATGCAATGAGTTGTACTAGGGATAGCATGGCAGTGCCCATCTCCTCTCTTATAAACTATTAGGTCACTGGAATGCCATGCTGAGTAATTCTGCTTCATGGCATCATTCAGGGCAATGGAGTTTACTTGGCAGTTCTTATCTCCTCAACATATAAAATGTGATCAGTTGTATTGGGTTACATGGTAGTACTAGTTACAAGAAATACTCCTTAACCTAACCTATTGTCAAACATCCAAGATGGCTTGCTATTTACAAGGACAAACAGTTCCAACTCTCTGGCTATTTACCCATAGTTGGGGGGAGAAATTCATGCTTTTCTTGAGGGGATTTACAATGAAGTGAATGCTAATTGGGTGGAGTTTGAATTGGTTGGCTGATTTTGTTCTCCATGCTGCTAACCATTGGGCTGCATACATATACACTGTATTATTATTTAGTAGTAAAAGTAAATTTGCTGGAGTGACCTTTAGTCGGTATCAGCCAGACAGTGAGGGAGTCTATCCCCTTTTTGCTAGTGCTAGATCACGGAGATTGTATTTTTTTGCTGAGGTGGAGCACCACACACCTACTGTCAGCTCCTACTTCACGGCACAGATCAGGTAATCCAATCTGTGCTACTCATGCGCTAAGTTGGTTGGGACTGGTATCAAACCCGAAGCCTTGCAATTCCAAGGCAGATGTTCTACCGACTAAGAGTAGTAGTAAATAGTTATGTCACTAAAGATTGTTTGGATAAACCTATAAGTTGAATAACCTGAGTCACCAGAGTGATTGATATTTCTTAGCCGCATGACTTTGTTGAAAAATGTTTATCAAGATTTTTTGCTGACATTTTTATCAAATAATCTTTACTTAATTTATTGTCTTTTTCTATTTCTATCAACTCAACTCCCCACCCCACCCCACCCCACGGGCAGGGTGCAACACAAGGTCAATTCCTCAGCTATGGGTTAAATAGTATCACTACTGTTCTTCTACAAGAATGGCTTTGGCATTAAATAACCCATGAAGGTTGATATACCATTAAACAACCAAACTTGTCTTGGAGTGGTAGTATCTGTTTGGGTCAGTTAAATAAAAAAAAATGAGTTTGAAAGAACATCTAAAAGTTTAAAAAATAATAAATACCTAACTAGAAGGAATAAAACAAAAGACGTCTTCGGCATAAAATAGCCCAACAAGGGTTGACATACCATAAAATCCAACTAACCAAACTTGTTTTAAATAAGAATACAACTGGTTTGAATTAAGATTTTACCTTTTCCTAGAGTTGTTGCTGTACCAACACTAAAGATTCTAGTTTGCCTTACAATTTACATTTTTAAAGAAAAGATGGATTCAGGGTGTTAGTGGGAACTGAAATACAAACGGCCTTGTTAAGGACTTGAACCTGGCTCACAAAGTTCACTTGCTGACTGTCTGTCATATATCTCGAGGACAGATAGATAGCTATGGACACCAACATTTCTGTGGTTAATCATATGACACTGGGAGGTGCACAAAGTTATTGATGTAGGGAATGGAATCTGTGACCAGAGTTCAAATCCTGCACAAAGCTGTTTGCATTTCACTTCATACAAATGCCTTGGGAAAGGCATGAATCCATATTACCCCATCCCCCAGTTATGGGTAATTACTAGAACAGACTAGATTTGTTGGCCTTTGTTAGTCAACCAGTTTATGAGAAGAGAAAACCACCTGTATACCACTTAAAAATTGACCTTTTGTCACATCCTGCCCGTGGTGGAGGAGTTATAGTCTATAATTTGGACTAAAGGCCTATTTTGGCCTTCAAGAAGTTTAAAATCCTGCTCATTGGGCAAGTTTTCAGCAAGTTTATAATTTTCCCTGTAAGCTTAAATAAAATGAAGTGAATTATTATTATCAATATCTTTCTTCAAACGGATTAAAACTTCATAAAAATAGCAAAATAAAATTTCTTTGTTAGGACTTTTTTTTTTCTTCATAATACTCTACAATCAAGTGTCTATTTTTGTACATAAAAAGTTGAACAAAAATATCCAGTACTTGTAAATTGATTTCACACTTGGGTACACAACACAATACGGGTTCTATGAAGGGTAAAACTAAATTTGGTTTTGTCCTGATTTAAAGTTAATTTTCTTCTTGGTTGAAGGTTTAATAAACCTTACTTAGCACATAGTCATGTTCTGTTTTCTTACCATTAAAGTATCACTTTGGCATGTGATGAAATAAACATTTTTGGTCATGTGATGAAATAAACATTTTTGGTCATGTGATGAAATAAACATTTTTGGTCATGTGATGAAATAAACATTTTTGGTCATGTGATGAAAGAAAAGAGGAACCAACAATTGGATTTTATCAAATTTTGTTGATATATTGTTTTTGTTGTTTTGTTTGCAGTTTTCAGAATCAATGACATCTTTAACCTGTTTTTTTTTTCTTTGTAATATTTTTAAAAAAATCCAAACTTTACCAAGTAGTTTGAATTGAAGGGATTTTTATGTCAAATTTTTACATCTAAATTTCTTTCTGTATAGGGGGTATAGGAAAACAACTTTCTTTTTCTTTTTTCTCCACTTTTTTGTCCCCTTTTCTTTCTTTTTTTTTTCCCCCTCTTTTTTTTTGTCCTCTTACTTTTTTTTTTGTGCTCTTTTCTCCCTCTTTTTATGCACTTTTTTTGCCCTCTTTTTTTTTTTTTTTTTGATCCCTTTCCTTTTTTTGCCATCTTCTCTTTTTGTACCATTTTCTTTTTTGCCCTTTTTTTCCATTTTTTCCCCCCTTTTTTCCCCCTTTGCTTTTTTTTGCCCTCTTCTCTTTTTTTTGTCTATTTTTTTGGTGTATAATGAGTATAGGAAAACAACTTTCTGTTTTCCTTTTTTTTCTTTTTTTTCCACACCCTTTTTTGTACTCTTCTCCTTTTTTGTCCCCTTTTAGTTTTTGCCCCTTTTCTGTTTTTATATCTCCTCTTTTTACCCTCTTTCCTTTTTTTTTTTACCCTCTACTCTTTTTTGCACTCTTTTCTTTTTTTTCATTCTTTTCTCCTCCATTTTTTTCTGTCTCTTGTCTTTTTTCATTTGAAGGAGGGGGGGGGGCGAGACATGATACCAGAATATAGGTAGCATTTGTGTTCGTGTATTTAACATTTTAGACAACTAGGTTTTTTTAGCTACTATTTTTATAGCATCCCACAATAGGAGAACATAGTGACCCTTTTCAGTGTTATTTAGGTGAAGGAACATCTCTTTATTTCTCTGGCTGTATGTCAACCATGAATTGAAAATGAACAGCTATTTGGTCAATGCAGAAAACAAAAATTGATACCATACTTACTTGATGCTTTTTTTTATTCCCTTCTTTCTGGTTGACAATAGAATAACAACATTGACTGCAGTTATAAATAAACAAAAAGTTACCTTCTCTTTTTTTATATGCCAAGTTACTTGGTTAAATGTGGAGGTGCATGGTGTAATGGTTATTGTCATAGGAAATGAACTTGATGACTAGATTTCAAATCTTGGATGAGGCTGTTTACATTTCACATAGCACTAAAACCCTTGGAAAATATATGCATCCAACTATTCTCCCTCCAGGCATTTTAATTGGGTAATCACTTAAGCAACCGCAGGTACTGTAAGTTTATCAGAATGACTTGAATCTGTATTAAATGACCCAAAAAGGGTTGATAAATGGTCACCATTCTAAGTATTGAACAAGCTCATCACTGCTTAATTTTGGTGATCTAGCAAGAACTGGATCTTTCAATATGACTTGACTGTAATTCAAAATTTGAGGAATGTTGTTTGGAGAATCTGTGACACACTGGTGCTCTACTGTTATCAGTTCATTCAAAAAGCATGGCTAGATATAGACAAAGTTTTACCATAATAAACAAAATCACCTGAACTATAAGTAAGCAGTCTGGCTGTTCATATCTGAAAGTGAACTGTTAGGCAGGTCACTAAGACATTATGTTTGACAACAGAGCACCCCCTTACTTTTATATTATTAAGTATAGCATCATTTCTGCAAAATACCACAAGCATAGAAGTACTCAGTAAGGATAAAAAAAATGCTGACATTTTTTATGAGTATATTTTAAAGATCTGACAAATATGAAATTGTTTTTATTTATTTATTTTTTAAAGTATTGTTCATAAGATGATAATGTAAGTTAGTCTATTTGTTTTTTTAATATTGGATTTATTTATTTATTTTTTTTTGCAATAAGAAAAACAGACTTTCTTTAATAATTGTATTTTAATTTTTGGAGATGCTAAATAAAAAATAAAAAATAAAAAAATGAATATGGATATTGTTTAGAATATTTTAAGCTGTTTATGTAATTTATTTTAAATATGTTTTAGTATTTAAAAAAATTTTTTTTTAATGAATTACAAAATGTTTTATGCAAAAAATTTTAACAATCATAATTTTGTTTTTCTCCTAAAATAGATTAAAATTGAAGGTTTCATTGGCTTTACACATTATAAAAATGCCATAATATGATGTTTTAAGATTCAAAACATCTAATGATCCTTGGATAACATCACTGATGATGTGCTCAGGTGCATATTTCAGGTACTAATGTTTGATATTGAAACTGTTGCTTTCTAATTTATGAAAAAGGAAGAAGAAAAGAAAACAACTAAAATTTACCATTGGGGGGGGGGGATGAGTGAAAATAATTGGTTCAGCCAAAAAAGATAAAAATTATAAAATCTAAAGTAGTTCTTCATTTACTACCATGACTTTCTTTAGGGTTAGAGTATAATAACTCCAGACAGGTTGACATGCAATTAAAACCAAATCAATCATTTAACCACATCACACCTTTTGAAAAAGGAAAAAGAAAAATTTAAATGAATAATTTTTTTATTAGTTTAGTACAGACAAAAAAAAAATGTTTGTTCGATTAAATTAAAAAATCAATTCCTATTCTTAAAATTTTTAGCTCGGTCAGTAGAGCATTCATGTAGGAATTGCAAGATTCCAGGTTTGATATTGGTCCTTGCCAACTCAAGGCATCAGTAGCACAGCTTACATAATATAATATGTGCAGTAAAGCATCTGGGAGCTGACAGCAAAACAATCTCCCTGACCTAGTGCTAGTGAAAAGGGGATAGACTCCCTCACTGTCTAGCTGATACCGACAATAAGCAACTCTGCCGACTTTACTTAGCATCTAGTTGTAAAGTGTTATTTTTATCTAATCTGTTTCAATCTAACATTATGAAAAGAAGGAAAGAGTGAGAGAGAGTTGAATCAAGATTATTATACTTTTTACATGCTGAGCTATTTTGCAATAGCTCTTATTAAATAAACATATCAAACGTAATAATTAAGTTATCATACTGTGGTATATCAACAGGTCCTGCTAGTGCTAAATAATTTTCTAATCTTGAGCCAAATCTACAGTCTGAAAACCTTTTTGATTTTCATTATTTTTTTGTGACCATCAAAAACCTTTTAGACAGAACTTCTACAACTTATCTTTTTTTTCTTCTTTTTAATGTTCATAAGCTATTACGATTCTCATTTGCACCTGATATATATGTTCATTGATTATTGATGAAAAAGAATCAACTTGGTTTCTTTTACCTATGTGATGGTTGCACTTTTAGTTAATGTTACCTCTCCAGTGTTGAGACGTCCCAGGTGCACCAGGGAACTTCTGCTCTTGTTTTAGCAAAAAATTATTACTCACATATTATATAAGCTGAAAACTTTTCATGCTGATATTGTTACTTTAGTTGAAGCTTTTTTTTTCTTTTTAATTTATTCATATACTTTGCGGTTTGTTTTTTTTTTGGTTTTTTGGTTTTTGTTTTAGATGTACTAATACCTTAATACTGTTCTGCTCCTGTGAGCAAGCATATATTTCCCCACCTCTCTTCTTACTAACCAGAGGGAACTGGCATATTCTGTGTAACAACTTCCTTTTCTCTCCCTTTTCTTTGCTTGGGAAACATTAAAAAAGAACACTCTCACTACCCTCTAACTTCCTTCTGAGCACCCCCTCTGGTTACTTAATATATTTATCAAGGTAGCAGAAGGAGAAGTGCCGACTATACAACAGAAGTTTTAAGCTTGGCTTCAGTATATCAGTGATTAAAATATCTACAGCATTATTTCTTTTTAGCTTTTCAAGAAAAAAAAATGTATATATTGATAATGCCTTAGTCAAAATATGAGGCTATGAAGAAAGGAGCAAATCATTTTGGAACTGTCAGTTGAAGAAGGGAGTTAAAAAAAAAAAAAAAATTCCCAGCATCTCATCAGTAAGTTGTTTATGTGTGGTGGGGGTAAAGTAAAAGTATTAGGAAGACATTCTGGACTTCCACATTCATTTAATAATTTTTTTCTTTTTTTATAATCCAAATTAGAATTTTAGTTAAAGAAAATTCATAAAAATGTTTTTTTTTTCTTTTTTCTCTATTTACTTATTTATATGTCAATCATCTCTTGCATTCAGATGGAATATCATTTTAATCTTTTATCTTTGCACTTCATTTATCCTTTAATATTATGCTAATTTAATATTATTTTTATTCTATAATTAGTCCTAGTTCTTGTCCCTCTCTTAAAATAAATGTTGCATCTTCATCTTTTCAGATTTTCACTCAAGTGATAACCAAGCTTAAAATCCCTTATAATTCTAAAGAATTTTGTGTTTCTATATCCAGTATCTATAAATATATTCAAAGTGTGTGTGATTGTGTGTGTGTGTGTATGTGTATGTATATATATATATATATATATATATATATATATATATATATATATAAATAAACAAACAAATGTTTTTAAAAAAATTTCTATATGGCTTTAAGCTGACAATTTTTGGAGGATATGTGCTTAATTGAAGTCATACCTAATTTTGAAAATTAATTAGTTTATAATTAATGAATTTAGGTGGGTATATATGTTCAAATGTAAGGCTAAACATTTTCTCGACTTGTTTAGCCTTACATTTGAACATATATACCCACCTAAATTCATTAATTATTAACTAATTAATTTTCAAAATTAGGTATGACTTCAATTAAGCATATATATATATATATATATATATATATATGTGTGTGTGTGCGTGTGTAGAAAATAAAAAAACACAAACTATTCCAAAAAGATGAATTTATTCTTGATGGTGAAGTCAACGTTCTAACGTTTTGGTTTTAGTAAACCTTCATCAGGATTTAAGCTTGAAACATTATAATATTGACTTCATCATCAAGAATAAATTTTGGAATACTCTGTGTTTTTCTATTTTCTACATACTGTCGGATTTATTTCCTTTTTACTCCAATGTGTGTGTGTGTATGTGGTACAATATATATATTGCAAAATATATACTATTCATCTCTCTTATATATAACTGATTCCATTTCAGTGAAATGCACCATGAATATAAATTTTGGTCCCAATAAGTTATTTCTTTTTAAACTGATTTGCATCAAAGGCAAAAATATTTCCTAATTTATTTGATTCTTGCACAATTGGTCTCAATAAACCAGCTGTTCTTTGTAAACTGATATTCCATTCAACCAGAATTCCCTATATACCCAGATAAACAGTGTGTGTGTGTTTGTGTTTTGTGTCTGTTGTGTTGTTGTGTGTGTGTGTGTGTGTGTGTTGTGTTGTGTTGTGTTGTGTTGTGCTTTTTGTAGAGTGATGAATTTTAGTTGTTAAAACTGTTGAAGGTTTTAAATTTCATTTCTTTTTCTTTAAACCAACATTTCAGTATTATAGTTGATGTTATTTTAATACTAGAGAACCCTTTGTAACAGCTGTCCATGATGATACTGATGCTTCTATTTAAGGAGTGAATAATTTCTAATTAGCATTTAATAGTTATCTCTGTTAATATCAAGAACTTGGATGATTAATTCAAACCCTGAAAAATGATTCACTTACAAATTGGATTGGAAATTGCTTTATTTTTTATTAGAGCATTTTAAATGTATTGCTATGGTTACATATATACAAACATAACGAGAATTTTAGTAGACCTATATTGACCAGCTCTGTACGGATACTGGATGCTGTGCTGAGGATCTCCCAGGGTCAGTGAATGATAGGGATGATTGGCGAGAGATTGCCATGGGTATCCATGCTACTAGTGAGATATGATGATGATGATATAGATAAAAGAAGCCATTGGTTTTGGGGTTTTTTTTTTTTTTTTTTTCCATTTAAAAATTTTTTTTTGTATGTATTGAATATTTAATTGTATTTTCTGTTTTGATATACTATTGTTATTTATATTATAAAGTTTAAAAAAAAATGCTGTCAGATGTTTTTTTTTTTTTTTTTTTAAAGACATTTTTACAGTATAGTATAACGAAATATTAACTATTTATTTAGTCTGCTATAATTAACCACATTTCTTAAGCAATCAACTAAAAATGAAAAACTAATAAATTCATACCTCATAGGCTTGTTATAAAGTTATTTGTGAAAGAGACGTGTTTAGACAAGTTTTTTTTTTTAAAGACTAGCATTTGGCTAATTCATACGAATCAGCTCTTATCCCACATCGACTAAGATCTTTCTCTCCAACAGGCTAGAATTAGTTGCTACTTAAGCAACTTGAGACTGTTTTGATATAAGACATCCGAGAAGATGAGTTTGAAGAGTAGATTACTCCCATTTTGTCAAATCAGTAGGGTTAAGGATTAGATGGCAGGGGGGAATAACTCTTCTTGGCCAAAAAAACCTTCACACAATTATTTTCAGTTTTTGGTTTATTTTAGATCTGTCAGATCTAGGGTTATTTTTATCAGAAGAGATTGAACAAACAAGTCCCTGCCATCCCCCACCTTTAAAAAAAAATGTTTGACCTTTCCTCACCTTGGTAACCCTTAAGTGCCTAAATCCTCCTGGAAAAAGTAACAATCCCTAATCCTCTTAGATATTGAAAACCTGTCTCTATGGATTTGAGAGGCTTAATTCATATAAAACTATAAATTTTTGGTCTAGTACCCATCAAAAATGTGGTATTATTTACATTTGTATCTGTTATGCTGCTAAGAGTGTCCCATCATGGTGTAATGGTTAGCAAGCTGGTCTCATGATGAATGGTTTAGGTAAATACCTACTGCTAATTTTTCTACTGTTTTTTCTCTAAGAAACTTTGTTTTTTTTAACACTTGAATTATTTCGATGATTGATTTTAATGGTATGTCTACCCATCTATGTCACGGTGACCCATGATGATTAAGGATGGAACTCTGGTGGCTGAGCAGTCCATGACATGCAACACTCCACTTTGGCTCTTACTTCGGCTAGACAGGTGGTCAGAGAAACCCCCTCTGATCAATCAGCGGTCATGTCAAGCCCTAGCACCTACATGATTTTCCCAACCCTATTGCACTTTTGGCAAGCCCCAACCCTTTTTATCATATTGGCATAGGCTGAAGGTCTTATTGTCCTGGGTATGACGTTAAACTCTATCTGATGGTGAAGTTCCAATTCTGGAGCTCTGGGGAGTATGGAGTACCCCTTCATCACCATTACTCCCAAGTCCACTCTGACCTGGAGTGGTAGTAGTACCTGTTAGGTTCCCGTCTATGGGTTAAATAGAAAAAATGTGTCTAGAAATAATTAAGTTTAAAAAGAAAAATTGAGTACCCATCAAGAATCAATAAAACAAAATGTCTTTGGTATAAAATAACCCAATAAGAGTTGATATATCGTAAAATCCAACCAACCAACCATGTATCCTATACTCTACAACCAAGGAATTAAGTTAAATACAGCATCTATTAAAAATCCTGAAATTCGTGTATGTTTTTCTATTTTTCCCTGAAGCATTTTCTAAAATTGGTTTGTGATATTTCCCTCTTTAATCATTTCCAGCATTTACTTTCAAATTAATTCTAATTTCCATCCTGCTGTTTGTTAAATAAAGCATTCTATCATTGATTTCATCCTCATTGCATAAGATGAACAATTTTCAGGTTTTGGCTTTTATTCTTTAGAGGAAAAGCAGACCCTATTAAATAATTAAAATGTAAAACTAAAGGCAATCTTTTTATGGTTTTTAAAAAAAATTCTCCAAATTTCAAAAATTTCTCTCTCACAAGGAAAACAATTATTTTTATTTTTACCCAGAAATAATAAAACTTTTAAAAGATTATTGTGCTAATCAAAGTTTTAATGAAAAACTAAAGGCAATATTTTGTCAGTCTAAAAAGATTCACCACATTTCTAAAAATTCTGTCACATGCAACCCCCCCCTCACAATTTTTTTTTTATCATTATCTTACTCTTTAGGGGCTGGTTTAGCTCAGTCGGTAGAGCCTCTGCCTAGGAACCACAAGTTTCAAGTTCAATATCGGTCCCCACTAACTCCGTGCATGAGTAGCACAGATTGAAAAATCTGATCTGTATGGTAAAGTGGGGTATCACTGTGTGGTAATTGTCAATATTAGCCAGACAGCGAAGGAGTCTATTCCCTTTTCATTAGTGCTAGACCATGGAGATTGTTTTTTGCTGAGGTGGAGCACTACACCTACTGTCAGCTCCCCACTTTACCGCACGAATCAGATTACCCAATCTGTGCTAGTCATGTGTTGAGTTGGCGGGGACCAGTATTGAGCCTAGGAATCACAAGATTCATAGGCAGGTGCTCTACCCACTGAGCTAAACCATGATATATATATATATCAAATAAGATAATAATAATAAAATATGATAAAAACTCACAACTCCGTTTCACATTGTCAATCCTCTGCTAAATTCTGATTTCTGTTTGATTCAACTAAAAAATATCTTCTCTTTTTTAGTCTCATGACTATTACTTGGTTGACATACTAATTTGTCACTTGATTGAGCCACATGACTTCAAATGTCAACTGCGTAATAGTCACATGACTAAAAAAAATGAGTGTATATTTGTTGAGTTGAAACTAACAGAAGTCAGATGTGTTGAATACTAACTCACCTGAGGATCAACAACGTGAAACTCTGTTGTGAGTTTTTATACTGTTTTATTATTATTTATTTGATACTTTAAAAATATTGGGATATTGCTTTTTTGTGTGTAGAAGACCATAAAGATTTTACACATTAAAAATATGTATGTATATGAATATCTGTGCATGTATATGTTTATAAATGTGTGCCTCTGTGTGTGCACATATAAATGTGTTTGTTTTGTTTGTTTTTTTAAATTTTCCTTTAACAATTTTTTTAGAGACCGAGTGTCCCCTTCTAGGGGCTAACACTTGATTTCTTTATGTTGTCTGTGTGTGTTTGTGTATAAATGTGTGTGTGTGTGTGTGTATATATGTAAAATATATATATATATATATATATTGTTACGCATGCTCGTTACAGTGTACCTCCGCAACATAAAATAACGAAAAAAAATGCCAAAGGTCCCAGATGTAAAAATAATAATATACAAAGGGATGGGATTCAAGACTTTTCTCTTTGCTCCTGTGAAAGGGTAGAAGACCAATGAATGGCATAACACTGAATGACGAAGGACAAACAGGATTTCTGATAAACACACAAACGTTTATTAGCACTTAATTACAATTTGTTTATATAAAAAAAAAAGGGGGTAAATGCATATATACAAATCTACACAGGATCAGGGGAGTAAAATAAATATATGATTCTTATTGTTAAATGAGTGGGCGAGCAATTGAACATATACATATATCAACATTACATAAAATATATGACAGACAATAGGAATTCACAGAATAGAAAATATGTTTTTTTGTTAACTCACTGTGACGTAACTCAAAAGAAAGTCCTTTAAAAAAAATTGTTTATTTCCTTTTTACTCCTTTTTTTTTTTTTTTTTTTTTATTAACGGTGATTCGTTCTTTCCATCCAAAATGAATTAGCTTTAATTCGTAGTAAAATGTCTTTAATTCCTCCGTCCTCCCGTCTTTCGATCCAAGTATCGAATTTTCGCAGAGCAAGTCGTTTTCAGGTGCTGACCGTCAGATGATTCTTTCAACTGTGTCTTGCCTTGCACGATTTCTTCACGCGAAAAGCCGCCTCCGTCATTGTCATAGCAACAATCCTGGGTTAAGGTGTACTCTTAGGGTTATGGGGTCACAATTTAAATCCACATGCATACTTTCCCCATCACCTAAGGTGTGTGTGTGGGGGGGAAGAGTACAATTGTCTTCTAAGCACATAGGTAGTAGGAGGAATGTTAACATTCCTTCGTAAAAAATACAAGACCAGTTGAATCTTACTTCCTTTGCTCGCCCACACACTTTTGGGTTTTCTTTTCTTTATATTTCTTTCATTCAAATAAAGTTTTCTTATAATTCTAGCATATGTATACTGGTTGATGTACCAGCGATATGTTACAATATATATACAAATAAAATGTATTACAGAATGGATGATAAATAAGAAATATTGTGATATTGCTTTGCATTTTTGGCATAGATGTTTATAAAGATTTTACAGATTAAAAATGTGTGTGTGTGTGTAGATAAATATGTGCGTTGTGTGTATGTGTGTAGATAAATGTGTGTGTGTATGTGTGTAGTGTGTGTGTGTGTGTGTGTGTGTGTATGTGTGTAGATAAATATGTGTGTGTGTGTGTGTATGTGTAGATAAATATGTGTGTGTGTGTGTGTATGTGTGTAGATAAATGTGTGTGTGTGTGTGTGTATGTGTGTAGATAAATGTGTGTGTGTGTGTGTGTGTATGTGTGTAGATAAATGTGTGTGTATGTGTGTAGATAAATGTGTGTGTGTGTGTGTGTATGTTTGTAGATAAATGTGTGTGTGTGTGTATGTGTAGATAAATGTGTGTGTGTGTATGTTTGTAGATAAATGTGTGTGTGTGTGTGTAGATAAATGTGTGTGTGTGTGTGTGTAGATAAATGTGTGTGTGTGTATGTGTGTGTGTATAGATAAATATATATATATATATATATATAATGACAGAATGGATGATAAATAAGAAATGAAAAACAAATTGTTAGTGTTAATATATTTATTAGACATTTCTCTATTATCATTATGTGAATCTCAAACAGAGCAAAACATCTAATAAATATATAAACACTCCACCAAATTGATTTTCTTATTTTATTTCTCTTCTTCCACATTTAGTTCTCAAAATAAATCTACTTGTCATGGTTGATTTTTCTTAATTTTTCTTTTGTTCTTTTCTAAAATTTCTCTGCTAATTTTAACCCAATGAAACGGTTTAATTTCAATCTTAATTGTTCTCTTTGTCTTCCTTGCAGGAATATCCATTATTTCGAATCATCTGTCAAGAGATCGCTACCTTATTGTTAGAATTGTGGCTGCATGCCCCAAAGACAAAGGTAAGTGTCTTCATTTTCATCTGAACTTCTGGGATAATGGATTATCATTATTACACTCTTCTATCCTTGCTTGTTAACCATTACTCTATACTAATTACTGAATTTAACATAGTAGCTGAATAATTATCTCAGGACAATGGCAAACATTCAACCCTTTTTTGTCATATATATATATATATATATATTTACCAACCCCTCTGCACGAGTAGGATGTGACATACGGTCAATTTCTAAAGCAGAGTTTACCAAGTTTGAATTCAAAGTTTTCTTTCTCCTAGACTGGTTACTTAGCCAAGGTTAAATAGCCCAGTTTGCCCTATTATTTCCCCAAAGCTGGAGGGAGAGTAGTTGGATTCATACCTTTCTCAAGGGTATTAGCTTTATGTGAAATGCAAACAGCATCGTCCAGGATTTGAACTTGGATTGACATGTCTATTTCCTATGTCTATAACCATTTCACCACACACCTCCATTTTTATCATATATGTGCTAGAAGCCTCATTCAGAATTTGAACTTGTCCCTCCATGTCCATTTCCTATGAGGTGAACCATTACACCATGCAACTCCATTTTGTTTTTTCCTATAACTATACATAGGAGATCTTCATAGGGAATGGAATTAGTGAACTTATTAATCTGTAGTGTATACAATCAGCATAGTATGAACCCCACCAAACTTTTAGATTTTACCTCATACAATAATATTATATTGACTAGCGGGACCTGTGGATATACCGCAGTATGATAATTTGATTATTACAACATTTGATATGTTTACTTAAGAACTATTGCAATATAGTTCAATATGTAAAAAGTATGATAATCTTGATTTAACTCTACCACTTTTTCTTTCCTATTTTGTTGCAAGATGATAACAGTCATACAATTAAAGAACATAAGTATTATATTATATTGATTTGTGATGACTAAAATTGATTATTATTATTTGTAGATATCTGCAATATGAGAAAGATAAATTCCAAATTGTATTGTTTTCCTTTTTCCAAAATGATAAACGTTGTGATAAAACTCAATGTCAAGAAGTTTAAAAAAAGAAAAAAAAAGGTGCAAATCAAAGTTCAAGTTATTTTTATTTATCATCAGTCATTGTTACATTATTCAAAACTAGTATCATCCACTGACCTATTTGGTCTCCCTTTACACATTTACAAATAATGTAGATGACTTTCTGTTTCTATGATGGCATTCACTCTGGGTCAGTTGAGGCGGCTCCATTCAACAAATTCACCTGTGGTGAATTCATGTAAAGAGTAACAAGAGAATACGAAATTCACAAGCGGTCCCCACACCCTGCATGCATATCTAGGTCAAAGGAAGGAGATGCCCTTGTTTGCTGCAGATTTTCCGCAAACGCAGTGACAAGTATGCCAAAAGCCTTTTATTCCTGACAATGATGGTGATGCCCTTTGGATTTTCGCCATAAGCCCTTTGGCCGGATTGTGGTCCTAATAGCACTGTGTGCCAGATCTGTCCGCTTTGGGTGATCCTATCACCTTAACTTAAGTTCCTGACAGCATGGCTCTTTCACTACCAAGTTTACATAGCCCTGCCGCAATGAGGAGGGGTTGGACTTTAGAAATAATGTGCTAGATGGCCATTGAGCAAACAGCTTCCTCCATCTTTTTACAGGTCTTGTTTTTCATTCTGCAGAATGTCTAGCCACCCTCTCCACCAGACAAAATCTGTGGGATTACCAGTTAAGTCGCCAATGATCTGACTATCAAACAGGTGGTACTGGGTTACATAGTACAAATAGCACATTGAGTGACCTGACACAGGTAGATGACTTGTTTAATGGCATATCAACCTTCATGGGTTATTTAATACCAAATCCATCCTTGTAGAATATAGTACTATTTAACCCATAGTTGTAAATACCTATTTTTATTTTTTCATCATGGTCAATTATTATTACTCTATATCTCATTCAAATTCTTATTATGTTTGCCACCCTGTTGGCAGGGCTCAGAATATGCTGACTGCTTCCCTTGCAGAAAGGTGAGACCCCTCCCCCCTGCCAAAAAAAAGGTATTATCCTGGGTATGATATTAAACTATATCTGAGCTCCATTTTTTGAGTGGAAAATCATTTTCAGTTTCACCAGTATTAGGGAGACGAACACACACACACATAATATATACATATATACACATGTGTGTATCACACACACATATATACATATGTGTATCAAATACACACACACATATATACATACATACACATGTGTGTATCACACACACACACACACATACATACACATGTGTGTATCACACACACACACATACATACACATGTGTGTATCACACACACATATACTTTCAGATAAGAAATTTACATCAGTCAAGAATTGAGACATTCATTTTGTTTTTCAACACAAAATAATTCTTGGCTTCTTATCAACTCATTTTAATTCTAATAAAAAAAAAAATGAATGTCTTATCAATGGGGCTTAGAATGCATCAACTGAATCCCCTGCAGAGTATTAAGACCCTCCTAAAAAGGTGTCCTAAAGTATAACACCAAACTGTATCTAATGGTGAGGCTTTAGATCTGGAGCTCAGAAGTGGGGAATACCACTTCATTGCTATTACTCCCAGGTCCACTCTGACCTGGAGTGGTTGTACCTGTTGGGGTCCCATCTATGGGTCAAATAGATCTGTTTGAAAATTATTAGTATTAAATAAGAATACTTGATATTATACAACTGTAAATTATTTGTATTAAGAATAGTTACTTGAAACTATAATTGTTTACTAAGGATTACTATTATGAGTTACTTGAAACCATATTACCATGTGCAAACAAATGACTGTTATTGAATTGAAACAGTTACTTGAAACCATATAATTATTAGAATTAGATAGGAATACTTGAAACCATACAACTGTGTACAAGTATTAGATACTCAGAGTACTTGATATCATATTGTAGCCGAATGGTAAAGTGAGTTACTGCGCAAGGCTATAGTGATTGAACTTGCAACCTCCAGGTTGTGAGTAGTGATTGTGGTAAGCATCCTGTCACCCCTGTTGGTTGGAGTGGTTCGGCTGGTGAGGAGGCATAAAAGCTGAGGCAGTCTCTTTTGGTAGCAAATCACTGTTCTTAGCTGGGAGAACCGGTTATTCTTGGTGGTCTTACCAATGAGTCTTGTGTGAAAACAAGACCAGACAATTTAAAAAAAAATTACTTTTAAAAGTGAACAAAATCAAATAAATAAGAAATAACTATACATAAAAAGTAAATATAAATGTACAATAAACACAATTCTCTAACCTTTAGGCATAAAATGATCCTAGACAGATTGGTAGACTGTTAAAATCAATCAATCAGTCAAGATCTATATGTAGAGACCCAAATGAGGCAATCTTCCTATCTGATACCACCCAGTTTGTTCTCTCTTTAGTCATGTGATCAACATGCTGCAGCAACTGAATTATATATTTCCTGGGTGGAGGAGGGGTAGATTTACTTTTTTTGTATTGTCTAGTGCTAATGTTCAATTCATTAATAATTGATCTTGTAGAATTGTGTTTTGTCATCATAGAATTTGTTGGTACTCACTCCCACCTTCTATGCAGCATACTAAGACCAGGTTGTGAGAGATGGGGGGGGGACAAGCAGAGAGATGAATGAATGAATGATAACCACGAGGCTGGTTTTCTTATTTCTGTGAATTTTCACTCTCTGCATTATCAGCCATCTCAATGATTTGGTTGGTTGGGTTTTACGGCATGTCAGCCCCTTGGGTTATTTTATGCCGAATACTTCTATTTGTAATTTGGTTTTCAAAAATGTTTAATGCCAACAAAGTTTTGAAATAAATTCATTTTTAATGGATAATACAATTTTGTTTATAAACTCATGTTTTCTATTTAACCCATAGATGGGACTATCTCAATGAATATAAACACAGTTACTACAGATATACTAGGGGGATCAATAAGTTTATATCCTGGCACAGTTATTAGTTTAATTTTGATCTGAAATTTTCACTGTATAATGTTCAATTTGTACAATGTATAAAGAAGTATTGGATTAAGTGCATTGATAAGGAAAGAGATTGACAAACTTGACCGCATACAGTAAGTAGGTAGAGTGGCCTAGTATTGGTATGAGTTCTATACTGAGGAAGTCTATTTCCTTTTTGCTAGTGCTAGACCAGGGAGATTGTTTTTGCATCTGAGGTGGAAAGCCACACTGACCATCAGCTCCCCATTTTACTGCACAAATCCAAGCTGTGCTACTCATGTGCTGAGTTAATGAGGACTGATATTGAACACAAAACCTGATTGCCCTTATGGCAAGCCCCAACCCCTTTTTATCATATGGGTGCTAGAAGGCGGTGACTGAGGGTCTACATGTCCTGGGAATGACGTTAAACTCTATCTGATGGTGAGGTTCCAGTTTTGGAGGTTTGGGGAATGTGGAGCACCCCTTCATCACCATTGCTCCCTGGTCCACTCTGACCCGGAGTGGTAGTACCTGTTAGGGTCCCATCTATGGGTTAAATAGAAAAATGTATTTATAAAAAAATTGTATTATCCATTAAGAATTGATTTATTTCAAAACTTTATCGGCATTAAATGACCCACTGAGGTTGATATGCCGTAAAACAAAACAAAAACAAAAACCTGACTGAGCTAAACCGGCCCGATGCCCATATACAGACTATTCCACAATCATCAGGGTATTTTGATTAATTTTAACAGCATGTCAACCCATTTAGGGTTATTTTATGCCTATAAGTTAGGAAATCGCATTCATTGTACATTCATATTTACATTTTTGTGTAGTTGTTTCTTTATAGTATATTTGATATCATATAACTATCTAATACAAATAATTATATAGTTTCAAGGAATCATATCTATTTAATAAGTCCTTTGTTTGCATACAGTTATAGGGTTTCAAGTAACTAATGATAATAATAATCTTTAGTAAATAATTATAGCTTCTAGGAACTATTCCTTATACAAATAATTTATAGCATCAAGTATTCCTATAACATGGTCTGATCGAATACAATTAATTTTCAACAGATCTATTGGAATGTAAGAGGTATACTTCACTGGGTTAGAGTAATGGCAATGAAGGGGTACTTCAAACTTCACAGATGTCAGCAGATGCAGTTTTAGTGTCATACACAGGACACCCTTTTTTTGTGGGGTTCTTACCTCTTTGTAGATGATACTTTCAGGCACCAGATCATAAACCTAGCCCTTGCCCCTTTAAATGAGAATGCAGTTGCTGCCTAATAAGAAGGCCTCTTGGAACTAAGCTATTGATTATTTTATGTACCACTTAGGCCAAGAGACCAAGCACTGTAGATAATCAATTTTAGGAACCTCTGATCATCCATGCACCAGATGTGTCCAGCCCATATTAAGGATTTTAAGAGGTGTAATGAATACCAGCGTACATCCGACCCCCCCACACACACACACGTTTGACAACAGATGTGAGTTTTATTGTGAAGTTTATGGAATGAATTCCTCTTTTTCTGATTGTTATGAGAAATGATTAATTAATGAGTAAATATATAATTAACCAACCCCTTTACTATGAACAGAATGTGACACTAATTCAATTCTTATGGAGAGTACAACTAGTTTGAATTCAGTGTTTTCCTTCTCCTAGACTGGTTGTCTTCCCAAGGCTAAAGAATCCAAGTTCCTTTTTATTTACCCATAGCTGGGGAGAAGAGAAAGTATTATTTGGATTATTGTACTCATCTTTATTGTTATCTGTACAGATAACAAAAAATGAGGAAAATAGTCTGAATAATCTAAATAATACTGATTATCAAGCTTCATCTCAAAAATTCAGAGAAATATCAAACAGTCTCGTTCAGGATTTGAACTCTAGTTCCCGATTCCATTTTGCATGATGATAACTATAACACTAAGTGCACCTCCAGGACCAACATATAAGTTATATTGTATTTTGTAGATGATGATGATTAGTAGTAGTAAATGATGCCTCCCATTTTCAATATTGGACAATCATCTGATTCTAAAGACTGAAATTGAAATCTTGTAATTTTGGCATTGTTCAAAAAAATTTTTGGCAGCCGCTAACAAAATGAAAAGTTACCTTAGATATTCTTTGATTTGGTATCAGTTCTGTAAGAGAGTAGATATTACCAAAAAAACAAAAGAATAAGAATAACTTAATTTGACTTAAACTACAATATAATTTTATGTAATAGGCACCTGGTAAAATTTTGATTGAAACCCTAATTCCATTTGTGTGAGATTTATTTATTTTTTTGGTAAATTGCCAAATGACTGTCAACAATGTATGAGATGTCTTTACATACATGCACACAATAAAAGGAAATAAGGTTGGATTATTGCCACTATTCAGAGATTCTGTCTATCTCATCAATTTTTTATTCAGCTGACATCAATCATTATTTTAGATGAAGAAATCATAAGGGCCTTTAAAAATGTTTATAGATAGTTTCTCTTCATTTTCTAATATAATTTTGTAAATAGAGGAATTATATTTTATATATTAATTAAATTACCACGACCAAACAACTCGGCAAACACCTAATGTTCAATACTTTATTAGGTCTCATGTGAGACTTAATAAGGTTGAAATGGCAGTCCAGTGTTCCACATGTTGCACACGGTGCTTGTAGAGTTGTTTGGTCATGGTAATTTAATATATATAATTTAAATAATATATATGATTTTCTTATGATTCTTGCTGGAAGGATCTTTGTAGGACTCCTCGCTGGAAGGATCTTTGGGACTCTTGCTGGAAGGATCTTTGTAGGACTCCTTGCTGGAAGGATCTTTGCAGGACTCCTTGCTGGAAGGATCTTTGTCCTCGCTGGAAGGATCTTTGTAGGACTCCTTGCTGGAAGGATCTTTGTAGGACTCCTTGCTGGAAGGATCTTTGTAGGATCCTTGCTGGAAGGATCTTTGCAGGACTCCTTGCTGGAAGGATCTCTGTAGGACTCCTTGCTGGAAGGATCTTTGTAGGACTCCTCGCTGGAAGGATCTTTGTACAACTTCTCTTGGATAGGAAATATCTACAACTTTTGGTTTTAGTACTCTTCTCATGTGATTTTCAACTCTTTATCTTTGGTTTTTGCCAGTAAACTCCTACGTTGTGCAAAAATATACACAAGACAGTTGTAACCTCTCTCCCATTTATGATGCTTCTTTCACTTAGAACTGTTATGATAATTATGTTACCTGATGAATGATATATATTTCTTTTATTGGTACAAGTTAACAGTTTTTTAATAAGTATTAGAACAATTTTCTCGACTTGGCACTATATGAAATGCAAAGCCTTGTTCAAAATTTGAATTCTAGTCACCAAGTTCATTTACTATGATGATAACCATTACACAATGAGCACTTGCCTGTGGTGAATTCCTAGAAGGGGTAAAAAGGAAATAGGAAATTTACAAGCGGTCCTCCAAACCCTGCATGCATATATTAGTCAGGAGAAGGAGATGCTCAATAAATACGCTAAAAGCTATTGATTTCTAATGGAGACGCCCTTTGAATTTTTGCCAGACCCCTTTGGTCAGGTTGTGGTCCTTTAGCCGACTTGTGGCTCTAATACTACTGGGTGCCAGACCTGTCTGCCTTGAGTGACCCTACCAGGAACTTAAGTTCCCAACGACATGGCTCTGATACTACCAAGTTTGCATGGCCCTACCATGATGAGGAGGGGTTGGACCTTAGAAATAATGTGCAAGATAGCAGTTGAGTAAAGAGCTTTCTTCATCCTTTTACAGGTCTTGTTTTTTGTTCTGCAGGGTGTCTAGCCACCCTCCTCACCTGACAAAATCTGGGTTACAGGTTTAGTCATCGATGATCCGACTATGAAACAGGTAGTACCCATAGCACATTGAGCTATCATACTATTGGTAATCTTGTTCGGCAGTCACAACAAAGAAACAATAACATAAATATATGGCAATGGAATTTTAATGCAGTTTAAGATAAAAATTGACTTTTTATTTTTTAATTATAGCATAAATCTTGATAAAAACATTGACTTCCACCAGATCACCAAAGTGACTACTTAAACATAGCAGGTACGCAACTTGTGTGCCAGACAAAGTAGAGCTTAGTAAATTCTAAGAGTATAGACATAAGTAAGGTGGAACTGTTCTATATATTTAAAAAAGAAAAGAAGAAAGAAAAGTTGAACAATACAGATAAGGTATAGAAAATTATTAGTGATAGTGGCTGACAAGAACTGGCTGAAAAAGAAAAAAGAAAAAGGATAAGTACTACAATTGCAGAATTAGTTATTGATTCACAAACCTATTCTTGTAATGAACAAAGATGCTAACTCCAGATTGTTGCCATGGTTACACTTATGTCATTTTCATCCAACTCTCAAATATTTATTTTTATAACACTAGCATCAATACTACTTTTTTTTTTTCTTTTCATTTTTATTTACCTATACTTGAAAATACAGTTCTTATATTAACAAATAGAGTTGCCTAATGCTATTTCAGTTTTAAAAAAAAATGGCTTTCAATATCATTAACTTTGATTGGATTATTATTTTTATTCTTTGCAAGTTTTTCACATCAGTTCTAATGGGGGGGGGGGTCTTTCACTCGAGTCTGAGTGACAACAAGTCTTCTCAGTTCTCTTAAGTATCTTAACCTAATTTAGCACGGCTGCCAGCTGGACAGTATTGATTCTTCATCTGATCTCCAATTCTTGCAGTTTCTTTTCCAGGCCTTTTAGGACCATTCCAAAGACACCAACTATAATTAGTATCACCATCATTTTCATCTTCCACAACTTTTTCAGTTCTCTGGCAAGGTCCATGTATTTGTCCAGTTTTTCAACTTCCTTCTCTTTTTCTCTACTTGAATGACAAAATCCACTAGATGACAATTTTTTTTTCTTCTGGTGAATTATAAGTTGATCTAATTTTTGGGCCTGGATTGGGTTTGTATCTAAACATCCCAGAGAATCTTATTTTCAAGGAAAAATTCTGAGATTTTTTAATATGACATTTGTTAGTATGGTGAAATTTTAGTCTCTTGCACAATTCCCAGTGGATCACCTTTCCCACCCAGTTATGCATTTTCTTGTATTCTTTTTATGTTAGTTTGCTGCATTTACTTATGTGATTGATTGTCATCTCTATCATTACATAGTCTACACATGCTGTTCCCCTGGATATTATCAATTTTTGCTTTGTGATGCTATTAATAAATTCAGTTTATCTTTTTAAGTGTCCTCTTCTCAGCCATGTTCAGGTCTTCTCATGTGTATGTGTAATTTCCTTAGTTTGTTGTTTGATGTATCCATACAGTTGTTTTTCTTTCTATTTTTTTTTCTAGATTTTTGATTGTTATTTTTCTGTTTGTCCCAAATTATTTCTGTCAATATTGATCTTATTGGCTGCTGTAATCAATTTTTCTTTGCTCCTTTTTTTTATATTCCTGAATTATGAAAAAAAAAAAAAAAATAACTGATTCAGATAATTGATTTCCCAACTTTATTATATACCCATAGCTCATAAGCATCATTCCATAATTATCTCACCTGTGAAGAATCCAAATGGTATCTCACCTGTGAAGAATCCAAATGGTATCTCACAGCCTTTGCTTTGTACTACGTTAATCAAGTGGGCAGTCGTCCATCTTCCGAGTGCCTGAATTGGCATCTTCCAACATCCTGTTTCTTTACAGCACGATTCGGACCAACCACCACCCACATTAAAGTTCAATACTGAGCTTACATCTAGGACATCATGCAAATAGCAGTCAGGCATGCCAGGCAGAATGTCTGTTCTCACAATTCCTTGAGTCCCTGAATTGTAACTTCTACGTAATTTTCAATGCCACCAAGTTCTCTTCTTCTTTTCTTGGTATATGGCAGTGAGAGTAATGCTAATCAGGAGATGATTGAGTATGTTCAGGGAGCTGGTGAAGGAGTATGAGTTAGATGTGGACATGATGTACATCAGCTAAGAATAGACAGATTAATGAGGGTGCCGCGGAGATGATTCGACACAATGAAGGAGAATGAACTCGAGCCACTAATTGGTGCTATCTACATGAATGAGCTGGACACTGGCCAAATCATGTCAATCCATCAAAGCAGTGGGCATCCGGGTGTACAGTGGCCTACCTACTTTGCCAAGAGAGTCTACCAATAGACAACCAAGGCTACTGTTGTTGACTATATGGGTGTGTGAAGAAAAACCAATCAATAGAGCCAGCACCAATCTGCTGGAAGAAGAGAGAATTGGAACTGGATAAGAATTGGCAGAGATTGGAAATAGACATCTTGCATCACGATGTCTGTCATTTTTAACACTCACAGATTGCGTCATGTCATGTTTTTTTCCATTTGCCATTTCTTTCTGTTTTGTCTTTTTCTGTTATGGCATTCACCCTTGGTTGGTTGAGCTGGCTCCATTCAAACAAATTCACCTGTGGTGAATTCATGGAAGGAGTAACAAGGGAATAGAAAATTCACAAGTGGTCCCCAAACCCTGCATGCATATCCATGTCAAGGAAAGGAGATGCTCTTGTTTGCCGCAGGTTTTACACAGATGCAATGACATGTACACCAAAAGCCATTGATTCTGATGATGATGGAGATGCCCTTTGGGTTTTTGCCAGGGCCCTTTGGCCAGGTTGTGGCCCTAATACCACTGGGTGGCAGACCTGTTTGTCTCAGATGACCCTACCAGGAACAAGTTCCCAATAGATAGTTTCATTAGATTTTGCATTGCTTGGAGTCACATCCTTCTGTGCGAGTGAACGGCCTGTGTCATCAGCACTCTCTTGTATGGCGGCAGTGAAACCTGGACCCTCTACTTAGATGAAGAAAGTGACTGGTTTGTCTCAACAGCAAGAAAGAAATGAAAACAGTTGCTTTGAATGAGTGACCTATTGTCAGTATGAGCTGGACTGCAAAGGAATCTATCCTCTATTTGCTAGCACTAGACTAGGGAGATTGTTTTTGCATCTGGAGTGGAGTGCAACACCTACCATCAGCACTCCACTTTACTGCACAGATTCAAGCTATGCTACTCATGTGCTGAGTTGGCGAGAATCAGTATCGAACCCAGAACTTTACGATTCCTAGGCGAATACTCTATTGACTGAGCTAAACCAGCTCTTTTAAAGGTATAAGATGCTTTTATTCAAGTTGGGTTACAGACTGGGACAGATCTCACTGCCAACACTTTCTAAGGAGATTAATGACACTTAAATTCCTTTGACTAATTTATATATATATATATATATATATATATATATATATTTTTTTTTTCTGGGTGTTAGTTACAATCCCCTCCTCCTGCTAGCAACTGGGTTGATGGAACAGTGGATTGCACTTAATTCTTAACACCATTCTGCTTCTTAACTTACCTACTAACTGCAAAACCAAAAAGCATAGCTGAACATCTCTATCCCCCCCCCCCCATCTCTTCAAGAAACTGTTGATGACTCCCATCCCAATCAAACTTTGATACAGCTTTCTTGAGAATAAATGCCTTACTCATCCTAGGATGGATGAGGGGATACATACCTTTCCTAAGGGTATCAGTCCAAAAGTGAAAATAATAGTGCGACTGGCGTTCGATTTCACTTACAAAAATGTCACAGTCCAGCATGTTAGCCACTGCATCACAAGGACTCCACAATGGGTGTGTGTGTGTGTGGAGGCATGTGGTGTAATGGTTAGACTTGTAGGAAATATAATCGTCAATGCGAGTTCAAATCCAGGTTGAAGCTGTTTGCATTTCACATAGTGCTAATACCCTTGGGAAAGGTATGCATCCACTTACTCCCACCCCCAGCTATGGGTAAATGTAAGGCAGACTGGGCTCTTTAACCTTGGTTAAGCAACCAGTCTAAGAGAAGGAAAACTGAATTCAAACCTGTTAAACTCCACTTAAGAAATTAACCTTGTGTCACATCCTGCTTGTGTGAAGGAGTTGGTAAATATATATATATATATATATGTGTGTGTGTGTTTCAAATGATGCCTATGTTGACTTAGAAATTCCATATTCTCATTTAGAATTACTAGTCTAGAAAAGGTTAAATGTATATGTGACTGTATACAACAAGAAAGGTGTCTTGTCATAGAATAACATTTAGGAAGCAAGTCTAGCTGACCATTTCTGCTGTATAAAGAATTCATTCCTCATTCAGTGATCCACATTGATGAAACAGTGAAATATTTTCTCTCTTTATTTATAATGACCTGATTTTTTGTTTGTGAAATAATTTGAAGATGCTCTAATTTAGAGAATAAAGCAATTTCCAGCCCAAATTCACAATTTAGAATTTAGGTCTATATAAACTTGAATGATTACAGGGGAGATAACTCAAGGTGTTGAACCCAAACTCTCCACCGCACTGCACTGCACCTCCAGCCATTTTAAATTTTGATTGAAGAATTTTTATTCTGTCTTCTAAAAAAGTGTTTGAGATTTATAACCAAATACAGTGGTACCTTTACTTAGGAATTCCCCAACTTACAAATTTTCTTAGTTACGAACTGTCATTTGGCTGATTTTTTTGCTTTTTTTTGCTTTTGAAGAATAACTAAAGTTCCAATTACCGTTGAACTGGGAAGACAAGGCAACAAACGGTTGTAACTGAAATACAAACCCGAATGCTACAAAGTCCACTGCAAAATGACAAAGTATATATAAGACTCCACAATGTCATTCAAATCAAGCAGTCAAGCAGCCAATTAGAACTCAAGAAATGGAATCACCCAAATCACCCAGATTCATGGATGGATCATTCTTGATTCCTATTTATACCAGCTGTCTTGGACACTGCTTGAGTTGTACTTAGTTAGCTGCTGTTATTAAAACCAGTCTTCCCAGTTCGACGGTAATTGGAACTTTAGTTATTCTTCAGCTTTGTGTTGAGTCAAAATTTGATGTACGAGGAGTTCACTAAACTTTCCAAATTTATTACACCAAAGAAAAATATCATTTATAAGAAAATAAACATTAAAATATATTACAACACATAATTTGTTTCATTCTATTTCATTATGTTTTTTATACAATACAATCCTATTTTTCTTATTTAAAAAAAAACATAACAAAATAATTTTTTTTCCGGGGAGCTGGAACAGATTAATGGCATTTCAGTTTATTTCAATGGGGAAAATTGATTTGATATTCATGGGAATTGAGTTACGAGCGGAACAAATTAAACTCCTAAGTCAAGGTATCTCTATAGCCTAAAGGTATATGCATAATATACTAAATAATGTAATTAAAATCTGAAAAGATTACTAATTTGTATTTGTCTGAACTTATAAATCATACATAAGTTTAAAGGTTAATATTCTAAGTAAAAAGAACACTGGGTTTATAAGTTCCAAAAATTCTCTGGATTGTCTAGTTGGTTACATGGCATGACGAATATAAGGGTTGAGTTAATACAGTTCTAAGTGACAATCATTGCTAGGTTGCAGGTTCAATCCTGGCCAAGGGTGATAATAACATAGAATACTTAACATCGCTTAACACTTGTACCCAGTCATGGTTAATGGAATGAGAACAGTCTATTCCTGTGGATTGAATAAAGGGTAGATTTCAAAGTTCTGTGAAGGCTCCTGAGATCGACAAGAAAGTTCCCAAGTTTGATAAGAAACACCTGAAGAAGGCCAAAGGGCACATCGGTTGAAACGTTGTGTATATAATAATAAAAATGAGGACAATATTCTGAATAACCCAAATAATACAAATTACTAATTTCGTCCATAAAATTATGATACCTTTTATTTTAACAGTACCCTATTTTTTCTTTTTTGACCTTGAATTGAAATTACAGGACAAAGATACACTCATGATAGACGTGAAAAATGTCTATTCTTGTTAAAGTATGAATTTTCTCACTTACATAACAAGCCAATTTCTTAAGAAACCACTAATGAAAACCAAGATTGAAATAATTACTTTCTATTGATTGGGAACCAAAAGTATATAGATTTTATTGCCTATTTATTTGCCCATCATAAGATGGAGTAAAAGTATATAGCTGACTAAACATTGATTCTTAAAAAACATTAATTCATTGAGTTGTTACTGTAAGTTTTATTTATTTTCTCTCTCTCACTTGCACTTATTGACATCCTATTACTCCTCAATTGGAGTTAATTTCAAAGATTTTATTAATTATTTAATTGTCAATCCAACAGTGTCAAAGCATATAACTAAATGTCTGCCTCTAGGCATTTCCTATCACCCATTGTGTGACTGTTCATATATTTATATAGCTGAGGGCGTCTAATCTGTCTCTTGCCAGATGAAAGTTAGTATAGAGGATGTCCTTTAGGATTTGCCCATCATCCATCCGGCAGACATGGCCCAGCCAACAGAGAAGACACTGTCTCAGTAGAGAGCACAAGCTGGGAAGCTCTAGAACTGCTGTGTTTAGTGATCTTGTCCCTCCTGGTGATGCCCAGTATATGTCTAAAGTAATGAAGGTAGATGCTATATAGCCGCAACTCTTAGTGGGAGTAGAGGGTCCAGGTTTCACTGCCATACAAGAGAGTGCTGATGACACAGGCCGTTCACTTGCACAGAAGGCGCTGTGCTAGAATGTGATTCCAAGCAATGCAAAATCTATGATCTTCCGAGATTGTTATGCTGATGCTGATGCTGATGAGATATATATATATATAAATATATATATAAAATCCGAGGCTGGCGTTTACACAATTCCATGTAAAGATTGCGACAAAAAATACATTGGGGAAACCGCAAGAACTCTCAAGAAGCGTTTATATGAGCACAAACGTGATATTAAATTGGGTAATTTTCAGAACACCCTCCTCCAATATATATATATATATATATATATATAATATATATATATATATATATATATATATATATATATATATATATATATTGTTAGCATATTTTAAAAAAGATGACAGACAAGGATTTGGTGTTAGGCTTTTTATTCAGCTTTTCTTTTTGGTGAACAAAGTGTTGCAAGTGTAGTTGTAGGCAATTTACAACAAAAAAAAAGGGTTAAGGGAGATAATGCCTTACTGAAAGAGAGAAAAGGATTGACTGAAAAATATGAGAAACATTTGAAATATCTGTGAAGATGCATTGAAGAAGATAGTATTAACTAGTGCTACATTTAATACCCTGAATCAGTGGAGGTAACTCCTAATATGTTGAAACTAGTTTGGTGAATAGGATTATGAGATATATTATACTTGCAGGACCTGTGGATATACCACAGTATGATAATTTAATTATTACAAGGTTTGATATGTTTACTTAAGAGCTATTAAGAAACAGTTCAATATATAAAAAGTACAATAATCATGATTTAACTTTTTTCTTTCTTTCCTTCTTTTCCTTATGTTTAATTGTAACAGATTAGCATTATTGCTTCTGTGCACTCACCCTCACTCTCTGTCTTTCCCCTACTCATTCTTTCTTCTGTGTAGCATGTCCTATTCTTCCCTTTCTTTATACCCCCCCCCCCCCGGGAATGATCAATTATTTAGCTGAGGCAATGACACTCATTTGAAATAAGAATTCAGTGGATCAACAACACCGGATAGTAAGGATTTAGATTTTTGTGTTTCATCTTGAACAATTTTGATGGTCTCATTTTTAACCAGAGGGTGAAAACGGTTGTACAAATACGGAACACGAGTATTAATATATATATTATATTTATATCTTTATATTTAAGTTTTTTATTTTTTTTTGTCAATTTGATACCTTTACTGGAATTGTAGGTGTCTAAATAAAGGAAAACATTTCTGATTGTATTTTAAACATTTTTGAATCCATTCAAAATTCTTAAATGATTTTGAGTATTGTGTTGGAAACTAATGCTAATGTAATCCATAAGAGAAATCCATCTCCACATTATTGAAGAAGTACTTAGACTTTTGAACATTCGTTATCCAATAAATAATCAATTGTGACTTCATCAATAAATTCTTCTTCAACATCTGCAGATGATAAATTTTAACTTGATTGATCACTTTCTCAAAGATCTTGACAAAAATCTTGATCAGTAATAACTCACTTTTCAATTTTGAAGTTGGAAGAAAAATGATGCCCCGATTCACAGATATTACTGAGTTGCCCTGATTTCCCTACACACACACACACACACACACACACACACACACCACAGTCTCACTATATATATATATATGATTAATTCAGTGGATTTAACCCTGAAGATCCTTATGGTGAAACTTGAGTAGGTTATTTCTGTATGCACACACACACACTATATATATATATATATATATATATATATATATATATAATTAGAGGCTCTGACCAATGATAATTCTGTTGAGTTTCAATCATGGCTGTAGGCAGCCTGCTAAGTTTAGCCACACTGCAGAGTCCTGATATGTCAAAACAGGATTTTATGTGGATGACTGTGTGTGTGTGTATATATATATATATATATATATATATATATATATAGAAGGAATAGAGAATAGATGAGAAAAGTATTGGCATATAAAGGTACTCAATGCTAAACAAACCACTGTTTTTTTAAATCTCAACCTTTTGACTCTCGTCTGATGATAGCAGTAAGCATGAAACTAATAGTAACACGATATTAATATCCATAATATAATATATTATTGATTGTATATATATATATATATATATATATATATATATATATGTAATTTTATAGAGAAATTTTATTTATATAATTTTAATTAATCATGACAAGCAAATTCGGCGAATACCAACAGCTGTTTCGACCTAATTTTGGTCTCATCAGCAGTGTATACCTACGATCTCCCCCGACAGAGATCGAACCGGCGAACCCAGGACGCAAAGTCGGAGACTCTTAGGCCAACCGGACACACCACACATGAAACTCGCCAAATCAATATATTATATATATATAATTTACCAACCCCTCCACATAAGTAGGATGTGACACAGTCAATTTCTTAAGTGGATTTTAAAAGTTTTGAATTCAGTTTTCATTCTCCTAGATTGGTTATATCAAAGTTAAAGACCCCAGACTACCATACTATTTACCCATAACTGGAGAGAGAATAGTTAAATGCATACCTTTCTCAAGGGTATTAGCACTATATGAAATGCAAACGGCCTAGTCTAGGATTTTAACTCCGTTTGCTGAGTCAATTTCCTACAGCATTAACCATTACACGATGTGCCTCCACAGATACAAATACAAACACATTTATATCCATTATTAAAATTTATTGCTTTCATTTTACTATGTCATTTTTTAATCCTTTTACACTTCCTATGCCATATATGTGTGCGCATATATATATATATATATATATATATATATTCAGACTAGTCTAGGTCTGAAGATTGCATAGGCAAGAAATTGTCACTAACCAGGCGCTGTTGACTCCATGTCCATGCTACCTTAATTTAGATATAAGTGCTCTATCAATGATATTGAACTCTGTTTACTTACAAATATAGCACTCATATTATCTACAAATACATACATATATATATATATATATATATATATATATATATATATATATACACTTATTATCCTGTTTGAGGATGATAACACTTAGTGGACTTGAAGTAACTTTCCTTTCTATTTTTGTTTTGATATAGAATTGACCTTTAATTCATTGTTTGAATATAAATATTGTTTGTTTCGTCCCCACTTGTTTTCAGATTTTGATCCACATCCGCACACACGTGAGCGGAAAGACATGTGCTGCTTGATATCATTTACATCTCTTGATATGTTTATTAAACATCCATTCTTGTTTCACTTTCTATTTTATCGAGAACAGATCTCTTCTATTTTATTGAGGACAGATCTCTCTTCTTTTTTTTTTTTTTTTTGTGATTTGTGCTGCCCCCACCTCTTCATTATACCACTTGCCTCCTCCTATCCCCCCTTAGAAGTCCTTTTGGGTGATAGTTGTTTTGTTTTATTTAGAATTGGGATGGGAGTTATGGATTGACACATCTGTCCATGGCCTTTTATATTTGCCATGTTTATCTATAAGTTTATTTGGCTATGACTTCAGATTTGCAGCAGAAAATTTCTAGGTTAGAAATTCTGCACTAAATCAACTGATTTCTGCTTTCAGTGTTAAAGAAAAAAAAAAAAAAAGAAAAAAAAAAAATTTTTTTTTACTGCGCATTGGGACAGCTAGGAACAATGACCTGGACAGCATTTTTAACATTAGGTTAGTTCATATCTTAAAATTGTAAGATATACATACAGTGGAGGCATGTGGTGTAATGGTTACCATCCTAGGAAATGAATATGGTGAGATGAGTGATTGAAAATGACATCAGATGTCTCATTAATAAATTCTGATTGTTACCTTGTAAATTTAGCAGGTTTTTCTTTTTTATATCCTTTTAAGATTGCAGCTCCAAGCACTCACGTGTTAAGCTTTCTGGATCTAAGGCTGCAAAAAGTTGGGGACCTCATGATTAGGTTTTTACAGACCCTGTTAGCCCACAATTTTTTTTCCTCAAGTCCTGTATTTGTAAGGACATAAACACACATTGAATTTTTGAAAACATCATATTGTAAACAATATAAACCAACCTGATACAACTATGTAGATATTTATTAAGATTAATCTAGTCTGGCACAAGATTGGAATAGTGGAGTAGCCCCTTAAGATTTAAATGGATTAACAGTGGATTACTTGACTTGACTATTAATCACTTCATTCTGTGTCCTAATCTCTTCATAACCATAGTAGTGGCAAAAGATTTTTCAAATTCCACCTAAAATCCCCCAAGAACAATGGCTATAGTACTAAATACTATATTTACTAAGCTTGGCTTAGATGTTCCAGAAATATGGGAAGAGGATCATTAACAATAGTCTACTAATCTAGCTTGATAACCATTACACTATGTAGAGTCAATGAATTTGCTGTGTAAAATATTTTTTATTTGTATTTTTGAAATGAGGCTTGATGTGAATAATTTTGATTTTTCAGACTGTTGTCCTCATTTTTATTGTGGTATGTATATACATGTTTTGGCCACTGAATCCTTCAGCCTTTCTCAGGGGTTCCATGTGTATACGAGCAGGAGTGGATCATTTCTATACTTTGATACACATGAAACACCTGAGGAAGGTTGGAGGATACAGTGGCTGAAGTGTCGTGTTTATACATACCACAATAAAGATAAGGACAACAGTCCGAAAAATTAAAATATTTTTTGTTGTTTGATAAATATTCCCTTTCATTTCTCTTTAATTTTGGGTGATCAGTGATTCTAGATGTTCAAAAACATGGTCACTACTGTAGACTAGATTTTGTAAAAATATAATTGTTTTGTCAGCTGGGCATAGAATACAGTGACTGCATTCCCTGCAATGGAGTATGATAGTCCCCACCCTTTACCCTCCAAAAATGTGTGTACTAGATATAACACTAAACTGCATCCAGTGGTGAGGCTTCACTTCTGGAGGTCTGATCTGTCTGATGAATAATAAAAAGATATTCTGTTATTATGGTAACAAGAGTCATATTCATTCAGAGTGACAGTTATCAAAACTGTAGAATTTACTGTAGTACGATCAGGTTTTGTGATTAAATGTTTCACTGTTGGATGTGTGTGGTTTAATGGTTAGAGTTGTAGGAAATGGACTCGTTGAACTGAGTTCAAATCCTGGATGATACTACAGTTCACATAGCGCTAATACCCTTGAGAAAGGTATGAATCCAATTACTCTCCCTCCAGCTATAGGTAAAAAAGTAGGGCATACTGGGCTCTTTAACCTTGGTTAAGTAACCAGTCTAGGAGAAGGAAAACTCTGAATTCAAGCCTGTTAAAATCTGCTTGGGGTGGTCACTACTAGAATAGGCTCAGTCCTAATTAGTGATCTATTTCACTAAGACTAAGTTACTGTGTGTTCACAAGATGCTTAATAATAAGTCTTGATCTCAGTCTCTTTTAAAGTCTTTGTTTTTTAATGAACATGTATATTCTATGTAAAAAGAAAATTATGGGGTGTGACTCTTATAAAGAATTAATTGATTGATTTTAACAGTATGTCAACGCATCTAGGGTTATTTTATGCCTAGAGGTTAGGGAATCGCATACATTGTACATTCATATTTACATTTTTTTTGTGTAGTTGTCTCTGAAGAGTTAAAAAAAATGTATGTACAGTCCTATTGTATATGAATAACTTTTGAATAGATTTATTTGACTCGTAGATGGGACCTTAACAGGTGCTACCACTCTGTGTCAGTGGATCTGGGAGTAAAGGTCATGAAATGGATACTCCACAGTCCCCATATCTCCAAAACTAGAGCCTCGCCACCAGATGCAGTTTAGTGTCATACACAGGAATACCCTCTTTTTTTTTTTTGGGGGGGGGTACCCTTCTGCAGTGGATATGGTCAGCTTATTCAAATTCTATTCAGGGCTATATAAAGAAATTGGGTATATTGCTAATAATCTGGTAAAGATGTTGGTTTGGATATACTGCAAATAAAAGTATATTTAATCTGAGAATATTTTCCTCATGGTAATTCTTATCTTTATTAATTCTGTATTTAAATATTTTACTTGACCAATGAGCCTTTCTATTTTTTTTATTTTTTTAGGTTTCTAAATTAAGGTGTCCCTTTTTAAAATCCACTCCAGTTGGAACTTGTTAGGTCACTGACCAGTCTAAAGAATGATCCTGGACAGGGGAGTAGGGGGGGGGATTTATAATATATTTTTAGCTGCTAATTGTTATCTGCTTTTTGAAAATATTTGAAAAAGAGAGAACATTAATGTTTTATTGGAAACAGCTTTGAAAATCTGGATTTAAAAATTGACCTTTTTTCTTCTCTTTTTTTGTTTGTTTTGTTTTTAAAGCTAATTCAGGTGTCCTGGTTTAAAATCTACTCCAGTTGGAACTTGAGTTTTTATTTGTAAGATCAGTGACCACCCCCAAAGAAGGAAACTGAACGCGAGGGGGAGAATAAAGTATTGATAATAGATTTTTTAGCTGCTAGTTTTTCTTCACCCATAATCCTTTCTTTTCCTTTTTTTTCTTCTTTTTAACCATAAGCTTCTAAATTCCAGGTGTCCTTCTTTAAAATAAATCCACTCTAGTTGAAACTTGAGTTTTTATTTATAAGGTCACTGACCAGCCCAGTGAATGAATCTGAACTGGGCTTTAAAAAAAAAAAGAAAAAAAAGAAAAAAGATTTTTAGCTGCTAGAGTTCAGAAAGAGAGAATATAAATGTTTTTTTTTTTTTTTTTTTTCTCCTGGGGAAACAGGTTAGAAAACGTGGATTATTTAATTTAGATAAGAGAGGAGTTATTTCAGTTTTGTTGACAACATCACGTATAGCAGCAGCAGCAGTCTCTCTTTCTCAAAAAGATCACAATATTTCTGATCTCATTTTA
>CM042149.1:22923275-23020775 GCA_023376005.1 Doryteuthis pealeii
CCAGGTCCAATTACTTTTTGAGCATTTTGTTGCCATTGTCAATACCAGGAATACAACATGGATGTTATTGTCTTTGGACACAATTAGTAAAATGCTGTTGGGACCCATAAGTTTTCCCAGGGACTCTTTTAAAGCCAATATGTGCATTCCAGGATGCACTAAATCAAAAAGCTATTAGCACCACTGGTATATGTGTGTGTGTATGTTTGTATATATTTGGCAACTGTACATCAAACCATTTCTCTGTAAAGGACAGACAAACTCACTTTTCCTAGTTATTTATTTAGATAAATAAAAAAAACCCATTAATTCTTGTATATAATTAATATTTGACTGACAAACAAGAAACGTAATTGATTTCATTGATATTTTATTCATTTCATCCACAAAGCAATGAATGTTCCCAACAAAACATGATTTATTCAAGGGACTTTCAGTTTTGTATATTTCTAAATTTTCCAATCAAACCGTTTATCTAGAAACTGTCCAAAAAGCAGAAACCAATTTTCAATTTTTCATTGTAAATTTTGTTTTATTCCTAAAATCATGCCCCTATGGCAAGCCCCAACCCCTTTTTATCATATGGGTGCTAGAAGGCGGTGGCTGCGGGTCTACATGTCCTGGGAATGACGTTAAACTCTATCTGATGGTGAGGTTCCAGTTTTGGAGGTTTGGGGAATGTGGAGCACCCCATTCATTACCATTGCTCCCTGGTCCACTCGGACCTGGAGTGGTAGTACTTGTTAGGGTCCCATCTATGGGTTAAATAGAAAAATGTATTTCTAAAAAAATTGTATTATCCATTAAGAATTGATTTATTTCAAAACTTTGTCGGCATTAAATGACCCACTGAGGTTGATATGCCGTAAAACAAAACAAACCTAAAATCATCTATATAATAATACTGGTGTTCCTTAATCTTCTGATATCATCCTGCAACACCTTCTGGTTAAAAATGAGACCATCCAAATCATCCAAGATGAAATGCAAAATATAAATTCTGATTATTTGGTGTTGCTTATCCACTGAATTCTTATTTCTTATAAGTGTTGTCACCTCAGCTAAATAATGGACCATTCTGTTTTTATTATAAAGAAAGAAAGGTAAGAAAAAGGACATGCTACACAGAAAAAAAATTAATAAGAAAGAAGAAAATCTAAGAAAGAAAGAAACTGAGTAGGGGAAAGAGAGTGAACATATTCAAACATAATCAAAAGATGAAAAGAAGGAAAGAAAAATATGTGAGTGACAGTTAAACCAATATCCTTATACTTTTTACATATTGAACCAAATGCAATAGCTCTTAAGTAAACATATTAAAAGTTGTAATAATTAAATTATCATACTATGGTATAGCCACAAGTCCTGCTAGTTATCAATATTATCACTGGAATTTATATTAAAGTTATCAATCAAAATTCTGAATTGCACAAGAAATTAGAAAATGTTTTATGTATTAATCATCTTTCATAAACAATTGACATGCAGACTCTGTGAATGTATTTAATGTTTGTGTATTTTTACTTATATTTTGCATCGTATCAAGTGTCAAAACTGAATGTGTAAATTTTTAAAAGTTTAAATGTTGACGTGTACACAACCAACTCAGACTGAGGACATCGAGATGAGTCAGTACCAATTCTCAATTTCAGGATTGTGAAAGTGCCACACCCTCCATGCTCACCAGAATCTTATCTTTCTCTCTCTTTCTTTCTTTCTCTTTCTCTCTTTCTTTCTCTCTCTTTCTCTCTTTTTTTTTCTTTCTCTTTCTTTCTTTCTCTCTTTCTTTCTTTCTCTCTTTCTTTTTCTCTCTCTTTTCTCTCTCTTTCTTTCTTTTTTCTCTCTTTCTTTTCTTTTCTCTCTCTTTCTTTCTTTTTCTCTTCTCTTTCTTTCTCTTTCTTTTTTCTCTCTCTTTCTCTCTCTCTTTCTCTCTCTCTCTGACTTTTTCTTGTTTTTTAAACTAAAGATTTGCCCTTATAGCAAACCCCCCAACCCATTTTATCATATATGTGCTAGAAGGTGGTGGCTGAGGGTCTTAATGTTCTGGGTATGATGCTAAACTGCATTTAATGGGGAACGTCCAGTTCTAGAACTCTAGGGAGTGTGGAGTACTCCTTTATCACCATTACTCCCAGATCCACCCTGACCCAGAGTGGTAGTACTTGTGACGGTCTTCAGTGTCCTGAGTATGACGTTAAACTTGGAGGTGGTGTCTTGACCCTCTGTAAGAAATACAGTCAGTATATTCCTAGCCCTGCTGATAGGACTAATGAATTTTTAGTTTATTGTTGGCTGGTTTTTACAGCATGTCAACCCTTGTTGGGTTATTTTATGCTGAAGATGTTTTGTTTTATTCATCCTTGATGGGTACACAATTTTAAAAAAAAACAACTCAATTTTTTAAAAAAAATACATTTTTTTCTTCACTCACTTTTTCTATTTAACCCATAGATGGGATCCTAAAAGGTACTACCACTCTGGGTCAGAGTGGACTTGGGAGTAATGGCAATGAAGAGGTACTCCACACTTCCCCGAATTGGAACATCATCACTAGATGCAGTTTAGTCCACAGATTGTCTATATATATATATATATATATATATATATATATACAGGTTAATTTCACAATGATTGTCCCGTGCTGTATCGTGGCCAAGGCAGTATGTTTTCTGACTCTCCTGCTAAAGTCCCAGTTTCGATTTCTGTCGGAGGGAAATCGTTAGTATACATCGCTGATGAGACTTAATAAAGTTGAAACAGTCTGTACGATGTTCTACACACCGGATAATTCTTTACCGAAATTCACTTGTCATTATTATCTTCTATAATTATCGAATTTTATGCGATATATGCATTGTAATTGCCTTCAAGCAAAAATATAAATAATAATAATAGTACATTCAGGGATTGACATTTTCTCGATTCGTTTAGCCTTACATTTGAACATATATGCCCGCCTAAAAAATTCATTAATTATTAACTAATTAATTTTCAAAATTAGGTACGACTTCAATTAAGCACATATCCTCCAAAAATTGTCGGCTTAAAGCCATATAAAAATAAACACATTTGTTTGTTTACTTAACCTCATATATATATATATATATATATATATATATATATATATATGCAACTTAATCCTAATTTTGCATTTGTACTGAATGCCATTTTTAATCATTCATATTTTCAGTATAACATAGATAGCTATACAATGCTAATTAGAAATTATCACTCCTTCCTAGATAGAAGCATCAATATCATCATGGTCCACTGTTAGCTAATAAATAAAAATTAGAATCCTTCACACCTTCTTTAATAGAAGCATCAATATCATCATGGACTACTATAATAACAGAAACTGTCTAGATTCAGAGATTGTCTAGTGATATATAAAAAAAAATCACAAACTTTTCAATACTGCTATAAATTTCACAATGGAAAAAGCTTTTTTTTTTTTTTTTTTTTTTTTTAATTCAATTTTCAAATTTTTAAATATTGAATTGATATTGCACTACCTAACACGTATTAAGCTTTTCCTTAGTTTTTACTACTATGGTGCTCATACCACATAATTTTATCTTTTTTTTTTTTTTACAATATATATGTTTGTGTTTTAAAGTTAGGATTTGTCTAGTTTACATTACTTTGTCATAATTTGAAATATTTTATTACTCATCCTGAAATTGGATTTTTTTTTTAACTTTTAAATTTTTCTATTCAGAAAACAAAGATAAATTTATAGATTTTTATATATAATTATTATTTACCCAAGAATGCTGACCCATTTTCTGAGCTGTTGTTATCTTTTTGACACAAACAGTTTTATACTTTGTCATGGGATCAATGTTTATTTCAAACATTTCATTTTGTTTGCTTTTAGCTGACATGTTTTTCTGCATGTGACCAAAACTCAGTGGTACATTCTAATGACTATCAATTCTTTTTTTAGAAGAGTTCCCATGAAAAATGTTAAACTGCATCTAGTGGTAAAGTTCCAATTCTGAGGAATGTGGAGTACCCCTTTATCACCATTACTCCCAGGTCCACTCTGACCCAGAGTGGTAGTACCCTCTATGGATTAAGTAGATGAATATTGGTGTTTTACATTCTAGAGCTCTTGGGAGGGTGGAGTACTCCTTTATTGCCATTACTCCCATGTCCACTCTAACCTAGTGTGGTTGTACCTGTTAAGGTCCCATCCATAGGTTAAATGAAAAAACATGAGTTTAAAAAAAAATGTGTTTAAAAAAAATTGAATTTGAAAGAAAAAAAATTTGAATACCCAACAAGAATGAATAAAACAAAATGTCTTCAGCTTAAAATAACCCAACAAGAGTTGACACACCGTAAAATCCAACCAACCGACCCATAAAAAATGATGGTATTGTTTATGGAAGGATTGATATTCTCTGCCTGGGATCAATGTAGTATATTTATGTAAGCATTGATACTCCTGACTTAGATCAGAGTGTAGTATATTCTACCCATGGAAATCTTATTAGTTATAATACAAAAGATAATGATTTAAAATAATCATCTATATATTTGTATATTATGCAGGTGTTTATTTATAGGTTAACGATTTATATCACCTGTTGCATTACAGGTAAGATTTATTAAACAAATATATTACAACTTTGATTCACCCAAATAATCATGTACAAGGTGTATCCAAATAGAAACAAATATATTGCTTTACTTAAAATTCAGGGAAGACTGGGTTCTTTAGCCTGGGTTAGGCAACCAGTCTAGGAGAAGGAAAACTCTGAATTCTAACGAGCTTTATTGGGGTATACATATAATACATACCTACACCTTAAAGGGTTTTTTCTCCCTTAAAAACAGTCCCCACCACTGTTGATACACTGTTGCCTGATAGAGGTGCACTTTGTGTAATGGTTATTGTCTTAGAAAATGGAATCTGCGATCTGAATTCAAACCAGCTATAATTAAAGTAAAATATCCTAGACAAAGCTGTTTGTGTTTCACTTTATGCTAATGCCCTTGGGAAAAGCATGAATCTATCTGTTTTTCCTACATCTATGGGTAAATAGTTTTGACAGACTGGGTTCTTTGGCCTTGCTTAGGCAACCTGTCTAGGAGAAGGAAAACTCTGAATTCAAACCAGCTGTAATTAAAGTAAAATATTTGGAGTGGTCTATAGTGAATATCAGTCAGACAGTGAGGGTATCTATCCATTTTTCACTAGCACTATACCAGGAAGATTGTTTTGCATTTGAGAAGGAATGATACACCTACCATCAGCTGCCCACTTTACCTCACAGATCAAAGCTGTGCTACTCATGCACTGAGTTGGCGAGGGCCAGTATCGAACCCAGAACTTTGTGGTTCTAAGCCAGATGCTCTACCGACTGAGCTAAACCAGCTGTACTCTGTTTAAAAATTGACCTTGTGTCACATCCTGGTTGTGGTGAAGGAGTTAGGTAAATACATACAATGTTTCCAGCATTTACAAAAATAAATGAATAAATAAATAAATGAAATAGAATAATAATGTATATATTTGTATATTATGCAGGTGTTTATGTGTTAACTATTTATATCACCTGTTGCGTTACAGGTAGGTTTAATATATCACAACTTTCATTTACTCAAATTATCCTGTATAAGGTGTGTCCAAAAAGAAAAACTTTTATTGCTTTACCTACAACTTAGGGCAGACTTGGTTCTTTAACCTGGGTTAGGCAACCAGTCTGGAAGAAGGAAAACTCTGAATTCAAACTTGCTTTATTCTGCTTAAAAATTGACCTTGTGTCATATCCGTTTTGAGTGGAATCCTATGATCCTTGTGTTAAGCAGAATCCTTATGTCCTTCAGTGTTTAAATAGAATCCTAGTGTCCTTTAATGTTAAACACTTGTGTCCTTTGTATCCTTTAAGCAGACCACTTGTGTCTTTTAGTATTAAGCACGAGCAACTGAACGCCTTTCTATGTAAGCCTTTAAATAATTAACCAACCACATATTCAAGCGTGTTGATTGGCTGATTGAATCCACACAGCCACGCAGAGTCTATATATTTAAGTTGGAACAGCCAGCATTATATAAGCAAAATATTCCAACAAAATACATACCTACAACTTCAATGGATCCCCCCCTCCACTGTTGATTTACACTGTTCCCAGGATTTTTCTCCACTCCACAGAGGCCATATCTGCAAAGAGTACAGTTCCCAACTGACTGCTTCTGTTTTTGTCCATCTCACATGACACACAATGAAACATCAGTTTTTTTCTCTTAAACTCAAATGAAATAAACTTATTCAGTGTCCTAATACTCTGGAAACTTCAGTCAGACAATGATTTCCATCGATCACATTATTATTTATCTCCATGAGGGTTTTTTCACACCTGCCCAAGCTGGTGGTTCACTGGAGACAGTGACAGCTAGTCTCCTCATATCTCCAGGACTCTTCTGAGTATTCTAGCTGTTGTTTGGATAGTCTTGATTCTTCCTCGGATTTCCAATTTTCCAAACTCTTTGGGATTGTTTCAAGGGCCTCAATTACAATTGGTATGACCTTTACCTTCATGTTTCACAGTTTTTTCAGCTCTCTGGCTGCTGGATGGCAAAAGATGACAAGTTTTCTTCTTGTTAATTAATACGAGGTCTGGTGTTCTAGTTTGGATTAGGTGATCTGTCTGTATCTCAAAGTCCTAAAGGAATTTATTATTATTATTATTATTATTATTATTATTATTATTATTATTAGGGCCCCAATAACGATTGGTATCACTGTCACCTTCATATTCCACAGCCTTTTCAGCTCTCTGGCAAGATCCAGGTATTTGTTTAGCTTTTTGCCTTCTTTCCCTTTCACTCTGCTGGAACTGTAAAATCCATTAGATTATAAATTCTTTTCTTCTTGTTAAGTAAAACTAGGTTTGATCTTCTGGTTTGGATTGGGTGATCTGTTTGTATCTCCAAATCCCAGAGAATTTTATGTATTTCATTTTCAAGGACAACTTCTGGTTTTTGCATATATACCATTTGTTAGTATATTGAATTCACAATTCCCAGTGGATCACCTTCTCCACTCATGTCCTGCTTTGCATACTCATGGAGCTGAGTCCATCCCTTGGACGTGGGACTACTATAATAATGTGATGGATTTATTTAGTGTATTATTGTCACACTGCATTCTGCGCATGCGTGCTTAAAGTTGGTACTGTTGTGGTTAAGGATTGAAGTTTGAGCTTCATCGCACCATTTTGCTTGCTGTCTTTACAATGTAAACATGGCAGCTCTACTAGTATCATGCACCAAGGAAGTGCCCCGATTTCTCTTGTCAGAATGATTTTCTGGGGCTGAAATTCATCGTAGGCTTTTAGTACAATATGGGGACAGTGCACTACTCTGTAGAAGTGTGTATGAGTGGATAGTGAAGCTTAAAAGTGGCTGGACAAACATGAGCACAAAGAAAGATGTGAAAGAGGCAGTGCATGACCAACCAAAAACCTTCTTGGAGGGAATACGCACATTTGTGGGCCGCTGCATCTAAAAAGGAGACTATATAGAAAAATTATGTACTTATCTATCCCTTGCTTTTGCGTAAATACATTGAAAAAAGAAAAGTTCAGATAATTTTTTACTCTCCCTTGTATTTGACGTTGATGTTATAATGCTTACAGATTGTCTTATGGAAATATACTATTGCTTTGTTGTGCCTTTGTATGTACTCTGTTTTTGGCCAATTCTGAGCATCCATAGACTAGATGGTCTATTGAATGTTGCATATCCTGCATAATGGGTTGATGACTTCTTTCAAGGTCTTCTACTGTTAATAAGTGGACTTGAGAGCAACGATAATAAAGCTTTAGTCTCATTGCTGATATCAACTACTTGGCATCAGGTCAATGACTAGATATTTTTTTCTCAAAAATATACACTTGCAAGAATTGCTAACTTTTCAAGAGTTCCAATGTCGTATGCAATGCCTAGTTGCTTAAGGAACATCTTGAGTCTCTGGGGAATGGTACCCAGTGCGCCAAGACCCCACATTTCTGATAGAGCAACCTTTATTAATTGTCTGTATTTTTAAGATGAGGTTTGATGGGAATAATTTCTATTGTGGTATGTATACACAAGAGGTCACTACAGCTCAACATATGAGCTGCTTCTTTGAGACGTCTTCTTTTCCAATGTTTTTCCCTATCTTAATAGATAACTTTATCCCTCAAAAGTAGATGGTTTCCTTTTTCTTTCCATATATGGTAAGCCATATCCGACCTTTCTGTTTCCTTTAGTTTATCATCCTTTATAACTTTCTCAATTTCTTTCATTGTCACTTGACAAATGTCTGTCACTGCAATATTAATAATGAGACACTAAATCTGATCTCTCTGATAAGATAAAGTGAAAACTCTTCCAAGCTGTAGCCATGACAATGCTACTGTATGGCTGCACTCTTGGACTCTAATGAAACATTTGGAGAAAAAGCTAGATAAGTACTGTACAAGGATGCTGCATTCTGTTGTGAATAAATACTGGAAGCAGCACCCCCACAAAAGAGCAATTGTACGGCCACTTGCCTCCTATCACACAAACCACTTGGGTAGGACAAACAAGACATGCTGGATACTGCTGGAGAAGCAAGGATGAGCTCATAAGTGATTTTCTTCTGTGGGCATCTTCACATGGACACTCTAGTGTGGATTGACCAGCAAAAACCTACATTGATCAGCTCTATGAGGATAGTGAAGGACCTTCCAGGAACGATGGCTGATAGGGACATGGCAAGGAAGGGTCATGGGTATCTGTGCTGTTGGCATAACATGATGATGATGATGATGATTACTACTACTACTACTACTACTCTCTCTCATATATATGATTGCTTGTTTTTAATTTTTCTAGATTTTCCTCTTGCATCTTACTGATGTTATTAATTTCTAAGTTGATAGTGGATGAGGTTGGGCTTCTGCGATGGAATTGGAATTTATAATGAGGATTGTTTGTATATAGTTTTTTTGTTTGTTTGTTTTTTCTCAAATTATGAGTAAGCCAGAATATTTTCATCTCATTTTTGTATCCCCTTTTCCTGCCAATCAGGATTCATATTACTCACCCTATTCACCCTCCCCACTACCTCCAGTTTCTCTCCTCCCCCCTCTCTCCCTCTCTCTCTCTCTCTCTCCATTTGGATGGTTGGGTTACTCTGTTAAGAACATCATATAATATGGCAATATCTCATTAGGATACTGATTTTAGAAGATTTACAGGAAGTTTTTCGATTGGTCTAGATCAATACATCTCTCTTTTAAGGTAGAAGATGATTTTGTATGAATGGGGAGTTCATTTTTAGGTAAATATCAAAGCCACACTTGTAGAAGAACTGTAGGGTACTCTTTAACCCATAGCTAGAGTGGCAATAGGGTTGATAACTTTCCCCAAGTGTATTAGTTTAAAAGTGAATGTAATAGTGTGACTTTAGTTTGAACTCAATGATGTCGTAGTCCAACATGTTAGCCACTACACCATGGGAACTCCCTCCCTTACAACTGTGTGCAAATTATTAGTATTAGATAAGAATACTTGAAACAATGTAACGGGTTGACATGCCATTAAAATAAAACAATCTACAAAATTAAGTAATTTTTTGTTAACTCTTTGTCTACTAAACCCCCTCCCCCACAACTGTACCAAATTTTCTTGGTATTGTTTTTTTACCTGTATGATGGGATATTTCAAAGTTCACTATCTATTCACCTTAGAATTCATTCTATTCAAATAAAGTCCTATTATTATTGTAATCAGTCCTTTTGCTCAGTTATAATGAACTAACAATCAGTTTTTGTACTTAGCTTGGGTATGTACTTTGCAGTGGTTGGAGAGCCATTGGGAGTGGTTTAAAGTAGGTAAAGAGTTAAGTCCAATTCTGACCAACTAAAAATAATGCTTGCACTTATCATTCATGCTTGACTTGAAGTTATGCAGAAAAATGTAAAGATTAAAACAGATTATATTCATAAATTAGTTCTGCCTTGTAAATAGAGAAAATGTTGAGTTGAAAGTTTTTTAGTATTGTGAAGCTAACCCTGTACATCTCTAAAACGTTTCTCGCCGACTCCCCCTTATGTTATGTTTTGTTTTCTTAGAGAAAAAAAAAATGGCTGATCAGTGTTAGTCAAAACTGAAAAAAAAAAGGGTAGTTTTATTCAAGGAAAAAGGTGAAGAAAGTGACCAGATGCTGAGGACAGCAAGAAAGAAATTAAAAAAGATTCATCTTAAATGTATAGATATTTACCAACCCCTCCGCATGAGTAAGATGTGACACAAGATCAATTTGTTAATCAAAATTTAACAGGTACTCCAGTGATCTAATAGATTATGCTGAAGTGAAAGAGGACAAGTATAATAATAAGCAGTACATATTTACCAACCCCTCTGCACATGTAGGATGTGACACAAGATCAATTATTAAATGGATTTTAACAGGTTTAAATTCAGTTTTCCTTCACCTAGACTAGTTGCCATATCAAGGTTAGAGACCCCAGTCTGCGCTCCTATTTACCCATAACTCGAGGAAGAATAATTGGATTCATACCTTTTCCAAGAGTATTAGCACTTAAATGTATATGAAGTTTTTATTCATATTGGATTACAGCTTGAGTCAGATCTCAATGCTAATACTTTTTTTAAGGAGATTTGTGACACTCAACCATTTTTATTTTCTCTGATCCACTACAAGCAATTTGAAAACCAATGGAACAACAGCCTGAATTCCCACCCTAACTTCACTTCTTAACACTTGCTTTGTTGTGCCTTTGTATGTATTCTGTTTTGACCCAAACATCCAGAGACGAGATGGTCTATTGTCTCTTGTTGTTTGTTGCATTTCCTGTAAATCTAGGTTGATGCCATCATTCAAAATCTTATTCCAGTAATAAGTTGAAGTGACCTGCGTATGACATTAAATTGCATCTGGTGGTGATGTTCTAATTTTCAAGCTCTAGGGAGGGTCCAGAGTGGTAGTACCTGTTAGGGTCCCATTTATGGGTTAAATAGATAAAAATAATGATGGTTGTTTGGTAGATTTTAACGGCATATCAACCCGTCTGGGGTTATTTCATGCCAAGGGATTAAGAAATAATATATGTTGTATATCTTTTTTTAATTTTTAAAAATTTGAATACCCAACAAGAATGAATAAAACAAAAACATCTTCAACATAAAATAATCCAAAGGTTGATATCTAACCAACCAAACTAACAAGTTGAAAGTAAAAATCATGGCAGGACCCAGACCAGGAAAATGTGTTTTCCGGTTAAGGTATTATTTAACTCTTAAACATCCTGTTGAGAATTTCCTAAGTCCAGAGCCCAAATCTTATAAGGATTTATTTTTTAAAAATGGCCAAAAATGGCCTTTTCATTTAAAATTACCTGTTATTTCCCTTAAATCAAAGACTTCTAAATATGTTTAATATTACATTTAAATAAAGGCTATCATTTGGGGTGGATTAGAAAAATTAATATGACTTCCGTCCGGGTGGAATGAAGTGGTATAGGATGTTAAGAGTTAATTACCCTGGAAAAAGCTTCCTCCCAGTTCCACAATTCTTAAGAAGCCACTTATTGTGTTATTTCTGTAAAGTTTATTACCTATTTAATTGCCCATCACCTTTCAATGTTAGAAGCAAATAGCTGAATCCACTAATTACAACCAAGATCAAACACAATTACTTCCTATTGCTCAAAGGCAAAAAGACATTTGCTACTTCCATAAATATATACAATAAAAATAAATGAAATATCACTTATAATAAGAAAAGAAAAAAGAAATTAAAAACAAAAACTTCAATCGAAAAAAAATTGAAGGTTCAGTTTTGTGGACTGAGTAACTCACTTTTGTAGGTAAATATATTTATCATATTTTTGTGAAAAATTTAGTTTGCTTTTTAAGGAGTAGGCCAATTTACAATAAGGCTAACTTTGTCATTTACTAACAACATTATTGCAAGCGAGAATGATTAAAAGTTATAAACAAAACAATCACTTATCTAAAAAAAAAAAAAGAAAAAAAAAAAGAAAAGAAAAAAAGAAAGCTGATTATTAATAAAAATAAAATTTAAAATGAATGATAAAATGTTTATCAATTTTCAGTCTTATTTATTTCTAATAATTTGAGAATAGTAAAAAATAAAGTACTTTTGACAATTTATATAGCAGACTATTTAGAAACTTATTTGGGGCAGGGTGTAGCTATTGTATTTTTTTTTTTTTTTTTTTCCAATCTCTGCTCCACTATTTTACCAAATGCTATTGAGGGTAGAAAGCAGGATTATGCTTTTCCCAAGGGAACTAGCATGAAATGAATCTCAAGAAACCTTGTCCTGGATTTGAACTCAGTTTATCAAGTCCATTTCTTATTGTGATAACTGTTAGGCCACATGTGCTTCCACATATATTTGTATGTATGTATGTATACACATACACCCATACACCCATGAGGGTGGACTGACATCATATTTCCTGTTGATGACTTTTTTGATTAACAGGAACCAACCTCTGCAACAAGAATGGGAGATGTGTGTTGATTGCAAGGGGGACTATTTTGAAAAATAAACCTCATTTGGTCACATTCCATAAGAGTATCTTGGTCAGCCAATGAAATTTTAAGCTGACCCTTATATATATATATATATGTCATCCACAGACACGTGTTTCGGCATTTCATACCTCTTCAGTGTAGCTAGACACCACTATCCCTGGGTAGGGTCGAACTCAGACTGACCACATGGTAGTCCGATATCTTATCCCCTTGCCCACTGACAGCTGATGCGGGGACTGGTGTTTTTAAACTATTAAGTACATAGGAATGTTTATGTATTTTACGGTCACTGAGAGATCAAATTTTCGGAGAAATGATCATTGCTTATTTGCTTAGTAGTGAGAGTTAATTTTAAATTACCAATTAGAGAGCTCATTACCAAATTTATAGGAGCATATATTAATAAGTCATCCACAGACCTGTGTTTCAGCGTTTCACGCCTCTTCAGTGTGATAGACACAACTATCCTTGGGTAGGGTCGAACTCAGACTGACAGCATGGTAGTGCAATATCTTATCCCCTCGATATATATATATATTATGGGGTCCATGTATGCTTCTTTGTTGGTATATCTGATGAGTAGTATATATATATTATATCTATATGTGTATTGAGAAAAAATTTTGGTTGTTTTAGAGGCATGAAAAAAATGAAGATCAGAAACAAAATGATAAATATTGTGTTCTTGATCTTATTTATTTACTAATATTTCAAGGTTCATCTCTCATTCTCAAAGGTTTAAGATTGACTGTTTCTTCTCTTGTCTGTATTGTTGGGGTTACGTTGTGTTCTGTCCGGCCTGGTAGTTAATTATATACATGACAAAAGTCTCAACTGGCCAAACCAAACAGTAAATAAACCATTTAAGACTATTTTGTTGAACATAACAAATATCTATTATAATATTAAATTCCTGCATCTGTTTGTGACTGAATTATTGAAAAAAATGGACATTTTAACATAAACAATTTTTTTTAAGAAGATTTGCCCTGCAACAAAAGTGAAATTGGTTTTGAGTCAATTTGGCTGCTGGGCAGGGGGTCGAGTTATAGGTACTTTTTAGGTTTCCCAATTTAGAAAAACTTCATTTTTTCATGCATCTATGGGTTAAATAAATTTAAAAAATGAGTTTTAAAAATGTGTTTAAAATGAAAAATGAGCTTAAAAAAAATTGAATAACCAACAAGAATGAATAAAACAAAAAGCATCTTCAGCATAAAATAACCCAACAAGGGTTGACATGCCGTAAAATCCAACCAACCAACTGTTTTTTGTTTTCTTTAATATTTTTATTTGAGAAAACTTAATCGAAATATATATTTTAAAAATGTATGTTACCCCTAAGTAAATTCTAAGAAAAAACATTTCTGCCTGGAAAATAATTATATTTCTTATAAAGATTTGTCCTTGGAAAATTTAAATTGTTAAAAAGATTTTGAAAAATAACAGCCCTTCTTACAGAAAATCTGGCGCAAATAATAAAAGGAAAAATGTATTAAAGCTAAAACATTCTTTAATTTTAGAATAATTTCTAGAAATGTTATTTTAAGTCTTTTATGCTTCACGTCATCTAATTCTTGAATTTTGGTAGAAAAAAGAAAAAGAAAAAAAAAGAAGAAAAACTGTTTTAAGTAGATGTGGTCAAAATTCCATGTGTCCTGCCACACACGCACGTGCACACACACACGCACACACACAATTAAAATTCAACAAAACTTGGAAAAAATAAATGAAAATAATATCATTTTTGCTTTATTATCAAGAGGAAGGATTTTTTTTAAAAATCACATGTAAATATTATTTGTTTTAGTATTTAAAGCAAGAGAATTTTATAAATAAAAATCTTTATCTGTCAAAATGATACATTTTTGAAGTTTTTTTTCTCCTTAAAGATGTGCTCTTTTTAACATGATTTATTTCATTGTTATAATTAAGAAATTCATAGAAAATTTTTATTATGTAAGTTTAGGCTTTGTTCTTAAGGAAAAAAATTAAAATAAGTGACAATATACAATTTTAGATTTTTTTTATAGAAGTTTAAAGAAAGAGGAGGTGCTGTTGTACTGAAATTTTGGGCATACTTAGTTATATGGAAGTTTATTCCCTTCACCTAGAAAACACTGGGCAACTTTTTAGTTTATTAGAAAACTTACTAAACTTTTAAAAAGAAAATATAGTTAGGGCCAGTTTTGTAAATATTATTATCGAAATGTTGACTTTGCATTTGTTCAGTATCTTAACTTTTGGAACTTGTGGGTGACTTTATTTTTTTTACCCCTAAGATTACCCAGCTGAAATAAAAATTTACAATAAAGCACAATGTTTTTTGTGCAAACCACTGAAGTTTGTTTTGTAATCATCTGTGTTGAATTTAACTTTAAAGTCTTTCTAGTTTTCATAAGTAAAACTTTTTTTCTTTTTGTGCCTAACACAATATGTATATATCTTATACATTTGTCACCTTGGCCTCATTTATATTATTATCAATTTCGGCTTATGACCAGGTTCCTCCTTTAAATTTTTTTTATAAAGTGCAGAGGGGGTGTGGAAAGAGGCAATATGATGAACTCAGCTGGAACAGGAGGAGATGGAGGAGTAGCATGAGGGGGTTTGCTGATACTTAAATTCTTGACTATTATAAAAACAACATTATAGGTGTTTTGATATTTATACTGTAAGCAAAAGGTAAGAAAGAAAGTTCATTTTTTTTTTTTTTTTTTTTTTTCACACAGCCTTTGCTTTTTTTGTGTTAAGTTCTAAGGAATTATGCCTCACCTAGTAAGTTAGTCTTTGCGAATTTGGTTCTCTTTTCTGAGTTTAAGCTGAAAATTATGTTCTTGGAGATTTTTGCTTTTATTTGTAGAAGAGGTACCATCTTTTTCTTTTTCTCAAGATTTATTTTAGATTAGAAACAGCTACCTAGCATCGCCTAGTAGGGGGGGGGCCTGGTGTATTGATTTGTTTACTTTTAAGATTTACAAATGCAGAACATTTTAAACAGAATTTCAATGCTATTTCTATGTACATTTCAATTTTGAGATATCTTTGAATATAAATCAAATCTTCATAATTTTTACACAGAGCAAAAACTGGTGATATTTAATGTGTGTGTGTGTGTGTATATATATATATATATATATATATATATATATATATATATATATATACTTTGTCGTTAATTGTTTTATTTTCATAATTTCATGTGGATATGCATACATACACACCAAGTGCCCTTTATGTATGTATAGATTTACCTGATCTCATTGAGTAAAATTTTCAGATTTGATATTTTATTTATTCATTTATTTATCTTTGTAATTTCTGTTATAAAGTGGATGAAAAAAGTATTCCATTTGTTGTTTTTTGTTTTAGGATAGAGAATAATTTAGTTTTTCATCATATTACAATTTACTTCAATTCTCTTTCTCCCCCCCCCCTTTCATTTTTCCATTTTTTTAACTTAAAAAAAAACTTTTTGCTCTTTCTTTACATTTTTTAAAATCTTTAATTCTCTCTTTTTCTGTTAACTAACAGATTGCAATATTTTATAGGCAATAGCGATATATTCTGACCACTTGGGTATATTTACTTCTTTGTAGCAGCACAAATAGCATCCATTTTTATCTTTTTTTCGTTTGTTTACATTTTTTTATGTTTTTCTTTTTTCTTTTCTTGTTTCTTTACTTTTTCATCTTTTCCCTTCATTTTTTAAATTTCTTTCTCTCTGTCTCTCTTTCTCTTTCTAATAACAGATTGCCATATTTTGTAGGCAACAGTGATGTAGAAATAGGGATTCCCTGGCAAGAATTCAAGCCACTTGGTCATATTTATTTCATGGTAGCAGCACAAATAGCACCCGAATGTGCCAGGCCATAGCTCAGATGTAAGGTCACATCTGGTTGGCTGTATTTAATGCTAGGAAATAGTGACATAGAAATAGGGATTACGTGGCTAAAATTCAAGGCATCCAGTTATATGTACTTTTTGGTAGCAGCACAAATACTGTTCAATTAGCTTCTAAGGGTTAAATCAATATCTTAGTCTTCATCTATTAAGTGCATTGTCCTTTGATATAATGGACTTTATCTTCTTCATATCTTTTAGCTCTGTTATAGTACAACTTTCAAACATAAACAAATAGGAAAATAACCCAATAACCTGTTGGATCACCCTTAGACATTGGCAAATAAATAAAGGGAGATTACTCTATAATTGTGATTTAATCGTTATCTCTTGAGTGTTAAAAGCAAATAAATATACATATATATCATGTTTTGTTTTAGTCAATAAAAGGTAAAAAAAATTATGTTGAAAAAATTGATGTGCTGAAATTATACGTTTTTTTTGTTGTTATTTTTTTTTTTTACTGTTAAAAATTTGTTTTGCTTTTGGTTTATTTAACAGAATATCAACTCTTTACATTAATATAATGAATCAAATTTTGGCACTAAATAACCTTTATTACAGGTTATTTAGTGCCAAAATTTGATTCATTTCTAAATGTTTTGTCATAATCATAACTATTTATATTTTCAACATTCCACTGCAATCATTTTTTTTATACATAATTATATTTTTTCAAGTAACTATTACTATTTTATAATAATAATAGCCATTTGTTTGAATACAGTTATATAGTATTAAATATTCCTATCTAATACAAATAATTTGCACACAGTTGTATGATATCAAGTAATCCTATCTAATACTAATAATTCAAGTAATTATTTCTATTTAATAATTTGTTTGCACACAGTTATATGGTTTTAACTAATAATAATCCTCAGTAAACAATTATAGCTTCAAGTAACTATTTTTAATATTAATTAATTTACATTTATATGATATCAAGTATTGTTATCTGATACAAATAATTTGCAAACAGATCTATTTGACCCAAACAATTACTACCACTCCAGGTCAGTGGATCTGGGAATAATGATAATAACAATAATAATAATAATTCTCAGAGCTCCAGAACTGGCATCTCACCATCAGATGCTGTTTAGTGTCATGCCCAAGACACTTCTCTTTTGTTTTTGCTGGTGGTGAGTTGTCTTACCCCTCTGCAAGTGTTGCAGCCAGAATATCCTATGCCCCACCAACCTGATAAAAGATCGATATGGTTAAACCAGTCACTAATACAAGATTACTAAATACAACATAAAACTTTATATTTGAAGTCAAATTGTTGAAGCGAGTACATTTCTTTTTTTAAACATGAGTTTGTCAGCAGATGTGAATAAAAACTAAAAGCCAACTTGCAATTGGATGGGCATTTCAGTGAAATCAATATTGAATAATAGAAAATAAATAAGCATGAAGTTTTGTTTAAAGATCTGAATGACAGAAAATTCAATTTTTTTTTTTCGATGCCATCTGTCAAAATATTGTTCACAAATGTCAAGTTTCAATTTGTCTGAATCTGTTGATGAGGAGGGCTTAGAGTATAGCCAGGTGCAACTCGTTGGTTGAGGATGCTAAAATACATTTAAGCATTGCAAGCCTTTTAATTGCAATATGAAAAAGAAGTACTCAAATAAGATTTCATTTAGATTTTAGTCCATACATATATAATAGACTAGAAGTGGCTACCAGGTGTCACCTGGGTAGAGGTGGGGATTAAAAAGAAAGTCTTGCAGATCTATTATTACTCTAATAGCTAAGTTTGATCCTCGCTGGATGCCCCATAAAAATCCCCATGTAAAAAAGACCTTGTGTTAATCCGGCCTGGTGTTAGTGAATGTGTGTGTGTGTGTGTGTGTGTGTGTGTGTATATATATATATATATATATATATATATATATATATAAAGAGCGGGATGGAATCTGTTGATGAGGAGGGCTTAGAGTATAGCCAGGTGCAACTCGTTGGTTGAGGATGCTAAAGTACATATTTATATTTACTTTGTTGTTAATTGTTTTATTTTCATAGTTTCCTCGGACATATATACATACCCACCGACTGCCTTTTATATCTATATAGATAAATAAGTTCTGTATTCAATGGCAGACAAAACTCATGGGTATATAAAAAGAAAAAAAAAATTGAACCAAGATTAGTAAGGTAAAAATTTGAATGTTACTGGAATTTGATTTCTTTGTTTAATGGCATATCAACTTTTATGGGTTATTCAATGTGAAAGCCATCCTTGTTGAGGAAAAGTAGTGGTACCCATAGCTGGAGGGATGAGAGGGATTATACCTTTCCCAAGAATATTAGTTTGAAAGTGAATGTAATTATGCTACTATATAGTTTTTAAAGTAAAATTTGTAAATTGTTCTATTATTGGTATCTACCGGACAGTGAGAGAGCCTATCTCATTTTTGACAGCCCTAGAATAGAGAGATTGTTTTTGCTGAGGTGGAGCACCACACCTACCGTCAGCTCCCCACTTTACTGCACAGATCAGATTACTCAATCTGTGCTACTCATGCACTGCGTTGGCAAAGGCTAGTATCAAACTTGGAATCTTGCAATCCCAAGGTGTGTGTGTAAAACTTCATTCTGAAATTTAAAAAAAAAAAGTCCATGAGAAAACTCCATCCACCAAATAAGATCTATTTAGCTGCCATTCGGAAAAGTTAGAACAACTTTGATAAAGAATATTGCTTTAAATCATTGAAAGAATCAAGTCTGTCATAAAAGAATGAGGAGGGGCTAATTTTTTTTATCAATGAATTCCATAATTTTTTTCTCAATATTGGATGATTTTATAATATTTTTCTTTGCATGGCTTTGAAAAAAATCATACTATTAATTTAGTTTATTTAAGTTATATTTTATGAAACCAGAATGTTCAGCTATTATAAAGAAAAATGTTTTGCATCTTATCTGTTATTTTATTTATTGCTTAAAAAAAAGAAAAAAAGAAAGAAAGAAAAACCTGGTGAACATCCTCTGTGTCCTAATTTTTGCCAGGGGTAGTATACATTTATAAAATTCTTATATCGGTGAAAATGGGTCTTATCTATCTTCAAATGCATTCTACATTACCCCAAGTTTTGTAATTGATATTGTATAAGATACATAAGTATATAAAACGCTTCCCACTTTTAGAAAGAAATATTCTTTTGAATTATTTGATGTGAATTTTACTGAAATTTCATCCATGTTTTTATCTATTTTTAAAATTTTGTTTAGTTTTTAATTCTCACTGATTCAAAGCAAGGACAGTTGGTCACTGTAGGTAAATGTTTACAAAGTAAAAGCTGAAAGTTAAAGATGTAATAAAAAGAGAATTACAAAGGAAAACACAAAGCAGAAATGTGAATGACACAGTTTAAAATAAATTTATTTTGTGTGCATTTGAGAAAAAACATGTAAGTGTTCTATGGCATCAAATACAGTATGAAATAAAAAGACATGTTGGTAGCTATTGCCCTTATGGCAAGCCCCAACCTTTTTAATCATATATGTGCTAGAAGGTGTGGTTAAGGGTCTTAATGTCCTGGGTATAACATTAAACTCTATCTGATGGTGAAGTTCCAATTTTGGAGCTCTGGAGAATGCAGAGAACCCCTTCTTTACCATTACTCTCAGGTCCACTCTGACCTGGAGTGATAGTACCTGTTAGGGTCCCATCTATGGGTTAAATAGAACAAAATGTGTCTTTACAAAAATTGAGTACCTATCAAGAATGGATAAAACAAAAAAGTCTTCGGCATAAAATAAACCAAAGGATTGACATGCCCTAAAACCAAAGTACCCAACTAACACGTGGGTAGCCCCCCCCCCGAAAACGTTTTAGGAAGAAGAAAAAAAAGTGTGCCCAAGTTAGAAATAAAAAGATTTTTAAAAAAAATCTGTCCTCAAATGCCTAGGGGCAAATATTAAGCTATATGTTTTTACAGGGTGATGGACAATTAGATAGGTAATAAAATTTAAAGAAGTAATTCAAATGAGAGATAAGATCTCAGAGGGTGAGACAAGTCTTTTTTTTTTGCCTCTAGTCAAGAGAAAGTAATTGTATGTAATCTTGATATTAATTAGTGAATTTAGCTAAATGCTTTCACTGTCAGATAATGAGTAATAAAATTCATAGGAGTACTTCAATTAAGTAGAGATTTTTAAGGATCAATCCTGTCACAATAATTCTGGCTCACTTCTCTATAAAATTATTAATATCAATATGAAAAACAAATCCTTAGCTAGTCTTGACATAAAATCACTATGCACTAACACACAAGTCAACAAATTTATTAAACATTAGAGAATCACCTTTTGAAAACAAGCATTAAGTGTTTCAGTGGTGTTTTCACATGCCTTTATCTTGAATTCCTCTGGGCCTTTCAAATATATTCTTCCTAATAATTCTTATTACTTTTAATACGTAGACAACATTTTGCTTATTTACTCACAAAAACTTTATATGGTCTTTATTAAGATCAATGACAGACAAAATAAAATTGAACCTACTATAAAGTTTACGCATGAACTCAAAACCAATCAACCAACCCTAAAGTTTACGCATGAACTCAAAACCAACAAACTGCAGAGCTGTTAACCCCCCCCCCAATGAGGCCACCTGTTGGCTGTGGGTAGTAACCTGTTACATGAGGACGGAACCTTGGTAGCTGAGCAGTCCATGGCATGCAACACTCCACATTGTCCCTGACTTAGGCTAGAAGGGAGGTTGGAGAGTCACCATCTGATCAATTGGCCGGTTTGGTCAATCCATAGCACTTATATGAGGGTCCTAACCCTATTGCCCTTATTGCCTTAAAATTAGTTTAAATATAAAAGAAAATGATAATAGAAAAACATACGTAAACTGTTCGTCTTTATCAGAGTAGACAGTTTTGTTTTTAAAAAGAAAAACCAGTGATACAAGAGAAAAATTCAACATTGATCATGTTATAAATTGGAATCTTTTTAAAAAAAACTAAAATGTGTTTCCTGTCTTGAAAAATATGGAAATATTTTTAATACAGTATGTGCAAACAAATTCCTGTTGAAACACGTGTCAATATATAATAAATTTTATCCATACCAATATATATATATATATATATATTATATAATATATATATATATTCCATTTATCTTTTCAACATATCTGTTGGATTCATTTCCATTTTCCTCACTTACCTTATATATATATATATATATGTGTGTGTGTGTGTATTTGGCCAGCATTCTTTCATTTATACATGTAGAATTAAACAAAAGGCACATCTGTTTAACAATTTTATTAATGATCTTTTCAAGCTTTCTGACCAACTTTTATACATTTGGATGGAATCCATGGATTAATCCACCAAAGTTTTTATCCCAAGTACTTTTGGCACGTCGAAGTACCATCATCAGGCAGGGGTGATGTGTTTGTGTTCCATTTTTTTTTTTTTTTTCAAGTCAGTAGTAGTGAGAGTAACTACTATATATATACATATATATATATATATATATATATATATATTCGCATTAATATTGTTGAAAATATACCAGAATAATTATTGATCCTCATATGGTGGCATGTTAAAAGAGAAAAGTGAGGTGCTGTCAAGATAGCTTGAATGAAACAGAAGATTTAATATAGGCTAACACACACACACACACATACACACGTGTGTGTGTGTGTGTGTTTGATTAGCTTGTTTATCATGAAGAGACGCGTACAACATTAAGTAGAAAAATATGTACAATAAAAGAAAAACTTTTCACTATTGAAGATCTTCAGTAAATAGAACTTAGCTAATTATTAGTACTTAGTTGTTGTATCATTACTTTTAATCATTCTACAATCCAGTAATCCTTACTTATCCATTCTTGGATATGTTCCAAGACTCTGAATAAATGGCTAAAACATTGGACACTACCAAACCATACTTCTATAAATATATCATCCATACCTATTCTTTATAAAAACATCAATTTTCTTGTAACCCAAAAATATCAGAATTTTATTATTTCTTGTGAAACATCATAGAACCAAAACAAATATTATTAGAACTCTAAAGAAGCAGTGAAACTCTTTAACCAAATATAGAATTGTATAAATATATATGAGGTGTACTTATTTTTGCTCTGCTATGTATTCCTATTTTTGTTAGAGAGATTCAATGTTGTAGTTCAGTAATAATGCTTCACTAGCAGGACCTGTGAATATACCACAGTATGAGAATTTAATTATTACAACATTTGATATGTTTACTTAAGAGCTATTGCAAAATAGTTAAATTTGTAAAAAACATAATAATCTTGATTTAACTCTCTCTCTCTCTCTCTCTCTCTCTCTCTTTCTTTCTTTCTTTCTTTCTTTCTTTCTTTCTTTTCATCTTTTCATTGTTTGATTAAAACTGATTAGCATTATTGCTTCTGCGCTCTCCTCCTCTGTCTATCTTTCTTTATTTCTATATTTTTTTCTGTAGCATATCCCTTTTCTTTCCTTTCTTTATGATAAAAATGGAATGGTCCATTATTTAGCTGAGGTGACGACACTCATAAGAAATAAGTATTCGGCAGATAAGCAACACCAATTAACCAGGATTTACATATTTTGCATTTCATTTTGTACAATTTTGACAATCTCATTTTTAACCAAAGGGTGATGCAAGATGATAACAGTCATACAATTAAGGAACATGAATATTAATATATAGATGTTATGACAGTTGTGTAAATCTTAGTAATGTCAGAATTTTTCTTCTTTCTTTATTAAGTTGAAAACTTCTTATTTTATTTTACTCTTTACTTAGCAAATTTCCCTCTTGGCTGTACCAAATTTTCTTGGTATTTTTTACCTGTATAATGGTATATTTCAAAGTTCATTATCTATTCACTTCAGAAATCCTTCTATTCAAATAAAGTCCTATTATCATTATTGTAATCTGAGTCCTTCTGCTCATTATAATGAACTAACCATCAGTTTTTGTGCTTTGCTTGGGTGTGATATACGTAGAAACAGTTCCTGGTGGGAGAGCTGCTGTGAGAGGTTTAAAATAAACAAAGAGTTAAAGCTTCTTTTGGTTATATCCAAATTGACAATTTCTCTATTCTTGCATTTTGGGATCATTATTTAGTAAGGGCCCGGATTAGTTCAGTCGGTAGAGCACTCACCTAGAAATTCCAAGGTTCCTGGGTTTGATACCAGTCCCTGCCAACTCAGTGCATGAGTAGCACATATTGGGGAATCTCATCTGTGCGGTAAAGTGGGGAGCTGACGGTAGGTGTGGTGCTCCACCTCAGCAAAAACAATCTACCTGGTCTAGTAATAGCAAAAAGTCTCCCTAGCTGGTTTAGTAATAGCAAAAAGGAGATAGACTCCCTAGCTGGTCTAGTAATAGCAAAAAGGAGATAGACTCCTAGCTGGTCTAGTAATAGCTAGACTTCCTAGCTGCTCTAGTAATAGCTAGACTCCCTAGCTAGTAATAGCAAAAGATAGGCCTCTAGTAATAGCTAGGCTCCTAGCTGGTCTAGTAATAGCAAAAAGGAGATAGACTCCCTAGCTGGTCCACTCCCTAGCTGGTTAGCCAAAAAGGAGATAGACTCCCTAGCTAGTAATAGCAAAAAGGAGATAGACTCCCTAGCTCCTCTAGTAATAGCAAAAGGGAGATAGACTCCTAGCTGCTCTAGTAATAGCTAGACTAGCTGCTAGCCTAGAAGTAATTAGACTCCCTAGCTGGTCTAGTAATTAGAGTAATAGCAAAAAGGAGATAGACTCCCAAAAAGGAGATAGACTCCCTAGCTGGTCTAGGAATAGCAAAAAGGAGATAGTCAGCTTAACAATAGGTCAGTTTCAAATGAAAAAACCTGAACTCCACCTCAGCAAAAACAAACTCCCTGTCTAGTAATAGCAAAAGGAGATAGACTCCTAGCTGTTCAGCTTATACCGACAATAGGTCACTCTACTAAGTTTATTTTTATTAAATAAAAGTATCAAATGAAAAACTGGTGGATGAAGATGGAAACAATGGATGTGTTTAGTTTTCCCTCCTTTTTTTTAACTGGATTTATTGATTTATTTTGATTAATTTTTATACCTCACATTTGATTTTTCTTTTTTCATTTCACTTGGCTATTGTTATTAGTACTAATTTCCTTTTCAAATTGTTCAAATTAGTTGTGTAACCTTGGAAATGATTTCTTTGATCTCTGTTTAACAACACCGACTCTCCACATCTCCCACTTCCTTGGAGAAATGAAACACAAAGTTGGAAAGAGTCGATGCTAAAATTGATTTTAACAATGTCATTAAGAACAGTTTCTTTTTTGCTGTGATCGGACTCTGAAATTCTCACCTAATAAACAGTCAAAACAGATTTGTCTATTATTATAAGAACTAGAAAGAATATACGCCCTCCGGGTGGAAGTATTTAAGTTTTAATGCAATGAAATATATTGAATTAGAAAGACTAATGAAATTAAATAAGAATATATATAAAAAGATTACTCTTATTTTAATTATATTTCAATTGGTTTCTATATAAAAATCATTCATAGGATTGATTTTTATACGTTGGAAAATCTAATGATGGTATTAGGGACCAATAACAACAAGTAATAATTTATTAAACCCGGTTTTGTTAAAACCAGTATGCAATTTAAGTACACCATGTATTATGTAAACCTTTATTTTTTAGTGATATATAAACCACATTCCAGAATTTTAAACACACTATTAACACGGACTGTTTTGAGGCAAATTTAATTCAGATTTTTATAGAGACATCATTAACAAGATTTCTGTACTGTAATTTTTTTTGTTTGTTTTTGGTGTTTTATTGATTTTTTTTCTCTCTGACATTGTTATTTAAAAGTTTTATTACCATTGATATATTATACTAGCAGTATTTTCAGTGATTGCAAGTCACAGTATGTTGGTAATATATTTTAGTATAGATTAGTCCCATTAAGGGTCTGGGTTAGCTCAGTCGGTAGAATGTTTGGCTAGAAACCACAAGATCCTAGTTCGATACCAGCCCTCGCCAACTCAGCGTATGAGTAGCAGAGGGATCTGTGCAGTAAAGTAAGGAGCTCCACCTCAGGTGCAAAGACAATCTCCTTGGTCTCGCGCTAGTGAAAAGGGGATAGACTCTCTCGCTGATTGGCTGATACCGACTTTAGGCCACCCCAACAACTTATAGATTAGTAGTTTATTCCAGAAATTGTCACTTAGTCAGAATAGGGTTATATTTATTTTAGGAATTGAGCAAAAAGTCTAAGAGACAAAACTTCTAGTAACAAGAATGAGAAGTACATAAGTAATTAACCAGGTAACAATATCTATTAATAATGGAGATTTGCTTCCGGTTTTTGTCTGTAACAAAAATTACGTCACTGCTTACGTCACATACCCAAAATCGTCATAACATAGAATAAATATACTCAAAATTTGAACATGCAACATTAGACAGTCCTCATTGTTTTTTAAAACAAGTTTTAATAAATATATGACTGGTATTATATATCTATATATAGTTTGTTTTATTTTAATACATATTTAAAGTTTACATTTCAAATTGTTTTATTTTTTAATCCTTTAATGAATTTGATGATTTTACTTACTTAGGGTACAAACTCGCTGACATTGAATTTTTTACTCCCACCCCTCAGGCAATATGTTGCAAAAATCTATTTTTAGATCGCCTGGAGGGCGTTTTTTATTTTGTACTAGTTTACATAACAAAGAGGGCAATGTTTATAATGTTGATTTTTCAGACTGTTGTCCTCATCTTTATTGTGGTATGTATAAACATAACATTCCCTGAAGAAGCCGGAGGATACAGCATCTGAAATGTTGTTTATACATACATAAAAGATGAGGACAACAGTCTGAAAAATCAAAATTATTCACATCAAGCCTCATCTCAAAAATACCGACAAATAATAAAGAGGGCAATGTTGATAACTAGAGAATAGACTGTTAATGAGTTGGTGATATAGAGACAGTAGCAAACAAATTTCAACTCTATTCTTACTTTAAGCTACTGCTTTTGTTTTTTTGTTGTTGTTTTTTTCCATTCATTTATTTTAAAAAATTTTTTTTTTTTTCATTATGACAAAGCAGATTTTCTTTTTCAAATATATTGTACATTTATTTCTGTTATTTCTTTTGCTTTATTTAAGCTTTTGACTCAAAACCCATATTGCAACTTTCTCAAGAATTCTTTTAATCTTTAATTTTTATTTTGATACCAGAATAGTTCCTGTTATTTCTAACAGGATTATTTGCATATAGATTAGCACTTCTGTTTAGGATCAGAGTGTAGTATCTGTACACTCTGCCTTGGATCAACTATATATATGAAAATGGAGGTGTGTGGTGTAATGGTTAGAGTTGTAGGAAATGGACTCATCAACCCAAGTTCAAATCCTGGACGAAGCTGTTTACATTTCATATAGGGCTAATACCCTTGATTATTCTCCCTCCAGCTATAGTTAAATTGTAGGTCAGACTGGGCTCTTTAACCATGGTTAGGCAACTGGTCTGGGAGAAGGAAACTCTGATTTCAAACCTGTTGAACTCTGGTTAATAAATTGACCTTGTGTCACTTCTTGCTTTTGCAGAGGTGTGTGTGTGTGTATATTATATATATATTATATATATATATATATATATATATATATAAGTTTGCATAAAAAGTGCTCGATTCTATTATTGTGGAGTATGTATAAAACCTAAAGAATATTATAATTATGATGTTATTTCAAGTTTCATGTGTTGAGCACAATCATCAATTGTGTGTGTGTGTGTATATATATATGTGTGTGTGTGTGTGTGTATATATATATATATATGTGTGTGTGTGTGTGTGTGTGTGTATATATATATATATATATGTGTGTGTGTGTGTGTGTGTGTGTGTGTATATATATATATATATATATATATATTATATATATATATGAGAGAGAGAGAGAGAGAGGATGAAATGATAAATTTACAAAATTATAATTAATATATTTATATAGCTTCCAATTGATAAAAATTGCATATGTGTTTAGCACAGTATAATATATATGCACTTTGTCTAGGATAAAGCTTCTGTATAAATTACAAATTGATATATAAAATAAAAATGAATTTACAAAATTCTAAATTGGACTTAGAATTAATAATACAACTATAAAACCAAACATGATGTTGGCCTAACAACCTCATTTCTCATTACTCACGTGTAAGACTTGGTTGTTAATACACTACAAAATGTTTTGGGTGTGTCTTTAGAAAATGGCTAATAATGCCTTGCGTTGCCATAACAACAGGATTTCTTCTTAGCCTGTAACAAGGTCAAGTTGTGTGATCGATATCTCTCAAATAAGTGACAATTATTCCAAGTTGTAGCCATATCAGTGCTACTCTATGGCTACACCACTTGGACTCTAACGAAATGCTTAGAGAAAAAGCTAGATGGGAACTGTACAAGGATGTTGTGTACTATCTTGAACAATTCTTTGAAGCAACAGAGCAAATATGGACTAATTCTTCTTAATTTATTAATTAAAAAAAAAAAAAACAAAAAAAAACAAACTACCAGTTGTGATTACATAACCTTTATAGGCTCTAAAATAATAAGAAAGAAAGACAACACTTTTTATGATATACACATCTTTATCACCATTTTTTTTTTTTTCATTGGAATGGTAATAGGTGAAAGATATTTGAGATATATCAATCTCTCCTTCCAATCTTCAAACATAAATTTGGTCAAAAGAACACAGGAGTGGCACTAATTATGAGGGTGTGTATTGCACCAAACGCACCCAACTCTTGGGATTTTTATTGGGTCTGTGTTGTTATAATCACAGTGGCTAAAAATATTTTGACTATAACAACCAAGATAAGTACACTAATCTAAGTACTCAAATGTATATTAATGATAATAATTCTATTCAAACCAAAAAAAATAAGCAATGTCATTATTTATCCTCATATTAAAGATAATATTTTGGTTATACTTGGTGCATTTAATTATAAACTGCAACAGGATATAGGTGTATATTTGTCTGTATTCATGAGATGAGGCTTGATATGAATAATTTTGATATTTCAGACTGTTGTCCTCATCTTTATTGTTGTATGTATAAACACAACGTTCAGGCCACTGTATCCCCGGATTCTATTTAGGTGTTATTTTTTAAATTAATTTTAATTATTATAAGATAATTAAAAAAACAAACACCTAAACTGATTTTACAGGGGCGTGAACATTGTATTTATACATACCACAATAAATATGAGGATAACAGTCTGAAATATCAAAATTAAAGATATAGTCAGTTCCTTTTTAATGGATTGTATTTTTCATTCTCTACAAAAAAAAGTATCCAAAAGTATTAATCAGGTCAATCACTTCAAGTGGGCTTCACATGACTAATAATAAATAACCTATTTTATTGTTGGAATGACATTTAGTCACTTGGCCAGTTTTATTACACTATCCGGATTTTAATTCACATTTTCTGCATTCTGAGGTAAGGAGAGGAAAACAAAAAAAATTCATTTTATACATTTCATTTAAAAAAAAAAAAAAATTTATAAATGTTAAAATTCATCTTGGCAATCTAAGTTCAAATAAACAAACCTTAGAATTGACTATTAGTTTGAGATTTACTTTTAATATAGAATAGAAAATAAAATAGATAAATCTTTTTCACTTGCAGATAAAATTCTATTAAAATCAATAAAGCTAAGGAGAACATAAAGGGGGAGTCCCTTTGGCATAATGGTGATCATGCTGGACTACAATAAGTGAGTTTGAACTCCAGTTGTGCTATAATGTTCACTTTTACACTAATACCTTTGGGAAAGGTATGAACCCCCTCATCCCCCAGCTATGGATTAAATTGTACTGCTACTTGGCTTGTTACTTTGTAGCAAACAATGCCAAAAGATACTTTAGTTAACCCAGCACAAGTCTCATTCTTCTAAATATTGTAAAAGCAGAGGTTGCTTTTTATTTTTCTTCATCACTAAAGTCAGATGATGCTCATATTTCTTCTCTCTCTCTTTCTCTCTCTCTCTTTCTCTTCTCTCTCTCTTCTTTCTTTCTCTCTTCTCTCTCTCTCTCTCTTTCTCTCTTCTTTCTCTCTCCCTCTCTTTCTCTCTTTCTCTACCTCTCTCTCTTTCTCTCTCTCTCTTTCTCTCTCTTTTCTTTCTCTCTTTCTCTCTCTCTCTTTCTCTCTCCCTCTCTCACTCAAAGTTTTGCTTTATATGCTTCAACCAAGTGTCACTTTCATTCTGGTTCTCCTAACGGACATATCTGAATGTCTTATTCCTCACCTTGAATGAATCTTTTATGTTTATGTTAACTTTTATGTATATGATAACTGTTTGCTTATCAAATTATCATAGACTAAACCGGTAACCCCACATATTTTGTCTGGTGTGGAGGATGGCTAGACACCCTGAAGAACAAAAAACAAGACCTATAAAAGTCTGGAGGAAACTCTTTGCTCAACAGCCACCTAGCACAGTATTTCTAAAGTTCAACCCCTTCTCATTGTAGCAAGGCCATGTAAACTTGGTAGTTCTTGGTAGGGTCACCCAAGGCAGACCCAGTGGTATAAGGGCCACAACCCAGTCAAAGGAGCTCTGGTGAAAATCCAAAGGGTGTTTCCATCATTGTCAGGAATAAACAGCTTTTGGTTTACTTGTCACTTCATCTGTGGCAAGCAGGAGCATCTCCTTCTCCTGACCAGTAAATGCATGTGGGTTTTGGTGGCTGCTTGTGATTTTCCTATTCTCTTGTTACTCCTTCCATGAATTCACCACAGGTAAATTCATTGGATGGAGCCAACTCAACTGACCCAGGATGAATACCGTCACAGAACAGAATATAATAACATGCATATTCATAAGCAATAGTAATATTAAGGACCTCCCCCAACCTGTGCATGTGTGTGAATCGTATTACAAATGGCTGCTTCTTACATGTATTTTCACTTGAACATTCCACATTCAATACCGTTTATTCAAACAAACACACAGCTGTGTACACTATAAAACAAATAACATTCCATTTAAGTTATCTACACATAAATCTTTGTATGTCAGCAAAACAAAATGTTTACATAATAAGGTGTCACAAGTAATTTTCAAATAACTTTTATGCTCTATAAGTAACGTCTACAGAGTGACCTGTTGTCAGCAGAACAGTGAGTGAGTCTATCCCCTTTTTCACAAGTGACACCATTTTTTTTTTTTTTTTTTTTTCTGAGATGAAGTATCATCAGCTCCTAGATGCTTTATCATACAGATTAGATTACCCAAGCTGTGCTAGTCATGTGCTGAGTTGGCAAGGACCAGTATCAGCTGAACAGTGAGTCTATCCCTTTTTTCACTAGTGCTAGACCAGGGAAATAGTTTTTGGGATTTTGCTGAGGTGGGATGCCACACCTACTTTTGTTCATTTGTCTTGGTAAACACAGCTTCAGTCTCAGTACTTTTTGAACAAACCTCATAATTAAAAAAAAAATTAATGTTTCATTCATTACTCATTTCTGTCTTGGTAAAAACAGTTTCAGTCTCAATACTTTTTGAACACACCTCATATTTTGAAGAAAATTAGTATTTCATTCATCGTTCATTGTTTTGGTAAATACAGCTTCAGTCTCAATATTTTTTTCAACACACCTGATCTGGTTTTTTTCTCAAAATCAGCAAACATTTGAAAACATTTTCCATTTTGTATGATAAAATGTTCATTTATTTTCTTTAGATAAACACAATGATAAATAAATAAATAAATCCATTATTAAAGAAATCAAATAACATGGATCATTTTTAGGATCAAGATTTTTTTTTAAAATTCTAAAAATTAAATTTTTAGATTTGTTCCATTTACAAAGTATACTAAAAGAAAAAAGTCAACATTGCTTACTCCCCATTTACTCACCAAATTTTGCTGATCTGAAAAAAAAAAAATGTGGAGGTTGTTACCAGTTTTGGGGCAGAAAATGAATAACAAAGCAATTTATTTATAAAAACTTTCAACAAGACAATCATCTACTATTAAAGATAACAATGGACCCAATTAGAAATGAATAACAAAAACAGTTATTTTTTCTTAGTCTGAATGTGCAAGTTAGTCAACCCCTATGAAGTAAGAAACACAAATCTGGCCAAAATATAAGAAGAGCTATGATTCAAGATGAAAATAATATTGTGAATAATAATTCATTGATGTAGACAAGTTGTTTTGACAACACAATTTTATATATGTGCATACAGGCAGACAATCACCTGAAGAGAGAGAGAAAGAAGAGAAAAGACTTGTTAAGCTATGATTATTAATTTTTATGAACATATAACTGTCTTACTACTAATATAGCTGAAAATAGCTTATTTATTGTTGGACTCTTTTTTTCTTTTTCACAAGGATATTATAGAAATTATGATCAGAGAAAAGTAAATGAATTGTAATTGCTTTAATTCGGCCATTTTCTAATTGTAAAACAAAAATGTCTGCTTGATTGTTTTTGTGCTAAAACTTTGTCCTCTCTTTCTGACTTCAGATTCTATCTCTTTTTCTTTCATTCTCTCTCTCTTCCCCTTCTCTTTATTTCTGCCTCTCTCTCTATATATATATATCTTTCTCTCTTTCACTTTCTTTCTCTATAGCTCTCTTTCTCTATATCTCTCTTTCTCTCTCTTTCTCTCTTCTTTTTTTTAAATTGACTTTTAAGATATTGAATAATGGTGTTTTTATTTATTTTACTTGAAAGCCAAATTGACATTTCAAAAATATGGATGAAGAGATTCAATTTCAGCAAAGTTTTTATTCATTTATTTATTAAAATTTTCTTTCAATTCATTTTTTTCCCATTATTGTCTGGCTATGAAATGATAAATATTTATGTATAGATTTATTACAGCAAGATAACCTGGTTTTTCCCAGTGCAAAATGACTTGTATGTTCATAATTAAAAGATTGCCTTTGTTCTTCTATTAATCAAATGCTTCCACCTATGAATCTGCAAAAGTTTTTGTTTCTTTATTATTATTTTTTTTGGGGGGGGGGGAATAAGGAAAATTGGAAAATCTTAGTCCCATCTATGGGTTAAATAGAAAAAAATGAGTTTTAAAAAATGGGTTTAAAAAAAAAGATTTTTTTTAAAATTGAGATTACACATCAAGAATGAATAAAACAAAACATATTTGGCATAAACTAACCCAGCAAGGGTTGACATGTCGTAAAATTCAACTAAACATCAATTAAAATAACTTAGGATTCTTAGTTCATTTAAAAAAATCATTTGATCACATTAAATCCAGTGATCAATTTGCTCTGAATAAATCAATTCTCATCATCAACAAATCTTAACTTAGTTTAGCACAAAGCCAAAATTATGGAGCACCTAGTGAGAATCAAACTCACTGCAAGACTAGCTTGTTAATCATTGTACATGCCAAGCACCTCTCATATTCTTACTTGTCTTTTTGATTACAATCAAAATAAGATGGTCATTCAATAAATAAGGTAAATTTTGGTAAAGGAATTTGAAATAGAAAACACTGTTTACAGTTGCACCTTGCACTAGAAGATATTTCAGCATGAAGTTTTTTTTTTACTAACTATGATGCTCGGAACTTTTTTTTTTTTTTTTTTTTAACTGGAGAGTCAGTGTGTTTCCATTCCATGAACTGTTTTTTTTTTCAACTCAGGCTTGTAGTGGCAAAGCCGTGTTTAGTTCATTTCTGTACATTTATTTAAAACTAAAACATGCTTCTTCATACACATTCTGTTTTAAATTTCACATGGTTTGCACTTCTCAGCCACCAAAAAATTGATGACCGACCTCTGGAGCACTCTGATTTGCCATCATTTTAAAAATGGCCTTCAAACATATATTTCACGAGATTAAAATAATTTTACTATAAACCAAACAATGCAAATTTCATATTCATGAAAGAATATTCAGGGGTGTGGGGGGGAGTTGCTTTTTTAAATTTTATTTTTATTTTTTTATAAATTTCCCTTATTTATTAAAGGACACTCTTATATCGTTGGAATGGAGGTGCGTGGTGTAATGATTAGTGTTATAGGAAATGGACTTGTCAACCCGAGTTCAAATACTGGATGAAACTGTTTGCATTTCACTTTGGAAAAAGTATGCATCCAACTACTCTCCCTCCATTTATTAATAAACAGTAGGGCAGACTGGGCTATTTAACCTTGGTTAGGCAACCAGTCTAGGAAAACTCCAAATTCAAACCTGTTAAACACTACTTGAGAAATTGACCTAGTGTCGCATCCTGCTTGTGTGGAGGGGTTGGTAAATATACATATCGTTGGAATTGATGGTGGAAGAAAGCATACCCCCTTTTTTAAAAATATACTTGAAAAGCTAAGTTTAAATACTTTTCATTAAGCAAATTTCAATTCTGAGCAACACCAGGTAATCTTGATTGTGAAATGAAAAAAATTAGCAAGAGAAAGAAAATAATAGCATAAAAGATCCGCTTTCTGGAATTTGGTTAACCATTTTTTGAAATTTCCATTTTTTTTTTTTTTCTAACTTATTTGAATGACTTTTTCCAGATCTTTTTCATTCTAATTGAGTTTTTTATTCATATATATATATTATATATATATATTTTTATTTTTATTTTCAGATTTGCTCCCTCCTAAATCAAAGTAGATATGTCTGGCAGAAAGCGAAATAGAAATCGAGAAGTGGTGATGCCAGCTGCAGGAGCTTCAGATTCACCTCCACCATTGCAACTTCCACGTGTTGTGACTAGTGTAAGCAGTTTCGGATTGGATTTCTTCTTCTCTTTTTTTTTATTTTTATCCTTATTTCTTTAATTTTCTTTTTTTTTTTCTTTTGGGGGGGCAGTTCTGTTATACTGATTCTAATAAAAACAGAAAGATAAAACGATGCTCAATATACAAAGAATGTAGGGCAAATATAATATCATTAAAAGTATCTCACATTGGTGTCATAAAATTCTGAGTAGTCAGATAAGTAATCTTTATCACTTTTTAATATATATACTTGTGTGTATAGTGTATATATACGTGTATAGTTTATATATACGTGTATAGTGTATGTATAGGTGTATAGTGTGTATATACATGTATGTATAGGTCTATAGTGTAGGTGTATAGTGTATATATAGGTCTATAGTGTAGGTGTATAGTGTATATATATAGTGTAGGTGTATAGTGTATATATAGGTCTATAGTGTATATATATACGTGTATGTGTATAGTTTATATATACGTGTATGTGTATAGTGTATATATACGTGTAGGTGTATAGTTTATATATACATGTATGTGTATGTGTAGGTGTATACTTTATATATATATGTATGTGTATGTGTAGGTGTATAGTGTATATATATGTGTATGTATAGTGTATATGTACATGTGTACATATTCTTGTGTGTGTGTGTGTGTGTATATATATCTACTTGTGTATATGTATATTAAAAATATATATTAATGAAAAATACTTTTTTGTATGCATATTTTTAATGGCTGTATGTTAATGATTGAAAATATTAAATAATTTAAATATATTTCTTTCCCCAGAGTCCAGGCTCAGCTCCATTTCATTATGAAGAACCTGCCATCACCGAGAGGAATAATTGTGATTATTCCATCAAAATTACTCTGGATATGGCACGAAGAGGGGAAGGTAAATATAGTTTTTATTATATATTCTTATATACTATAATATACTGTTACTACACATTTTATGTGTGTCTTGGGTATCACAGTAAACTGCATCCAATGGTGAGGCTCCAATTCCAGTGCTCTGGGGACTGTGTGCAAACTAATGATTATAGAACATGGAAAATATAGTTATGATTACAATCAGTTACAAATGAATCAAATTTTGGCATTAAATAACCCATAGGGAGTTGATATGCCATTAAATAAACCTAAACTATACATTTCATGTATATATATGATGGGATGTTTAAGATTCTTTTTAAGGTGTCACTGTAGAATAATCTGTTAATGTTAGTTTTTATAATTATCCATGGGAACTTGTGTTTAATAGAGAGAGAAATAAGATAGAATTTTAAAAAGATAGATATTCAAGTCTTCATGAGCAGATCAGTGGGAGTTCCCTTGGTCTAGTGACTAACATGCTGGACTGTGACATCAACAAGCATGTCTTAAACAATTAGGAACACAATTAATGAACCAAACAAAAATAAAACTACTTCAGAGGCTGGTTATATTTATTTATATTATTCTGTTTGATTTGTAAAAAAAAATTAGTTGGCAAAACTTCAAAATATCACAAAGTGTTTATATAAACATAATCGTGCTTTAAAAAAGCTCAGATAATTAAAATACAGTCAATTTTAAGCATAATCATTCATTCATTCATATATATATATATATATATATATATATATATATGAATGATTACGCTATATATGCGATGTATATGAATGATTACGCTAATATATGCGATGTATATGAATGATTACGCTATGTATATATGCGATGTATATATATATATGAATGATTACGCTATATATGCGATGTATATATATATATGAATGATTAAGAGAATTCTTTTACTGATGGGTATCTTTAGTCTTGGTAAATCCTCTTAACAGCATCCAGTGTCTGCACAGAACTGATTACTAAGTTTTTGCTGGTTGGCCAATACTGGTGTGTCCATATGTATGAGTCCTTAGAAGAATATCACTTATGAGTTTGTCCTTATTTCTCCACCAGTGCCCAGTATGTCTTTCTTGGGTGGTTTGTGAAATGGGAGTTAAGTGGCTGTACAGCTGCTGATTGATAAATATTTTATTATATATTATTCTATATCCTATGATATTATTATAAACTAATATTTTTTTGCTATTAGAATAATTCCTGTAAAAAATGATAGGATTATTTTTTTGTAGTTTGACATTTCTGCCTTGGATCAGAGTAACTGTAATTTCTACTTAGAATCAAATGTCATTTCCACCTAAGATCAGATTCTAGTATCATTATTTAAAAAAAAAAAGAAAGGGAAACTATATAAAATATACATATGAACATTTTTTTTTTTCAAAGAATTCAAAAATTCAATAAAAATATCATAATCATAATAAACCACTTGAAGTCCATTAACTGAAGTTTCATGTGGTGTGCACAATCATCAGACAGAAATGTGAGAAAAGTGGCTAATCCAGCATATTGATAGTATGAAGTATAGTCATGTGGTAAGATGTAATTAAATGTGACACTCAGACATGAAAAAAATCTAGAGAGATTTAAGGCAGAAACACTTGCCTTAATTTCTGATCACTGACAATCCCTCATTTTCTGATTTTTCAATACACAATGTACAGATTGAATGTAAAATAATGCTATTATTTAAAAAAAAAAATCTAACAATCCTTTTTATTAATCTTTTTGTCTGTTCTGTTGGATATTTTATCTATCTATTTATTTATTAATCCTTTTTTTTCTCCAAGGACGATTCATAACAGCAGCCATTTTAATAACACCCATTCAAAATATGTATTGTTTGTTTACTTTGTGAAGAAAATAAATGGACAAAACAGCCCAGTATTACTAATTTGGATTTCTCGGGTAGCACAATGGTTATTCATTGTTTTGTTGGATCTTTTCCAGGTCGGAAAGTCCGAGTTTATGCTGATGGTATTTATGATATGTTTCACAGTGGACATGCGCGTCAGCTTATGCAAGCAAAAATGGCTTTCCCAAATTCTTATCTCATTGTTGGGGGTAAGAAATTTTTTTTCTTTTCTTTTTCATCTCCTTCTCATTTTTCTTCATTCTTTTTTTTTTACCAGCTTTTTGAAAGATTAAAAATTTCCTACTATTCTCTTATCTTTATTTATAAATTTCTCTTATTTCTTTAAATTCCAATTTTTCTCTGACTCTCATTTTTCTCTGACTCTCATTTTTTTTCCTGCCCTTTTTAATTCTCTCTCTCTCTCTCTCTCTCTCTCACTAACTCTCATTATTTTATGCTCTCTTTTTTCTTTTACTCCTCTTTCCCTGTCCTGCCATTCCTAGTCTTTTCTTTCTTTTTCCATGCTCCTCCCCATGTGTGTGTGTGTCCTTACCCTTCTCTCTCTCTCTCTCTCTCTCTCTCTCTCTCTCTCTCTATTCCCCACCATCATCTTCTTCACCTCTCTCTCACTTTATTTATAATATCTCATTGGATTCTTATTTTCTTTCAGTGTGCAATGAGGAATTAACTCATCAAATGAAAGGACGTACTGTGATGGATGAACACGAACGTTATGAAAGCAGTGAGACATTGTCGTTATGTTGATGAATTAATCACTGATGCTCCTTGGACCATTAACAGATGAATTCTTAGAAAAACACAAGGTAAATGGGGAAAAAAATGTTGGGTCAATTGTTACTTGAAAATTAAACATTTTCTTCTATATACAATTCATTTGGGGGATATTTGAGTTTTCTGAATTTCAACAAAAAATCCTCTAGGCATAAAATAACCAATAAATCAATTTAATGGTTCCCAGTATAAGAAATTTCAAATTTGATAGAAGAAGCCTAGATATGCAAATTGGTCTACAATTAAGAATTCTTTTAGACCTCAACAAGTGGTTGAGTATACCAAATTGAAAGGAAACATGGCTGCAAGAAAAGAATTGATAATTGAAATAATGGAAAGGATTGTAACACTCATTCAAGAAGGTAATCCACAATGGAGTGTGGTGAGAGACATTAGTTGTTCCCAGTCAACAATGTCTAGAATTTGATGCAAATATAAAAGAAATTGGGTGGTTAAAAAAGGGAAAACATCCTGACAGACCACAAAAGAAAATGTTAAAGTTAAAACTGATTGCAGTCAGAAATGCTTCTTTTTCATTTCTCTATGGAAAATAATTTTTTCAAGGATTTTTTTTCATCTGTTTTTCAAATTTATATTGCAATATCTAATTTTCAATGAATAAATTTAAAATACTAATGAACATTTTTGGTTTTGTTTTTTTGTTCCCCCCCCCAAAAAAAAAAAAAAAACAAAAAAAAAAACAAACCCAAAATGTTCATTAGTATTTTAAACTTTATTCATTGAAAATTAGATATTGCAATATAAATTTGAAAAACAGATGAAAAAAATCCTTGAAAAATTATTGCTATGTTTCAAGTTTTGTCAATATATGAAAAAACAATTTCTTTTTTAAATTTTTTGTTGGTGTGAGGTATCTTTTAGTTTGAGCTGTTTGGTCATATATTTATTGTTAATGTTTGTCCCACTTTAGAATTAAAGAATTGCCAAGTGTTTAAATGTTTCATGATGACCTTTAATTGGAAGAAACTAATTATCATAGCAGAGTTGTGTAATTAACTTTGTTGTTTATGTTTGTCAACAATTTGTTTGTTTTCACAAGTGACCAAAATAAAAACAGATGACTTAAGAATTTTTAAGTAAAATATAATAGACTGAATTCACCTTAGAATTCTTGTTTATAACAATTGTGAATTATCCTATAATTCACTGTTTTTCTGTCCATCAGTCTATAGAACTAAGGCTCCACTATTTTTGGCCTGATTTCAAACAAACTTTTAGGATGTGTTAGTCATCCCTGGAAAGGTTTTAAACTGGCTCAGGAGATTTTACTATTTTTTAGGTGAGACTCTGTCTTTCACCCTTTATGTCTTACTGCCCACCTCACTGTAAAAGGGTGTCTTTTTCATGCCTAGCATCAATAAACCACTCTCTTGGTAATCCTTCCAAGAAGCAGATGTCTTTCTTTCTCCCTAGATGCACTTAGATTGTCACTGCTGTACTAAGAGGAAATCCATTGCATCATAATTTTAAAAAATAGGTCAATACTACTTCAAGTCTATAAAATGATAAAATTAAATATTCAGTTAAGTAAAATGAACTTTTTATGATCCTTTTTAATGTGGGTATTTACCCAACCCATTCGCCATGGGTAGGATATGACACAAGGTCACAAGTATGGTGCATCCAGCGAGGATTAAACTCACTTTTTAGTTGTAATGGATCTGCAAGTCTAGCTTGCTAATCATTACACTATGATGGGATGTTTAAGATTCTTTTTAAGGTATCACTGTAGAATAATCTGTTAATGTTAGTTTTTATAATTATCCATGGGAACTTGTTGTTGTTGTGGTAGCATTCACCTGGGTTGGGGTGAGCCGGCTCCATCTGTAGGGACCGTGTTTGCTCGATGTTTGTGTGTGTGAAGAAGATCCGAGTTTTGATCCCCACAATTTAAATGTATATGACTACGGAAATGTAGTTTCCATAGAAAACAAAAGAAGAAGATAAAATTATAAAAGAAACAACTTTATATACAAGATATTACAATCCATATAGTGATAGTCAATTGTTCTTTCATTGATGTGTCTGTTGGTAGTTGTGTTTGCTGAGAGCGTAAGTTTATTTATATTTGTGCATTTGGACTTGTCAAATTTGTAGCAGTTTTGATAAAACAATGTCTGTGATTGAAACTTGTGTCGTATTGAGTAGGAGAGAGAGAAAATTTTAAAATGAAAAAATAGACGGACCTGTTGAGTCGTATTTTATGTTTTCGGACAGCATCTTCTCCCCATTGTGTCGAGTTGGGAGGAGCGTCTGTTCCCACTGTCGAGTTGGGAGCATCAGCTCCAACTCTGTCAAGTCGGGAAGAGCTTAAGCTCCCACTGAATTTTTTCAGCTCTATGGGCCTTTTTATAATTTTCTTTTGTCATTGTCTACGTGATCATTAAGTTAAATTTAATATTGGAATTTTCAAATATCAGCTGTTTTCTAATGACGTAAATATCAGATTATTTTGTAACATTCCGATGGCGTACATATTTTCAATGGAATTTTAACCATTGTTTCTATTGTTGCTAAAATATTTCTAAACTAATATTTATTCGATTATCTTTTGTTTACATAATTCTAAACTTAACTTATACAATTGTAAAATTACTTGTTTCAGAAAACTTAATTATTTTAATTTATTCAATTCCACATGCCGTAAAAATATAGGGGCCAATCCCTATACATCCATTCAAAGATGGAGTGTCATGGGAATAGGAAGTAAGCAAGTGGTCCCTAAAACCCACATGCACTACTTGATGGTGTTTGTTCTTTTTTTTAAAAATTATTTGTGAGTCTCAACAGCCCAGGTTAATCAACTAACCATCAAGAAGGAAAGTGATAAAACCACTTAACCCCACTGAGATGACTCTTATGGCAAAGGTAGACAATTAGTTTGTTGGATTTTATAGAATGTCAACCTTTGTTGCGTTATTTTATGCTGTATTATGATTTGTGTTGTGTTAGATTTTGTTTTCTAATTTTCCAAATCTTTTTTATTTTTTTATTATTATTCTGATGATTTTTTTTGTTGTTTCTTTCAGCTCGACTTTGTTGCCCATGATGAACTTCCTTATGCTGCTGTTAACAGTGAAGATGTATACAAGGATATCAAAGCAAGAGGAATGTAAGTGTTTGGCAATTAAACATTTACTCAATTCTTATTTTAGTCACTAAATTATAGAGACAGGTTTTTCAGTAAACAAAAAAGGGGACCACAAAAGTAGAAAAGACCCTAAAAGACAAAAGTTTTTTTTGTTTTTTTTTTAATTAAAATAAATGCTTCTCTAAAAATTTGCTATTTAATGAAAGTGGTCAGCTTAGTATTGTTATTTCCACCCCTTCCTCAATATTATTACTTTGAACTCAGAATGTATACATTTACTTAACCCCTCCACTATGGGCAAAATGTCTTACAAGGTTAATTTGCTAAGCAGAGTAAAGTCGGTTTGAATTCAAAGTTTTCCTTCTAGGCTAGTTGCCTAACCAAAGCTAAAGAACCCAGTCTGCCCTACTATTTACCCATAGGTGAGGGATGAGAAGACAAAAATACAAGCCTTTTCCAAGGGTATTAGTGTGAAGGGAAATGTAAACAGACTCATCAAGGATTTGAACTTGAGTCACCAATTCCAATTACGATAACTGTTATGCTAAAATAGGATGAATACTGCAATCCTGCACTTGTGCAATTTTCCAGATATTTTAACTACCACATGTTTTTAAATCTCTCATGTGGCCATTCAGAAAATTAAAACAAAAAAAAAATTCCCAATCTAAAATAAACAACTAAATGAAGATCAAGAATGGGATGGTCCACAGTGACTGCAGGTGGATTCATGGCTGACAAGGCCATAGAGGGAGTGGTGGTCATAGTGGCTGCTACTGAAAGTTTGGTCAGGGTTTGATTAGCATTCCCAGTTGATTTTTTTTATTTGAGGTTATTATTGTTTAATCACATTAGTTATATAGAACTGTGTAAATGGAGTTCAGAACCGTTTGAATTATGCAAATATCCCCAGTGGTTCAAAAGTTATGAGAATTTAAAGCCCCGAAATTGGGGGTACAAATGTGGACATGATTTTGTTTCAAAAATATGTCAAATCACGGACCATTTGAAAAAAAGAAATTCAGTGATTTCTTCACTGTTTCTTTATTTTTGGAGCAATTTTGATAACATTTAGTATTCTTATGTAAAATTGTATGTTCTTACCGATTATGCACTCAAATTGTATGTATCTCTATGCTTTAAACCATTATTTAGAGAATAAGAGATACAGATAGCAGCGTTTTTTGTTTTTTTTAAAGTTTAACACCCAATTATTCAACATTTTCATTGATACTGCATGTATATACATGTATAGTATTAATTCAAATAAATAACACCACTTTGAACTTTAAAATACCTTTTTAAATGCCTGCTGTGTTATATTACAAGACCTAGAATTCCTTTTTGCATGTCAAATGCATATTTTATCGTTGAAAATCTTAAAAATCACATGATAAATACATTTTCATTAAGAGAAATCACTTGCAATAGATATTCACTATTCATCTTCAAATAAAAGGGAAAAATATTTATAAAAAATACATAGAAATGAATTACAAATTTCAGTATATATTTTCTTTAAAAATTATATAGCAGAAAACTTTTCATAAAAATCTTGTACATATTCATGATGTGCAATTTTCCATAATCTCCCAGAACTTAAGCATTCTGGGACCAAATCAATTTTTAGAATAAATTTGGCCTTTACATTTTGCACATCATCTTTGTCTGGCCAAAAATATATCCCCTCTTTCTATGATGCTGTCAATTTTGTTAAACTTTATTTGATTAAACAGAATGTCATATTGTTAATGCAATGTGACTTTAGCTTTTCAAGCTTAATAATTAATAATAATAATAAATAAATTTATAACATTGTTAAATTATTTTTTAATCAAATAATGTAAAAGAAAAAAAAGACCCTACGTTTCCTTAATGATTAAAATTCTTCAAAGACGTTAGATAGTAATTTTGTTGTTGCGGAAATTTCCATAAAATAAGATAATTATCAAATTTTTTTTACATCTGAATCTGAAAATTCTCATGCCAAAAATTAATGTTAAATGAATATTGGGTAAAATTTGCAAATCATACTCAAAATCCCATGATATTACCGCTAAATTTGCATCAAAATCCCATTATATTACAGGGTGACCCAGTTTGTTTTGAAATGTACATCGTACATTTCAAAGAAATTGTAAATGACGTTTACGATTTCTTTGAAATATACATCATATGTTTACGAATTTTGCATAAGTTGATTTTTTTCAATGGTAAATATTTAAAAAAAAATTTTTTTCAATTCAATGTTCTTTAAAACTATTTAGTATGAAAATATTCTTAATATTTATGCAATGAATGTGGAAAAGAGAACGTAAGGGAAAAAAAAATGACTACAAGGCGGCCTTTACGCAAACTGTTTTTCAAATCGGATAAATTCATGTTCGCTGTAAAAAATATTTCAATGAATAAAAACATATACAAATTACATATTTAGGAAGATTATTTTCTTTTCTTTACAACCATATAAATATTTTTAAAGTTTGAACCATAAATATGCTAGAAATTGTGATTTTAAATCAATAAGGTCCGATTTTGTGACGCCAGTTAAATGCACATTCTCAACTGTTGACAGGATGCTTTTACGCTCGTCGGACAAATAGATTTGAGTTTTTTTTTTTTTTAAATACAAACTTTCGAAGCAAATCCCGAATTGTATAGCAATCTTTACATATTACACATCATATATTAAAATAATTCTGAAACTTTCTAATATTACGGACATAGTGCTTTTTTTTTTTTTGCTTCTCTTATATTTTTTAAACAAATAGCCTTGAACTTGCCCTCTCATATTTTCGTTTCCACAGGTCCTAGAAATAAAAGAAAAAGACCCTGTTTGTACTTCCAGGTATCTTCTAATTGAGTGCAAAATTTCAAGAATATTGATAAAGATTAGCCACTTAGATTTTCCAAAGAAACGTAGAGTGTAAAATGTATTCTCGGAAAAAAATTTCTATCAAAAGCAAAAAATAATTCAATTGATGAAAACCGATAAAAATTACATATTTAGAAAGATTATTCTATTCTCTTTCCAACCATATAAATATTTTAAAGATTGGTTGAGAAATACTCAAGAAATTGCAAATTGAACTGATTATGGTCGCAAATTTGAAAATGTCAGCGTTTTTCAGCTAAATGCTTGTAATGCTAGTTTGATGGCATAGTCTTATGTTTCTTCCTCCTGCACCTTTTGCTTTCCTGTTGGCTGGAGCTGTAGAATACGCCACATGTTGGTGGCAACCTGTAATGCTTAAGGATGGAATCTTGGTGGCTGAACAGTCCCTGACATGCAACGCTCTACTTTGGCCCTTACTTAGACTAGACAGGTAGTTAGAGAGACTCCCTCTCATCATTCTGCATGACGTTAAACTGCATCTAGTGGTAAGATTCCAATACTGAAACTTTGGGGAATGGAGAGTACCTCTTTAATGCCATTACTCCCAGCTCCACCCTGTTAGGGTCCAATCTATAGGCTAAATAGATAAAAAAATGTGTTTAAAAAGAATTGATTTTGAAGAAAAAAATTGAATACCCAACAATAATGAATCAAACAAAATATCTTTGGCATAAAATAACCCAATTAGGGTTGACATGCCATAAAATCCAACCAACCAGCCTGCACCTTTTGTCCTTGAGACTGGCCCTGTAGGTGTTTTCAAAGGTAAAGACAACATAGTGAGACACCAATGCTTTTTAATACCTGATATAAAAATAACTGATTCATCAAATCATTCACTGCATACAACTTTAAAAAAATCTTTTATTCTTGTTTGATTAATCCTGAAATAATTTGTCTGCTAAAAGAAAGATCAATTAGAAAGCTCCTTAATTTTAATAATTCTAATTGTTACTAAAATAATAAGGTTAATTAATACTCAAATAATGGTTTTATATTTTAAGCCTTTGTCACATTTTCATGCTAGCATCAATTTCTTTTTTTCTTTTATAATAACTATTTTACCTGGATTTTAAATTTTAAATGCTTGTAGCGCAAATGTTTTACTAATATAATATATATGATGGGGTTCCATAAATTCCATGTGCAGATTCTTTCTATTAAAAATACAAATAATTTTATAAAACTTTTAAAGTGCATACAGATTTTGTGGACACCCTGTATGTTTGTGTGTGTGTATGTGTGTGCGTATATATAATATATATATATAAGTCATCCACAGACACATGTTTCGATGTTTACATCTCATCAGTACGGCTCAACTTTTTAACAACTACTTCTAGCCAGGAGCGAAATATATATTAGTCAAATATGGAAATAAATTCGACAATATGTCAAAAATAGAAAAAACAAATATTCCAAAAAAGATGATAGTATAGTTAGGATAGCATTGTTAACAGTACTTGGTGACTGTCAGTTTCTCACCTATGCAATCATGTTGATCTGATGATTGCATAGGTGAGAAAGTGATAGTCACCAAGTACCATTGACTCTCTGTCTAAACTATTCTAACTTAGATCTACATATGCTCTATCACTGATATTGAGCACTCTTTATTCATGAATATATCAAATTATTATTAATATATATATATATATATATATATATATATATATATATATATATAGGCAAGTATTGTTAAAGACAATAGAATATTTCTTTATGATCTTCAGTTGTAGACATTCAAGTTTTTTAGTAGTTTTTCATAGATTAAAATCCAGATGGTGAAGGAAATGTCTCATATTTCTTATTCAAGGGCTTTCAACCTGTATTGTGACTATAGTGGAACTGGTACTTCTGGTTTTTACCAAATTACAACACTAGTTTGTATTTTTTTCTTTCTTTTAAAAAAATTTTAACAGTAAACATGGATATTTGATTTTGCTATTTAACTAAAATTATCGCATTAATTTATCTGGAATTTCAACTTTCAGGTTTCTTGCTACTGAGAGGACCGAAGGAATTTCAACCACAGACATCATTGCTCGTATCATCAAAGATTATGATCTCTACGTTCGAAGGAATCTTTCTCGAGGCTATACTGCTAAAGAGCTTAATGTGGGATTTATGAAAGTAAGTGAACATCTTACGACAATTTTGATATTTCACACTGTTGTCCTCATCTTTATTGTGGTATGTATAAATACAACATTCAGACCACTGTAACCTTCACCCTTGTTTAGATTTTTCTTAATTACCTTCTGTCAATGTTTATATTTATTTGACATGAAAAAAAAAATTGTAATTTGATTGGGAGAGTGCTTCATTTGGTTTTCAATATCAACATGATGCAGACTATTATCCTTTTCCAATTTGTTATATTCAAAATGTTTACAATTATCATCATAAAAAATGGAATTGGCGATCTGAGTTCAAATCCTGGTGGATGATGTTTGTATTTTACTTCTTACTATTGTTTTTGAGAAAGGTGTGCATCTATCTACACTGTCAAATATTTCCTCATGGAGTGTGGAATTTTCACTCCAATCAGAAAGAAATATTTCAACGCAAATAATATGAGGGATCTGTTTGAAAATACTAACATAGATGGCATTTTACCCTCTTTAAGAATATATTGAAAATTGTAAATCAGATATAAAATACAGCAACAAAAATTACGCTAGTAAAGGAAACTTGGGGACCAGCTTTTATCTCACATACTCTAACAGTTTTTAGCATTAAATAACCCACAGGGTTATTATACTATTAAACAAACCAATCCAAACCAAATGAAGTTAATAAAAATTATTCATACTAATTTGAAGATATTAATAACTTGAAACATAGAAACTTTTATCAAAATGACCTGTTTCAGCTTTAAATGACCAATAAAGGGTTGATATGCTGTAAAACTAAACCAAACCAAACATCTGTTCTTCCTCCAGCTATAGGTAAATAGTAGAGCAGGCTGGGTTCTTTAGCCTTGGTTTGGCAACCAGTCTAGGAGAAGGAAAACTGAGTTCTCTTCTTTAAGATTTACCTTGTGTTGCATCCTGCTCATGGCAGCAGAGGGGTTGGGTAAATATACACTCACAATGATGTTTCAGCTGTTATGCCCTTTTGACTTCTTCAGGTGTCTTTTATTATAGTTGGTAATCCCTTCAGTGAATTTCAAAGCAAACCCTTTATTCAATCCATGAAAGAGAAATATCCTGACAAGGGCCAAGTGTCTTGGGTATGACAAACTGCATCTAATGGTGAAGTTTCAATTCTGGAGCTCTGATGAGTGTGGAAAACCCCTTCATCACTATTACTCCCAGGTCCACTCTGACCCAGAGTGGTATTATCTGTTAGGATCCCATCTATGGGTTAAATAGGAAAAAATTAGTTAAAAAATGTGTTTAAAAAGAAAAAAAATGGGTACCATCAAGAATGAATAAAACAGAACATCTTCAGCATAAAATAACCCAACAAGGGTTGACATGCCATAAAATCCAACCAACGAATGTACCAACCAACCAACCAACCAGCCAAATTTCAAGGATAGTGGAATGTGAACAGTCTCAAACCCCCTTGTATTAAATAGGGGTCTTAGTTCCAAATTCCTTGACTGTTGCCAACTATGACAAAAGACTGAATGTATTTACCCAACCTCTCTGCATGAGTAGGATGTGACACAAGGCCATTTTTTAAGTGGAGTTTAACAAGTTTGAATTCAGAGTTTTTTTCTTCTAGATTCAGTCTAGCTTGAAGGAGAATAGTTGGAATTGCAGTCTGCTCTACTATTTACTCATAGCTTGAAGGAGAATAGTCCTACTAAGGTTAATGAATGCAGTCTGCTCTACTATTTAGTTGGATATATAACTTCTAGACCAGTTATCCTACTAAGGTTAATGAATGCAGTCTGCTCTACTATTTACTCAGAAGGAGAATAGTTGGATATATAACTTCTAGCTCTCTAGCTTGAAGGAGAATAGTTGGATATATAACTTTCCCAAAGGTATTAGCACTATGTGAAATGCAACCAGTCTTGTCCAGGATTTGAACTTAGGTCACCATGTCCATTTCCTACAACAATAACCATTACACCATGGGCACCTACTATGATGACTCATACTCACAATTTTTCTACTGCTGTACACTCTGGACCTTCTACATGTTACCAACTATTACAAAAGACTGAAGAAGGCTAGAGAGTAGAGAGACTGAAACATTGTGAATGTAATAACCAGTATAAGGACAATAGTCTGAAAATAATGTAAATAATACCAATTCCTCATCTCAACAATTTAGACAGATCTGATCAATCTGTCTAAATTGTTGAGATGAGGAGTTGGTATTATTTACATTATTGGTTTCTGTAATACCTTCAGATTAAAAGGTTAAAGGCTGAGAAGTGACACTACACTAGTCATGAACAGGGTGATGATCACAAAGTTGTTTTTGTCTACCCCTCCACTAATGAGCCCAAAGCCCAGCTATGCTTGACATAATCAACAGGGAGAGGTCAAATGATCAATTGTGTGAGCTCTTCTTGTTTGTGGGGCTAGAGACAATCAGAAACAGTAGTTCCCAAGTATGCCAATTATGGCTGACAGAAAAGAGTGCAGAGATGTCAAGGGAAACCACACTGTAATTAGCAGTTGGACATGGAGTTATCTCCCTTGTTTTGTTTTTTTTCCCATCAAGTTTATACTAAATTAAATACTACTCAAACCAGCAGCCCAATTGGAATGGAAATTACTTTATTCTTCAAATTAGATAATTTTGCTATTTTATGGTAACAAATACTCATCGTTACAGAAATTGAATCCTGATCCATTTAACAGGATTTATTTCATCTTCCACCACTAAACATTATCAGTGGTTGAGGGTCTTAGTGTCCTGGGTATGACATTAAACTCTATCTGATGGTGAAATTCCTATTCTGGAGCTCTAGGGAATGATCCGGAGTGGTAGTACCTGTTAGCGTCCCATCCATGGGCTAAATAGAAAAAAATGAGTTTAAAAAAAAATTGAGTTTTAAAAAATTTCTTTGGCATAGAATAACTCAACAGGGGTTGACATGTCGTACAATCCAACCAACCAACCAACTAACAATCAATTGCTGTTAAAGTATCTAAAGTAAGGTAGAAGTTTAACTAATTTCTTTTCATTTTTTTTTTCTTTTCACCTAAGGAAAAGAAGATCCAATTTGAAGAGAGGTATGACAAATTGAAAGACAAAGGCAAGTCCCTGCGCCGAGGATTCATGGACAAAGGTGGGGAGCTCATTCATAAGTGGGAAGAAAAGTCAAAAGAAATCATTGGAAATTTCCTTGATCTTTTTGGAAGAGACGGAAAAATTGTAAGTTACTTTTTTTTCTTTTTTCATGCATTACTGTTTACTTATTAATCCCTACTAAAATAAACTTCTTATTTCGTAGACGCAAACGGATAGTGAATTTAAAAAAACAAAAAAAGATTAAAAAAAACAAAAAAACAAGAATGATTATGTTTACCTTGTTTATTATACTTGCACTTGCAATTATTGGGATGTATCAAAAGTATTTTTTGTTTTTTAATCAATTGAAACTCTTCATTCCCAAGACTTACTGAATGTTTTTAACATTTTTTTAAAGCTTATGTACTCTTTCTTTCTATATATTTACCTATCCCATTAGATGTGTGTCCATTTAAGCAACAGCTGGTACTGTAAGAAACTGAATATCAAAATAGATTGATTTGGCATTAAATGGCCTGAAAAGGGTTGATATGCCATAAAACAACCAACCAATTCCTCTGCATGAGCAAGATGCAATACAAGGTAAATTTCTTAAGTGGAGTTTAGCAGGTTTGAATTCAGGGTTTTCCTTCTTGTAGACTGGTTACCTAGCCATGGTTAAAGATCCCAGTCTGCTCTATTATTTATCCATTGGTGGTGGGAGAGTACTTGGATGCATACCTTTCCCAAGGGTATTAGTGCTATGTGAAATGCCAACAGCCTTGTGCAGGATTTGAACTTGGGATGCTTCCATTTCTTATGACTCTAACCATTACGCCACCACCTTTTTGGTGTCTTTTAGTGGTTCTAGATTTTCTTGAAGTTTTTGTCAGGTTCTTGTCTACCTTGCATTTCAAAACTTCATAATCGACAACTTTTGGTTGTTCACTTCTGGGCTTAATTTCAAAGGACAAAGCATCATCTTAAAAATGCTTCAACCAGTTTTGGACAGTACAGATAATTTTATTCATATCCACTTCCTGAAATCTGCAAGTAACCGTTAATGGCTTTGAAGTCCAGTTTAAGATAATACCTCAAAATTTGTATCTGCCATTATGACCTATCAAAAAGCTGAATAGTATTCATAATGATATATATATATATATATATCATCATCATCAAGTCATACAGACTCCACAGATCTCTGTCTCTTCCTTGCTATCCGTTCCTATTTGCCATCGCTCATGGAAGGTCCTCTGCACAGCATCCAGTATCCATGCAGCACTGATCGATGTGGGTTTTTGTGTGCCGATCCACACTGATGTGTCCATGTGTAAGTGCCCACAGAAAATTCACTTATGAATTCGTCCTTGCTTCTCCAGCAGTGTCTAGCATGTCTTGTTTCTCTTACCCGAATGCAAAATACTGCTGGTTTGAATTCAAATTTTTCCTTCTAGACTGGTTGCTTTACCAAGACTAGAGAACCCAGTCTACCTTACTATTTACCCACAGTTGGGAGTTGGAAGAAGAGATGGATTAATGCCTTTAAAAAGGCACAAAGTGAATGCAAACACTCGTTCAGGATAACTCAGTTATAGCTTGGCTTCATGAATGAAGATTAAGAAGGGACTAATCCATGTTGAGTGCAGACATATATGATCATAACCATTACACTTAGCCCACCTCCCAATTAAAGACCTGTAAAAAGCACTTAAATATTTTTGATACAACCTAATAGATATGTTTTATTAACCTTTTGATTATTATATTTTTTAATACACCTAAAATTTCTAAATTCCTATTTATGCTAATAATCTTTATTGAAAAAAACCCAAAAAAACTTCACTTTGTTTATATATATATATATATATATATATTATATATATATTACTAATTTTATTTCATTTTTATTTTAGCTATTTTTTATATATATATATATGTGTGTGTGTGTCTGTGTGTGAATCTATCTAAATTTATTTATAATATTGATAAATGTTGATGGCATCATTGGTGGTGTGTCAACCAGTCCAAAGAGATAAAAACCAAAAAAAAATATTGGCTGAAAATGTTGACCAATCAAATTCTACATCTACCAAGTTTCCTATCTTTTTTGATGCTGGATAGTGACAACACTCGATAAACATTTGAATTACAGGAATTTTGGAATGAATTAGCAGCTCGGAATGAGAGTTTGACCTCTTGTCTCTCAGACCACAAGAACTTGCTATGATATGTAGATATATATCCTGACCATTTTGGCTACAATTACTATATGGTATAAATAAGTTGCTGTTATTTACTAAGTAGTCACCCATCTTGGTAATGAGCAGGTTAACAATGTTTAACTTGAGGGATTTTGTAGGAATTGGACCTGACTATAAGTCACTGCCATTTTATTGGTATTTATTAATTGGTATTTACTAAGCTTTGTTAAGTCTGGCCTAAAGGCCTTAGTTTGCTTACAATATATGCTGTTACTAAGTAAGTCACCCATTAAATATTAAGCAAGTGGATCATTGCTTAACTTTGGTGATTTGACAGGAAATGATGCTGGTTGTATGACTTGACTGTAAATCAGTTATTTACTTAAGTTTAATTAACTAGAAGATTCTTTGACACCAACATATGCTTACCTGGCTTTCACGCTCTGTGTCCAGTGGATTAATTTACTCAACCAAAGTTGAAAAAATTTCAGTGATTTAATCATTATTTTCCTTACTGCTGAAAATATCTAATTTGTTAATACAGAAAATGTCTAAAGTTAAGCAGGAGCAGTGGTAAAGCCAGTGGGCAGTAATAAAAAAAAAAGTCCAAAACATGTATACCAGGTTGAAACACAGTTACCATTGAAATATGATTGTAATTAACGTTTCATTTCTTCCTTGACTAACAGCATTTTCTGTATTGCTATATAAAAATCACCAAGAACCCAAAATACAATCTACCATCTATGGTGAAATTAAAGAAAGTATTTATTTACCCAACCCCTCCGCTATGAGCAGGGTCTGGTTTAGCTCAGTCGGTAGAGCACCCGCCTAGGAATTGCAAGATACTGAGTTACCTGCTGCAATAATAGACTTTAGAAATGATGTGCTAAATGACCATTGAGCAAAGAGATTCCTCCACTTTTTATTGGTCTTGTTACAGTTTTGTGCCATTCTATAAATACAATACAAATTGTGCACTTAGTCAAGCATGAAAGTTATTTGCTCCAAAATACCATAGATTTTCTGATGAAAATGTTTGCAGTGTAAATATCCTAAGTACAAAATGCTATAAGGGGCCGGGTTAGCTCAGTCGGTAGAGCGTTCAGCTAGAAACCACAAGGTTCCTAGTTCGATACCGGTCCTCACCCAACTCAGCGTATGAGTAGCACAGGGATCTGTGCGGTAAAGTAAGGAGCTGATGGTAGGTCTGGTGCACCACCTCAGATGCTAAAACAATCTCCTTGGTCTAGCGCTATTGAAAAGGGGATAGACTCCCTCGCTGTATGGCTGATACCGACTTTAGGCCGCCCCGTCGACTTTTTTACTTACAAAATGCTATAAATATTAAAAAATATCTACAAGTTTAAAGTTAAGAAATTCTGAACAAGTTCTCCATTTTTTTTTTTGTTGTTTTTTTTTAAATCATTAAAAAAGTGTTCATTTATGGTTCTAGGTGGTTGGTATGTAACCAATAAATTAGTCTGATAGGGTCCGGCTAGAGCATCTGTCTAGGAATTGCAAGGTTCTTGGTTTGATACTGATTCCTGCCAACTCAGTGGTTGACTAACACATTGTGTAATCTGATTTGTGCTGTAGGTAGGTGTGGCGCCCCACCTCAGGAAAAACAATCTCTCTAGTCTAGTGCTAGCGAAAAGGAGATAGATTCCAACAATAGGCCACTCCACTAATTTTACAACTATTTGTCTGATAATCTACTTGTGATACCACAGGTTATTCATAGGATAATCATTGGCAGAGTTGCCTATTGTTGGTATCAGCCAGACAGTGAGAGTCTATCCTCTTCTCACTAGCACTAGACAATGGGAATTGTTTATGCTGAAGTAGAGCGCCACACCTACCGTCAGTTCCCCACTTTACTGCATGGATTAGATTACCCAATATATGCTGCTACTCATGTGTTGAATTGGTAAGGACTGGTATCAAAGAATCGTGCAATTCCAAGACGGGTGCTCTACTAACTGAGCTAAAATAGTTCATTATTTTATGGATTTTTTTTTTTTAAATGGTACAAATAAGATTTTTATTCTTTGGTCTCTTAAAGCTCTTGATCAAATATGTGTATAAGATTTTGTTTTTCTGTCTCTCTCTCTGTGCACAGAGCACTTGGATCCAAGAAGGTCGACAGAGAATGGCTAGAGCCATCTCTCCAAGTTCTAGTCCCTCCAGAAATTATGGACCCCCGAGTCCTCCTGTTCCTTCCAGAACACCCAGCCCATCAAGTCCGCCAGCTAAAAGAGGTCGACTCTCTTTAAACGAGTGTCGAGACAGAAGGGATAATGAAGTTAACAATGGCAGACACCGGCACTATGAGTCAGAAGAAGAGGACGACGATGACGACGACGATGACGACGAAGAATTGTAGTTATAAATATTTGTTTGGATTTCTTTTATTTTTAAATTTATTATTTTTTTAATTCTAATTTTTTTTTTTCTTCTTTAATGTGTGTCTGGTGAAAATGGAGATGGTTTGTTTTAATTATAAAATTCCACATATGTCAATTTGGGTTTATTTGAAGACCTACATAAGGTTAGAATTTGAAAAGTTAACAAAGGGGCAAGGATTAAACTAATATATATATATATATATATATATATATATATATATATATATATAACAAGTACAAAACAGAATTGTAGCAAGAAACAATTGTATGAGGAAAAGATATCTAATTGTGTGTGTGTAATAATATATATATATATATATACACACACACACAATTAGATATATAAGAGATTTATCCAAAACTTGGTAGTAAGGGATGATTCTATATGTGATTTCTAAGAAACACTGTATTAATATTGTATGATCCAGTATGTATAAATACAGTGAATCTTTAAATCACTGAAGAGAGCTCAATGTATAATAAACTTTTTAGATTATATACAGAGCAATTATATATATATATATATATATCATAGGAATAACAACATATTGCTGCTAATAGTTTCACGTTTTCAATACTACATTCTGAAAAACCTTAGTCCTACAAGTAGGAAGAGAGGGTGGTATATAAAAAGTATGGAATATTAAATGGATTTCTGTCTTATACAGCCTTTATTTTATATATATATATATATATATATATATATATATATATATATATATATATATATATATATATATGCTATATGCTATTACATATATTGAGTACTGTTTTTATAGTTATAACATCCTTTAAACACATTAATGATATTATATGATAGGAGTGGGAAAGTGGATTTCATCAAATTCGTTATTGAAGCTGAGGTCATATTCAGTCTAACTTTTGGGGTCTTTATTTAAAAAAAAAAAGAAAAAAAGAAAGAAATACAAAAACATACTGTCAAATTGTTTTTCTAATCCTGTTTTGAAACCTTTGTATGAATTTACCAAAGCCATCCAAAGAAATGATTATTACTACCTCTATTCCATAATAATAATAATCATTATATAGTTTATGAAATAAAAAAAAAAGATATTAGACAACTGCTGCAGTTAATGGACATGTTTTATAAACATGAAAAATAATCTTTTCATTTTTCGTTTTCTTCACTAAGAAATAACTGATCAGTCATAAATCTGATAAATAAATTGCTGACTCCAAAATTCTATAAGTTATTGGCCTATTATATTTTAACCCCTTTTTTTTTTTTTTCTTTTTTTTTTTCTTTTTTTTTGTCCAGCAATTTTGATAATCTCTGGAGACACTTGAAAAATACATTTGCTGTAAACCTGTGAAGTCAATTATTATGGCACCTTTGTTGTTCCATAGATGCTGAATTTTGCATACAGTCAAAACATTAAAGAAAATCATATTGATTGAATCTTTATCTAAAATTATTAGTTAAAATAAACAGTTGATATATGCAACTGTTATTTGTTAGACATACGTAACAGAACAGTTCATTGTTCAGTTATGTCTATATTGTTAAGCTATACAAACTTCATAAAATATATGAACAGATTATGGAAGCTTATATTTGAAAAATAAAACTTTTTAATACAAACTTATAAAATGCAGATTTTAAAAAATCTTTTTTCTATTCACTATAATTTCAAGGTAATCACTTACAGCCTTCTTGCGCACAGTGATTTTATAGTTTTTCTTTTAAATTTAAAGTTTAAAGATTTAAGGAAAAAGAAAACAAAATTGTTGAGGTTTTATCTACTTGCTGAAAATCTTGGACTTTAATAATGAAAATATTTTTTAAAAAGTTGGATTGATAAGTAAGGTCTCTTACTGTGTCCTTTTGCTAAAATTAGAGATAGAAACATGTTTGAACATATATTCAGTGATATATAAATGTGATCAAACATGTTTTGTGTTAATTTGCTCTGTGAAGGCATTGAGTAATACTATATAGTATAGTTAGTCATGAGTACTATGTCCAAGTTATATACAAAGTCCCAGCTATAGGTTAAATAGTACCACTACAGTTTTTTTTTTTTTTTAGACAGATGGGTGTAGATTTAAATAACCCATAAAGGTTGATATGCCATTAAATAAAGAAACCTAGCCAAACCATATATAAAGTCAGGATTAATTATAAATTTTTGGCATGAGAAAGTTGCATATTCTTGGAAATATGTATACATGTAAAATAAGTTAATGGTGGTCATTGTATGAATGTGAAAAATGCCCCCCAGTGGTTTCAGTGTGTCAAAATCTGCAGTAAAGACAATATAAATGTGTTTGATGGTTAAGGAACAGAATGACTGATTTCAGTGAAGATAAGAAGAGTCAAAGTGAGTGGATGCTGTGATTCAAGAAAATTGGTGAATTAAACAATGAGACATTGCAATGAAGTCATAAGGTAAAGAAAATGTGCAACATTTTTGCACCATTTGATTTTTTTTTTTTTTTTTTAAATGAAAAAGTGGATAGGGAACACTTTGAAAAATGTGTTGTTATAAATAATGATTATTAAAATTAAACTTGTTATTTTGAAGGGAATTGATTTTTCTTAAAGTAAGCAACTATATTTTCTCCAATGGTCTTTAAGTGTTATGTCTTGGAAATACATAAACGAGAAGGTTGAGTGGTTGTAATAATAATTTATTACAAATAATACAAATAACAAAATAAAACGGCTTTCGGTCGGCAAGGTAAAAAAGTCTCTTGGTAAGATTACTTATCTTGGAAAGTGGTCGCACGTGTGTTTGCAATCTGAGAATACAAAACAATGTTCGTGGTTGGAGATCAACTCGCATCACTCTGAGCTAATCCTCTGTTGTACCTTTATACGTATCTCATTTGCATACGTGCGGGTTACTTCTCTTTACAACATTAAGATATGAAAAAAGTTCTTCTGCAAAGAGAGGTAGACTGTAAACTAATTAATGCTTTTCCGTTCATTACTAGCTAAGAAAATTTGTTGTATTTAATTCCTTTTGATACAAGTTTCATTTGTATTAAATTATAGATTGTTTGTAAAAAATAAAATGTAGAAATACTTATTAAATTTTCTTTGATATGAAAAATGTAAACAAAATTCTGAAAATGTATTTAAATAGTTTTTTGTATGTACAATATTTTAAAATTGCAATCCTTAGCAGATTCATCTTTAACAAGAATTCTTTGTTTTCACCTGAGTGTAATAAATATGAAAATTTTTAAATAAGTATAAAACAGAAATGAGTCACAAAATGCTGTCTTTTTAGTTAGAACTTTCTTCACAATAACACAATAAAAAAAATCAATTTGAAAACATCAGTAAAATTTCTGACAATCACAATAAAAACAATATAAATATTTACCTATTGAGAAAAAACATCAAATAACATTTTTAATATGTAAGCACAGAATGAAAAAAAAAACCCTGATTTGTTGGCATTTTAATCAGAACCTTAAATATTAATCTATCAATTCTTAGCGTATTTCAAGACCATTGAAATTTTTTTCTTTATTGATGTAACCACAAATGGAATATTTAAAATCATTTCTTGGAACATATTTTTTAATCATTGATTTATGATTTTTACATCTTCCTTAATATTTTTCTATTGTTATTGAGAGACTAAAAAAAAAAAAAAGGAAATACTGCTTTGAAATTTTGAAAAAAATGATTTTATCCTGAGTGCTGTTTCAAGCATTAAACATTTTCACATTTTATTTCTTTATTAGCAATTCAAGGATTATTTCATGTTAACTGGTTCATTTATTAATAAGTTTTGGTAACAAGCTAAAAGTGTGTACCCTTTCTCTTCATTTCCAAATTTTGGGTTTTTTTTGGGGGGGTAGAAGGTTATGCAATAAAATCTCTTGTTGGCATTTTTAATATTGTCAACAGAATATTCCAAACAAACTATTCTGTGGCCATCTTGAAATTTAATATTTGTATGAAAGGAAAGAAAGAGTCTCTTTTTTCCAGCAGTGTAACACTAAAAATATTAGAAAACTCCTTTCTATACAGACAATACAACATAGGAAGGCCATAGAATGAATTGGCTGAAACAGACTGACAATGTTAAATACACAAACAAGAGATTTATCAGAAATAAATTTGGAATGCTAATGATTCTTTTCAAAATAAGCAACTAGAATTTTCTCAAATGGTCTTTAAGGTACAAAAAAGTTCTTCTGTAAAGAGAGATAGACCAAAAGCTAACTAATGCTTTTTTTTTTGCACAAGGGTGCAGTGATGCTGATAGCTTTTTAATTTAGTGCATCCTGGGGTGCAAGGATTTGATTTGAATGAGTCCCCAGGAAATCGGATGGGTCCTGACTAAAGTTTCTTAATAAATTGCAGAGGTTTTATCTATGAACAACTAAAGCCATCTAACACCTACCTTGTACACCATACAGAAAGACACTGGGATGCATGGATACAATTTTTCTGCATCCTTTTAGATTTTTCTGCACCAGTGACACAGGACTCGTACCTATCAGCATCATCTGAGGGTGTATTTAGAGATGTTATAAAATAGTTTATCTTTATGCAAGGTGTAATGGTTATCGTCTTAGGAAATGGACCCGGTGATTCAAGTTCAAATCCTGGACAAGGCTGTTATAGTTATGGGTAAATAAAAAAAAGCTCAATTGGTGTAGCGTCTGCCTAGGAATTGCAAGGTTCCAGGTTTGACACCGATCCTCACCAACTCAGTACATGTATAGCACAGCTTGATCTGTGTGCAGTAAAGTGGGTAGCTGACAGTAGGTGTGGAACTCCACCTCAACCTGGTCCAGTGCCAGTGACATGGGGATAAATTCATTCATAGCAAGTGATTTAGAAGGAAATCTTTGCGTTCCAACCTGTTTGACTGTGCTTGAAAATTGACCTTGTGTCACATCCTGCATGTGGCAGAGGGGTTGGGTAAATAGAATCTTTATCCATCAAAGGGTTAAAACATAAAAAAAGCTTTTAAGACTCAAAAAACACAACTCTAGCTAAAAGGGAATCTTTTCTAATGAACCTGTGAAAACTTTTTGCTATTCCATGGAACAAATACACCACATACACTCACACACGTCCCGGTTAATCCTGTTTTTAAGCTATTGTCAGTGTACTGTTTTTACTAAACATAATTCTATTTTTAGAATTTCTTTCTTTTTATCTACCTAACCCCATTATGTCAAAGGAAAGAAAAGTCAACGTTAAATGGAGAATAGTAGAACAACAACAAAAATGAACAGATTTATATTTTTTATTAAATTGGATTTACTTTGGTCTTCATTATAAACAAAGTTTTTAGGAATCATTGTCTTTACATAATGAATCAGGTTTTGGGGAATAATTGTCCTTATCCAACCCACAAGATCTAGTTTATATTTCAACTGCCCCCTCACCCAAGCTAAATGAGTTTGACACCCCGGAATTAAACTAACAAAATGTATGTAAGAACTAATAACATTTTAGAAGACAAGGTTCATGAGTTCAACAGGAAACACTTGAAGAAGGCAGGAGGGAACATTGGCCGAAACCTTATATATATAATAATAAAGATGAGGACAATAGTAAAAAAGAAACAAAAACAAATACAAATTATCAAACCTCATCTAAAAGATTCAGACAAATGAATAAACCTATTCAAGAAATGGTGTCACCATAAGCTGCTCAAAAATTTGCATATATACTTTATTTTGCCTTTATGTTAGGAGACACATAAAAAATGAATCAGCTTAGTTCCAGAGGGTCCCCCCCCACCCAGGCAGCATATGCCCCCTCACCTAAAAGAAGTAACAGTTAGTTTATTGCCTGATACTTGAGGCACCCCTGAAGGAGAATGCTGAAAGAATTAATAAATTACCCCAAATAATTTTATTTTTCTCGCCAAAATCCATGTCCATTGGATAATTTAAAAACATAAAGATGAAAATCTGAAAATCCTGGTTGGGTAATTTCAATGACAGACAAGAAGAAAAATCAAAGCTGAGGGAATTTCACGGTTCAAGAAATTAAACAATAATAAAACATCTTTTGAATAATTTAGATTTTTTGGATTGTTGTTCTCATCTTTATTGTGGTATGTATAAACACATAATTTCGGATGCTGTATTCGCCTGCCTTCTTTAGGTGTTCCCTGTCTATTTGACCTAGGAAATCATTTTAATAGTCTGACAGTTGATCCAACAGCCGTTGAAGAACTTTTGAAGATCTCATTCAAATAATGATGTCATTGTTTTTGCACACCTATCATTCCGACATGTGTCATGAGAAGCATCACTATCATTGTAGAAAAAAAAAGAAACCTTTATTGGCATTTTCTGTACAACCCAAGGCATAAAATACAGACAAATAATAAAACATTAAACAATAAGATATTGCTCTGAAGTTTGACATAAATTAAGAAAATGTGCAACATTAATGCATAATTGAATCAAAAGTAAGAAACCTGCTTTACGGACATAATGATAATTGGATCAAATATTTAGAAAAAAATGTCTAGTCTATATATTAATACTCATATTCCTATTTTGTACGAACATTATCATCTTGCAAGAAAGAGAAGAAAAATGACATGCTACACAGTAAAAAAATATAAGAAAGAAAGAGAGCAGGGGAAATATAAAGAGAGGGGGTGAGCACGTAGAAGCAATAACACTAATCTGTTTCAATCAAACATGATGAAAAGGTGAAAAGAAGGAAAGAAAGAAAAAAAGAGTGAGAGAGTTAAATCCAGATTATTATAGTTTTTACATATTGAACTATTTTTCAATAGCTCTCAAGTAAACATATCAAATGTAATAATTAAATAATCATACTGTGGTATACCGACAGGTCCTGCTAGTACTAGATATCGACTCTGCTGAAAAAATAAACTTTTCAATTTTGAAAGGGAATAAATTTACTCAATTTTGATACCAATTTCATTATTCTCTGTGGTCTAAAAATTTGTTTTATAGAATTGGAGACCTTGTTTATTGTCAATTAACAAACACTTCATTTGTGTGTGTGTGTGGGAGGGAGGTATAAACATTTTGCAATTTATACCAACAACATGTCATCCCCCCACCCCCACTTCATGATTATATGACTTAATGAAATACTATCAAAATCACCCATGACCCTTATTTTTTAATCACCAGCATTTTTCTTTTTCTTCATTAGAGACAGAATATAATAATCCTTATCTATTATTCTAGAATGATTTGCATTATACTTATTTCTAGATTAAATTCAAGCCTACAGCACACATGAAACCTGGAGTAGGACTCAAACCTACACTCAGACCAATTCAGTTCTTGTTACACAATAGTTGCTGGGTTGTTTTATGAGACATGTGGTCGTGTCCTGGGTAGGACATTAAACTGCATCCAATGGTGAAGTTACAATTGTGGCGCTCTGGGGAGTGTGGTGTACCCTTTCATTGCCATTACTCCCAAGTTTACTCTGACCCAGAGTGGTAGTACCTTTTACAGTCCCATATATGGGTTAAATAGGAAAACTAGTTCAAGGTGCTCCAGGCAGCATAAAATGCCACCAGACTTATTAAAAGAAATGTGATTAATATATTGGTTAGATCTAAATTCAACTAGTGGTAATGATATTGAAGCTCTGAAACTACACTTGAACTCATGGTTATTGTCTGATGATGACTTTATTTTAAGGTAAATAAGAAATACCTGATCAAGGCTCAAAATTACTGCAGCCTGAATGTTGTGTTTATACATACCACAATAAAGTGGAGGACAACGGTCTGAAATATTAAACTTATTCACATCAGCCTCATCTGAAAAATACAAACAAAATAATATCATTAATATTGGTTTTATTTTTTTATATTAAAGAATGAATGCAATTGATTAAAAATAGAAATATTCTAATACGACTGTTTTTGTTTAAAATGTGAACGGGTAAGATTTGCAATCTATATGGAATGTCTGTTTTTTGACAGTCGAATTTTATCAAAATAACTTAATTTAAATCATGAATTTTGTTGGATAAAAAAATCTCAACTTCTTCCCTTGCTCACTTTTGACTATTGTCTTAATAAAAAAAAAAAAATTGCACACAAATGTTATAGTCATTATAAGAAAAAATATTAGTAATATATAATAATATAATAAAGGGCAGTTGGTGTGTATGTATGTATGTATGTCTAGATGAAACTAGGAAAATAAAACAACAAAGTAAATATATATGCACATTAGGTATCACCGGTTCTTGTTTTTTCATACAAAAATTATGAAGATTTGATTTATATTCAAAGATATTAAAAAATCAAAATATTGAAAAAAATGATAAAATATGAAAAAATATCATTGAAATTCTCCTTAAAAATGTCCGGCATTTGTAAATCTCAAAAATAAACAAATCAATACACCAGGGTTAGACCATCTACCCAGGTGACGCTGGGTAGCCACTTCTAGTAATCTCTAAACAATGATCTACAATGTCTAGCTTTGAAATCTGTCTAACTCATTATGAGTGTCTTCATGACTGATATAATATGTGGGGTGTGATCAAACTATCAAGACTGAAGCATTAAATTTTTTTTTAAGATTAAAATCTAAAGTTTTTAACAAAGACTTGTGTACAGCTCACTAACTTATATAATAAAGTGATGATGTCTAGACAACAGTCTAGACAAATCGGGACCAATTTTTTAAAATTTATGAAGTCTGTCTTGATACTTTTTGGTGAAACACAGGATTGTACAAGTGCATCACCTTGCATACTTACCAGACCTAGCTTTGTGAGATTTTTTTTTTTTTTTTTTTTTTTAAAATAGAAACTAATCTCAAGTGTAAGAATTTAAGAGCTGGAGGGCATTAAAATAAATATGATGATGAAGCTTCAGATCATATTAAAGGAGGAGTTTAAGGTGCTTTGACCAATGGAAAACTCACTGGAATAACTGTGCTGAATGTGAAGGAGGCTGGCTGGTTAGTTGGTTGGTTGGTTTTGTTTTACGGCATATCAACCCTATCTGGGTCATTTAATTCTGAATTTTGCACTCTACAGAAAATCCAAAAGAATTCTATAGTACTATAGACCTAATAAAGATAGTTTCAGAAAAATCTAATATAGGCTGTAATTTACTAAAAAGTTTAAAATTCCTTAAAATTCTTGGGTTAAATTTTAATCATTATCATTTTTAGAGTCATAGAGGTGAACATTTTGTTTATTTATTTACTTGTAATTTTAGAGAGGGTTAACTTAAAAGGTGATTCTCTAACCGTTTTAAACATTTGCTAACAGGTATATTGGTGTATAAAGATTTGATGTCAAGACAAGCTAAGGATTTGTTTTTCATGTTAGTGTTAACTATTTTAATAAGAAGTGAACCAGAGTTATATATACTAGCAAATATATGCACCCTCCGGGTGTAAGTATTTAAGTTTTATATAATAAAATATCATATTAAATTAGAAAGGCTAATGAAACTGACTAAGAATGCAGATAAAAAGATCTGCAACAGAGGGGGTATAATCGAAAAATAGAACAACTTTGAAACTAACTATTCCATCATTTTCCATTACTCCCCTCTTTCATTGGTAAATTTTCCTAATTTAACTATTTAGTTAAATAGGAAGTAAAGATAATATTACAGTTATTTCTTCTTGTAAATAAATTTCTTTTAAGATTTATCCACGAGATTTTGTTTATATTCTTAAGATAAAACTAAACAATTAGAAATCAATAATACCAAGCACATATTTATTAAAATAAAATTTTACATATCAATATGCAAATTAGCCTTCTCGTTCAAACTGTAAACCGCTATTTTGTTGTATATATAAATACAATTGCATGTTATTAGTACGTAGATATGGTCAACAGTATTAATAATGTAAAACAATTTTTATTAATAACTGAAGGTTTAAAAGAATGAAATCATGGAGAATTTGACGTAAATAATTAAGGGAATTGTGACTTGAGTAGTAATATAGTTTCGGTTACAGACAGAAAAACACACAATCTCCATTATAATAAGATGTGTCACTGATGGTACCTAGTAGGGGGGGGGATAAGAATTTGGCAATGTTGTGGGTGGCAGATCCATTAGTCCCACTTATAGAGCTGTAGTTCTTCTGAATGTAGTATTGCCTTATTGTTATGAAAGCATCAAGTAATATGTTTTTTGAATTTCTGTGTTATTACTGCTCTATATACTTTATCGCAGATCTCAAACACTCTTGATAAATACTGAAACCTTTAAACACTATAATGATAGATATCTTTTAGTCAGTTTTAAATAAAGGATGGTATTAGCTCTTTTCAAAATAGGCTTGTTAATTACATTAAGCCCAGTCTGCCCTACTATTTACTGCTGGAGGGAAAATAGTTGCATACCCCTCTGCAATGTAGTCATATCATCCCATCTCCATGTATATTAAAGCACTGGGTGCTCAAAAGACAGGGACAAGTGAATGCCCTGTAAATGCTCCCTGCTGGCTGCTTTGTGATTCATATTCAAAGCCACATAATCATGATGTGTACTTAAGTCACATGACTAGTTTGATTCAATACAAATGTTTTAAAATTGTTGATTTTTTTTTTTTTGGTTTGGTTTTTGTTTTTTTTCTTCCCTTGTGGTCTAAATGTTTCATTTATAAATTGTATCAAAAGAATTTTTTACCTCATTAATGCCAATGTGATTGGAATTAATGGCAAATGATCGGTAGACTTTTGCTACTTTTTCTTCACTTTAGAAAAAGTTCCTTTTAATTGATGGCTGTACCCTTTAATGTAGGTCTGAGCTTAAAACTGTGATAAAAAAAAAATCTGGTGAAAAAAAAAAAAAAATTAGTGGATGGGGACTGAATAGGGGAGTGCCTAAAATGGGTAACAAAGTTATATTTGAAAAAAAATGTTTTTGGGATAAAATTTAATTTATTTATAAACTGGACACAATTATAAATAAAAGTTTAAAGAAATTATTTTTATGCTAAAGAAATTTTTAATTCTTCAAGTGTAAGTGTATTTTTGTTTATATTATCATCTTTTTTCTTCTTTTTTTCTCTTTTTTTTTCTTTCTTTTCTTTTTTTAAAATTTTTTTTTTAACTCTACTCAGTTTTTTGTCTAGTGGTGATGGAAAAACATAACTGATTCTTTCAGTATTTATAATTTAATCCATTGATTTCTTTTTATGATTATTCTCTGAACATCCTTATTGTTGGTGAGTTCAATTATCACTGGATGCTCATACTTTTGGCCTTGAGCCAAACTAAAACTTATTAAATCACTACTTAAATATATAATAACAAGGAATGAATGAATAACCGAAGGAGAAGGAGTAATGGAGGAGCAGCTCTCAAAGTGATTTGACTAACAAGAAGAGAGCTCCTTTGGTTTAAATTCAGAATGTTCCTTCTAGACCAATTGCCATACCAAGGTTAAAGAGCCCAATCTGCCCTACTATTTACTGGAGGGAAAATAGTTGGATGCATACCCCCCCCCTTGCAAATGTACTCATATCACCCTATCCCCATGTACCTTAAAGCACTGGGTGCTCAAAAGACAGGGACAAGTGAATGCCCTGTAAATGCTCCCTGAGCATGAATATTGCTTTCTTGGAAGCTTGCTGTTGCTTTGTGTTTTGTATTCCAAGCCACATAATCATGATGTGTACTTAAGTCACATGACTAGTTTGCACGTATTGCCTTCAATCAAATCACATACCACTGTCATGTCTTTTTAAACATGTCAGTGTTAACATATTTTTTATTAAACCATGTTGCGGAATGTATATTTATATGGGTTTGGATATTTATAAACAGTTCTGTTTGTTTTTATTGGGCCTGGGTCTGACATTAAAAAATGGTGCTGATTTTTTTTTTTTTTTTTTTTTTTACCTTTAAATTTCAACTGTTTTCTTTCTCCTGAAAGGATATATTTTTGCCATCTCTATAGATTTAAAAAAAAAATCTAGTTAGCAATTTGATTGGCTGCTTTCTTTTCTCTATACTTCAATTTGAACAGATATATACTATTTTTACCTGAATTCATATTGGGTTTATGTTTCTGAAATTCTCTGCTAATATTATTTGAATTGGACACAGTTTATTTACAGTCATCCAGGGAGTTGCTTTTTTCATTTTATAAATTAAGTTGATTGATTAAATATTCATATAACATCTTTTATTATTGCCATAAATTTTAGTGAAACTTTAATGGCTTAGTTACACATAGGAAGTGATTATTTTCCTCGGACAAATGCTTATTATCCTTTAGCAAAGGACTAATCAATGTCAGTTGCAAATGCTAAATTATTATTAAAGTATTGTTACTAGTCTGCCACTATTGTTGACTGAAGAGAGTGCAGATATGTCATGGATTCTTTCCTGTCTATTCCTCTTATTTTTTTAAAGAAAACTCAGGAAATCAAGTTGGTTGTTATTAGCAGTTACTAGACCTAGAGTTATCTCCCTTGGAATTTAAAATTTTTTTTTTTTTTTTTTTGTGAATTTATATTTGATTAAAATCACTTGGAAACCGGTGGCCTGATTGGACAGGATACTGCTTTATTCTCACAGTTAAAGCATTATTGCACTATGATGTGCTCATTTTGCTGTGTTATGGTAAGAGACAAACAAACATATCTTATTATTATTATTATTATAAAGATGCCAAATATTTTCTTTTGGTTTGCAAATGGTTAAGCAATGCAAAAAACAATTCATCACCACTAAACAAATGGAAGAGTGTTTAAATAATTTAGTTTTAAAACAATGGAAATCTCTTTTTTTTTTCTTTTTTTTTTTTTTTCAAATTTAAACTGAAAATTAAATAAAAGAAAATTTCTTGCAATGTTGTTCATTTTTTAAAATTTTCTTTTAAACATTTTTTATTTTATTTTTATTTTTTTAACATTCTATTGATTTATTTTCTGTATTTTTAATTCACTTTTTTAAAACTTTTTATTTCTATTTTTTTATTTACTGGATTGAATTATCCAGGCCTTTGTTTCTTGATTACCTTTTGATTATTATTATTATTATTATTCAATGAAACAAGTGTTTGTTTGAAATGATGTTAGCATTTCTGCAAGGCCAGTTCATGAACAAAGTTCTAATGCTATAATATATTACATAATATACATAATAATACTATTTTATAATAAATTATCATATTTATTATTATAGAATTATAGAATATATTATAATATTGATATTTGTGATCACCTGTACTAGGCAGTATTTTTTTTTTTTTTTTTTCAATATTAAACACATGGCAATATTTTCCAATTCTATTTGCACTTTCATGTTTGTTTGTTTTTTTGTTTTGTTTTTTAAATCCAACTTTTATTTTATTTGAAAATGTCATGTAAAGCATTTTGCTTGCTTTGCCTTGATCCTACTTTCACTTTCACTTTTCTTTTTTTTTTTTTTTTCTTCTTCTTTTATTTGATTCACTTCTTAATTTTAAATTTCTAAAAAAAGAAAAAAATTTCCAATTTCGAACTCGCAAAAGTTCATATCAGAAGATGTTGCAGTTTGAGCCATGAGTTTTCTAAATTAAGAATGATTTCTCTTTTCTTTTTTCCCTTAAACTTTTGAGTCGTCATCATCATCTAAACATTGACTGTTCAATTTGAGCCGTGATTCTATAAAGTGTTCAGTTTTGAACTGTCATTCTTTTTAAAGATAGAAAAAACTGTTCTGTTTTGAGTTGTAATTAAAACTGGAAGGGTAAAAAGACAGTTCGATTTGAGCCATATTTCTTTCAAGGACAAAATATTTTCTTCTTTTTAATAAAAATGGAAACTTTTAAATGATACAAAAATAAAAAAAATTCAAAATAATTCAACATGGTTTGTTGATAATAAAATTTGCTGAAACATTTCTGTGAAGGATTTTTTGTGACTTCAAATGATTGCATGCTTTTGTTTTAATCTAATAAATTCATTGTGCATAATGCTTTACAAATATCCACATACAATCACAAACAATGATTACAACTTTATTATTGTTTAATACGTGAACATGCATTGAAAATTGACAGTAATACAAGGTACATATACCATGTCTTATAATTTGCCAAATGTCTATCCATCTGTACACTAAGACTCTGTCATTTTTGGCTTGTTAAGGTCACCCCTGAAAAGGTTTTAGATTATATTCAGCTAAAATTATAAGATTTCTTTTTTTTATTCCCCAAAATGGAACTATTGCTTATGTCAATAAAATCTTAAGGATTCATTGAAACTTCGGCGTCTGGCAACTGACCTAGTAAACGCTCATAAGGTCATTAATCATCTTAACAACAGCAACCTTGAGCACCTTTTTGATCTCCATCCTTCTAACACACGTGGGCATGCCTACAAAGTCAGAAAACAGCACTGCTCATGTGACTTTCGGAAACATTTTTTCACGCTCAGGGTTGCGGAGACATGGAATAAACTGACCACATCTGTTGTAGGCTGCCGAAGCACTGAATCTTTCAAAGCCTCCGTGCTTCCTGTGGTCCGCCGACACTATACCTGATGCCACTCTCCACATACATATGCACACATGCATGCATATTACTATTGTAAACTGTTTATGTTCCTGGCACTAATACATTATTCTGTGTACTTGACATGAGACTTTGATGAGTTGTGGTGCACCTGAGCACTGTACACAACAAATTTCATTATTATTATCCCAAATGTTAATGCCATGATTTACAAGGGAAGTAACTAAGTAAAAATATATAAAACTAAGTTTTATTGCCAATTTAACCACAGGATACCTGAAGGCCAGATATACAAGCCTAAATCTATATATAACTTATATTTGACAAACACTGATAATATATTTATATTTGAAATTCCAAGACATTGAGTTTTAAAAATTCCTTTTATGTATAAACATTTTTTTTTAATATAGTGTCAACTTATCAATCAACTGACCTTGTCATAGCTTTCATGTTTACAAAAACATCTGATAGCTTTATTATTATTATGTCATAACATTCCTTTTAATATATAATAATATTGTGCATTCTTTGATTGCCAGGATATTAGAAGTAACCTGCTACTTCAAATTCTGAATAATGGTGTTGAAAAATATAATTGATTATTCAAGTATCTATAATTTTATCTATTGATTTCTTATGATGATTCTCTGAACATCCTTATTGTTAGTGAGGGTACTAATGCAGAATAGCGCGCAAGAGATGATATCATTAGGTTACATATAAAAATCATTACATTTCACAGAAATACCTGAAACCTTTGAGACATTAGGGTAAGTGTTCGGGTGAGGGTTAGGTGTCTTTGCTGCAGACTTTTGTTAGTGTGGGTACTAATGCAGAATAGCACACAAGAGAGGATATCATTAGATTACATATAAAAAACATTACATTTCACAGAAATACCTGAAACCTTTGAGATATTAGGGTAAGTGTTCGGGTGAGGGTTAGGTGTCTTTGCTGAAGACTTTTTACCAATCTGTAAAAGCAAGTATATTTGGATTCAGTTGATAAGAGCTTTGATATAAAAAAAGAAAAACTTTTTAAAAACTTGGATCCAGCTCTTCTAATATTCAGTACCACTGCCAGTCATCTTATGGTTTTATTATTGGCCTGTCACAAAAGTTATTAAGGAATAAAGGGGCTAAATGGGTAGATAAAATTATAAGGTGTACTTATAATTAAATTCTCGGACAACTGTAACAATTGGAAAAAAAACTGGACTCGACTTAAAATCTCTAAAAATTTACATTGATGTGAAAAAAATAAAATGATATAAATTATATTGACAAGTGGTTGTATTTGGATATTTATTGGAATGACAAAAATCAGTAGCTTCCTGTTTTTTCCTTCTTTATTTCTTTCTATTTCCCTTTGTCTGTTTCTCACTCTCTCCATCTCACTTTTTCTGTCTGTCTGTCTTTCACTCAAAACTTTCCATCTTTTTATTATTATTATTTTAATAATAATACAACTTATTGATCAAATAGTCTCATATGTTTGAGAACATCTTTATTTTAAAAAAATAATTTTTATGTTTCGGACTGTTGTCCTCATCTTTATTATGTATAAACACTGTTCAGGCTACAGTAACCTCGAGCTCTGTTCAGGTGTTTTTTTTTAAATTACCTTAAAATAAGTCATCTTCAGACGATTACCCATGAATTCAGATGTGGTTTCAAAGTTAAAATTGTTACCACAAATTCAAGGAGATTCCAAGCAGCAACAAATGCCACCAGAACAAAAATGCAATTAGATATACATACATGTCTTTTAAAAAAAATTTTAAAAATGTTTTTTCAATCCTCTTCTTCAAAAGTCATTTGAACACAGCAGCCTCGAACAAAATTCAAACTTGATTTGATGATTTTGTTACCCATAACAAGAATCAAAAGATTGTGTTTGAATATTTTTTGCTGGGGAGAAGGAAGAGGAATAATAAGAATAATAACATCATCCTCCTCAAAGTCAGAGAGATGAAAAAGTTACAGAACATGAGGTGAAAATAATAGTTGGAGCTTTGGGAACAACCAAAAAGAGACTTGGGGAATTGGAGATTTGTGGAAAGATTGAAACCGTCAAGACCACAGCACTATTGAGATTAACTAGAATACTAAGGAAAGTCCTGAAAAACTGAGGAGACTTCCTGTCTCTTTGAAACTAGTAAAGGCCACCAGTTCATGGAGTAAATTAATACAACACTGATCTATTTGGTCAAAAGACTTCATCTTGTTTGTTATAGTTACATTTGATATATGAGATAAGGAATTACCATTAATCCAGTGGGTTCTCAAACTTTTTTTTTTTTACCCAAGAACTCCTTTATGTTTTCAGAAATAAAAAAAAGTTTTTTTTATGCTGGTTTGGGGATTATAGTTTTTGTAAAAATGACTTGTTTTCAGAAACTAGAAAAATTTTCAAATTATATATATATGTTTGTGAAGAAGGGGTGACTTAACGGAGAAAGTAAAATATTGAGTAGGTCACAACTTTATCAATAAAATAACTAACCAAATAAGTCAGGGTTATTAATGAATATAAAATTTCTCAATACATTTGTAGAGCAAGTTTAGTTATATATATATATATATATATATATATATAATTTCTGGGTAATAATTGGTCTAGCTTCCTCACCATAAGATGTATTCATATATATATATATATAATATATATATGTGTGAAGGCATGTGGTGTAATGGTTAGAGTTGTAGGAAATGGACTCATCAACCCAAATTCCAATCCTGGACAGGGCCGTTTACATTTCACATACTGCTAATACCCTTGGGAAAGATATGCATCCAACTACTCCCCCCCTCCAGCTATGAGTAAATAGTAGGTCAGACATGGCTTTTTAACCTTGGTTAAGTAACCATTAGAAAGAAAAGTCTGAATTCAAACCTGTTAAACTCCACATAAGAAATTGACCTTGTGTCACATCTTACTTGTGCAGAGTGTTTGGTATATATATATATATATATATATATATATAAAATGGTGCATCTTCTTATGGTAAAGAGTAGTACTCAGATTCTTGCTAGGAGCCCCATACTTGTGACCATGCACCGAATCTAAGTTATGCTTACTAAAAAAAAAAAAAAAATTTTTTTAAATTTGTTAAAAGTGAATATTTTTCAAATAGTATTTTTTTAAACTCTAAATATACATTTTTTTTAGCATTTTAATTTTTGTTGTCCCACCTGCACTTTAAAAACCACCATTAATCTGTCCACTGTCATGTATATTAATATAGTTCCTGTGTTGTGTTTTTACTTGTTTAACCCTTAGAACCTAAATGACCAGTAATTGTGCTGCTCCCTAGAAAGTAAATATACCCAGATGGCCTGAATATCATCTTGGGAATCCCTATATTTACATTGCTATTGCTTAGCAACAATGTAGCCAATCAGATGTACCCTTACATCTGAATCATGGCCCAGTACACAGTTGGTATTTGTACAGTTACCTAAAGGAATAGAACTGGGGAGCCTGAATTCCAGCTCAAAATCCCCATGTCTACATTGCTATAACTTAGCAACAATGCAGCCAATCAGATGTGCTCTTACATCTGAATCATGCCCCAGCTCATTCAGCTGGTGTTTGTACAGCTACCTAAAAATACATATACTGTAGCAGCCAGGAATCCTTATTTCTACATTGCTAATTCCAATTGGACTATGTGCCACAACCCTATTGCCCTTATGGCAGGCCCCAACCCTTTTTATCATATATGTGCTAGAAGACGGTGGGTGAGGGTCTTAATGTCCTGGGTATGGTGAACTTCCAATCCTGGAGCTCTGGGGAGTGTGTAGTACCTCTTCATCACCATTACTTCCAGGTCCACCCTGACCTGGAGTAGTAGTACTTGTCAGGGTCTCATCTATGGGTTAAATAGAAGAAAAAATGAGTTTTAAAAATGTGTTTAAAAAAAATTGAGTTTAAAAAAAATTGAGTTTTAAAAAAATTGAGTACCCATCAAGAATGAATTAAACAAAACATCTTTGGAATAAAATAAAATAAACCAACAAGGGTTGACAATGCTGTAAAATCCAACCAACCAATCGGACTGTTAAATAATAGCTGGGGAGAGGGACAGGTTGCTAAAGGTTAAAAAATAATGGAAATAGTCTTCATTGTGTGTTTAAAACACTTTTATTTTAATAGAAATCAACTCATGAACAACAGAATATCCAAGTAATGTAATTTAGACATAAATGTATAATTTTGATATTTCAGACTGTTGTCCTCATCTTTATTGTGGTATGTATAAACACAATGTTCAGGCCACTGTAACATCGGGCCTTGTTTACATGTTTTTTTTTTAATTACCTTAAGATAGCCATCATCAGATGATAACCTTAAATTCAAATGTGGTTTCGGAGCTAAAAATATCATTGAACCCTAGCCATTAAAAATCTAAAGTAAATGGGTTTGGAAATTTAAATTAAACTATTGATTAACAGATATTTAATGTTTATCTCTTAACCTCCTATACCACCTCATTCCACCTGGCCAGAAGTCACATTCGTTTGCCTAATCTGCCTCAAATGATAGTCTTTGTTTAAATGTAATATTAAACATATTTAGGAGTCTTTGATTTAAGTGAAATAACAGGTAACTTTAGATGCAAAGGCCATTTTTAGCCATTTTTTGATAAATCCTTATAGGAATGCTCTGGACTTAGAAAAATCACAACAGGATGTTAAGAGTTAAATAAAAAAAAAACCACCTAAATAAGGCCCAAGGTTACAGTAGCCTAAACATTGTGTTCATACATACCACAATAAAGATGAGGACAATGGTCCAAAATATCAAAATTATTCTTATCAAGCCTCATCTCATAAATACAGACTAAAACATAAATGTGTTGATATTTTCTAATAATCTAAACAATTAAATATCTTAAAATGCAGATCTACACATGAGACACAAAAATTGTGCAAATCATCAAAGTAAATATACAAATTCTGTCTCCTTGTGAAAGTCTAACACACTTAAAATAAGGCATGAAACTAAAAACTTGCCAAGATAAATTTCCCCATCCAACTTAGTGAACAGATTTACGTTCTCCTTTTGAAATAAAAACAATATCCTCTTTTAGCTTTGTTTGCTTCAAAACAGAATAAGCACGATTCTAAGATCATTGTTGTGCAACTTCACAGCATCTGTTTTCCATTGCCTTCTGCTGCCTGTGTTCTATCCACAGCTAAAGTGCTCTATCAAAGCTTAAAATCTGAAAGTCAACATCTTTCTGTATTCTTTGTTTCTGTTATGCTTCATCTAAATGTTGATTGCTATTTGAATTGAAAAACAAAGAGGTAGGTAAATAGTATATGACTAACTTTGCATTTTTATGTTATTTTTTTTTATTTTTAACAATTTTCTTTTTCTTGAGGTGAATTTGTGATAATGAGTATCACAGACCCAGCACATAATATGAAATATTTTGCCTTTCAGAATTTAGTATGAACTTAATAAACCAATTTTAAGCTCACAATATAATTTTCATGCACTTGCAAATGGTCACTTGTTACAGTGCAAGAGTTAATAAGCAGATCTTGAAAAGTAATTCATTAATATAACTAGCAAAAAAAACGCGATGTAAAAATGGATTTCTGAAACATATTACCTGAGGGGTGGAAGTAAAAAATTCAATGTCAGCGAGTTTGTACCCTAAGTAAGTAAAATCATCAAATTCATTAAAGGATTAAAAAATAAAACAATTTGAAATGTAAACTTTAAATATGTAATTAAAATAAAACAAACTATATATAGATATATAATACCAGTCATGTATTTATTAAAACTTGTTTTAAAAAACAATGAGGACTGTATAATGTTGCATGCTCAAATTTTGAGTGTATTTATTCTGTTATGACAATTTCGGGTATAGTGACGTAAGCAGTGACGTAGTTTTTGTTACAGACAAAAACCGGAAGCAAATCTCCATTATTAATAGATGAGATTGAGCCGCACCGAGTGCCCCATAACTGTAGCCATCTGTTAGACTAAGGTTTTTCCTAATTATAAACAAAAATCCTTCACTGCTCAATGGGGGGGGTCACTCTAAAACGTAGCCAGCAGGGCTTAGAATACATTGACTGTACCCCCCACCCCCTGCAAAGTGTATAAGACCCAAAAGAGATGGGGGTCCTGGGTATGATACTAAACTGCATCCAGGAGAGTAATATCTGTTAGGGTTCCATCTATTTAGGCATAGGCAAAAAAAATCGGATACTACGAGTTTTAAAAGCGAATTAAGAATAATTAAATCTATTATTTAAGGTTAAACTTTGTCTAAATCGATAAGTAGTACCATAATAACCATCATTAAAAAAGAAAAATATTACATATGCAGTTTATTTTTAAAAGATTTAAAAGTATTTGTTTTGGTCAATTTTGTTCGCCGACGCCATTTTGGCTGTTTTTCAAAGGTTATAGGCGCTTGTTTACAATTTTAACGTAACATTTGGGATGAAAAAAAATTTTACCAAAAATCAGGTAATTATCTGATTTTAATGAAATTTTCAGTGTTGATTTAACAATTAACGAATTTTATAATGCATCAGTTATTTTATTTAAAAACTTTAATTTAGTATTTTTGCTATGAAAAATTAATATCTAAAATTCATTTAAAATATGAAAATCCTGATGTTAAGTTTAAAATGTTATATTTTTAGATTCTAAAAATAAATATCTACTTAATGCAAACCTTATTTTAGGCGCCAAAAGTAATAAGTTTTGAAGAAAAACTCGATTGAAAATGTACCCCCTCCCCTTTTTAAGCAGAAAAAACATCGATGTATAATTTTTTCTTTTATAAAATAATAGCCAATTAAATAATTATTGAAATGAGTAAAAAAGAAATCTCCAAAAAATTAATTATTTATTATTTTCTACATTTTATTTTTCGATTTTTGGTACTTATTTTCTCATAGAAAAGCCACCGTAAAAAGATTTTTTTGTTTCTATACATAACTTCGGTCTTTTATCTCTTTATTTATACTGTAATTAGTATCAAAAATGATCAACTTGCAAAACATTTTACGCCCCCAACATAAGGGGGGTCAAAATTAAGCGACCTGAAAAAAATGATAAAGTTTTGAAATAAAATAAATAATGCATTATAAAGATCATTCATTGATACATAAACACTGAAAATTTAATTAAAATCCGATAATTTCCTGATTTTTGGTAAATTATTTTCTGTAGGGGGGGGGGCTAAACTCATTTGGTCAAAAACGAATTTTAGGCTCCGTTTGCCAGTCCCTACATCTATTTGATCAAATAGATCTGTTTAAAAATGATTTGTATTTGATAGGAATACTTGATGCCATATATCTGCAAATTATTGTGGAGTCAGATGGTGTAATGGTTACCATCATAGGAAATGGATATGGCAAGATGAGTTCAAATCCTGGACGAGGCTGTTTGCATTTCACATAGTGCAAATACCATTGGAAAAGGTATTCATCCAACTATTCTCCCTTCAGCTATAGGTAAATAGTAGGGCGGACTGGTGTCATTATCCTTCATTAAGCAACCAGTCTAGGAGTAGGAAAAATCTGAATTCAAACCTATTAAACTCTGCTTAAAAAATTGACCTTGTGTTACATCCTTCTTGTGCAGAGGGGTTGGTAGGTATATATAACTGTAAATTATTTGTATCCAGAATAGTTACTTGAAGCTATAATTGTTTACTAAGGATTATCATTAGTTTCTTTTAACCATATAACTGTGTGCAAACAAATGACTATTATTAAATAGAAATAATTACTTGAAACCATATAATTATTAATATTAGATAGAAATACTTTAAACCATACAACTGTGTGCAAACTAATTGAATTAGATATGAATACTTAATATCATATAACTATGTGCCAAAAATCTCTAAACTTACAATGAATATGCTTCCCTAACCTCTAGGCATAAAATAACCCTAGACAGTTTGAATGCCATTAAAATCACGCGATCAATCAGTCTAAAACATAGAGTTCTATTACTAACCAACCTGGTATTATAGTTTATTATGTGTAAAAAAAAATTTCAAGGCCACAATATTTCAGTCCCAAACATGCTAAATTGTCTCATTGGTGCACTGTTTTAAAAGTACAGTTTCTTTGTAAATACAAAGTACCTACATCTACTAACATGCACATCAAGCAAATGAACATAGAACTAAGAATTATTGATGTAAACAAAGTGATTATAAAAATTAGCAAGAATCTGCACCCTCCAGGTGTACGTATGTAAGTTTCAATGTAATGAAATATATTAAATTAGAAAGATGAACAAAATTAAATAAGAACGCATATAAAAAGATTACACTTATTTTTATTATATCTTAATTGGTTTCTATATAAAATCATTCATAGGATTAATTTTAATAGGTTGAAAAATAAGACAATAATACTAGAGATCAATAGCACCAATTATTTATTAAACCCACTTTTGTTAAAACTAGTATGCAAATTAGCCACACCATATATTATGTAAACCTTTATTTCTTAGTGATATATGACATATTGCAGGATATTTTAGTGCACTAATAACATGGGGTCTTTTGAGGCAAATCTAACTCAGATTTTCATAGAGACATTGTTAATAAATAAGATTTATTCTATGTATCAATTAATCAATGATTTTGACTATAGATTAAATACTCATTGATAAACTTATGCAGTTCCTGAGGGTATTCTGACGTAAACAGTGACTTAGTTTCAATGAGACAGACACCAAATCTTACAGCATTATCAAGGTAACTGATGACTAAAAATCAAAATTAATCCCGTTAATAATAAATTATTATGTTATATAATAATAATAAATTATGTTATATAATTATAATCATACCATTATTATTATATATGAAGGGGCAGGTTTAGCTCAATTGGTAGAGCGTCCATATAGGAATCACAAGGTTCCGGGTTTGATACCTGCCCTTGCCAACTTGGTGCATGAGTAGCACAACTTGGGTAATTCAATCTATGCAGTAGAGCAGTTGATAGGTGTGGTAAAAATAATCTCCCTGGTGTAGTGCTAATGAAAAGGGGATAGACTCCCTTGCTGTTCGACTGATACTAACACTGGCTCACTCCACCGACTTTACTACTATCATATGATTATAATTAATAATTATAATTATTATAACATAATATATGGTATATTATATATATATATATATATATATATAAAAGTTTCTTAGCAGTACAAAATTTTATTAGGACACTTAAAAGCGATAGAAAAATTTCTAAAAAGAAAGTTAGAGTACCCTTATAATTAGATGTATAATTATGTATATAATATTAATAGAATAATATTGTTATACCCTGTCATAACCTCAAATACATAATGGACCATTCTGTTTTGATTGTGAAAGAAGAAAAAGAACATTCTACATGTTAGAGAGAAAAAGAAAAATATAATAAGAAAGAAAGAAAAAAGGGAAGCAATAATGCTATACATTAGATGCTTATCATCTGCTTTAATGAAATGAAAGAAAAAAAGGGTGATAGATTAAAAGAAAACAAAAAAAAGAAATAAATAAAAGTAAGGAACAAATGCATTTGTTAGTACTACTAAACTCAATAATATATAAAAGGAACAAAGTTTTTTATCTATATTATTCCCCATTAATTTGTTGCTTTTTTTATTTTTATTTATTTTTTACAAAAATAATTGTTTTATAAATTCCACTGATACTGCTAGTAATATATAATCATAATTATACCATTATTATGATAATAATTATTTTTTCTTGAGCTTTGGTAATAATGTTGTTATGACATTACTTCCAGATAGTCTCATACATAATTCATTGCACTGATAATGCTATGCATCAGATGCTTATCATCTGCTTCAATGAAATTGAAGAAATGAAAGAACAAATAGAAGAGCAAAATAAGAAAGGGAAGGAAGATCTATAAAAGGACCAAAGTTTTTATCTCATGCATATTAGTTAATTAGGTTGTATCAGTAAATAAATGAATATATATATATATATATATATATATATATATGTGCATGTAAATATATAGAAGTGTGTGTGTATGTAAATTATATAATATACTAAACTTATTGGAAAACCCTTGCTGTAAGAAAAAAAAACTGGCAAATAGTTTAATAGTAAAAATATACTACCAAATTTCATCGGGGGGGGGGGACCAAGAGGGTCATACCAACCGAAAATAATTGATTAATACTATAATACTTTGCCAAAAGAAAAATATATATATATAAACCGCTAGGATTATCTAAAGCTAAAGTCTTTTTAGTCAGATTCTTGCCCCGATGAGCTACTAAGCAAAACTGACTCATTAGGTTTAACTTTAACTTAAAAAATATTTTAAGATTCCATATTGAATTGGGTTGAATTTAACAAAAGTCCTGCAATCTGACTCAGGAAGGAATTTAGTGGGTGAGGACACTAAGCCACATCCTACAAAAATTCATGAGTGTTTAACATGCAGGATATTTATATAGAGTTTTAATTTCTTTGTTTAGGTGTGTCCCTGAATTTGACCTCAAATATTGGTCATTCCCAAACACAGATTCTTTTTTTTTTTTTTTTTTTTTTTTTGTTCATACTATTTCAATAGAATATACAAGAAATATATCCTATCAACATATGGGACGGAATATATTCCTATTCTAAAAAATTCAGAGAAAAATTCAGAGAATAGTATTCCTATTCTGTATGAATTAAACTTCTGCTAGTTACCAAGACTAAAAGATACACAGAAGAAGGAAATTATTCTATTTGGAATGTGTGTGTGTGTGTGTGTGTGTGTGTGTATATATATATATATATATATATATAAAAAGTCGTCGGGGCGGCCTAAAGTCGGTATCAGCGAGTCAACGAGGGAGTCTATCCCCTTTTCAATAGCGCTAGACCAAGAGATTGTTTTTTGCATCTGAGGTGGAGCCCCACACCTACCATCATCTCCTTACTTTACCGCACAGATCCTTGTACTACTCATACACTGAGTTGGTGAGGACCGGTATCGAACTAGAAACCTTGTGGTTTCTAGCCGAACACACTACCGACTGAGCTAAACCGACCCTATATATATATATATAATATATATATAATGTGTGTGTGTGAAGAAAAGGAAGTGAATCCGACGGTATGTAGTATATTAAGAAAATTGAAAAAAAACACTGGTTTAAATAAGTTGAGTGGTAAGTTTATTGGCTGATGCTGCAGTGTTTCGATCTATTAATTAGATCATCTTCAGGGCATTTGTTGGTATATGGAAGGTGATAAAAAAATTTTATCACAGAATAACGAGAAAATATATGTGTGTGTGTGTGTGTGTGTGTGTGTGTGTGTATGTATATGTGTCTGTAAATATATAGAAATATGTGGCGACACACACACATCCACACATACATCCACACACACACACACATCCACCCCCACACACACACACATATATATATATATATATATATATATATATATATATATATTATATTCCAAATGAAATACTTTCCTTCTTCTGTGTATCTTTTATTAAAATGGTATTAGAGAATTAATCCATGATTAAGTCAAATGTAGAAGGAAAATGTCATATTTTATAGGGTTCGTTTAGCTCAGTTGGTAGAGCATCTGTCTTGGAACTATGAGGTTCTGGGTTTAATACCAGCCTTCATCAACTCAGTACATGTGTAGCACAGCTTGGATCTGTGTGGTAAAATGGGAAAGCTGATGGTAGGTGTAATGCTCCACGTCTGATGCAAATCTCCCTCATCTAGCACTAATGAAAAAAGGATAGACTCCCTTGTTATCCAGCTAATACTGCAATAGGCCACTCTACAGAATTAACATTTTTTTACTTTTTATATATGAGGGTCATTTAATAAATAAGGGGAATCTTTTGGAAGAAAGCAAAATAATGTTGGGTTTTTTTTTGGGGGGGGGGTCTGATTTTTTTTTTTACAAAATGTAAATTTTGCATTGTTTGGAATTGTTTTGTTGCAAAAATTATTTTAATCTCGCTAAAATATTTGATTTGAAGCTATTCAAAATGGCAGTAAATAAAATAGTGCTCCAGGTATGAACAGAGGTCTATCATAAAATTTTGGGTGATTGAGAAGTGCAAACTATGTGAAATTGCAGAAGAATGTGTGATATGTATGGAAAAGCAGGTTTTAGTTGTTATTTTTTGAAGAGGCAGAGCAGTTCTTGGGGAGTGGGGTGTGTGTGATTGTGAAGATCTTGAGCAAGTCTTTCAGTCTTCAGTGCCTACTGTGCTTGGTACAATTATGTACTTATAAAATCAATAATCAATATATGTAAAAAAACAAAAAAACAAACCAAAAGTTTACAAATGGGCAAAATCCTGGGTTTGCCATTACAAGCCGGAGTCAAAAAGACAGTCCATGGAGTAAAAGTGTATTGACTCTCTGGTATATAAAGGCCAAAGAAAAGTCCACAAGAGAACAGGGAAAAGATAACTGGAAAATATTGCAGATAATGTCAAATCCACAGTGAGAAAATGTCCTGTGATTTATCTATATCTGTGTACTTATATACAATGATACAGGTTGGTTTGTACAAATTTTGTTTTATTTTTGGGAATATCTTTTGAGTAGATTAGGATTTCTTGTGGAGTAAGGATCTCCAAAATGAATTTCAGTTATTTTTTTTCCATTGCATATTTGTTACTTATAAGACCATTTTGAATAGTACCATTTTGTAAACTAAGAGTTACTGTATACAAACACAACACACACAACACATATATATATATTAGTTGCGTGTGTCTTATGTTGTTAAAAAAAAAAAAGGAATTATGTCCTTATTTATAAAAGATGTTGAGATGAGCTGCATTTGTTAGTTCCACTTCTCCAAGAGTTTCCAGTAAGAATTCATTTTGCTGTCTCTAACAAGTAGTATCCAGTTTTTCTGAATCCCCCCACACACATTAAACACATGTTCATTTCCATCAACTTCTTTCCAAGAACATTTGCAGTGTCGATCAAATTCCTCATCAATGTTTCCTCCTCCTCCTCCTCCCATTTAATCCCTTGGATTGTTTTTAAGTTTAACATTAATAAATGTCTTATCATTTCTTTGTTTAGATTTTTGGTCTGTTGCCCCCTTTGTAATACTGCATCTAATGGTGAAGCTCTAATTTGGAGCTCTGGGGAGTACATTTTCATTGCCATTACTCCCAGATCCACTGACCTGGAATGGTAGTATCTGTTAGGGTCCCATCTATGGGTTAAATAGGAAAAAATTCAGTTTTAAGAATAATTTTGAATACCCATCAAGCATGAATAGAACAAAATGTCTTCAGCACAAAATAACCCAACAAGGCTTGACATGCCGTAAAATCCAACAAAGCACTCCATACCCTTTGCAATACTCGTTTTTTTATATCCTTACTCTTCATTTGTCACTCATAACCCTTTGCATATAGTGGTCAACTGGGTTTGCTTAGGGCGACTTTGAGTATCAAAATAAAACAAGAACAGCTTTATAAATCTAGATTTAAAAAACAAAAAAACTGGGAAGGTTTTTTTTTTTTAAATTTTTAAATTTTTTTTTTTTATTATTATTGCCTTAAAGAAAATCCATATACATCAGAGGCAATTCATACTTACCATAACATAGGAGCTTTGGCTTCTGTGTCTGTAAAATATATAATATCAGTGTGGATCTCTGGGGGACCTCACCCCACCACCAGGCAACATCTACCCCTCGATTTAAAGGGGCAGAGCTGGTTTATTACCCAGTGCCTGAGGTACCTCAAAGGAGGAATGCCAACAGGATACATGCAATTTAATACTGACCACCCCATGAGCTTTGGTTTGTGCATGGCTCCCCACGTAAATTGGACATTGTCTTCAACTGGTGTGGATAATTTGTATACTGGTTTAAAAAAACGTGTTTAATAAATAATTATCTATCTCTAATATTATTGTTTTATTCTCCAGTGTATTAACATCAATCCTATGAATGATTTTATATTGAGACCAATTAAAATAATTAAAATAAGTGTAATCTTTTTATATGTTCTTGTTTAATTTCATTAGTTTTTCTAATTTAATATATTTCATTACATTAAAACTTAAATACATACACCGGAGGGTGTATATTCCTACTAGTTTGTATAAAGTACAAGAAAATTGAAAAAACTGGGAAAAAAAGTAAAATATTGTTCTTCTTGTCAGCTTTTTAGTTTTATTTGTTAACTCATCTTTGCAAATAGAACTAAAAAGTTGCTAAGAAGGGAAATATTTTACTTTATTTTCCAGTTTTTTAATTTACAAATTAAAGCTTTCATATGGATCTAAAAAAAACATTGTTTAAAAAAAGGTAAACAGATTTAATTTCTTTTAAAGTAATTATCTTTTATGAAAATCCAAACAATTATTATTAAAAAGCATTTATGCTAAAATGGAGAAAATGATACAATTATCAAGAAACAATAAAAAATAATTATGTAATCATTAAGAAAATAAGATAGAAAAATTTTAAATTGTTAACAGTTTTCAAAAAACAAAAATTTAAGAAGGTTCTCTAATTCCTCATCAATTTTTTTAAAATGAAAGATAAAATCTGAAAAACAGAAATATTAATAATCATCATTATTTTATAGCCATTTCTTTTGTTTTCAAAAATGAATATTTATAAACACCTGATTTGTCTCCCCTTTAGTAATGCAACATTAATTTACTATTTACTTGGTTTAGTCTTGATTTGATTTCAAAAAGAGTGAAAGGCAAGGGAGGTAATTGTAGTGTTGTGTGTAAGATCTGAAAATTTTCAAAGTTGGGATACTCCAAAAGTAACTCTGTAACTGAATTGAATCAAAATCAATTTTATCTTCATCACCAGACAAATGTATGGGTAATTCATCATCTTGCATAAAAAGTGCTCATTACTACTTTGGTAGAGCAGGTATAAAACCTAAAAAATATGATTATGACCATTAGAATGTCTGTTACTTGAAGTTTCATATGAAGTGCACAATTATCAGCATGGTACCCATAAGAAATGACAATATTATGTATGGATATGTTCTTTAGTTAATATATCTGATGTCTATTCTGAACAAAAAACTTTTTTCATCAAATTTAAATTATTTAGAATGCTAAACAATTTGCATCAGCAAACTTATTCTGAAAAGTCAGTTCAAAGCTTTGATTTGTTTGGCCTCCTCATATCGCTTATAGTACTTGCTTTCCTAAGTGGTCACCCATCCAAGTACTAAACAGGTTCACCATTGCTTAACTCTGGTGATAAGTTCTGAGGAGACTTGTTACTTACTAATTTTTATTTAGTCTGGTACAAAGGTCTTCACAGGATGTTCTTACAGTACCAGTTGTTCATAAGTGGTCACCAATCTCAGAAATGAACAGGCTCTTTGTTGCTTAACATCCTGTTGAGAATTTTCTAAGTCCAGAGCATCCCTATAAGGATATATTTAAAAAATGGCTAAAAATGACCCTTGCATCTGAAGTTACCTGTTATTTCCCTTAAATCAAAGACTTGTAAATATGTTTAATATTACATTTAAACAAATGATATCATTTGGGGTAGATTAGGTAAAACAAATGAGACTTTCGGCCGAGTAGAATGAGGTGGTATAGGATGTTAAGAGTTAAGACACAAAATTCCTTTTATATTTTGATCAATTTATTGATTCCTACTTGATGGAATTAACTCCTCTGCATATTCAATTTGTAACAAATTCATTTTATTAATTGTATCTAATCTGGTCTTTTTTAATTGATTATTTTGTTGACAGTTTCAATTGTTTAGTTACACAAATATTTCCATTATCTGAAACTTTTCGATCACAACTTGTCATTTTATAAAAGGGAAAGTAATCAACTATTCAGATCTTTTTTTTAATGGTATATTTTGGAATCTAATAAATTAAAAAAATCTTTGTTTTAGATATTGTTAAAAAAACAAAAACAATAATCAATTACTCGAGTAAAAAGAAAAAGTTAATTTATTCGTATTTCTGGGATTTTTTAAAATTTTTTTTACGGCATATCAACCTCAGTGGGTCATTTAATGCCGATAAAGTTTTGAAATAAATCAATTCTTAATGGATAATACAATTTTTTTATAAATATATTTTTACTATTTAACCAATAGATGGGACCCTAACAGGTACTACCACTCCGGGTCAGAGTGGACCAGGGAGCAATGGTGATGAAGGGGTGCTCCACATTCCCCAAACCTCCAGAACTGGAACCTCACCATCAGATAGAGTCTAACGTCATTCCCAGGACATGTAGACCCACAGCCACCGCCTTCTAGCCCCCATATGATAAAAAGGGGTTGGGGCTTGCCATAAGGGCAATAGGGTTGGGAAAATCATATAGGTGCTAGGGATAAATTGAAATGATAAATAAAAACAAAATATAAATTGTAAATATTGTTTAGAATCTTTTTTAGTTGTTAATCTAATTTTTTGTAAATATATTTTTTGGTTTTTCAAACTTTTCATGAATTATGAAATGTAAGTGAATAAAACAAACATCTAAGAAAAAAGAGATTTAAAAAAAAAATCCTATTTAGAAATTTTGTTTTTATTTTGGTTTCTTTGTTTAATGGCATATCAATCTTTGTGGGTTATTTAATGCCAAAGCCATCCTTCTAGAAGAACAGTAGTGGCACTATTTAACCCATAGCTTGGGAGGAATGAGAGGATTCATACCTTTCCCAAGGGTATTAGCCTGAAAGTGAACATAATAGTGTAACTGGAGTTGAACTCGCTTACTATAATGTTGCAGCTCAGCATGTATTTAGTTTTATAAAAGTGAATGTAATGGTGCAACTGGGTTTGAACTCACTTACTACAATGTCTCAGTCCAGCACATTAGCCACTACACCACAGGGACTTCCCCCCCCCTTAAAACTTTTGAACCATTTACATGGCTTTCACAAAAAAAAAAAAAAAAATTCATGATTTAAGTTTGTTTGAATCGTTGGACAGAAGGATAAAGTGATATTACATTTTAAGCCTTTTTCCATTTTTGTACCCCTTTAGCTCAGTCGGTAGAGTGTTCGGCTAGAAACCACAAGGTTCCTAGTTCGATTCGGGCCCTCGCCAACTCAACGTATGAGTAGCACAGGGATCTATGCGGTAAAGTAAGGAGCTGATGGTAGGTGTGGGGGCTCCACCTCAGATGCCAAAACAATCTCCTTGGTCTAGCGCTAGTGAAAAGGGATAGACTCCCTCGCTGATTAGCTGATACCGACTTTAGGCCGCCCCGACGACTTTACTTTACTTACATATTGTTTGTTCTTGGAACAATATGTGTTATCATTTGGATGCATTTGTGTATACTTTCTTTTAATATCACTTGAATGTATATTGTATATAATAAATATTCTTGCATGAGTTTATCTTATCTTTCTTTCTTTCTGTTGTGTTCAGTGTTAGCATATCATAGATATACTAATGCTAATATCTCTCTTTGTGTGAAGATTCAACTAAATATCTTCTTTACCTTCAAGCTTTCTATTAATAAAATGTAGATGGATTTTTTTCTTCTTATTCTCTCTTATAAATTCCAAATGTTTTCATTGATTAATTTTCATAAACATTTCTTTTCTTCTTTTGTTTAGTGATGACATTCTACCAATGGATAGACGTCATGTCCTTTTTGAATCGCTTGATACTTGTCATGAAAGTACGTCTTCGCTTTGGAATCCACAAGGTGAGGGTTTAAAAATTTTTTTATCTATTAAGTTAAGCAACAATTCTTTCAAGCCATAGTTGTATCAGTGCTACTGTATGGCTCCACCACTTGGACCCTAACGAAGTGCCTAGAGAATAAGCTGTGTGCAATCTTAAAGAAGTAATGGAAACAACACCCCACGGGAAAGCAGCTGTAGGCATATATTGACCAACTCTTCTTCTTGTAGGAAGCGCGTGGTGTAATGGTTAAAGTCATAGGAAATGGACTCGTCAATACGAGTTCAAATCCTGGATGTGGTAATTGCATTTCACTTAGCGCTAATACCCTTGGGAAAGGTATGAATTCTACTCTCCCTCCAGCTATGGGTAAAATAGTAGGGCAGACTGGGCTCTTTAACCTGGTTAGGCAATTGGTCTAGGAGAAGGAAAACTCTGAATTCAAACCTGTTAAACTCCGCTTAAGAAATTGACCTTGTGTCACATCCTGCTTGTTGGTGTATATATATATATATATATATGTATATATATATATTGACCAACTCTGCGCAGCATCCAATATCTGCGCAGAGGACCTCCCAAGGGCAATGAAATATTGAAATATAGGAATAGTTAGTGAGATATTGTCATTGATACTGGCATGACATGATGATGATTGCTTACTAGCAAGAATATGCACCCTCCGGGTTTAAGTATTTATATAATGAAATATATCAAATTAGAAAGGCTAATGAAATTAAATAAGAACACACATAAAAATATTACACTTATTTTAATTATATTTTAATCGGTTTCTATATCAAATCATTCATAGGATTTTAATACATTGGAGAATAAAACAATAATATTAGAATCAATAACACCAAGTAATTATTTATTAAACCTGGTTTTGTTAAAACCAGTATGCAAATTAACCACACATATATTATATAAACCTTTAGTTTTTTAGTGATATATAAGACGCATTTCAGGATTTTAAATGCATTAATAACATGGGCTGTTTAGAGGCAATTCTATCTCAGATGTTCATAGTGATATCATTAATAAATAATGTATTAATGATTTTGACTATAGACTAAATACTCATTGATAAACTTACATAATTCCATAGGGTATTGTGACATAAGCAGTGATGTAATTTCAGTTACAGACACCGAATCTCCATTATAATAAGATGTTATGAGTTGAACACACAGAAATTTCATGGTGTATCTTTGCAGTTTAGGTTCACAAAGTAATTCATACCATAAGCGGCCTTTATTTGGAATGCCTTAAGGGGCTTTAACTGTGGGGCATTTCATGGAAGATATGAGGCAATAAATATGTTTTAACGTACATGTGGCTCGGAGTTCTTCTTAACATTAATGGTTCTTCACAATGTCATGAATATCATCAGATGAGTCCCCATTGTATAGTGGCTTAATTGCTGGACTGTGACATCATAATAAGCAAGTTTAAACTTCAGTCATGTTATTACGTTCATTTTCAGACTAATACTCTAATGCAGTACTTCTCATAGCCGGTTTGCCAGACAGGTGTTGGTCCGTGGAGTACTATCTGCAGGTGCCACATATAATTTTTTAAATTTGTATAGTTTTGAAGTACAGCAACTGTACATATTAACTAAAATTGGAAATATATTTCTAAAAATATCAACTGGCTGAAATTGCTCTCAATATGCTTCTCCCATTTCCATCAATATACTTTGTGAAGCTGCTTTTTTAACAATAAGGTGTAAACAAAGTGGAACAATTTTAAATAAAGATATAAACTTTAGCCGATTTACAGTCAACACACTGAAAGAACGTTTTCTTGTTAATCATCCAAGTGCAGCGATGAGTTATTCAATACTTAGATGGGGTGACCACTTAAGCAACAGCTGGTCTATAAACCTGCTTCTTATAGCTCCACCGATATCTTGGAAAGCCGGTCCGCAGGTACACAGATTTTTTTAAAATTGAATAATTTTTGAAATACTCGACATATTAACTTTAAATATTTTTCTAAATATAAACTGGAAATCGCTCTCAATATACTTCTCCAATCAACATACTTATGCGAAGCTGCTTTTTCAACAAGGAGTGTGATAAAAAAATACAGGAACAATTTGGATATTTGAGAACCATTGTGTGGCACTCTCTTTTATCGAAATAAGACTTGACAAATAGACAAACAAGAAACAGTTTCACTGTTCCTATTGACTGTAAACTGGATGTTAGTTTATATTGATGATAGATTTCTGTATTAAATAAAACTAATTTTAGTATGTTTGCATAAATAGTTTTTATTTGAAGTTTAACAATTTCTTTAATTTTAAACACCGGTCCATGCATCGATCAAAAAAAAATGTCAAGTGGTCCAAAACTTCCAAAAGTTTGAGAAACCCTGCCCTAGAGAAAGAGATACGAACCCTCTCATCCATCCCTCCAGTTATCGGTTAAATAGTACCACTACTGTTCTTCTAGATGGATGTTTAGTATTAAATAACCCAAAAAAGTTGATAGGCCATTAAACACCATAACATTATCTTTAATTATTTTCTTTTGTTTTTTGTTTTTTTTGCTAGTTTTTGTTGTTTTTAAATAATTTTTACGTCCAGTTTTATCTTATTTTCCATTCTTGTTTTTGTAACCAGCCGTTCTCTCAACTTGTATCCATCACGAATGGCCGACGACTATATCTCCCAGCCACTGCTGATCCCTCTGCTGTCGAAAGCCAACCCTGATGAGGATGATACCCCAGCTAGAAAGAAAGTAGGTAAACGCCTGCCTGACAGTGATGATGATGATGATGATGATGATGAAGACAGTGATAAAGTTAGTGATAAAGTTGATGAGGAAGATGTTGAAGAAGATGTGGATGAAGACGATGACAACAAATATGCCGAAGCTGCTGCACTTGAAGAAAAATAAAAAAAATTTTTGTGTTATTTTTTTTTTTTATGTCAAAAGATCTTAAAGTACTACCCTCCAAAATCGGTCAATAAATTGATGAATGATATTTATAACACCACTAACACCACCGTCATAATCACTATCCACCAAGCTACCAAGATCTGTTAAACTTGCCTAGGAGTTGAGCGTATATTTTTTAAATAAAAGGCAGTTTTACTTATTGTTTGGTGCTCAAAATGTTTTGATTGGCAAATTCCTGTTTTACATTCAAGAAACTCAAGCTAGATATTTAAACAAAAAAAGTTTTTTTTTTCTTTTTCCTGGCTGGTGGGGTCTGGTCGGGTCTGGTCTGGTTTTTTACACCATGATCACCTGATAAAATGAACAAATGAAAATCCAGGTATTTGTTGATGAAAAACATAATGAACTTCAATATTAATGTTTTTTTTTTTGTTTTTTTTGTGCCCAGGGGGGTGGGGTATCGGGGATGAATAGGCATTAAATATATTGCCCAAATATAGACTCTTGATAATGTCTACTAAACTCCTCATCTGTTTTTTCTTTTTTTTTTTTTTTATTTTTAAAGAAAAGTTTATTTAGCAAGTTTATGGCTTCATTTGCATATATGTTTCTAACTTTTCCTTCCCGTGCATTTATCTATGTAAATATGTTTGGTTTGCAAAAAAAAAAAAAAAAGAATTAATTATATTATACATTATAAAATTTAAAAAATAAAAAAAATAAACATTTTCAGAAAATTATAAAAACATAGACTCCTGTAATTGTCTTTTTTTCTTTTCTTTTTGTTATTTTTCTTTTCTTTTTTTTTCTTTTTTTTTCAGTTCTGTTTTTATTATCTCTTCTGTTTTACAAACCCTCTGACAGATTGTATATATTTTGCTGCAAGTTTTGTAATACAGAAAACTTATATATTTTTTTTTTTATAATGACATACATATGACCCTAAGACCAACACAATTTTCAACTTGGTTTTAATTACAGGTATTTTTCAGTAAAATTTAATTCTCTCTAAACCAAATTATCTCAATTACAATATTATAGTACTAATTTATCGTTACTAAAGTTACATGTGTATTAGGCAATTCTCAGATGGTTAAATGTTGAAAAGTGACTGGTCTAGCATTTGTATAACATGATGTGTGTTCATGTGATAGAATATTATTACACAAGATTTATTTTAAAAACATAACATGCTTAGGTCTAAATGCATACAGTGTTCAGATGTAAAGAAGAAAAAAATTAAATTAATAGAGAAATATAAAATATGGGATTTATTAGGGTCAGGTGACAAAAGTGAAATTAAATTAAACCAAAATAGAATTATAAATTGCTAAATTGAATAAAATAGAAAAGCCAACAATTCATTTGTTTTAAAGATGGCTGCATATAGTAAGGTGTTAAAATATTTAACCATTGTATTGATGATGTTTTATTGTATTCTGCCACTGTAATAGTTTGGAACATGTTACAGCAGCATTCAGCCTATCTTCATTTGAAGCCACTCTGTCCTTTCCTTTGCAAGGATCCTTAGCTCCCTCAATTGCTTGTCAGATCTTAGGGCCCCCAGTCCTGCATTTTGGAGGTCCACCTTTAAAAAAAAAAAGATCCACCAAGGTTCACCTTTGAAAAAAAGGTTTTACCAAGCAAGTTTGTGCAGTGGCAGCCCCTTTGTGCCCAGTAGTTGTTTGACCCTATTACAGAAAATTCAAGAGATTCTTGTGCAGGTGCTTCTTCGGACATCTGTAGCACATAACCAAACATAGACCAGTGTAATTGCACCACTGTTGTTGATAGTGGAATTGCATTTCTATATCCTATATCTGTAGGTTGTTAAATTAAAATAGGTTTTTAAAAGTTTAACTGAATAACATATAAAACTTTTTAATTGTATAAAGATGTAAGGATCTTTTATATTACAAAAATGTCATTGATTTAAATGAAAGAAAAGAAATCATATAATAGACAATTGGAATTATTATCATTCAATCACTAGCTTGGTTACTTGGTGTTGCCTGGAGGAGAAAGTAATAAAAAATTCAGAAATTTTTGCATCCACAAGAAATTTCCATTTGTGATGCAATATGGGATGTCAGGGAATGTTCCCAAATATAAACAATTTATATCAATGGTATAAAAATCATATAAAGTGAATGAAAATGAAATGGTATTATATCAATGGTATTATATCAATGGTAATAAAAAATTCAGAAATTTTTGCATCCCCAAGAAATTTCCATTTGTGATGCAATACGGGATGTCAGGGAATGTTCCCAAATATAATGTATCCCTTAGAAAGTTTTTTTTGTATTCCTGATATAATATGGGAGGGGAAATTTCAGTTTGAAAATTCCAAACACCTTTTTTCACACCTCTAAAAAAGCTCCATTTCAATCTGACCTTCAGAGGTCAGAATTAATATCATCTGCCCTTAACATTTTGGGAGTCAATAATTATTATTTGTATTATATAATAAATTCATTATCGCTTTTCATTTGGCCAGAAACAACAGTTTTGACCCTAAATTGACCTTTAGTGACCTTTTAGTGTTGTAATACTTACTCTCATCTTCAAGTCAAGATATGCATACAGACTACTTTTTAGTCTCCTGGGTCCAACTGTTTGACTACTCATAAGACAAATATAACCAAGAAAACAATTGATGACTTTATTAAGAGGCAATTTTTAATTATTATAAAAAAGTATAATTATAAATAATTATCATTTATTTGAATGAAAAAGTTATCTTTGTTTCTTTGATATTTACTTTTTATTTCTGACTATGAATTTTAAAAAGTTATTGAAAAAAAACAAAAAAAAAAAACAAATAAAAATAATTCTTTTCTTTTCTTTTCTTTCTGATCATTTTATTCTGAGAAAATTTTTTTAATCTTTTGTTGAAATGAATTAAAATTTTTACTTCAAAAGTTTTTATTTTATTTTTAAGAAATGTTAAAAAATTTTTCATTTTGAGTTTTCTTGCTTCAGTGATAGAAAAGAAAAAACATTCTTTGAGTGTATATATATATATATATATATATATATATATATATATATATATATATATATATATATATAATCTCCTAGGTATGGCACTAAGTTGCATCCAGTGGTGAGGCTTTCCTCTGGGAAGTGTGGAATCTACAACTATAATTTGCCCTTAAAATATTGTGTCAAATTTCATAAAAAAACATAATATTCATTTGAAAGATTTTAGTGTTAGACACACAGGAATATAGAGACACTGATACACAAAACAATAGAATACATACACACATAAACAAATTTATAGATACTCATGTCCACATATGGTTGCATACTCAAACATAAATATATAGATACTAATGTGTATATGAATGCACATACACAGGCATAGGTTTACATGGATACACAGATAATCATACAGACACACACATATTTACATATCCTATCTAATACAAGTAATTTGCACACAGTTATATGATTTCAAGTAACTAATAATAATTATATATAGCTTCAAGTAACTATTCTTAATACAAATTATTTACAGTTATATGACATATATCTTTTAGGGTACAGAAAACTTGAATGTGAATAGAATGAGATAGATACTGTATTTGATGACAGACAAGACCCCCACCTTTTCTCCCCACAAAAAAATGGTTCATAAAATATCTCAGGTTCTTTGGTAGGCTGAAAACCTTTACCTAACATAACCCCATAAGACAGGGTGATTCAAAAATGATTAACACTTTCATTGGAATAGTTTTATAATATTAGAATTTCAAACAGTCTCTACTTGTTTACCATTCTTGCCAACATAATCAATGATTAAAAATGTTGACCCTATTATGCAAAATAACTTTAATTAGCAGGACCTGTGGATATACAACAGTATGATAATTTAATTATTACAACATTTGATATGTTTACTTAAAAGCTATTGCAAATACTTCAATAAGTATTATAATATTGATTTAACATTAATTCATTATGTTTAATTGGAACAGATTAGCATTATCGCTTTCACGTGCTCAGCCCCTCTAATTATCTTTCCCCTACTCTGTCTTTCTTTCTTATTATATTTTTTTCTGTGTTGCATGTCCTTTTTCTTCCCTTTCTTTATGATAAAAACGTAATGGTCCATTATTTAACTGGGGTGATGACACTCATAAAGATAAGCAACACAGATAATCAGGATTTACCCTTTTGCATTTCTTCTCGGATGATTTGGATGGTCTCATCTTTAACCAGAAGGTATTGCAAGATGATAACAGTCATACAATTAATGAACATTAGTATTAACACGTAGATTAGAAAACTGATATTATGTAGACCCCCCCTTGATATGGATGGTGATAGAGACTGAAATAATAATATCACAAATGTGCTCCCATAGAAATGTTAACATTGTTTTGAATCGCCTTGTACAACAATATTAATTGTAAAGGTAAGGGTCTCTTGTGTCATCAGATTTGGTAATTCTATCATAACTGAAAAATTGTTTCTTTACTCTCACAGATACAAACAAGGAAAGTAAAAAAAAAAAAAGTATCAGATAATTTTGAAATGAAATAGTTTTAGTGGTGCTATTCTATTTTGGTCAGCTGGTTGGTTTTTTCTGCATGTCAACCCTTAGGTCATTTACTGCTGAAATCATGGGGTCGGATTATCTCAGTCAGGAGAGCACTCACCTCAGAATTGCAAGGTTCTGGGTTCAATACTGCTCCCTGCCAACTCAGTGCATATGTAGCACAGATTGGGTAATCTGATCTGTATGGTAAAATGAGGAGCTGACGTTAGGTGTGGCACTTCACCTCCACAAAAACAATCTCCCTGGTCTAACAGCGAAAAGGAGATACACTCCATCGCTGTCCAGCTGATACCAACAATAGGCCACTCCGCCAACTTTACTTTATGGTTTCAAGTAACTAATAATAATAATCCTTTGTAAACAATTATAGCTTCAAGTAACTATTTCTTAATACAAATAGTTTGGACACAGTTATATGGTTTCCCATAGTCCTAACTTATGCTAATAATTTATACGCAGTTATATGGTTTTAAGTAAACTCCTATTTAATAATAATCACCATTTGTTTGCACACGGCTATATGGTATCAAGTATTCCTGTTCGATACTACTACTTTGGGTCAGAGTGGACCTGGGAGTAATGGCAATGAAAGGATAACTTATATTTCCCAAAGCTCCCAAGCTGGAGCCTTACCATTGGATGCAGTTTAATGTCATACCCAAGACCCTGTTTTTGAGGAGGTCTTATCAATCTGCAGTAGATACAGTCAGTGTATTCTAAGCCCCGCTGACAGGTGGGGGGCATTCAACACTGATTTTCAAGACTTATATATTCGAGGGGAGGCAGACATAATACAAAAGTGAAGAATATTACACATTATATATTGAAATTTATTGGGGTTGTTATTTCTACGATAGAGAAAAAGTGATGATCTAAGTAACTTGCGATAAAAAGTAATTTGAATTAGGAAGATGAACAATGATACTAGTCTAAGTTATTGAATTAGGAAGACGAAGGATAATACTAGTCAAAATGCTTAATAATGATTGACTAAGAAATTAAAATTAGGAAGATGAAGGGTAATACTAGTCAAATGGTTAATAATAATGATTGACAAAACAGAATTAGGAAGATGAAGGCTAATACTAGTCAAAATGCTTAATAATAATGATTGACTTAGGAAGATGAAGGGTAATACTAGTCAAAATGCTTAATAATAATGATTGACAAAACAGAATTAGGAAGATGAAGGGTAATACTAGTCAAAATGCTTAATAATAATGATTGACAAAACAGTTAAAATTAGGAAGATGAAGGGTAATACTAGTCAAAATGCTTAATAATAATGGTTGACTAAGAAATTAGAATTAGGAAGATGAAGGGTAATTAGTCAAAATGCTTAATAATAATGGTTGACTAAGAAATTAGAATTAGGAAGATGAAGGGTAATACTAGTCAAAATGCTTAATAATAATGGTTGACTAAGAAATTAGAATTAGGAAGATGAAGGGTAATACTAGTCAAAATGCTTAATAATAATGGTTGACAAAACAGAATTAGGAAGATGAAGGGTAATACTAGTCAAATTCTTAATAATAATGATTGACAAAACAGTTAGAATTAGGAAGATGAAGGCTAATACTAGTCAAAATGATTAATAATAATGGTTGACAAAACAGTTAGAATTAGGAAGATGAAGGGTAATACTAGTCAAAATGATTAATAATAATGATTGACAAAACAGTTAAAATTAGGAAGATGAAGGGTAATACTAGTCAAAATGCTTAATAATAATGGTTGACTAAGAAATTAGAATTAGGAAGATGAAGGGTAATACTAGTCAAAATGCTTAATAATAATGGTTGACTAAGAAATTAGAATTAGGAAGATGAAGGGTAATACTAGTCAAAATGCTTAATAATAATGGTTGACTAAGAAATTAGAATTAGGAAGATGAAGGGTAATACTAGTCAAAATGCTTAATAATAATGGTTGACAAAACAGAATTAGGAAGATGAAGGGTAATACTAGTCAAATTCTTAATAATAATGATTGACAAAACAGTTAGAATTAGGAAGATGAAGGCTAATACTAGTCAAGATGCTTAATAATAATGGTTGACTAAGAAATTAGAATTAGGAAGATGAAGGGTAATACTAGTCAAAATTATTGATCATGATTTGCAGAGCCTCTTTAAAAAAAGAATAAATAAATAAATTACATAATATTATTTACTTCCAATTATGTTGTTATTAACAATCATATTTCATTTGTCCCAACCTGTAAAATTGTAAACAATATTAATCTATGTAAAGTACTTGATGACCTATGAATCAGTTCCCCATTGTAACAGCTGTCCATGATGATATTGACTCTTCTATTTAAGATGAAGTAAAGGTTTGTAATTAGCATTTCATTGTTATCTTCATTGTATAAAAAACATTAAATGATTAGAAAATGATATTCAAACTCTGTAAAATTATCGTTCAGTTTCAAATTGGACTGGAAATTATTTGATTCTCCAATTTAGGACATTTTAAGTGTATTGCTCTAAAACAAATTTAGCTATGATGTGCCATTTTTGCTGAGTTACCATTACATACATATAGGCAAACATAATGAGAATTTTAATAATATACTAGACATAACATGACCCGTTGGGTCACCCATTAAGCTCTGAGTAGATAATTGAGATTAGGGAAAAGTGAGTTTGCAAAGGGAATTAAAATTTTTTTTTAAATGAATACGGCCGGACAAAACATTAAAATCATTTTGTAAGATTTCTAAGAAAGGGAACGTTTAACCTAATTTAAGCTACAGGTTGCTGCTTATGAAATTTAACATACAAATACATTTCAAATCCTCCCATCTCTCTTTCTCTCTCTATTCTCCCAGGGAAACTAACATATATAATGAGGAGGTAATCAAGATATACATAGAGAGGGAGAACGTGATAGGCAGAATTTAAAGTAAAGGATGGGTCAGTTTTGACTTAATTGCAAATTACGACTAATTAGAATAAATTAAAATGGAATTTTTTTTCAAACATAACTCAATACTAAAAGTAAGGAATAATTTGGTATAACTTTCATGTCATTAAACTAAACAGTAAAAAAAAACCTTTAGGAGACAAATGTTTAATCACTCAGGTTTAGTATAATAATAGCCTTAAGATTTATATAAAGTTTGTTTGAAAATTGTCAAGGTTTTTATATATGTGCATGTGTGTGTGTATCTCTGTGTGTGTGTGTGTGTGTGTGTGTGTGTGTGTGTGCAGTGCATGTAAAAAAAAAAGGAACATTTTTGATATATTTAAATGTGGTATAAATTTCTTTTACAATAATTTTTGAATGAATGTTGTTTCTTTTACTTATTTTAATTGTTCTTTTTTTTTTTTGGTGTTTTTTTTTCCCCATATTTTTGGTACCAGAGGAAAATGATTGAAAAACAGAATTAAAATATTCAGCTGATCAAAAGGAGCCTGTTTTGTTTTGTTTTTATTTTCTTACTTTCTTTCTTTTTTTAAAATTTATTTATCTATTTAAAAAAAAAAAGTTTTTTAGTTTATTCATTTATTTATTTTTTTTTAAGAAAATGTCTCAATTTTACAGCCTTAAATTTCATGAAAAATGATCCCGGAATCTCTGATGTTTTTTCTTAAATAAAAACAAAAAAATAAATTTCATAAAAAAAAAACAAAAAAAACACAAAAAAAAAAGAAAAAAAAAAAGAAAAGAGGACATTACATATTTGTTGTCAATATTATGCAAAAATGATGGCTGACTGATGGGCTCATGCAACAACAAAAAATAATCTTATACAATCCAGATTGCTTTCTTTAAGAATCTTTTCATTATTATTACTATCTACCTCTTTACAAAAACTAATCTATAGAATTAATTATACTAGCAGGACCTGTGTATATACCACAGTATGATAATTTAATTATTACGTTTGATATGTTTTACTTAATAGCTATTGCAAGATAGTCCAATGTGTAAAAAGTATAATAATCTTGATTTAACTATCTCTCACTCTTTATTTCTTTCTTTTCTTTTCATTACGTTCAATTCGAACAGATTAGCATTATCGCTTCTACATGCTCATCCCCTCTCACTATCTTTCCCCATCTCTTTTCTTTTCTTATTATATTTTTCTGAGTGGCATAGCTGTTTTTCTTCCCTTTTTTTTCTTTATAATAAAAATTGAATGGTCCATTATTTAGCTGAGGTGATGACACTCATAAGACAAAAGAAATTGGTGGATAAGCAACACCAGATAATCAGGATTTACATTTTTGCATTTCATCTTGGATGATTTGGACGGTTTT
>CM042149.1:23025775-23155775 GCA_023376005.1 Doryteuthis pealeii
AAAAGTTGAATTCTTTCATTATTAAGTATCTTTGGTATAACACTGTTATTGGTTTTTGTTATTTTTTGAAGAGGCAGAGCAGTTCTTGGGGAGTGGGGTGTGTGTGATTGTGAAGATCTTGAGCAAGTCTTTCAGTCTTCAGTGCCTACTGTGCTTGGTACAATTATGTACTTATAAAATCAATAATCAATATATGTAAAAAAAAAATTTAAAAAATGTAAAAAAAAAAAAAAATGGTAAGATTGATATATCTGCAATATTTTTAAAACAAAGAATTTTTTTGTCTGAATTTTTGAGATGAGGTTTGATAATTTGGATTATTTGGACTATTGTCCTCATCTTTGTTATATACACAAGATTTTGCCCGATGTGCCCTCTCGCCTTCTTCGGGTGTTTCTTTTTGAACTAGAGAACCTTCTCTTCAAACTTGGGAACCTTCTTCTGGAGTCTTCATGTCATAATTGAGAGCCTTCATGGAACTTCAAACCAAACCCTTTATTCAATCCATGGGGGTTGACTGTTCTCATTCCATTAACCATGACTGGGGTACAAGTGTTAAGCTATGTTAAGTATTCTATGTTATTATCACCCTTGGCCAGGATTGAACCTGTAACCTAGAGATGATTGTCACTTAGAACTGTATTAACTCAACCCTTATATCTCTTGTGCCATGTGTCCAACTGGAAGATTCCCCAAATTTGCCGAGTTTGAGAAGAAATACCTGAAGAAGGCTGGAGGGTACAGCGGCTGAAACATTGTGTATATCTTATTATAATGGAGATTATGTGTTTGTTTGTCTGGAACTGAAACTATATCACTACTCAAGTCACTATCCATTTACTTATTATACATCACATTCTCCATGAATCATTTTTATTTAAGCCTCAATTATTAATAAACTTGTTTTTCATTATTAATACTGCTGGTCATATCTACGTACTAATAACATGCAATTGTATTTATATGTACAACAAATAACGGTTTACAGTGTGAACAGCAAGCCTAATTTGCATATTGATATTTAAAATTTGATTTTAATAAATATGTGCTTGGTATTGTTGATTTCTAATTATTTGATTTTATCTTAATGAATATGAGCAAAAATGTTGGAGATAAATCTTAAAAGAAATCAATTAACAAAAAGAAATAACAGTAATTTTATTCTTTACTTCCTAATTTAACTAAATAGTTAAATTAGAAAAGTTTAGCAAGGAAAGACGGGGGTGATGGGAGAAGAAGCTACAGCTGTTATATTTTTCGATTATACCCACCTCTGTTTCAAATCTGTTTATCTGCATTCTTATTTAGTTTCTTTAGACTTTCTGATTTAATATAATATTTTATGACATTAATACTTGCACCCGGAGGGTGCATATATTTGCTAGTAACAATAAAGATGAGGACAATAGTCTGAATAATCCAAATAATCCAAATAATCTTTTTTAAGAATTTCTTTTTTTCTTTTAATGATTGTTTTGTTTTTCAGCAGGCAGGAACTTTAAATGTTCCTTTACTATGACAACATTTATAGGCTTTGGTTTTCTTTTGTTTTCTTTGTTCACTCCGGCTTACCCAGTGCATGTACACTGATTAATGATGAAATGCAAGCTATTGCTGTGACCCAAACCTATGTCAAAAAATTGGGGGGTGGGAAATGAAAAAAAAAAAAAAGGTCCTTGTACAGAATAGCCCACCCACACAAATTTATATCAATTTTACTTTAATGTAAAAAAAATTATATGGAAATCTAACTCTTATGTTCACCATCCAGATAAGAGTAAGTTTCAGTCATTTTTATTCTTATTTTTATTTTTTTTTTGCAGAAGAGTTAAATCCAAAAATTATGTTTTCAACTAGCTACAATTTGACCATCAGCCATATTGTTTCAGTCTTTCCCTCGTCTAAACATTGAGAAGGTGTTGAGTTGTGGCTGATGGCGGATTTGTAATTTTGGGATTTAACTGCAACAACTGTTCAGTAAAAAAGATCAAGCAAATACCTGAAAGTTACTTTCATCTGGATGGTGAATGTAAGTATTATATATATATATATATATATATATATATATATATATATATATATATATATAATACTTACATTCACCATCCAGATGAACAAATAGGAATATTTCTTTTTTTTAATTTTTTTTTTTATTGTTCTCAATTAATTTCAATCTTTGATCATCATCGAAGAAAAGTTTTTGTGAAAGAGGATTTGTGAAGAAAATATTTTTAGAAAGTTTATATATATATATATATATATATATATATATATATATATATATGAAAGTACGTAAATAAACATTGTGTTTACTTGATATGGCTTTTAGCCGACAATTTTTGGGGGATATGTGCTCAATTGAAGTCATACCTAATTTTTGAAAATTAATTAGTTAATAATTAATGAATTTAGGCGGGCATATATGTTCAAATGTAAGGTTAAACAGATTGAGAAAATGTCAATCCCTGAATGTACATTTCGACCTATTAGGTCTCATCAGCAATATAGATATATTGTATATTTAATGTAAATTTTTGTGGGTGGTCTATTCTAAACAAGTACCCCACGATGTTACTTATAATGCATATCAAACAATTACATAGGCTGTTAAACAGACACTTGTTATGTTTTTACACACCAGTTAAAGCTGATATTTTTTTTTCCTTTTTATTTTTGCTCATGACAACTTGGACTTTGCTTGTCAAACAGAAAAATACAAAAAAAAAAAAATAGACTAAATAAAAATATCAGAATAATTGAACTGTAAACTGCAAAGAAATAAATTCTTTAAAAAATGATTGGCTTTTGATTTTCACTTTCTATGAATTTCCAAGCAGCAGCAGCAGCAGCAGCAGCAGCAATTAAATCACATTTCTACAACTAATATTTTCAGGGGCTATACTGAGTAAAGGCCTGCCAGACATGAAACTGTACTTGGTTATTTCCTATAAGTCCAACATAAACAAATGGGAACCAATCTTGACTGATAAATTATTTATTTATTTTCCAATTAAACTAACCCTAAAACCTAACCTTAACTCTAACCCTAAACCCTAACCCTAACCCTAAGCCTAACACCGTCTTTTTTTCCCTAGTAAAGTAAGTAAAGTCGTCGGGGCGGCCTAATGTCGGTATCAGCCAGACAGCGAGGGAGTCTATCCCCTTTTCACTAGCGCTAGACCAAGGAGATTATTTCAGGTGGAGCGCCACACCTACCATCAGCTCCTTACTTTACCGCACAGATCCCTGTGCTACTCATATGCTGAGTTGGCGAGGGTGGGTATCGAACTAGGAACCTTGTGGCTTCTAGCCGAACGCTCTATGGACTGAGCTAACCAGTAGATCAATAAATAAATAAATAATTTATCAGTCAAGAGTGGTTCCCCTTTGTTTATGTTGGACTTATAGGAAATAACCCTGTAGTTTTTGTCTGGAGGTGAGAATGGCCTAGTATCCACCTAAGAACTACAAGATCCGGCTTTGATACTGGCCCTCACCAACTCAATGCCATAAATGTGAGCCTGCATAAAAATGTGCACCAGTGGAGCTGAGCCTCTTTCTCACAACAGTGATAAACCCATTGTTGTCAGAAAACTATTGACCATGTAGTCCATCTCTCACCAGTCTAATTCACAAAGATGAGCTCATCTTCATTCCATGGGTGGACATTTGTGTTACAAATAGTTTGTCACTCACAATTGCATTGCACATCACCTTGCTCAGATCCCCTGCCACCCTGTCAGCTGGGACAGTAGAATACACCAACTGTACCTCTACATAAGGGTAAGAAAACCCCCACCACTCAATGGGGCCACCTGTTAGCTGTGGGTGGTGACCTGTAATGACTGGGGGCAGGATTGTTGATCAAATTCCAGTTGAACTATTACATTCACTTTCATACTACTACCATTGGGGAAAGGTGTGAAGCCCCTCTTTCTTCTTGAGTACTGACTGTCAGATCAAAATGTGTGTTACTTTTATGTGGATTTCATCCTCTTTGTCTTGTTAAATCATCAAAAGGCTCATTTATCAAGTGTAAGTTCCATTTGATCTGGTCTCAGCAAAGTTAATTCAACTCAAGCGCTGACACAGATACTCATATATCGTTACACCTATGAACTTAAAAATATATTGGGTTATTTTCTATAAATCTAACATGATCAAAGGGGAACCACTCTTGGCTGATAAATTATTTATTTATTTATTTATTTATTGATCTACTAGGAAAAAAGAAGGGGTCGGGTTAGCTCAGTCGGTAGAGCGTTCGGCTAGAAACCATTTTTATGCAGTAATTCTTGTAGTTCGGCCATTCTCACCTCCAGGAAGTCCATTAGTTCCTAGTTCGATATCAGCATATGAGTAGCACAGGGATCTGTGCGGTAAAGTAAGGAGCTGATGGTAGGTGTGGCGCTCCACCTCAGATGCTGAAATAATCTCCTTGGTCTAGTGCTATTGAAAAGGGGATAGACTCCCTCGCTGACTGGCTGATACCGACTTTAGGCCACCCCGTCGACTTTACTTAATGGGAAAATAAATAAATAATTCATCAGTCAAGAGTGGTTTCCCTTTGATCATGTTAGATTTATAGGAAATAACTAAATATTGATATTTTATATTTCTTTCCAGGTCTTTTTAGGGGAGAGAAACCTCATTGTGTAGTGGCTGGACTATGACATTGTAGTAAACAAGTTTGAATTCCAGTTGCACTAGTACTTTCACTTTCAGACTAATACCCTTGGGAAAGGTATAAACCCCTTCATCCACTCAGTTATGGGTTAAATATTACCACTAATGTTTTCCAGCAAGGATGGCTTTGGCATTAAATAACCCATGAAGATTGATATGCCCTTAAACAAAAAAAACCCAAACATTCACTATTCAACTGTGCCTTTTATTTCAGATGTTATGATGCCATATATGTGTATTGAGTGTCCATCAATTTTGAGACATTATTTTAAACTGGGCCTCAAAGCTGCTAAAGCTGCACCTAAAATTCAAGAATTGAATGGAAACGAAACATCTAACTGACTGTACATTAAAAACCTGTTTCTTCATGGGGTTCTGGTGGCATTGGCCACTGGACTGGTAATGAAATTAACAGAGTGATCTAGGGGCTATCCTCCCAGATAATACCTGTCCCCTTGATTTAAAGGAGCAGGGCTGGGTTTATTGCCCAGTTCCTGAGGCCCCTCCCTTGAGGGGGAATGCCAGGGGGATTCACACATTTTTTGTGCCTGCCATCCCATGAGTTTCAGTTCGTGGGTGACCCCACAATAATTGGACCTTGTGTCTGATCATTATAAGTGGGATGTGTAGTAAATAAAACATCTGACTGCCCCAAACTGTTATTTGTCTGTATTTTTGAGATGAGGCTCAATGTGAATAATTTTGATATTTCATTATCTTTATTGTGGTATAAACACAACATTCAGGCCACTGTAACCTTGAGCCTTGTTTAGGTGTTTCTAATTTATTTATTATATTTATTCTTATAGGCAGTGATGCTGATAGCTTTTTGATTTAGGCATTCCTAGGATGCACATATTTACTTTGAATGAGTCCCCCAGGAAAATTTATGGGTCCCAACTAAAGCCTTCTAACTCCTACCTTATGCTGTGTAATTCATTTCTAAGAAACTATTGAAATGTATTTACAGTTAGCTTGAAATGGTAAGGGAAGAAAAAAAAAAACACTGGGACAAATGGATACGATTTTACTGTGTCCTTTTAGATTTTTGTGCATGAGGGATGCAGAACGTGTACCTATCAGCATGTATAGGTAAAAAAAAGAAACACCTAAACAAGTCCTAGAATTACAGTGACCTGAATGTTGTGTTTATAAATACCAAAATAAAAATGAGGACAACAGTCTGATATATCAAAATTATGCCCCAAACTGGTTTCATCATTTTAAGGATGATAACTTTCCCCTTCAAATAAATACCAGAAAGTGGATTACTATTAGTTGTCAGTTATGATACAAAGTATAGAACCCAAACACCAGGACTTGAGAACTTTCAGTGGAGCTTGGATTATCAAAAGATAAGTATGTATGTAATTTTCCCAACCCTCTACATAAGCAGAATGTGACACAAGGTCAATTTTGAAGCAGAGTTTAATAGATTAGAATTCAGAGTTTTCCTTCTCCTAAACTGGTTGCCATACCAAGATTAAAGAGTCCGGTCTGCCCTACTATTTTACCTGTAACTGGAGAGGGAGAATAGTTGGATTCAGAGCTTCCCGTACCTATATGATTGTTCCAACCCTATTGCCCTTATGGCAATATCATATCTTGGGTATTATGTTAATATCTGATAGTGAAGTCCCAATTCTGGAGTTCTGGAGAATGTGGAATTACCATTACTCCCAGGTCCACTCTATCCTGGAGTAGTAGTACCTGTTAGGGTCCCATCTATGGGTTAAATTCAAGAAAAAAATGAGTTTTTAAAAAATGTGTTTAAAAAAAATTGAGTTTAAAAAATATTGAATACCCATCAAGCATAGATAGAACAAAATGTCTTCAGCATAAAATAACCCACCAAAAGTTGACATGTCGGAAAATCCACCAAACCAAAGCAAACAAATATTTTTTGATTTAATATTTTATTTTGTTCAGTATTTGATTTTTAAAGAACTTATCTTGATGAATCTATGTGTGAAGATAGCCCTCTGTTAAATTGACAAACTGTGGAAGTTTTTTTTTCTTAACTTGGAAATAAAATTTTTTTTATTTGATTTAATTTTGAAAAGATTAAGAATTATATTTGGGTCCCAACACTGCAAACAGTATTAATAGAATTTACTTATAGATATCATTGTCTGTGATCTTTTTCATAGAATTCATCCTGGAAACCAAACACTTTGATTAGTACATCTGTTGACATAATAATTTGCAGTCTTAAAAAAAAAAATTCTTTAATTCTTTCAAAAATAATTTAATTCATTAAAAAAAATCCATTAAAATTGCCTCCCTTAAATTTATCTAAGGGAAATAATTTTTACAAATATTCTTATAAAGTTACCTCCCTTACATCATTCTGTATTATCATTTTGATTTTTCAGATTGTTGTCCTTATCTTTATCATGATATATAAAAATAAAATTTTTTGTTGTTGTGTCCCTTGTATATCCGAGCATAGCAATGATTCAACTTGGGAAACCATTTTGAATAGTTCGTTTGAGTACATTTTTGAAAAATTAAAAAAATAAATATATCTGATCAAAGCTTATAAATAAGTGAAATGTTATTGTTATTTGACTCGGGCATATAAATAGCGAGACAGGAGATGTTCAAGAGGGTTTTGTTTCGTCGACCGGCCATCTTCCTTTGGGTTGATTTCTTACTCTGGTCGATACGGCTTCTGTTCTGCTGGGTTGTGGTTATTTATGCTTATTTCTTTGTTTTTAATAATAAAGCAATGTTTAGTTTTCAAAGACATCTTTATTAAAAACCCGAAGCCCAAAAGGGTTTTAATCGCATGGTGAGAAGATGGCATCTTGAGAACAGATGACCTTGAAACTCTCTGTCAGTCCCCATCTTACGCTTGGCTTCAGCCAATCAGAAATCAGCGGCTAGGTCAGTGAAAGGTGAACTGCTGTCAATAACTTTTACAATGGTTAATGGTAATTTTCCATTTACCTACTATTATTTAAATCTTACTACACTTACAGTCATAATTTGTAGGAAACCCACGAATTATGTAATATTATGATAAGTATGAATAAATAAATAAATATTTATTATTTAGAGTTGTACACATGGCACAAAGGGTCAAATTAATACAGTTCTAAGTGACAATCATTTGGAAGTTGCAGGTTCAATCCTGACTACAGGGGAAAATAACATAGAATACTTAACATAGCTTAACACTTATACCTGGTCATGGTTAATGGGATGAGAACAATCTACCAAAATGAAATGGTTCGGTTTGAAGTTCCATGAAGCTTCCTGATTATGACATAAAGGCTCCCAAGTTTGACTAGAAGGTTCCTGAGTTCGACAAGAAACACCTGAAGAAGGCTGGAGGGCACATTGGCCGAAATAATACAATAATGATGAGGACAGCAGTCCGAAAAATCTATATAATACAAATTATCAAGCCTCATCTCAAAATTCAGATAAATAATAAATAAATCTTCCTGAAATTTTGGTTTTCAAGTCAAATTTTCTTCTATGCTATTGGACATTCATACAATATCTTATAATGGAGATTATATGTCTGTTTGTCTGTAACCAAAACTACGCCGCCACAAATGTCACAATTCCCATTATATTATCATTATTTGACCCTTAATTAGAACGTTATTTATTACAATGTCTCTATTAAGGTCTAGCTGAGATAGATTTGCCTCAAATTTAAATGTGTTTAAAATCCTGCCATGTGGGTTATATATCATTAAGAAACAATGGTTTACATAATATATGACATGAATAATTTGTATACTGGCTTTAAAAAAAACGTATTTAATAAATAATTATTTGGCGTTATTGATTTCTAATATTATTGTTTTATTCTCAAACGTATTAAAAGCAATCCTATGTATAATTTTATATTGAAATCAATTAGAATAAAGTAAAAATAAGTATGATATTCGATATTATATCTAACTATATTAAAACTTAAATACTTGTACCGACAAGATTAAACACGTTGGATATTAAAGCTTTGATGCTATTTATTGACGTAGATTCTCGTCAAGGCACCAGTTTTGTAAAAAAAAAAAAAAATTAAATACAATAACATTTTAATGTCATTAAAATTTATTTCCCTTACATTTATCTAAGGGAAATAACTCTTAACAAAAGTCTTGTAAAGTTATTTCCCTTTGATTATGCAGATCTTACCCAATTTTTTTTTTTTTTTTTCATAAGCTTTGGCACACGAGCCTCAGATTGCTTACAGTATCTGGTATTGTTTAAGTGATCTAAGTATTTAAATTAACTTCAGAGATTATGGGACTTTCCTACAGATGTTAAGATGTCATTAAATAAGCTCATTCTAGTTTGGCACAAGGCCAGAAGTATGGGGCAACCCACAAGAAAAAAACATTTTAAGAATGATCTGCTAGCCAAGTTAATTGGCAATTACATTGTGTGAGGCGCCAAACCTTGGTATAAGTTGTGCTTATATATATATATATATATATATATATATATATATATATATATCAACCCCTCCATATGAGCAAGATGTGACACAAGGTCAATTTCTTAAGCAGAGTTTAACAGGTTTTAATTCAGAGTTACTTCTAGACCGGTTGCTATACTGAGGTTAAATTATTAAACTATTTACCCAGAGCTAGAGGGAGAATAGTTGGATACATATCTTTTACAACGGTATTAGCGCTAAGTGAAATGAAAATAGGATTTTAACTTGGATCACTGAATCTATTTCTCACAACCATTACACCACACATCTCATATATATATTTTTTTGCAACACCATAAAGATACATTAAGAGATACATTTATTGTTGACCGAGATTTTTGTGGTGGAAGTGCTCATATTTGAAACTACAACATAAAATTCTTTTTTGCAACATCAAGGATTTCGTTTGGAATTCATATCACAGGACTATAAAATTTTAGAAAATAAAAAAAATAAAAAGTAAAAAATCTGTTTCCAAATGCCTTTAAAGTAATAAAGAATTCATCATTCGCATCTGATGAGTCGGGAGAGTTAGACACTTTGTTTGAAGCTCCCTGAAATAGACTATAATGCTAATCCTCTAAGTTTTTGTTATTCTTTACTTATATATATATGTAAAAATGGAAATTGGAAATGAATCCGACAATATGAGGAAGAATGAATAAAGAAAAGAAAGAATAGAATGGATAATAAAAGAAGAATTTAATCAATATCACTTACACATGTGTTTTGGTCAGTTCATCTGTGTGAAAATATTATTCTCTGTGTGTGGAATATTTTCACACAGATGAACTGACTGAAACACATGTGTAAGTGATATTGATTAAATTCATCTTTTATTATCCATTCTATTCTTTCTTTTCTTTTCATTCTTCCTTATATATATATATATATATGTTCCAAGGAACACGAAGAAAGGTTAAGCAAAAAAGTGGTATAAGCCACTTAATATTTTTCAGAAGGTCTGGGAAATAAAATAGGCACACATGTACTTAACTGCTGAGGAAATGAAAAAACACACATCATGCTACTAAGACATGTTGGAGAAAGAATGAGATTTTTAGAGCTCACCTTATCATGTGACCAAATGGACACATGATGTGGGAAAGCCTCGATTTCAATGTAAAAAGGGAGACAATTCTATTCTGTTTCTTAACATTGTCATATCCAGGACTGTTGGAGGCTTGTGGAAAAATGTTAATTATTAGGTGTTACAATTCGAGTTACCATTTTAGGCTTATAGTTGAATGCAGTTTTACAGTGGATATTATTTGTGATCCTTTCTTGAAGTAGAAAGATGTAATAACAGTTTTAATCATTGTCAGTTGATTTGTACTCAAAATAGAAAGATGTATCAGATATAATCCTTGTCTGTTGGTCCTGTTGGTCCTGTTGGTCCATCAAGCAAGTAATTTTAGGACAATTTATCAACGCCGTTAAATAGTAAATTAAATACATTTTTAATTAGTCAATTCAGTCACTGCCACTTAGAACAGTCTATAAGTATAAGTAGTAACTTTTCGCACAATTTATACCAAAGATATTCCAACGTTAGGGGCTCTGATTTCCACAGTGATCAAATTCTTGAATACGAGTGGATAAATAAAAATAAAGTTGGCCGGGTGACCTATTGTCAGTATCAGCCGGACATAGAAAGAAAGGGAAGAAAAAGAACATGCAACACAGAAAAAATATAATAAGAAAGAAAGACAGAGTAGGGGAAAGATAATGAGAGGGGGTGAGCACATGAAAGTGATAATGCTAATCTGTTCCAATCGAACATAATGAAAAGAAGGAAAGAAAAAGACTATAAATTAAATACTCATTGATAAACTTTTTAATTTCTGAAATTACTGTGACATACGCAGTGATGTAGTTTCAGTTACAGACAGGTAGATAATATATATATATGTATAGCCTTTTTGCTAGCGCTAACCAGGGAGATTATTTTTTTGTTGAGGTGGAGCACCACACAGATCAGATTACCCAATCTATGCTATTTATGCAGAGTATTCTGAGTTGGCGGGGATTGGTATTGAACCCAGAACCTTGTAATCTCTAGGTGGGTGTTCTACTGACTGAGCTAAACAGGATTTCACGAGTGGATACAAAGGGAAAATTGATGTTGAGACTGGAACTTTTAGAACATGGTAACTATTAAGAATACTGAAATCATTAGCAGGACCTGTGGATATACCACAGTATGATGGTTTAATTATTACAACATTTGATATGTTTACTTAAGAGCAATACTTCAATATGTAAAAAGTATTATAATATTGATTTAACTCTCTCTCACTCTTTTTTTTCTTTCCTTCTTTTCATCATGTTCGATTGGAACAGATTAGCATTATCACTTTCGTGTGCTCACCCCCTCTCATTATCTTTCCCCTACTCTGTCTTTCTTTCTTATTATATTTTTTCTGTGTTGCATGTTCTTTTTCTTTCCTTTCTTTTTTTTATGATAAAAACACAATGGTCCATTATTTAACTGAGGTGATGATACTCATAAGAAATAAAAATTTGGCAGATAAGCAACACCAGATAATCAAGATTTACATTTTTGCTTAAGAGCTATTGCAAGATACTTCAATATAAAATTTTTAAAAAAGTATAATAATCTTGATTTAACTCTCTCCCTCTTTTTTTCCTTCTTTCCTTCTTTTCATTATGTCTGATTGAAATAGATTAGCATTATCACTTCTACGCGTTCACCCCCTCTCTCTATCTTTTCCCTACTCTCTTTTTTTCTTTCTTTCTTTCTTTCTTATTACATTTTTTCTGTGTAGCATGTCCTCTTTCTTCCCTTTCTTTCTTTATGATGAAAAAGGAATGATCCATTATTAGCTGAGGTGATTAGACTCATAAGTAATTAGAATTCTGCGGATAAGCAACACTAGATAATCAAGATTTACATTTTTGCATTTCATCTTGGACGATTTGGATGATCACATTTTTTAACCAAAGGATGTTGCAAGATGATAACAGTCGTCCAATTAAGGAACAAGAGTATATATATATCTTGAAAGGGATGAATGGTATTGAGGTGTGATAGCTAATAATGGTGAATGGTATTGAAAGGGATGAATGGTATTGAATATGATAAGCTAATAATGGTATTAATGGTATTAATGGTATTGAAAGGGATGAATCGTATTGAGGTGTGATAAGCTAATAATGGTATTAACTGTATTAAATTGAAAGGGATGAATGGTATTGAGGTGTGATAGGCTAATAATGGTATTAATGTTAATGGTATTGAAAGGGATGAATGGTAGAAGTATGATAAGCTAATAATGGTATTAACGGTATTAATGGTATTGAAAGGGATGAATGGTATTGAGGTGTGATAGGCTAATAATGGTATTAACTGTATTAATGGTATTGAAAGGGATGAATGGTATTGAAGTATGATAAGCTAATAATGGTATTAATGGTATTGAAAGGGATGAATGGTATTGAGGTGTGATAAGCTAATAATGGTATTAACGGTATTAATGGTATTGAAATGAATGGTATTGAAGTATGATAAGCTAATAATGGCATTAATGGTATTAATGGTATTGAAAGGGATGAATCGTATTGAGGTGTGATAAGCTAATAATGGTATTAATGGTACGGTATTAACGGTATTAATGGTATTGAAAGGGATGAATGGTATTGAAGTATGATAAGCTAATAATGGCATTAATGGTATTAATGGTATTGAAAGGGATGAATCGTATTGAGGTGTGATAAGCTAATAATGGTATTAATGGTATTGAAAGGGATGAATGGTATTGAGGTGTGATAAGCTAATAATGGTATTAACGGTATTAATGGTATTGAAAGGGATGAATGGTATGAAGCCATTTTCTGAGAAGCCTTTAAAGAGTGGAGGATCAATCAATATTTTATAGGTTATTTATCGGTTTCTTTTTAAGTTTAGAACTCTGACACTTAAGATAGCAGCTTGTGGGAAAAGGGTTAGTTATTAGAAGCCCTGATTCCCACAGTGATCAAACTGTTGAATACAAGTGATACAACGTGGACATTTATCTTGAGACTAAATAGCAGCTGACCCACCTTGTGTATCAAAAAATAAAAAATAAAAATCCTGAGGAAATGATATTTTATAACTTTTTAAGCTTCTAGAAACAAATGATTCTTAGATGGTTGTTTGGTTTAATGGTATATCTTTATGTGATAATGATGTTGACTATAAATTAAATACTCATTGATAAACTTTCTTAATTTCTGAAATTACTGTGACATACACAGTGATATAGTTTCAGTTACAGACAGGTAGATTATCTATCTATCTATCTATCTGTATATATATATATATATATATATATATATAATATATATACATGTATATATAATAATGATAATAATGAAATTTATTGTGTACAGTGCACTACAACTCATTAAAGTCTCATGTCAAGTACACAGAATAATGTATTAGTGTCAGGAACATGAACAGTTTACAGTAGTAATATGCATGTATGTGTGCACGTGTGTGCATATGTATGTGGAGAGTGGCATCAGGTATAGTGTCGGTGGACTACAGGAAGCATGGAGGCTTTGAAAGACTCAGTGCTTCGGCAGCCTACAACAGATGCGGGCAGTTTATTCCATGTCTCCGCAATTCTGAGCGTGAAAAAATGTTTCCGAAAGTCACGTGAGCAGTGCTGTTTTCTGACTTTGTAGGCATGCCAACATGTGTTAGAAAGATGGAGATCAAAAAGGTGCTCAAGGTTGCTGTTGTTAAGATGATTAATGGCCTTATGAGTGTTTACCAAGTCAGTTGCCAGACGCCTAGTTTCAATGAATCTATTCCCAGGGCAGCGAGACGTTCAGAGTATGGCAGATGCCTGATGATATATATATATATATATATATATATATTATATATATATATATATATATATATATATAATATATATATATATATATATATATAATCTCCATTATATATAGATTAAAATATACAGTACAGCTTGTTAAAGTTTATTTACCTTGTGCATATAGTGGAAATGGATTCTTTTTTTTGCATATTCACTTTGTGAACTATTGATAGACATCACTGACTATTTGGAAGTATTTTGCTTGTTGCATCTGAAGTCCGTAGATGAGAGGTTAGACTGTATATTAATTAACACATGTTTATTTCTTTTTACATATTGTTTTACTGCTAACAAACTTTGACTTATTTTTATTTTGTTTAAATAAGCAATGTATTTCTGAAATATTATTTCATTCAAACCGGCTAGTCACGTCGGCTAAAAGCCCCACCTCCCTGCCTAATAGAAAGAAAGTAGAAAGTCCCAGCAAGGCACCCTGACTTTTGTCAAATGTTAAGTCGGCTCGAAGAGTTAAAATGGCCCAGATAAGTAGTATTTTTTAATTTTTTTTTAAGTTAATGTTTTTAAAGAATAGAAATGCATATTAATTAACACATGTTTATTTCTTTTTACATATTGTTTTACTGCTAACAAACTTTGTCTTATTTTTATTTTGTTTAAATAAGCAATGTATTTCTGAAATATTATTTCATTCAAATCGGTGAGTCACGCAGGTGTCTTTGAAAAGCATTAATTTGAACTAACTTACCGATTTTGCTTTTTGATAATCTAAAATGGTACATGTGGACTTATACTAAGTTAAAACTTAGTCTTTTTTTTTTTATGAGTTTGTTCTTACTTCCCAAGCAGTGTCTTGTTTGTCTTACTTGTATGGTTTGTGGGATAGGAGGTAAGTGGCCATACAGCTACTTTTTTGTGGAGTTCTGCCACCAGGATTTGTTTAGGACAGCACACAGCATCCTTGTACATCTATTTTGTTTTCTTCAAACGTTTAATTAAAGTCCAAGCAAGTGGTGAAGCCATACAATAGCACAGATATGGCTACAGCTTAGAATAATTGTCACTTTATCTTGTAAGATTCAAAGTGATAATACTTGAAGATAAAACTCTGACAAAGGTTGATAGACAAAACATTTTATATACAGCGCAGAATAAACAGGGTACATAATACATAGAGGTGTACATGAACATACATACATAAGTAATACAAAGTTACATGTAAAAGGATAAACGTAAAAGCAACAGACATGAGACTAGGAATAGTCCATGCTGTATGAATCACTTACAATAATGTAAGGGGGGGGGGGCCAAAGCCCCAACAAGGAGGGGGGTAGACCAGAATCTAACCCATAGTATCTCGTAGGTCGAGCAGCGGCAAAGAGGGTGAGAAGTTCAAATCAGCCGCTTAAATACACCCAAGGCCCCTAGCGGGAACCAGCGAAACTAAACGGGCAGACAACTCTCCAGGCAAATACGAAAATAATGCCACAATCTCATCAAAGAGATCAGATTTCCATATGATCAATAACCTGTCTGTTGGTTGGTTGGTTGGTTGGTTGGATTTTATGGCACGTCAACTCTTGTTGGGTTATTTTATGCTGAAGACGTTTTGTTTTATTCATTCTTGATGGATATTCAACATTTAAAAAACTCAATTTCTTAAAAAACTTTTTTTAAATTCATTTTTTTCTGTTTAACTCATAGATAGGACCTGAACAGGTACTACAACTTCGGGTCAGGGTGGACCTGGGAGTAATGGTGATGAAGGGGTACTCCACATTCCCCACAGCTCCAGAAGTGGAACTTCACCATTAGATACAGTTTAATAATCTGTCTGTAGTAGTCCATACCTTTCCTATGCGTATATTAATATCACTTTCTTTGGATTAGTGTCAAACAACTACTGCACTGACTTGTTTGGTAAGCTGCAGGCGGACCTTCAAAATACAGAACTGGGGCCAATAAGATCTGGCAAATGACTGAGGGAGCTAAGGGCCCTCACAAAGGAAAGGATAGAGTTGCTTCAAATGAAGAGGGACTGAATGCTGTTGTAGGATGTTCCAAACTAATACAGTGGCAGAATACAGTAAATAATCATCATATAGATTTGTCACATATCTATTTAATTTTACTTGAAAATTACACTTTTTGAAGGAGCTTCATGACATCGTTCCTTAATATTGCCCTGATGATGGTTAATATATCCAATATATATAAAAACTTAAATGTTGGAACGTAGGCAGAACTATCTATTCATTCATAAATAAATACATCCTTTGAATATTTTTTTTTCATATTTCAATGCTTACACAGTGTCGGATTTATTTCCATTTTTTTATAAAGGAGGAGAAGAAGAAAGAGAGGAAAAAAGGAGAGAAAAGGAAATAAGAAGAGAAATTATAACCACACAAATATATAAAAAAAAAAAAAACATAAGCACGTCATTTCTGAAATCCGTCTCTGACGATAAAGCTTCGCTTTGAAATCGATTAGACATATAAACATCTTTTTGTCTTTATTTTTCGCATTGTATTGCCTTCGAATTTTATTATTTTATAACATACTTAACAATGCTTCAAGCAAATTACCAATTACTTTTATATATATATATATATTTACCAATAACTATGCATATATAGGAGGCAATACAAGGTCAATTTCTTAAGCGGATTTTTAACAGCTTTGAATTCTGAGCTTTTCTTCTCCTAGACTAGTTGCCTAACCAAAGTTGAATAGCCCAGTCTACCCCACTATTTACCTATAGCTGGAGGGAGAAGAGTTGGATACATATATTTCCCAAAGTTAGCACTATGTGAAATGCAAACAGCCTTGTCCAGGATTTAATGTTTCACTGTGTCCATTTCCTACGAGGATAACCATTACACCACACGCCTCCATACATACGTGTGTGTGTGTGTGTGTGTGTGTGTGTGTGTGTGAAACAAACAAAACATTTTTCTTAAATTAGAAAAGTGCTCAAATACTCACCATCAGAGCAGGATAAAATCTAAAAGAAATAAATTGTTTTCTCACCTCCTTATGTGTTCACAGGAAACATGCACATGTTTCATGAGAAAACAATTTATCTATTTTTGATAGATAGATAAATAGATAGATAGACTACAGGTTTATAGATCCACACACACACAGGGCTGGTGTGTACTACCCCCGAACCCTATGACCAGAGGGTGTGGAGATTTTTTGGGGGACCCAGAACAACAGGTTTTATATATTTTATATGAATACTACTTTATGAAAATTGACATGTAATAGAATAGGGGTTCCAGATATTTTATATAAATACTACTTTATGAAAATTGACATTTAGTCAAGTGTGAGCCCAGTATCATGCATTTTGGGGGCCCTGTATAATAGATTGTGGTGGTGGGGGCGTGTGACCCTAGCACCAATCCTGCACACACAGACACACACAGATGTGATTTTTGTTTTATAGTTATATCATCATCATCAGGTTGCGCTGACAGCATGGATACCCAAGCATCTTTATTGGTCATCACCCCTGGTAGGTTTTCCACACAGCATCTATAATCCGCAGAGCTGATTGATGTTGTTTTTTGCTGGTCAACTTACACTGGTATGTCCATGTGTAGGTGTCCACAGGAGAATATCACTTATAAGTTTGTCCTTGCTTCTCCAGCAGTGTCCATCACATCTCATCATAACAATGTTCACTTAGCAAAAAGGCATTATAGTCAAAATTGTTAATTTACATATCAAATTCTGAATTTTCTAAATATTAAAATTCAATTAAAAAAAATATGTAATTTTGAATAAAATTATATCTATCAAAATGTATGATGTTTTCATATTTCAAAATAATTCAAATTTCTCACGTCAAGCCCTAGCACCTATATGATTGTTCAAACCCTATTGCATTTATGGCAATCTCCAACCCTTTTTATCATATATGTGTTAGAAGGCAGTGGCTGTGGGTTCTAATGTCCTGGGTATGACGTTAAACTCTAATGGTGATGTTCCAATTCTGGAGCTCCGGGGAATGTGGTATATCCCTTCAATACCATTATTCCCAAGTCCACTCTGACCCGGAGTAATACCTATTAGAGTCCCATCTATGGGTTAAATAGAAGAAAAAATGAGTTTTAAAAAATGTGTTTTAAAAAATTGAGTTAAAAAAAAGAAAGTCTTCAGCATAAAATAACCCAACAAAGGTTGACATGCCGTAAAATCCAAGCAAGCAAGCAACCAAATTTCTCATTCCATATGTAAAGAGAAATCTGAATCAATTTAAAATAAATAGAGATAATTTTTCTCAAACTACCTCTTCCTTATCTTAAAAAGAAACTTTGGAAAAAAAACAGTTTTTCTAAGAATATAAAACCCAGATATTATAGTTGAATATTTACTAATATTTAGTTGAATGAAAATGCAATCTTTTTTTCTTTATACTTTTTTTCTGTAAACCCTCCATAAATTTTTCAATTTTCACCAAATATTCTCCTATAGTAGACGATTCTTTAATATTTGAAGCGCTTCGTTCATTTAAAGTCCCGTGTTGCAGTTGTGGTCGTGTCTGTTGCCGGTGTTGTGTAATATCAATGATGTCAGAGGTCACGTGCTAGTGTTTATGATGGCGGCCGAGCAGAGTAGTAGTAGCAGCAGCAAATAGTTGGCTTGTTGGGTGACCGGAGTTGGTGGGAAACAGATCATCATACAGACACGCAGTCACCCAGACAAATAGATTATATATCCATGTCTATGTATATTATATTATAGTATATACAATAGCTATATATACATACACACACGCGCTAAATTTCCTACCGCAGAAAAAGAGACACGTCTACTACCTTACCGTACGAAGAGTTTGGCTTACAACTTAATCAGCGACACACGTACAAAATTTGCACACATAATGAAAATTAAGAATCCGGAGGTCTATCAGTGCTATTAAAAAAAAGACAACAAACATCTTGTGGATCATACCCTTTCTTCTTTATGATAAAAACAAAATAAATCTACCCCTTTTAAAAACTCAAAGGACAGGACGTTACCCAAGAAACAACTCAATACTGACCCACCCCGATATACTCGTACATCGTTCGGGGGTGTTACTGATTTTGTTTGACATTTAAAGGTAAACCTAACTTTTAGGATTTAATCTTGTGGGCGAATTAAAAAAAAAAAAAGACCCACGAAGTTTCGATTGGTAATTACCGATCGTTTTCAGGTTGAAAAAAAAAGAAAAAAAAAGAAAGAGAGAAAACAACGTGATTGTTGTGATCTTACAAGAAAAAAAAATTCCTATAGTTTGCCATATATCCTGCTTCTCCGGATTTGGACAAACCTATTTAAAAAAAAAAAAAAAAAAAAATCACACAATAAATAAATATATAATACGTACATAGTGGAATAATTACAGAGGTCCAGGTCTACTTACCTGGCCAACCGGGTGTACTTTAAATCTACTTCTCTCTTTTTTATTTTTATTTTAAATTTCTTGTCTCCTCCCCCTTTTTTTCAAAAGGTATTTTCATTCTCTCTCGGGACAGAGACATAAGGTCACTCATCCCAACACCTGCTAGCTACTATGAATTATGCATGATACCGAAAAAGTAAAGGCGATGTTTCTTACCAGAGCTTTAGAGAAAATTTTGGCAGATAAGGAAATCAAGAAGACCTACCACAGTCAGCTGAAAAAAGCATGTGAAGTTGCCTTAGGTTGGTGATACAATCTTTATTTTTTAAAAATCTTTTTTTATTTTCTTGTATATATTACATGTGTACTCAGACAATCGAAAGCATTGAATAACTACTACATGTGTTTGTGGATAACAAAACAGGATTTTTCTTTTCAATCAAATTTTCTTTTAGTTATGATCACTAAATCATGTTTTGAGTTAGGTGTGTTCTTTTAAAATGATTGAAATTGTCAATTAAGGGAGCCTATATGTACAAAAAATAAAAATAATCGGACCTTTTTAATTATGTTTTTTATTCATTAAGACTTATTGACCATAACTCTTAACAGTAGTGTATGGAAGAAAACTCTGACTTTACACACTAAATAAAGTAAAAGATTTACCCCCACCAATATATTAATAATATATTTATTTGTATAATATTCTCAGCTGAGAAAGCCGGCTCTTGAGTAACGTTATCTTTTTTCTTATCATTCATTTAAGTTTAAATTATTTTTTCAAACAACATAATGGGTTTAAAGGTATTTTCTCCTGTTCAGATCTGTCCAAAAAGATAAACATTTGTCCTAGCTCGTGCACAATAATAAAAAAAAAGTTTAACTGTTTAAAACTTAAACTATTTGTCATCTAGTACCTACCTTTTTTTTTCTAAGCTAGTATCCTTGATGTTTATTTAAATATTTTTTTTACTTTACTTTTTTTTTATCCACATCGAAAACCTGTCAAATAAACGTCTACAAAACACACACACTGAACAGCTGTTTGAGGCAATATAAACTTGACTGACTACTAAAAATAACCGTAAAAATTACACTTAATGTCGATAATATATTTGTATTATTGGTGAATAATTTTTGAATTTTAGTAACTTTTATTGTCTGTTTACTTCATGCCACCCAGGGTTCGGGTTAAATCTGATATTCAGTGGGTGGGTGTGTTTTAAATAGACATTTAATGTCCGTTTGAAAAGTTCGATGATTTTGAAATTAAAATAATAATAATACAAATCATCAATTTTATACATCAACTGGATTATCACTAGAGGAATAATGTTATAATTCTTTTTTCTTTCTTTATTTCATTTTTTATTAATTACAACCTGTTTTTTGGTTCTTTTTTTTTTTTTATGTACACACTCTTGCATAAAAAAATAGAAAAAAGGGATCGTTTCAACCTGTCAGGTGTGAAATAATCTAATGTATATGAACTGAAGGAATTGATATATAATGTGTGTGTGTATGTGTACTAATTTCTTTTCTCAATAGTAAACATCATTTTGTTAACTTCGAATTGCATGTGGATATTGTGATGAAACAATTTAGCATGTTGTAGTGCAAAATAACCAAAAAAAACTTTGTCCAAGTGTAGGTAAATATCATATTTACAATATGAAACTAAAAACCAAGGAATACATTGATTGGTGTCCATGTGGATGTCGACATTCTCTCTTAGGAAAAAAGGGGGGATGTTCTCCATCGATTTTCTTTTTACTCTCCACTGGTAAATGTTATATTAGTTGTCCATACATACGGGTATATAAATGTTATTGCCATCTTCTTCATCATTTATGATGATCGCAGTACTGGGTCCGATCAATGGATGGAGCATATTGTAAAATATTACCATCAAAATTAATGAAAAAATATAGCAGATTTCTTCATTGATAATTAATTTATTGTAATTAATTTTGTTTAAAAACATTTAACTTACTTTATTTTAAGTCTAGCTTTATAATTCAACTATTTTGTTTTTTAACGATTTTTTTCTTTTTTTTAAAATAAAATTTGCTGAGGTGGCTAATAACAAGTGCTCGTTTTTTTCCCCATCTTTTTTCTTATCTGACTTTAACAACTTTTATCTTTTTTCATATTTTTTTTTCAATTATCCACAAATTATACAACTACTTTTTTTTTCTTTTCGTTAATCCACATCACTATGTAAGCAGTACTTACTTTTTTTGCCACACCTCATATTGTGAATATGCCTATTATTGTTTAATGTCTATCCTTTTGTAAATGGAAAGGGTTATTTAAAATTGTTACTTTTGATGATTATTTTTCTATTAAAGTTAAAGTATGATGAATTTAGATTATTATAAGTAAATAAATAAATAAAGGACCCAACGAGACTTTTTTTTCTTCTTCTGAATATTCAAAGCAAAACAACACCAGTCGCAATGCAGACTCGCACAGACCCTGGAGAAAAGTGTACAAAAATGTTCTGCTGACCCACCCACTTTAGACTTTGCCACACACACACACACACACACACACACACAGTCAGAATGTGCAAATACTGAAAAAGATAAAACAAAAACAAAACAAAAAACAATACCCCCCCCCCAAAAAAAAAAAAAAACACTAATGCCTTCTCTAAAAAATAGGTGGATATATTATTGAATAAGTGATGTAAATTCCTATTGAATTATTAATACTTTTCTTGACTGGTTGACATTATTTAGGGATCTTGGTTTTGTTCTTTTTCTTTCTATTTTTTATGAATATGATGACATGTTTAATCAATCATTTTATTTCCTGAATGACTAAATCCTCCCTCATGAACAGATTGAGGAATCATGCGTTTTTGCTTTTTTTTAAAATAATTTTTTTTTAACTTGCCCCATATTGCAAATAGACATGTTTTCGGCCTGCATAGATGCAATGGTTGGGAACAAATTTTCTGTTATTATTAATGAATAAAATAAAATAATTCTTAATGAATATTAATTCAATACTTTAAAATTCAGATCATAGCACTAAAAGGAGAGTAAACATTAAAAATCAAGTTTGAAAACCCGGTAAAAAAGAAAGAAAGAAAGAAGAAACTAACAAACTTTTCTGAATGAATATAATTATAAAAAGTATTTAAAATTGACAGTTTTTGTCATTTGAAAATTCCTTTGAACCTTCTTGATTGTTCAAAAGTTTTTATTCTGATAAAATTAACCTTTTTTTTTTTTTTTTTTTTTTTTTTTTTTTAAGGTTTCTCTTTAGAAAAAAAAAGAATTAAATTATTTTCCTTTAGAAAATAAATAATTTACATTTTGGTCGATATGAATAAATTTAACATTGTCATTGAAAAAAGAAAACAAAAGTAATATCTTTTTTTTTCTTTTCTTCTTTGTCAATTCTTAAATCCTTTCTTTCTTTCTCCTTGAAATCTTAATGTGTTTGTGATCATCACTTTCCTTTGGGACACCTCAGGCACTAGAAATGGACCTTGACTCCTAACCCATATAAGTGCAATGATGAAGTATTACCTGGAACAAGGCCGGAAGTATGGGGCACCCAATGAGAATCGAACTCGTTAACAATGATCTGCTAATGCAGGTTGCTAACCATTACACCACGTGACGTAACCGAGTTATTTACAAAAACCGGAAGTATGGGACACCCAGTGAGAATGGTCATCTAATCTCGCTTGCTAACCATTACGCCACCTAGTTCCAGGTAGTACTTCACCAAAAAGACCGAAATTGTTGCAAAAAGATTTTTTTAAATTTCAAGCATTATCCAATAACCTTAAACATTGTTATTGATCTTCCAAATCTATAGATTTTAAAGCTCCACTCCTTCCGGTTTTTAAAAAATTTGTTTTTTCTTTAGCGATAGGTTTTCGTAATCATTTATCTGCTTCTAAGCATTCTTCCCCCCAAAGATTCAATATTCTTGTTTCTATTTTCACCCCCACTTAACTTGATATTTTCTTGATTGATATCAATGGGATTATTATGGGATTAATTACATTCACTACGTTTATATTTACATGTTTTGAATAATTTTAAACAGATTTACTTGACACACAGATGGGACCCTAACAGGTGCACGAGTGTGCTCACTTCAAATATTCCTAACAAGTACTACCAGCCGGGTCAGAGTAGACCTGGGAGTAATTGGCAATTAAGGTGTATCACCAGATTTCTAGAACTGGAGCCCCACCACCAGATGCAATTTAGTGTCACCCAGGATATCCCTTTTTTGGGGTGGGAGTGGGGGTTTTACCACGTTGACGAAAAAAAAAAAACAACAAAAAAAAAAAAAAACTAAACGAAAAAAGAACCCTCCCCCCGAAGGACTTATAACTTAAAAATAACAACACTGAAGAAAAATCTACGAATCATGGCTATATATAAAAAAGGAAATCCATTTGAATTAATCAAGTACAAATTAGTATATAAAATGTAAATTACTAACTAAACGTGTTTTGTCTAGATTTGAATATTGTTTAGTTTTTTGTTTTGATTTGAGCTTACTTGTCATTCTCATTAATTGAAAATGTCTTTTGAATAAACAAAAACTTTTACTTAGTTTAACAATCGTTAATTTTATTCAAACTACTTAATTTCCCCTCAAACAGCTATTTTTGTTTTTGAGTAAAAAAATCTTTGTTTTTATCGATGACACTTCAAGCCATCCGTAGTTGAAAAAAGTAGGTCAGTCGTGTTTCTTCAAATGAGTTTGCTTATATTTCGACTTGATGCAATAACCGGTGGTTTTTATTCATTTCTTATCCCCCCCCCCACATAGTAGACATTTATAGTATGCATTTTTTACTTCTCTATTCCATTAAGGGAATAGTCCTTTTGTTAACTAGTAATGTAAATTACAAATTATTCTAATGAGAAATTGTTTGCGAGCTCAGCATTTTTTTATGGAAGGAAGTAAGAGAAAAAATTGTTATTTTGAATTATCTAACTGAACTTATTGTTAGATTCTTATCAATTGAGCGGTGATTTAAAAAAACAAAACAAAAAAAAACCCAACTATAAAAAGAAAATAACAAAACCTTTTCAAAATCAAGGGGGAAGATGTAAAAATAGGTGATGCATCTTCGGCAGTTCATATATACCTAAATGTGTACGTGTGTGTATGTGGGGGAATACTTTTTAAATGTGGAGAAATAAAAAGTGTGTTTTGAGTGTGCCGACCTTCAATTTTAATTTCAAAGCAGTAAAAATAGATTATTCAAATAATTAAGTTTTCTGAAAAAACAAGAGATATTTGCCGAAATTAATTTTTTTTTTAACCAGATATGAAGAAAAAATGTTGATACTGTGAAAATATTTAAGATAATGAAATACACTTACAACCATTATTGCGTTTGGGGTCAGTTAAGTAAAGAAATAAGAAAAAAAAAAGTTAGTCTCATATTGTTTCTTGTTAACTGTGGGGTGAACTCAACTTCACACACTTGACATGACTGTTTTTATTGTTTTATACCATTTTAAAGCTTCACCTAAAACTATTCAGGTCGTCCTGGTAAATTGTTTTATGGCGTTTAACCTTCATCAGGTGTCAAGCCTACGTACACCTACTTTCAAAGTTGGATATAAAAAATGGGGGTGGGGCCTATCCTGTTTGATTTTTCAAGTGTTGTGTTGTCACCTTCTGATTTGCTGGTGTCTATTCCACTTGTTTTACCCCTAAGTCTCGATGCAAAACATTACCGTTCATATTGTTTTATTCGACTCCCCCCTCTCTTTATTTATAGTCTAACTGGTCACAAAATATGCGAGATAGGTGTTAGAGATCGTATCATCCAGGTGTTTAAAATGTGTACCATTCGCACTCTTTTTAATGATAGGTACGACGGTTTAGCTCAGTCAGTAGAGAACCCGCCTAGTAATCGCTAGGTTCTTGGTTCGATACCGGTCCCCACCAACTCAGCGCATGAGTAGCATAGATTGGGTAATCTGATCTGTGCAGTAAAGTGGCGTCCCACCTCAGCAAAAACAATCTTCCTGGTCTAGGGAAAAGAGGATATACTCCCTCGCTGTCCGGCTGATACCGCCAACTTACTTTACTTACATGATAGTTATTTACTAAGGCCAGAAGTATGGGTCACCCGGTAAGAATCGAATCCACAACGGTCTGCTAATAATCTAGCTTGCTAACCCCGTGTGGTGCCTATGACGGGTAAGGGATAGGTGTGTTTGGGTCATTAATTTTGAAATTCGTTTTAATACTTGTTCATCAAGCTTAGTTTGACCATAAAGTGTGGAGCACCCAGTGAGAATCGAACTCATTAAGTGATCTTGTGGGCTAGATTGCAGAAACCTATCATATGTCTGTTGTGGGAAGTTAGATTAAAAAGACTACAAATCTCTTTTGTTGTATTTTGGTATTTAATTTCTACTTTTATTGTCTTATTTATTACATTTCTCTTAAATTAGGCCTTTTTTTGGGGGGGGGGGCGTATTTATTTAGGATGGCACCTTACAGTGGTAATGTTAAAAAAAAAGTTATATAGAAATACTTATATTCACAATCCAGATAAGAATAAGTTTCACTCATTGAATTTTTATTTATGAACTTATGAACCAAAAAGTAAACAACATTCAATTTTGAAAGACAGTCGTATTGATCCCCCCCCCCCTAACCATGATGAAAATAAAGATTTTTTTTAGACAGGAATTTTCAAACCCCAATCCTAAACCTAACCCTGATTATTTCATCATTTAAATGTTAAAAAACATTACCACTTTCTGGTTGAGCGATGGGGGATTGTCTTATCTTTTGAAAATTCAATATGGCTAACTTTTTATGTTTACTTTTTGAGTGTTTAAAAGTTAATAAAAATAAATGACAAAGACTGAAAGTTATTCTTTTGTGAATTGTGAATGTAAGTTCTTCATTTTATATAATTCTTTTGAACATAACCATGGCTATTTTCCCTATGTGTTATTCTAAGTAAGCACTTTGTTTTTGTTTAGTGTTTTATATTGAAGATACTTTAGTTTAAAAATGTTGACAGCATGAATAGTCTCATGGATTTGTTCAGAAAATAACAAAAACAACAAAGCTATTAAAGCAGAAATATTATTTTGAAAGCATATATATATATATATATATATATATATATATATATAAACTATGACTTGATGATGTAGTGATCCTGCATGTGGCATGTGCTGGCAGCTCAAAGTAGAATTTTGGTTCTGCATTCTGTGGTTGCTGATTCGATCTGAAATGGTGGGAGATCATGGTATATATTGCTGAGCAGATCAAATAAGGTTGAAACAGCTGTCCAGTGTTCCGCATGTCGCATATGGTGTTTGCTGAATTTTCTGGTCGTGCTAATTCAATTTAATATATATATATATAATCCATAATCCATGAAACTTCTAGTATTCATAATTATGATTTTCAAATTTTATATCTACTATACTATAATAGCATCGATCACTTTTTTTATGCAAACTTTTCTTCTTTGCATTTGTTTATATATATATATATATATATATGATTAGTTGAGCTTGTAAGCACTCTTCATTGGTATCCATCCCAAAGGCACAGTGATGTTCCTTTTTCATAAAAGTAACACAATGTATACAAGATTGGATTTTTAGATGAGCAAGAAGTTCACAAATCCACATCCACACACCCAGATCCTGATCCAGCAGCACATTCAAATTCAATAGAATGTGAAATTAATTTTTAAGGGTGTTACATTTGCTCCCTCCCCCAAATCTTTTTATGTTTAAAAAAATTCGGTACTTTTGTTTTGTAAATAAATAAATAAATAAATAAAACTGCTGTAGTAGAGTATTAGTCATATTCACAATATGAGATTTGTTTAAAAAAAAAAAAAAAAAAAAAAAAAAGCAAACTTGTATCATTATGTTGATATCAATCAGTATTATGACTTGAAGCATTTCTAATCTGATTCGTTTTAGCAGTAGCAGCAGCAGCAGCAGCCTACTTTTTAAAACATTAAGTGCTTAATTACTCGTCTCTCGCTTATCCTGTGATCAAGATATACAAAAAAAAAAAAAAAAAAAAAAAAAAAAAATGATTCAATAAATTGAGTAAAATTGAAGGCAGAAATCCCCCCCCCCCCGCACCATCTTTGTTGCTTTGTGCTTAAAGGGCGGACAAGTTTTGTCTGCATGGTTTCTTCTGTATTTCTTTTGTTTTTCTTCTTCTGGCTTAGTGTATTCTATTGAAAATGAAATGGAACAAGCTCTGATTTATCTGTTGTTCCAAAGTGCAACAAATGTCATTATAACAGAAGATTCAAATTTAATGTTTTAAGTGATTTGGGTCTTAGTTTATCTAGCTGGTTGGTTAGATTTTACGGCATTTCAACTCTTGTTGGGTCATTTTATGCCAAATGTTGTTTTTTTTATTCATTCTTGATGAATATGCAATTAAAAAAAAATCATTTTTTTTAAAAACATTTTTTTTTCAATTTAACACAGATGGGACCCTAACAGGTATTACCACTTTGGGTCAGGGTGGACTTGGGAGTAATAGCAATTCTAGAGTTCCAGAATTGGAACTTCACCATTAATGCAGTTTAATGCTATACTCAGGACACTAAGACCCTCAGCCACTGCTTTCTAGCACATATCATAAAAAGGGTTGGTGGTTTGCCATAAGGCCAATAGGGTCGGAACATTGTTTATCTAGTGTGAAGTCTTAGAAATTTAATCTCTACATATATTATGATTGATTGATTTTAATGGCATGTCAACCTGTCTGGAGTTATTTCATGCCTAGAGGTTGGGGAATTGCATACATTGTAAAAGTAAGTAAAGTCGTCGGGGCGGCCTAATGTCGGTATCAGCCATGCAGCGAGGGAGTCTATCCCCTTTTCACTAGCACTAGACCAAGGAGATTATTTTAGCATCTGAGGTGGGGCGCCACACATTTTTTGTGTTGATGTTTCTTTTTTTTTATTTTTATTTTTTATTGCACACAGTGATAATATCAGTTATTCTTATGTAATAAAAATAATTCACATACAGTTGTATAGTTTCAAGTATTCCTATATAATCCTAATAATTATATGGTTTGAACTTGTTATTTCTCTTTGGTAATAGTCTTCTTTTTACACGGTTATAATATCAAATATTTCTATCTTATACAAAGTTTTCAAACCAATCTTTTTGACCCATAGATATGACCCTAACAGGTACTACCACTCTGGATCAGTTTGAACCTAAGATTAATGGCAATGAAGGGGTACTCCACACTTCCCAGATTTCTAGAACTGGAGCTACACCATCAGATGCAATTTAGTGTCAATCATAGGATACCCCTTAGGAGGGGGTTTATTACCCCTCTGCAGAGGATACAGTCAGTGTATATTCTAAGCCCTGCTGATGGGGTGGTTATGTATTATTGGTGAACCTTTTTTAGGTAGTGATCATATACAGGGGTCACCAAACTAAGGGCTGTGGGCTGGATCTGGCCCGTGAAGGCATTTTATCAGGCCCACTGATGGTATTTGAATGTTGCGTTATTTGTTAATGTTTTGAAAATAAATATGTTGGTTGAATTTGTTTTTGTACATCTTACACCACCCATTCATTAATATAACATGGAAAGATAAATTTTGTTTTACATCTTTTTCTCGGGGCTTTCGTTCTGGCTAGCAAGTATTGAACACAATAATAATGTATAGCCCGTGCTCGTTATTTTTTCAATTATTTGGCCCACCGTTAAAAAAAAAAGTTTGGTGATCCCTGATATAATATATTCTTAGGTTGTTTGCATTCTTTCCGGTGGAAGCAGATCTGATGTTGCAAAACCTGAAATCTGTAATGAAGCCATTATGAGCTCCTTTAGTGAATTTTAGCAATGTTTAAAAAAAATCAAACCTTGACTAAATCTCTGATTCTAAGAAAAGTGCAACAAGCAACTGACTAGTTTGTTTAAAGTCAGTACTAAAGTAGGCTTTATACCTTTTTGATGGGACTTAGAATACAATGACTGTATCCCCTACAATGGAGTGTCCTGTGTATGACACTAAACTATGTCTGATATTGAGGATCCAGTTCTAGAAATCTGGAGTGTGTGGAGTACTCCTTCATTGCCATTACTCCCAGATCTCCTAGAAATTTGGAGTGTGTGGAGTACTCCTTCATTGCCATTACTCCAGATCTCCTAGAAATCTGGAGTGTGTGGAGTACTCCTTCATTGCCATTACTCCCAGATCTCCTAGAAATCTGGAGTGTGTGGAGTACTCCTTCATTGCCATTACTCCCAGATCTCCTAGAAATCTGGAGTGTGTGGAGTACTCCTTCATTGCCATTACTCCCAGATCTCCTAGAAATCTGGAGTGTGTGGAGTACTCCTTCATTGCCATTACTCCCAGATCTCCTAGAAATCTGGAGTGTGTGGAGTACTCCTTCATTGCCATTACTCCCAGATCTCCTAGAAATCTGGAGTGTGTGGAGTACTCCTTCATTGCCATTACTCCCAGATCTCTAGAAATCTGGAGTGTGTGGAGTACTCCTTCATTGCCATTACTCCCAGATCTCCTAGAAATCTGGCGAGGGCCAGTATCGAACTAGGAACCTTGTGGTTTCAAGCCGAACGCTCAGCCGGCCCTATAAAGTAGAAACTTTCACTTATATGGAAGTGTAAATATTGGTTTGAATGAAATGATATAATTTTCATACATTGAGCTCTCCCAAGGACTTGAAAGAATCTTCATATGTATCTATGTGTGTGTGCATATGTGAGAGTATTTATCGATGTATATTTATGTGTAAGTATGGGTATGCATTGTGGATATATGGAGAATAAAGAAGGTCCCAAATATAAACATCAAGCCCTAGCGCCTATATGATTTTCCCAACCCTATTGCCCTTATGGCAAGCCCCAACCCCTTATCATATGGGTGCTAGAAGGTGGTGGCTGCGGGTCTACATGTCCTGGGAATGACGTTAAACTCTATCTGATGGTGAGGTTCCAGATTTGGAGGTTTGGGGAATGTGGAGCACCCCTTCATCACCATTGCTCCCTGGTCCACTCTGACCCGGAGTGGTAGTACCTGTTAGGGTCCCATCTATGGGTTAAATAGAAAATTTTTTTAAAAATTGAGTATCCATTAAGAATGGCTTTATTTCAAAACTTTATCGGCATTAAATAACCCACTGAGGTTGATATGCCGTAAAACAAACCAAACCAAACCAAACCAAACCAAATAGAAACCTTCCCAACTCATCAGTTCCATTAGAGATTATAAGTTAAGGTAGCATGGGACATGTAGTCAACGGCACTTGGTTACTGACAGTTTCTCGACTATGGGATTATTCAACCCAAAACTTGGTAATCATACAGGCGAGTTACTGTCAGTAACCAAGCGCCACTGACTCCATGTCCTCACTAGCCTAGCTGAGATACAAATGCTCTATCCACAATATTGAGCACTGTTTACTTTTTAATATAGCACCTATATTTGTGTCTTTTGAAATAATGACTTTTAAAGTTGTAAATAAATGTTTCAAGAATACAATACGTAATATGTTATTATTAGTCAAGAGGAGAAAAATAGTGAGAAAAAAAAATGAAAAATAACTGAGGATTTGTAGTCCACTTGTTTTGAGTCGACAATACCTGTCCGCCACTTTTATATGATGTTTCACTTTTACCTACACATTCAAAAGTGTCCATCTTAATATTAAGCCTAGACAGCTGACAGGCACTTCAACCTTTGCAGACAGCACATTTTATAAGTACTTTGCAAATATCGTTACAATTGCTGGACTATATTTTTAGATGTTTAGCTCAATGGTTAGAGCAAAGAACTGGTAGTCAAGAGACTTAAGTTTCTTTTTTTTTTTTGTACTTTATGGCATGTCAACCCTTGTTGGGTTATTTTATGCCAAAGATGTTTTGTTCTATTCATTCTTGATGGGTATTAAAATTTTTTTTTTTTAAACTCAATTTTTTACTATTTAACTATCTAAATTTAAAACAATAAACTCATATATCTTTTTACAATCAGTTACATTTCATGCAGGACCACTATCCATGCATTGTACCAAAATGATGGTTGACATGGTGGTTGTAGGGGTGTATCGCCACCCCCACCCACCCAAATATTCTATTCACAGTCCATTTTCAATTCTTATTCATGTCATTAAATTTGATACAGTTTTGTTAGTGTTGGTCTTGTTCTGTTTATAATCTCAATTAGGTTGGCTACAAGTTTTTGTAATGATGACTTATTCACAGTTCAAAGTTTTAGATTAGAAAACTCAAAACTAGCAGAACAATAATTTTCATTCCCATTCATTTTAAATCCCTTTTTACTTAATTCATGTTTGCTATTGTGAGCTTAAAGAATGTATTTACCAACCCCACTGCACGGGCAGGACATGATACAAGGTCAATTTCTTAAGCAGAGTTTTAACTGGTTTGAGTTCAGAATTTTCCTTCTCATAGACTGGTTGCTATACCAAGTTAAAGAGGCCAGTTTGCCCTACTATTTACTGATAGGTGGAGGGAGAATAGTTGGATTCATACTTTTTCTAAGGGTATTAATGCTATGTGAAATGCAAACCGCTTCATCCAGGATTTGAACTTGTCTCCTCATGTCTATTTCCTATGACTCTAACCATTACACCACACACCTCCACATTTAATCTTTATTTAATCTTTTAACTCCCCAGTCCATCCATCCAGCTAAGGATCTGCTATTTTTGGCCGGATTTCAACCAGACTTTCAGAAATTGTTATGGTATTGTCTGGAAAGATTTTAAACTATGCTACAAGATTCAACTCTCTTGGTAATCATTGCAAAAGGCAAATGGCTCTCTCTCTCTCTCTCTCTCTCTCTCTCTCTCTCTCTCTCTCTCTCTCTTTTTGTGATATTTCTGTGATGGTGTTCATTTGGTGTTCATTTTGGGTTGGTTGAGCCGGCTACATCTAACAAATTTACCTGTAGTGAATTCATGGAAGGAGTAACTAGGGAATAGGAACTTCACATGCAGTCCCCAAACCCTGCATACATATCCCGGTCAGAGGAAGGAGATGCTCTTGTTTGCTGCAGATTTTCTACAGAACAGATGCAGTGACAAGTACGCCAAATGCTGTTGATTCCTGACGATGATAGAGATGCCCTTTGGATTTTTGTCAGAGCCCCTTTGCCCAGATTGTGGCCCTAATACTACTGGGTGCCAAACCTGTCCGCCTTGGGTGACCTTACCAGGAACTTAAGTTCCTGACAGCAATGCTCTGACACTATCAAGCTTACAAAGCCCTAGCAAGAAGAGGAGTGGTTAGGCTTTAGAAATAATGTGCTAGATAGCTGTTGAGCAAAGAGCTTCCTTCACACTTTCTCTTTCTCTCTGTATACACTTAGATCTGCTTTATATCCCTCAGGTGTTGAGCCACTAAAAAGAAGGAATTCATTTAATCTCAGTGGTCACTTCATCTCATTAAAATTATAAAATTAAATAAAGTAAAACAGTAACCCGTAGTAAATAAACAATAAAAAAAAATAAAACATTCTAAGTGCTGCTTATGATGGTTGTTTTGTTTTATAGCATATCAACCCTTTTCGGGTCATTTAATGTCGAATCAAGTCATTTTGATATCAGGTTGGTTACAGTACCTGCTGTTGCTTAAATGGTCATCCATCTAAGTAATGAACAGGCTCATTGCTGCTTAACTTTGTTGATCTTGCAGTAATTGGTGCTCTCAACATGACTGTAAATACTGCTTAATAATAATAATAATATATCTTAAGGATAGATATAGTTGATATTATAATGATTCCATTTTTATATGCATGTTAGCATAACAACAAAAACAGCACCTTGTAGTGAGATTTTTGTTAGAGCAATAGCATTAAAATGCTTTAACTTTCCAATTTGTAAGTGTTAAGTTTGTGTTCATGTTCATCCTGGTCATTGTAATTTTCTAAGGGAGATAACTATTAAATGCTAATTATAGATTACTTCCCCTTATTTGTTTGCAGTTGTAATATAAATTCTAGAAAGAAGATGTGAATTGACATAGTTTTATATCGGTTAAAGGCGGCCTTTAAGTCTTTATTTAAATTGTGGTTTTCATTCCTAGTGAAGAATTTTGATTTCAAGAAAGAAAAAGAAAAAAAAAACATATCCATTTTTTAAATCGCATTTTGCTTTTAGACAAGAGAAAAGCCTTTTTTTTTTTTTTTTCAAAAAGTATTATAGATAGGTATATATGGAAGATCCTATTTAATTAAAAAAAAATATTTACTCATTTTATTTAATTTTTTTTCCTGACAAAAATATTTATCCCCATTTTGAGGAAATTTTGTTTATTTGTAGATGAAGGGAAAATATTTCTGTTATTATCTGCATGTAATTATGCTGTTTTCTATTGAATTCATTGAAAACTGTTGATGTCAGATTGTCAACAGCTAAAAATGAATCTAAAAAGATATTTTGCAATAACCCCCCCCCCCCCCAAGAAAAACAAACTAATAAACACTTTCAAGCAGTGTTTTAAAAAAAAAAATTTTTGATTTAATCTTTTTAAAAAATCTAATTTTCAAAAAAAAAAAAAAAAAGGTTGAATAGAAATTAAAAAACAAACATCTGAAATAGTCAAAAGAGCTCTTTTTGCTGTGATGTTAAATGAAATGTTCAGATAAAGTCCACTTATAGCTTTTTCTAAAATTTTCTTTATTGGCACTCTGAAAATATATTCTCATAATTTTTATGAGCAGTATCTGTGAAAATTCCACATTTTATATATCAATCATTTCTTTTGTGCAAACAATATAATTAAAGGGGAATAATATACATAAAAATAAAACTTTGCTTTATTTATTACTTGATTTAGTAGAACAAACAAGTGCTTTTTTTTTCTTTTACCAATTTCTCTCTCTCCCCCTCCCCCTCTCTCTCTCCCTCTATCTTCACTTTTTCTTTTTTTCCCCTTTTCTTTCTTTCTATTGAAGCAGACATTAAGCAACTGATGGATGGTATTATCAGTTGCCCTCTTTTCTCTCTTTCTCTCTTCTTTTCATTTTTTCTTTCTTTATTATTTGATTTCTTTTAGTCTCTGATGTGTAGCATATTCATTTTCTTCCCTATTTTCCTCACAGTCAAATTGGAATGGTCCATTATTTATCTGAGGTGATAAAAGGATATAAGATTTGAACATATGTATTCATGAGTCTTATTCTATTAATATTGCAGATTTTTATTTTATAGTTATTTGTCAAACAATAAAAAGAATCTTCCTATTAGAATTCATCTGTTTTCATCTCTGTTCTCTAGTTTTATTGAAGGGTTTGTTGGTGCTGAAAATATAAGCAAAAGCCTGCATTCAAATTCTGGCAAATGCTGTTTACATGAATGCCCTTGGGAAAGACATGAATCCATCTCTTACCCCCACCCCTTCACTCCATCTATGACTGGGCTCTAGCCCTTGTTGGCTGCCAGTCTCTGTAAAAGACAATTCTGAATCAAAAACTATAAGTTGGACTCCTTAACCCCTTGTACTGCTGCCTAGTGGGTTAGTAGGGGAAGACAGAAGGTTAGAGGAGACAACTAATGTATCTAACCCCCACTCCCAGGGTTTCTAAAATATTTTTACTTGATGCACTCCTTGTAACTAAATTTAATTTCCATCACCCCTAAATAAATTAACTGAATATTAAATTATAAATTATAACTAATTTACCAATGTTTAATACAATTTATATGAAAAAAGAATCGGTAAATTATAAATGCAAACCCATCTTTAATTCTTGAATTATTTGGATTTGGTGGGCATTGAGGAGATCATGAATATAAGGTTAAAAGTTTAATGATATTAAAGCCAGATTGTTTGTTCATTTAAATCCCCTGTATGTTTCAAATGGGTTGTATGTGAATGACACATCACTAATGGCCATCCCACCCAATCAGGCTTTTTGTTTGGTGTATATCTGGCAACTAATCTCTACAGTGAATTTTATTCACCCATTATAAAGGGAGTTATAAATGCAAATTAGTACCCCCCCCCAAGGATCCCCTATGATTTTATTCACCCCCAAGGATCCATATATAGACCACTTTAAAAAGCCCTAACCTAAAGGATTAAAGAATTGGTTAAGAGATGCTAGTTGGGGGTATATTTTGAACTTTTATGTGAATGATACATATCACCAGTGGCCATCACACCCAATCAGTCATTCTACTGGGTGTATGATATCTGGCCACTCGTCTCCATGATCCTGTCAGTTCTGTTCACCTGTTATAAGAGTGTTTATAAATTCAAACTAGTTAATTTCTCCCCTCTATGCACCCCCCCTATGCTTTTATTCACCCTGCCAAAATATTATTCCCCCCCCAACTTCAGGGGTCTTTAATGGGGGCTCATGGTGTAATGGTTAGAGTTGTAAGAAATGGACTCATTGACTTGTTCAAATCCTGGACGAGGCTGTTTGCATTTCACATAGTGCTAATAATCTTGGAAAAGGTATGCATCCAACTATTCTCCCTCAAGCTATGGGTAAAAAAGAAGGGTAGACTGGGCACTTTAATCATTCCTAGGTAATCAGTCTATGAGAAGGAAAACTCTGAATTCTAACCTGTTAAACTCTGCTTAAGAAATTGACCTTGTGTCACATCCTGCTCATGCAGAGGCGTTGGTAAATATATATACACACATTGAGAAGCCCTGACCTAGATGAAAGTTAACTTGTTTACCTGGAGTCTGGTGAGATTTTTCAACTTGTTCAGCTGCTGGTTGTTGTCTCAGACTTTCTATGCCATTTTAATTCAACTGTCCAATAAATCCAAGATAATCTTGGATGGTCATCTGATGCACAATCCCCCTTCAGTGCTTTAATCTCTTTTGGCCATGTTGTTTCTGCACGCTTTCCTCTAACGAAATGGCATCATTGTCATGGTGATGATGATGATAATAATTTCAATTGTCCTATTTTCACTTTTCATTCATTATGCACATCTCCTCCAATTTACATGGTTTTATTTTCTGTTAGATTTTATTTCGCTTATTGTCTTCCTTATTTAAAAAAATAAAAATAAAAGTAATTTTTAGTCATATATTTCTGAGGTTGATAGTAAAAAACAAACAAACTTATTTCATTAAAATAAAAAAAATAAAAAGAAATAGCTAATTTAGAAATATTTTTCAATGTTATTTGGTTATAAATTCTATTTAGGAATTTTTCTGTGCTGTTGGGTAAGATCCAAATAATTCTGTCATGGATTATTGTAGAAATCTTATTTACTCATTATCATAGCGTGCCAACAGCATGGATTCTTTTGGCTCTCTCTTGCCATCCACCTCTACTGGCAAGTCCTCTAGACGGCACCCAGTGTACACACAGAACTGATGAATATAACTATTTGCTGGTTGGCCAACACTAGTATATTTATGTCTATCTCAGTCTCTCTATTTTTCCCTGTCTATCTCAGTCTCTCTATTTTTCCCTGTCTATCTCAGTCTCTCTATTTTTCCCTGTCTATCTCAGTCTCTCTATTTTTCCCTGTCTATCTCAGTCTCTCTATTTTTCCCTGTCTATCTCAGTCTCTCTATTTTTCCCTGTCTATCTCAGTCTCTCTATTTTTCCCTGTCTATCTCAGTCTCTCTATTTTTCCCCGTCTATCTCAGTCTCTCTATTTTTCCCCGTCTATTCTCAGTCTCTCTATTTTCCCCGTCTATCTCAGTCTCTCTATTTTTCCCCGTCTATCTCAGTCTCTCTATTTTTTCCCCGTCTATCTCAGTCTCTCTATTTTTCCCCGTCTATCTCAGTCTCTCTATTTTTCCCCGTCTATCTCAGTCTCTCTATTTTTCCCCGTCTATCTCAGTCTCTCTATTTTTCCCCGTCTATCTCAGTCTCTCTATTTTCCCCGTCTATCTCTCAGTCTCTCTATTTTTCCCCGTCTATCTCAGTCTCTCTATTTTTCCCGTCTATCTCAGTCTCTCTATTTTTCCCCGTCTCTCTCAGTCTCTCTATTTTTCCCCGTCTCTCTCAGTCTCTCTATTTTCCCCGTCTCTCTCAGTCTCTCTATTTTTCCCCGTCTCTCTCAGTCTCTCTATTTCTCTCCGTCTCTCGTCTCTCTCAGTCTCTCTATTTTCCCCGTCTCTCTCAGTCTCTCTCTATTTCTCCCCGTCTCTCTCAGTCTCTCTATTTCTCCCCGTCTCTCTCAGTCTCTCTATTCTCCCCGTCTCTCTCAGTCTCTCTATTTCTCCCCGTCTCTCTCTCAGTCTCTCTCAGTCTCTCTATTTCTCCCCGTCTCTCTCAGTCTCTCTATTTCTCCCCGTCTCTCTCAGTCTCTCTATTTCTCCCCGTCTCTCTCAGTCTCTCTATTTCTCCCCGTCTCTCTCAGTCTCTCTATTCTCCCCGTCTCTCTCAGTCTCTATTTCTCCCCGTCTCTCTCAGTCTCTCTATTTCTCCCCGTCTCTCTCTCTCTCTAGTCTCTCTAGTCTCTCCTCCGTCTCTCTCAGTCTCTCTATTTCTCCCCGTCTCTCTCAGTCTCTCTATTTCTCCCCGTCTCTCTCAGTCTCTCTATTTCTCCCCGTCTCTCTCAGTCTCTCTATCTCTCTCTCTCTCTCTCTCTCTCTCTATTTCTCCCCATCTCTCTTTTCTCCCATCTCTCTCTATCTATCTCAGTCTCTCTATGTCTCTCTTTATATATATATCTATTTCTCCCTCTCTAGCTGAAAGCAACCACCGGTTCATTTTCCACTATTTCTTATAGATTATTCATATATCACAAGACATTTTTCTTCAGGGTCAACAGTTTGTTGTTAGTCTAGGGTCTATTACATTATTTTTTTCTAGAGTGACTGTACTTTTCATATGTTTTATATTTATATATTAAAAACAAACACAAACCGGTACAACTAAAGCCATCTGGTTACAGTCATTATATAAAATGTGGCATTTGTTGGTCTCTTGTGTACATAATACTGCTGGGTGGGTGAGGCTGCTGCCAATGATGATGATGATAATGGCATAATGTTTTCTTTTCCTTTTTACTCTAAAATTTAACAAAATGATTTTTCTAACTTTATAAAATTTGTCCTTAGAACCCTGAGGCCTCCCACTCCCATGGACCCCACTACCCTGGGCTTCCAGCGGAAAAATGTAGGATGTTATAATCTGTTATTTAATTGCTTGTAAGACTGTGAATTATAAGTAAAAAGTAAAGTAAGGGGAGTGGCCTATTGTCGGTATCAACCGGACAGTGAGCAAGTCTATCCCCTTTTCCCTAATGCTAGACCAGGGAGGTTATTTATGTGTCTGAGGTTGAGTGCCACATTTACTTTCATCTCCCAACTTTACTGCATAGATTCAAGCTGTGCTACTTATGCGCGGAGATGGTGAGGGGCGGCATCAAACCCAGAATCTTGTGGTTCTGAGGCGGATACTCTACTGGCTGAGCTAAAGTCATGTCAAAATAATATTAATAATTAAATAACAAAATAATATTAATAATTAAATAACAAAATAATATTAATAATTAAATAACAAAATAATATTAATAATTACAGACAATAACAATGTAGAAATAATATTGTTAATATCATTGATTAAATAATAATTAATCATAGGCAATATCAATGCAGAAATAGGGCTTCCCTAGCTGGAATTCAGGCCACCTGGGTAGGTATATACCCAACCTATTTGCCACAGGTAGAATGTGACACAATGTTGCAAGTATGGGGCATCCAACAAAGATCAAACTCACTATTCAGTAGTAATGGATCTGTGAGACTAGTTTGCTAACCATTATACCATGATGAGATGTCCTATTCAGGACAGCTGAGTATGTGTACTTCTGGGTAGCAGCACTAATATTTGCTGCTTGGCTTCTAAGGGTTTAAAATTGGCACTGTACATCATTTTAAATGGTGTAGATAAATTTTCTTTAGAAATTTTAATTTTTAACAATTTTCTTTAGAAATTTTAATTTTCAACAATTTTCTTTAGATAATATCTGGAAATAGGAAAGCAAAAGAGCAAGGCTTGTTTCTTTGATAAACTTATTCAATTTCTCTATTTCTCCTCCTAAAATTATTAAAGAATTTTGTTGACTGATAAACTCTGTTTTCTAATATATAAGTTGGCAGTGGAGAGTTGTTGGCAGAGTGGCCTATTGTTGTTATCAGCTGGCAGCGAGGGAGTCTATCCCCTTAGTAGTGTTGGTTTAGCTCAGATGGTAGAGCGTTCGACTAGGAATCATAAGGTTCCAAGTTCAAAACTACCGCTGCCAACTCAGCGTATGAGTAGCACAGATCTGTGCGGTAAAGTAAGGAGCTGATGGTAGGTGTGGCACTCCACCTCAGACGCTAAAATAATCTCCTTGGTCTAGTGGTAGTGAAAAGGGATAGACTCCCTTGCTGTCTGGCTGATACAGACTTTAGGCCACCCCGACAACTTTACTTACTTACTTACTTAGACCAGTGAGATTGTTTTTAGGCTGAGGTGGAATGCCATACCTACCGCCAGCTTCTCACTTTAACACACAGATCATATTACTCAATCTGTGCTACTCTTATGCTAAATTGGTGAGGACTGGTATCAAACTCGGAACCTTGCATTTCCTAGTCTGGTACTCTACCGACTGAGCTAAACTGGCCTTTGATTCTTAATTATTTTAGAGGGATTATTTAAAAAAAAAAACTTTTTTCTACATCAATATTTGAAAAATTTTAAGAATGTACAAGGGTCAGCTGAAAACTTTTATAGGCTGATGTCATATCAGCTGTTAATAACCTTTTTTTACCAATAGGATCCAAGCGCTGATGGAAGAAGTGTGTGAACCCCAAGAGGGGGACTATGTTGAAAAAATAAACCTCATTTGGTCCCATTCCATGAGAGTAGTTTGGTCAGCCTATGAACTTTTCAGTTCATCCTTGTAAGAATTGTTTTGATTACTATGTATGCCCCATAATAGTTGTTACATTTGCCTATATATTTTATACACTAAATGTAACAACCATTTTGGGACAAAAGTAGGAAAATATATAACCTCTGTCCCATAATAGATGTTACATTTGCCGATATATTTCATACACTAAATGTAACAACCATTATGGGACAGAAGTATTTTTGGTTACTTTGCACTAAAAACAGTGAGTCAAATTTTCGTCTTGTTTGTATTTTCCTTTTATGTTTTTTTTCTCTAGAATCTGCAGAATTAAAAGAACATCAGAATGGTACACATTCTTTTCCTTTTTTAAAATTTTTTTATTAAGAAAAAAACAACAAAAACAAATCTCCTCTTTGCCATTTTCTGGAATAGTTTCTTTCACTAGGATGAGTCAAAAGTTTTGCAATATTTTGCTAACATGAGGCACAATTCCGCAGCTCTGGATGTTTTATTGAGGTTATGAAGGTTACTAACCAAATTGGACTGAGATGCAGAGCACGCCTGATACTCACTGAGTGCTACTCATTGAATTTGCCTCCTTGGCTTGGAACATGGCCTCAGAATTCAGTTTTAGGCCTGCCTGATTGTTGAAGTTCTTACAACCAGAGAAAAATTTCTTCAATCATTTGGTTACTGTACTGTGATCAAGAGTGTCTTCATCTTTTTACACAAATGTTTTTAGTTACTTCAGAGCCATAACAGAAATAACAGGAGTTGCTGAGAGAGCATCGAGCGATGTTTGGATAAGTGCCACTAGGTCGCAAACCGGGAATTGATCAGTCCGGTTGGGCTCTCCTGGGCGAGGCTGTATGGTGAGTAATGACCCGAAACACCTGTTGACCTTGGGTTCATCACTGATGACTGCGGCCTAGTATTTCACCCAACGGTGTGTTTATAAAACAATGACATGGTGTGTCCTGGGCATCTAATGGTAAAGTTCCAATTCTGGAGCTCTGGGGAATGTGGAGTACCCCTTCATCATTATTACTCCCAGGTCTACTCTGACTGGGAGTGGTAGTACCTGTTAGGGTCTCATCTATGGGTTGAACGGAAAAATTGAGTTGAACTGAAAAATTGAGTTAAAAAAAGAATTAAAAACCCATCAAGAATGAATAAAACGTCTTCAGCATAGAATAACCCAACAAGAGTTGACATGCCGTAAAATCCACGCAAGTAAACCAAACCATGACATGGCTTAGTTTGAACTTGTAAAGCATAACTTCTCGATTTGGGCTACGTTGCACGTTCACCTGAACAATTTTCAAATCACACACGGTGAATCAATGCACATGATACTATGAACCCTAGCAGATACTTACAATGACAGGAACTTCTTCGGTTATGTGATTTATACACACCACGAATCAGCACAAACTAAAATATTGCAGAACTTTTTGACTCCCTCTAGTGATAATGAATTGTTAAGATATTTTAGATAAAGTATATCTTTAATATCTTAGTATAAATAGGGAAATATTATTTTTGTTTTAGGAGACATTTTTTGGGTTGAAAACAATTTGGACCAGTATTCTTTGAATTTCTTTTGGTTTTGACTTTTAGGGATTTTTGCATCCTTTTAATATTCATTTAATTTTTATTTATTTATTTATTTATTTATTTATTTTTTTAAAGTTGAATTTCTTTCAACTTTCTGATTGATATTTTTATTTATTTTTTTAAAATTTAAAATTCTTTGCTGAAGAGGATTGGTTTTTTTTCTTTAAATTTTTATCTGAATTTGGGGGTGCATGTTATACATGTATATGCAATATACATGACGGTCATCTGCATGTATGGTATTGGAATTCTATATGAACTACCCATATCTAGATGGAACAAAGGATATATATATATATATATATATATATGGTAAAGAAAAAGGCTTAACAATTGGTCATGTTAACAGTTACAGATCTATTTTTACTCATGTATATACAGGAGTTTCATTAGACCGCCAATTTTATTGAAATATGTATGTACATATAGGAAGAAATAGATCTGTAATTGTTAATATGACTGATTGTTAAGCCTTTTCTTTACCAAATATATTGCTCTCAACAAAATTATTGAACATTGAGCTCTCAAATTGGACCATACCAACTTTAACATTGTTATTAAAAAAGGAAAAAAAGGATCACCTCAGAATCATCCTAACACCAAACTAACCTGGTGATTTACCTATTGATATTTATATATATACACACATACATATATATAGATATATATACACACACACACACACACACATACATATATATATATATATATATATATATATATAATATTTATATTATATATGTTTTATTGGAGACAATAGATAACTTAAGTCTGTTATGCATTTTTTTGTGAGGTTTCCTTTTTCTTTTCTTTTTTTTTTTAATTTAAAAAAAAAAAATTACCATAGACCAAGGAGATTGTTTATTGTATCTGAGGTGGAGCGACATACCTATCAGCTCCTCACTTTGCCACACATATCGCTGTGCTACTAATACTGTTGACAACCAATTTTTATTTCAACTTTTACTTCCTATCACTTTTGAGTATCTACTATATTAATACTAATATTTAAAGTTGCTTGAAGGTCTGAGGAAGATGAAACATTTTCATTATTCCACACATTTTTTGAATAGTACCTTTTCTGTTTGTTACAGCACTATTTATTCATTTATTTATTTTCAATTTGTGCAATTGAAACTTTAAGAATTGTTCAAAAAGTTTTGAGAAAAGAAAAAGGCATGAAGTAATTTTTCTTTTTGAAAAAGAACAGAAATTTAAAAAATAATATTACAATTAAAAAGAAAAAAAAGAAGAAAGAAAAAAGGAGGGGTGGAGTGCAGTCATTTGATCCCAGCTAAAACAAGTGAAAATGCATTATCTGGAAGAAAGTTAAGAGGGTAAGGAATTCTTTGAAATCTCCTTCAACCTCTCAGGGCTTGTTCTTAAGTAAATGAAGTAGTTATGAAAATGTTTGAAATAATAAATAACCTCTAGCAAGTTGTTTTTATTAAACATAATTCCATTTTTCATTACATTTAAAAAAAAAATCCTTTTGTGATTCTTTATTCATACTCTCTCTCGCCTTTCTTTGAAGGTATTCCCTGTCCTTTTTATTTGGAAGACTAAAGATATTTGATTTACTAACAAGAATCTATATTAATAATTGTGAATAGTTTGTTTGTCTGTCCTCTATTGATAGCCAAGTGGTTTGATTTTAATTTGCCAAATTTTGTTTTTCATAGGGGAAAGAGCGGGGAATCTCATCAAGAAGGAGTCTCTAACAATAAACAGTAATCAGCAAAAAAAAACATGTTACTGCAAGAAGCAGGGCTTGAGGTGTCATGGTGTCTGAGTCTGAAGCAATTAAGGGGTCACTGGAGTTGAAGTCGGTATATTTTTACCCACTCTGACTCCAGTTGAATTTACTCTATATATATTTACCAACCCCTCCGCACAAGCAGGTTGTGACACAAGGTCAATTTCTTAAGTGGAGTTTAACAAGTTTTAATTCAGAATTTTCCTTCTCCTAGATGGGTTACCTAACCATGGTTAAAGAGCCCAGTCTGCCCTACTATTTACCCATAGCTAGAGGGAGAGTATTTGGATTCATACCTTTCCTAAGGGTATTAGTGCTATGTGAAATGCAAACAGCTTCATTCAGGATTTGAACTTTGGTTGACGAGTCCATTTCTTACAACTCTACACCACACGCCTCCATTTATTTGAATTTACTCTTTATATGGCCCTAGTTTAGTTTGTAAAGTTATACAGTGCTCACTCCTTATAAATTGATAAAAATTCATGGTTTTATATTCATTATGAATTGTAATCACGTAATAATTTCAATAAATTCCTGCAACAATTAGAACCAAAAGATAATATCTGGATGAACCGCCTCAAACTAATAACATACAGCCAAAAAAAACGAAGAGTCTATAGACGACTTCGTAAATAGATGCAGGCGCCTGACTCAAAAATGCGAGATGTCTGAAAAGGAACAACAGCAACGGATAATCGAACTGATAGCCGCCAGAACCCCAATGAATGACTATCAAAAGGAGCTGCTAAAAAAGGATAAAAACCTTACATTAGAGGAAGCGTTGGAAATTGGGAAAACGCTATCCGGACCTAGACACACATACTGCATATCACTGTACCTTTGCAACATAAATATATATATATATATATTTCTATCTTATACGCCTCTGTTAAACTTTACATTATAAAACACATCTCTTCACATAATAGAGGAGTCAGAGTTAAAGGTTTTGTGTTCCAACACCATAACCCTTGCAAGAAGTAACTAATCTTACCAAATTGAAATTTCTAAACTTCAAAAGAAAAGAAAAATATTTTGTCTTACTAAAATTATTTGCATTTTATATTACTTATTCGGTTTATAGGTAGCTCTACAAGGTGGAGGTGATTTTATAGCATTATTGCTTAGTTAAGACTAACAAAACAAACGTGTTTAAATTGATAAATCTCTGCAAATGTTGCTTAAATCAGAAAATATTTCTCTACAAAACTCTTGAATTTTTATTTTTTTTTATAGAAGAATATTTTTAAAAAATAGGAAAAAATATAATTGGTAAATCTTTTATGTATATTTAACTATTATCATAACAATTACCAGTTTGTGGAGTTATACAAGTACAGTGATGCTTATAGCTTTTTGATTTAGTGTGTCTTGGGGCACACATTTGCTTTGAATGAGTCCCCGGGAAAATTTATGGGTCCCAACTAAACCCATCTAACTCCTACCTTGTAACCTGTGTAATTCGTTTCTAAGAAAGTATTGAAATGTATTTACAGTTAGCTTGAAATGGTGAAGGAAGAAAAAAAGAAAAACACTGGGATGCATGGATATGATTTTTACTGTGTCCTTTTAGATTTTTGTGCGGCAGGGATGCAGTACGTGTATCTATCAGCGTCTCTGAAGTACAAAAAAATTGTCCTGAAAAAGACCCTGAAATGCAATACGTCTCAATCAGATGTAGGGACAATTGGTTGGTGATTTTGATCATCCATTTGCCAGAACTTAAAGGTATTTTTGTCTCAACGTTGTCCCTGGGGATTAATCAAATTTTGGCAGGGTGAATAAAAACATAGTGGTCCACAGGAGGAGGGGTGAATTTACTAGTTTGCATTTATAAATCCCTTTAGAACAGGAGAACAAAAATTGCTGGATCAGGTAGACTAGTTGTTAGATATTTTACACCTAGAAAAATGCCTGATTGGATGTGATGACCACTAGTTATGTAACATTCACATACAAGTTCAAAACATGCTTCAACTAGCATCTCTTAAGCAATTATTTTATCCTTTAAGTTAGGGCTTCTTAAAATGGTCTCTCTCTCTCTCTCTCTCTCTCTCTCTCTATATATATATATATATATATATATATATATATATTATTTACCATCCAGTTTAACAGGTTTGAATTCAGAGTTTTCCTTCTCTTAGACTGTTACCTAGCCATGGTTAAAGACCCCAGTCTGCCCTGCTATTTGCCCATAGCTGGAGGGAGAATTGGATTCATGCTTTTCCCAAGGGTATTAGCGCTATGTGAAATGCAAACAGCTTCGTCCAGGCATTGAACTCTGGATGACGAGTCCATTTCCTACGACTCTAACCATTTGACCACATGCCTCCATAATGTGGTCTATATAGACTCCTAGGAGTGACTATAAGCACAAAGATCCACAGGAAGTGAATTTACTTGTTTGCATTTATGAATCCCTTTATAACAGGAGATAGACAAAAATTGCTGGATCATGTAGACTTGTTACCAGATGTGATACACTCTATCTGAATGCTTGATTGGATGGGATAATCGCTAGTGACGTGTCATTCATGGATGAATTGTTCAAAACAATTGGGTCATTTAAATGAATGAATGATCTGGATATTTTTTGGTGTCATTAACGTCACGCATAATCATATTTTCATGAAACAAAACATTTAAAAACAATTATAAACAAATTATTTTATAAAAACTAGCAAATATATATGTCCTCCGGGTGCAAGTATCTAATTTTTAATGTAATACAATATCAGATTAGATTACATATATTAATGAAACTATATAAGAATGCATATAAAAAGATTTCACTTATTCTAATTTTATCATAATTAATTTCAATAAAGAATTATACATAGGATTGCTTTTAATATGTTAGAGAATAAAACAATAATATTAGAAATCAATAACACCAAGTAATTATTTGTTAAAACCAGTATGCAAATTATTCACACCACATACTATGTAAACCTTTATTTCTTAGTGATATATAAAGAACATTGTTAAGGAATTATATATATAATACAGAGTTGTTCTTTATTCTGGGGCAGTAGAATACACCGACTGCACCTGTGAAGAAGGGTAAAATCCCTCCAGTAGAGCCACCTATTGGTTAGTTGGTGATCTGAAATGTTTAAGGACAGAATCCTGGTGGCTGAGCAGTCCATGACATGCAACACTCCACTTGGGCCCTTACTTGGGCTAGACAAGTGGTCAGAGAGGCTCCCTCTAATCATTCAGCTGGTTCCATCAAACCCTAGTACCTGTATGATTGTCTTGACCCTATTGCTCTTATCGCAAGCATTTAACACTTTTATCATATGTGCTAGAAGGTGGTGGCCGAGGATGATGTTAAACTGCATCTAGTGGTGAAGTTCCAATTTTGGAGTACTGGTGCGTGCAGAGTACTCCTTCATCGTCATTACTCCCAGGTCCACTCTGACCTGGAGTTGTAGTAACTGTTAGGATCTCATCTCTGTGTTAAATAGAAAAAAAATGAGTTTTAAAAAATATGTTTAAAAAAACAATTGAATACCCATTAAGAATGAATGAAACAATATGTCTTTGTGTTATATACTTGTCTTTTCACTAACCCAAATCTATATAACGTTATATACCTTTCTTACTTCTTACTCTGGTCGTATTTTCTTCTGGCCGGCTTTGCTATTCTGATCGTCTATCTTCTAACATCTTGGTCTGGTCTTGTCATGGTGTTTCTTGGGGACTTCGGGTCTGGTTTCTGTTGGGGATCACTCCTTATCAGAAGCCCTGTGTTATTGTTAGTTTTTAGGTAATAAACACAAGACTTCGATTTACGTTGATGTTACTTTATTTGTAAATCCCCAAACCAGACAATCTGCGCAGATGACAGGATGCACATAGAAATGCGACTTACACCTCGAGCTCCTACCTGCTAACTGACTTAAACTGACTATCTTTAAACCGGAAGACAGGGTCTTCCATGGCTTCCGGTTCTCACGATCCATCCCCGCAAGGCAGGGTGAGAGGGAGGTCAAGCGTTGTCACTCACTCTCAAGGCCATCAGCTGTACTAATCGCCATTATGATTTCTACAATACCTTAAAAAAGTATTAGGGATCTACTAACTATGTAACATTTGGCATAAAATAACCCAAGGGTTGACCAGCCATAAAATCGTACCAACCAACCACTTTGAACAGAGTCAGCTTTATAACAATATCTGATATTGTCACACATTGACAGAACTCTTCAATACTTAAAAACTTACTAATTGACTTTACATGCCACAGGCTCTGTGTGTTGTTATTGTTGTTGATTATCAATTATTGGACAAGTCTAACCAGGTATTAGAAATATCAATCAGCCCAATTGATCTGAAACCTTCTCTATTGGCTTCCGTCTCTGTCTCAATTAGTAGCATAGAAATTATTGTTTGCTCAAATTACAGATAGCAAGAGATTATATAGGTTTTTGCTATTATTACAACTACTATTTCAGAAACACTATTTGTATATCAAGCAACATTATCTATGAACTAAACAGAATACATATGTCACTTATTTATGAATGAAAAGCATTCATCTGAAAAGTTTATTTATGTATCTATTCTTTGTTTTGGGAGATTTGTATTGGTTGGTTGGTTGGTTTTATAGCACGTCAATCCTCGTTAGGTTATTTATTACCAAAGTCATTAAACAAATGCATATAATTACATAGTTTCAAGTAACTAATGAAAATCATTTGTAAACAATTAGAGCTTCAAGTAACTTTTCTTAATACTAAAGATATGCATTTACAGCTATGATTACCAATAATTTGCAAACAATTATATAGTTCCAAGTAACTAATAAAAATAATAATCTTTAGTAAACAATAATAATTTCAACTATTCTTAAGACAAATAATTTGCACAGTTATATGGTATCAAGTATTCTTATCTAATACTAGTAATTTTCAAACAGATCTATTTGATTAATATTTACTACCATTCTGGGACTATTGACAACAAATAGTTTGATTCCACACTCACCAGTATTCCAGAACTGGTGCCTCACCACTGGGTGTAGTTTAATGTTATACTCAAAATACCCACGGGAGGAGGTGTTTTCCTTCTACAGGTGATGCAGTTAGCATATTCTAAGCCCCACCAACAGGATGTTTGTATTGGGTTTCTGGTCATTATTAAGTTATTTGGTAAATTTACTATTTTCTCTGAATGTTTGAGATGAGGCTTGATGATAAGTATTATCTGCGTTATTTGGACTACCCCGTGGATTGAATAAAGGGTTAGGTTCAAAGTTCCGTGATGGCTCCCGATTACGACAAGAATGTTCCCAAGTTTGAAAAGAAGGTTCATGAGTCCAACAAGAAATACCTGAAGAAGGCTGGAGGGCACATCGTCCAAAACGTTGTACAGCTAACATTGGTAAATTTAGTCTGATACAAAGAACTTAGGTTACTGATAACTGCTGTTTCTAAATTGCTCATTGCTGGTAAGTGACGTTTCTGCTAAATTCAAGAAAAAATTGAATTAAAAACCTTTTTCAGAATGATGGGATTTTCCCCCTGCATTGTCTCTTCCTGGGTATCTTTTATTTTAAAAACTAATGATTGAAATATATAGATTAAAATATTATCCATTGATCTTTTGCAAAGTTGTCTTGAACTAATCAACTGTCTGAAGAGCTAGGTAGATTTTTTTTTCTCTTTTATGAAATACACTTGTCATAATTTCTAGATTGTGTTCTGCTCACTGTAAAAGATATTAACTAATGTAATTTAGCTTTGACTCTCTCAACTCTCGACTAATAGTGCATACCTGATTTATAGAGCAACAGGTCAGTAGTTTGCCTGACCGGATGTCTATAATTATAGTGGGATATGTAGCCTGAAAATATAGCTGCAATATTTTCTTATGAAGTAATTGAGCAAATGGGAATTTGATACAGTTATTTCTGGTCAGATTATCTCTGACCTGTATTTATGATCCAAGCTTGGCCTTTATGATTAATAAGCACTCTTTATAATATCAAAATTATTGTGTAATTTCAATGTTGTTTCTATCAATAGGGACTTGAAGGAGAAGAGCAACTAGTCACACACACACACACACACACACACACACACACACATATATATGTATGAGTAGTGGCTTACCGGTGGGTACGGGTACGATTGTTGGGAGCGCACAGAATCCAGGGGTTAAGACCGTGAAAAAACAAATACAAAGTGCTCAATACAATGTAGAGCAAAATTTATTTAAGAAATGGATATAATGTAACCTACTTGAGTTTCATCCTCTGAATCGTCAGGGTTACATCTGCTGAATTACCCGGATGTAACCCTGACGATTCAGATGATGAAACTCAAGTAGGTTACTTTTATATCCATTTCTTAAATATTATATATATAATTTTTTTTTTTTTTTTTTTTTTTTCTTTTTCTTCTTCTCGAAAGAAGAAACAATTGATAATTTTGGCACTTAAATTCTGATTTTATACCACAGGAAACATTGGTCTTTGAATTAACTCAGTTGATAGAACCTTCACCTCAGCCTTCACCAATTCAGTGCATGAGCAGCATGGCTTTGATATGTGCAGTAAAGTGGGGAGCTGATGGTAGATGTGACACTCCACCTAAGATGCAGAAACAATCACCCTGGTCTAGCACTAGTGAAAAGGGGATAGATTCCCTCGCTGTCCAGCTGATATTGACAATAGGCCACTCTGTCTACTTTACTTACTTATCTTTTCTTGACTGAGGAAATAGCAAGCAAGACACGAACCTGAAAGATGGCGATCTATGCCCAGTTAGGAGGAAGCCAGAGGAAACTCTGTAAGTCTGAAATGCTTCTGATGTGAATATTGATCATGGGAACTGTGTGTAGGGGGTGAGAGACTAATTGTGCCATTTCATAGTTGGTTTCCTATGAAGTTTCACTCAGAGTATTTGACACTCGATCATCACAATTCCATCAAGTAAAGTGATCGATTGGAGACTCTTGAGCTGTTCTGTTCGATTCACTCTTGAACTTAGAATCTCAACCCTCCTGAATAACAGCTGTTCTTTGTTTTTGGACAACAATCAAATGTGAATGCCAAGAGGGCCACTCTTTTGGTAAGCAGAACCAAAGAGACCTTTGCTACTGTCAAAAGTTTCCTCTCTCTTTTGTGTCCTGCATATGATGTTAAATTGCATCTAATGGTGATGTTTCAGGTTTGGATCTCTGAGGCATCTGAAGTACCACTTCATTGCAAGTACTTGCCGGTCCACTCCAACCTAGAGTAGCAGTACCTGTTAGAGCCCCATCTATGGGTTAAACAGAACAAAAAATTTTGTAAAAAAAATTGTTAAAAAAAAATTGTTTAAAAAAAAAAAAAAAAAAAAAAAAAAAAAAAATTTTTGAATACCCATCAAACATGAACAGAACAAAAACAAAATGTTATGCAGAAGGCATAAAATAACCCGACAAGGGTTGACGTGCTGTAAAATCCAACAAACGCCTCCTCTTTTGATGATTTGATACCACTATTCATACTGGTCATTTGCTATTCTTTCTGCCTTGTCACAATGTGAAATTCATCTCACTCAGCTTGCTTTCAACTGTTCCATGCCAAGTGTTCACTTTCCAGGTGAAGTCCATTTTAACTTTTTTGCAGACAGATACTTTTTTTTAATCCTTATAGAGTGGGTGAAATATTTTCAGAAAATTTGCAGAATAGAGGGTATGTTCAAAAAAGTCAATCATAAAAATAAACAAAGAAAACCTGATAATTTGATCAGCAATTGTGTGTCACAGTACAATGGCAATTATAAAAACAATAAAACACTCACTTTTAATTATATTACACAATTATACAATCCTACAACATTGTGGAGCCTCCAAGCTATGTTTCTATGCATCAAAATTGAATAGGAAAATGCATTACATTGAGCTATCACCAAAAACAACAAAACTGTCTCTCTACCTATGAACCATTTGCAACAAAAGTATCTCTTGTACTTTGACTCTTTAAGTCCTAAATGCATATTGCACTCATTTTTTTTAAAGATTGCATTTTTCTGCTTAAGATTTGGTGTTTAATCTCAAGCACATTAATACGTAGTTGATAACACTCAAAGTGACATGTCTCTCTTTCTATACGTGACATGTGAGGGGGGATTAATTTGTGAAAAGATATTTCTGGTTGTGCTTGTCTTATAAGATAAATCTTTGCTGAGTGATATAAAAATTCTGGCATCTATCAAGGTTGGCCTTGTCCCAAGTGTTTTTCATATGAAATAAAAGTTTTATGCAGAGAATGAAACATTTTTCTTTTTCCACCCCCCCAAAGAAACAAATGAATATTAGAAAAGAGTAGTTATTTGCTAAGCTTAAATTAAAGAAGAATATATTTACCCAACCCCTCTATAGTCCTAGGTATGACTTCAAATGGCATCTAGTGGTGAGGTCCCACTTCTGAAGCTCTGGGGAATGTGGAGACCCCTTCATTGCCATTACTCCCAGGTCCACTCTGACCTGGAGTAGTAGTACATGTTAGGGTCACATCTATGGGTTTAATAGATAGAATAAAAATTATTAAAACAAAAAAGTTGATAGAAGGCGGTGGCTACGGGTCTACATGTCCTGGGAATGACGTTAAACTCTATCTGATGGTGAGGTTCGAGCTTTGGAGGTTTGGGGAATGTGGAGCACCTCTTCATCACCATTGCTCCCTGGTCCACTCTGACCCTGAGTGGTAGTACCTGTTAGGGTCCCATCTATGGGTTAAATAGAAAAATGTATTTATAAAAAAATTGTATTATCCATTAAGAATTGATTTATTTCAAAACTTTATCAGCATTAAATGACCCACTGAGGTTGATATGCTGTAAAACAAAACAAACCAAAACCAAAAAAGTTGAATACCCAACAATAATGAAGAAAACAAAAATGTCTTCGATATAAAATAAACCAAGGGTTGACATGCCGTAAAATCCAACCAACCAATCCCTCCTCCATGGCAGGATGTGATACAATGTCAAAAATCAATTTAATCTATTGAATATTTATTGAGTATTTTAATCTCTAGGTTAGCAAGTTCCTATGGCTAATGTGCTGCACTCTGACCTTGTTGTAAGTGAGTTCAAATTCCAATCGCACTATTACATTCACTTTCAGACTAATACACTTGGAAAAGTATGAACCCTCCCATTCATACAGCTATGGGTTAAATAGTACCACTATTATTCTTTTGCAAGATGGCTTTGGCATTAAATAACCTGTGAAGGTTGATATGCCATTAAACAAAGAAACCAAACCAACTCTTAATTTTTAGATCTTGATAAAATAATGAGAATATGAATAGATATCTCCTTTATCTAAACCATAATTATTATCTTATCTTTATATTAAAGTAAGTGACGTTAAAAAACCCAACAAATATGTATGAATTTATGACAGAGAACGAGAAAGGAAAAAGAGCAAGACATTGTCAGGATCGAACCCGCATCCTCCCGCATGCAAAAACAAATGCGATTTAGGCGGGGTTCGACTGATGTGCCTGGATGTTTGGGTAATATGCCCATAAGTAACCAAAGCGAGTAAAGGTGAGAAGCAGAGAAGCATTCGGCCTACGTGTGACGGCAGTCAGTAAAGATTATTTTGACGATAACGACGACTGATTTTTCAGCTGCTGGTCGAAGACTGTTGACTCAAATATCTATTTCCCCCCCTTTGATAGAATTCAACCCCTTCATCATGAACAGGATGTAACACAGGGTCAATTTTTAAGTACAGTTGGTTTGAATTCAGATTTCCTTCTCTTAAATTGGTTGCAGTGCAAAAGATAAATAACCCAGTCTAACCTGCTATATACCCATAGCTGGGATGAGAAGAGATAGATTCAAAGATTTCCTTCCCCTAGACTGGTTGCCATACAAAGGCTAAAGAGCCCAGACTGACTTATTATTTACTCATAGCTGGGGAGGATAAGAAATAGATTCATGTCTCTTCCAACAGTATAAGTGTGAAGTGTAATGAAAACGGCCTCATCCAGGATTTGATCTCTGGTCACTGAGTCCATTTCCTACAATGATAACCATTACAACATGAGCATCTGTATGAGCAATTGGTCAGTTGTGATTTGGGTTGAAATTTGACCTCTACATACCTTAATTACAGGTGTATAATTAGTTCTTAGTTAAAAATTATACACTGCATTTTTGACTTAGATATTGTATTTCCCTGAAAATAAGACCTACCTGCAAAATACGACCTAGTGTGATTTTTCAGGATGATTTTAATATAAATCCTCTCCTTAAAATAAGCCCTAGTTGAGAGTGGCAGACAGACAAAAGAAATAAACATTCTTCACAATCACATCATGTGATGCAAACACTCAACATCCCCTGAAAATAAGACCTAATGTTATATTTCGGAGTAAAAATTAATATAAGCCCTGTCTTATCTTTTGGGATACTTGGTAGTAGTCCAAATATTGTATTAACCTTTTTAAGAGAAACTAAATTGGGAAGTCTGTATAATCTGAGGTAATGAAAATGGATCTGTTTATTCTTTATTGCTTTAACTTTATTGATTGACAGAATAAATGAGAAACATTTTCTGTTTGTCTTTGTTTATGTAGCCACATAAATGGGACATTGCACTAAACTTGACTTTGTCAAACAACTAAATACAATGTCTTACTAAAAAAACAAAAACTACCTCTGTCAAGAAGGTATCAACAAGATAGTAAGATTGTTGGTATTTAGACTATGACAAGAAACCAGACATGGACATTCTTTGCATTTCTTGACCTTCTGTGAGGGGGGGGGGTCCTTGTGGTGTAATGGCTAATGTGCTGGACTGCGACACCGTGGTGAGTGAGTTCAAACTCCAGTCATGCAGTTATGTTCACTTTCAGACAAATACCCTTGGGAAAGGTATGAATCCCCTCATTCCCAAAACTAACTGGTTAAAATAGTACCTCTACTGTTCTTTTCAAAGGATGGCTTTGGCATTAAATAACCCATGAAGGTTGATTATGCCATTAAACAAAGAAACTAAAAATGAAATTTTACCTTCTGTAAAAACTAGTGTGACTTGTATTTGAGGGGAGAGGGCTGTAAGTTTATAACATTTTGTTCTGAAATTTTCACTGCATAATGTTCATCATGGAATTGAGAAGGAAGGAGATTATGTTGAAAACTATTTAAAATAAATTATTTTATCATTAGGCTATATATATATATATATATATATATATATATATATATATATATATAAATTAAAGGCAAAAATTATAATTGTTTACAAATGATTCAATACATTAGTTACTTGAAACTATAATTACTTGGGAAAAAATTGTAAATTCATAGGATTAAATCTAAAGTTCAATCTTTTTTTTTTTAAAGTAAAAAGTTTGATATTTCCTCACTTAAGTATAATTCTTAACGAGTTGTTTAGTTGGACACATGACATAACAGATATAAGGGTTGAGTTCATACAGTTCTAAGTGACAATCATCTGGAGGCTGCAGGTTCAATTTTAACAACAAGCAACTTTGGTCTTTGATGGTCTCCACAATATTTCCTTTATAAAAAAGATGTTCTCTGTTGCCATAAAAACAGATGTACAGAATGTATTATTCTTTGTATATATATATATATATATATATATATAAAGAAATTTAAAAAAACAAGTGTTCCAAAAATAAGATGAATTTATTTATTGATGCTTAAACGTTTCAGTTTCTTTAAACCTTCATCAAGATGTATTAAGGGGTGAAGAAATTGATGGATGTTTTATAGATGACAGGAGATAAAAAAATCTTTATAAAATTTTGTTGTTGTGTAACTGTATTTGTTCAGCGTTATATTTTTGAAAGACGAGTCACGATCTGCACACGCGAAGATGTCAAGACGCGTGACGTAACTCGAAGAAATGCATTCAACAAAAAACACTTTGGAACACTTGTTTTTTCAAATTTCTTAATATTGTCGGATTTATTTACATATTTACTCCCATATATATATATATATATATATATATATATATATATATATATATATATAGAAGAGAGAGAGATTACTCATATATAGGTTGAGCCCCTCACTCTTTTTTTTTTTTTGTCTAAAAATTAGGTCCTTCTGAATGTGACCTGTATATCCATTAGTATATTCAGTACTACTAACCTAACAGTGTGTAAATGCCTTTTTATAAGTATCTTGCATATTACTGTAATTTTCTAAGTGCAAGTTGCATTCTCTGCAGTTGTGTCATTGGCTGCTTCTGTTATTAATTACTTATACTAATTATAGCGTTTATTTGATAATGAACTTGAAAAATATACAGATTTATATGACTTGTTCATTAAAATACATAATGACACAGAAGAAACAAAAAAAAAAAAAGATCTTTTGGGGGGTTAACCTTTACTTAAAACTTATTCACATGGTTTCTTCATTTAGACACTTACTATGTGGGGAAAGTAATAAGAGAAAATAAGTCACGTTAAACTTCATTTACACAAAGTCACAGGCGCTCCCCCACTTTAAAAAAAAAAATCCTTACATTTCAAATCTCTGAAAACAAATAGAGCAAATATTTGGTTGGTTGGTTTTTATGGCATGTCAACCCTTGTTAGGTTATTTTATGCTGAAGACATTTTGTTTTATTCATTCTTGTTGGGTATTCAATTTTTTCAAACTTAATTTATATGGTTTCAAGTAACTATTTCTATTTAATAATAATCATTTGTAATGCACAATTATACAATTTCAAGTTCCTGATCTATATAATAATACTGTTGTTCCTACAAAATATGACTGTTATCATCTTGCAACACCCTCTGATTAAAAATGAAACTGTCCAAATGAGTGTTGTCACCTCTGGTAAATAATGGACCATTCTGTTTTTATTATAAGAAAAGAAAGGAAGAAAAGGGACATGCTACACAGAAAAATAAAAGAAAGAGTAGGGGAAAGATAGAGGGGTGAGTGCACAGAAGCGATAACGCTAATCTGTTTCAATCGAACATAATGAAAAAGGAGAGGGAGAGAGTGTCTGACTGACTGACTATTATCCTTTTTTCATATTGAACTATTTTGCAATGGCTCTTAAGTAAACATTAAACATTGTAATAATTAAATTATACTGTGGTATATCCACAGGTCCTGCTAGTAATAATAATCCTTAGTAAACAATTATTGCGTTGAGTAAAATTTGATTAATTTGTAAATGTTTGATTATAATCATAACTATATTTTCCATTGCATCATTTTTTAAAAATCTTTTTTATTTTTCAATAATAATTTATTTGCACTCAGTTATATGATTTTGGTCATTTCTATCTAATACTACTAACTTTTAAACAGATCTATCTATAGATGGTACCCTAGCAGGTACTACCACTACAGGTTAAAGTGGACCTGGGAGTAATGCCAATAAAGGGGTACTTGATACTCCTCAGAGCTCTAGAACTGGAACCTCAGAGTCGGATTCAGTTTAGTGTTATACCCAGGACATGTGGAGCCTTAGTATGGACGGACTGACATTTGGGGTACTGTAATAATATATATATATATATATGTATGTATGTATGTATATGTATAAAATAATTAAGTTATTCCTATGTATAATAAATGAATGTGAATAGATATAAGTGAATGCATTTACTTTTAAACATAAATATGATTAAATGCTTGGAGGGACATGAGTAATTATGTAGACAATACAATTTGTTAAAATCTTCCATTATTCCAACGTGCACATAACAATGTGAATGAAACTATATATGAATACTTTTTCCGAGTTTTCCATGCTGATAAGAAATTATCCAAAATTGAATTAATTCATCCATTATTGCAGCAATGAATTACATATGAGAATATTGGGAAGTATTGTTATGACAGTGTTATTACTAACAGTTCAACTGAAAACCCGAATGGAATAATCTTGGGCTAGACAGGCGGTTGGAGAGGCCCCCTCCGATCAATCGGCTGGTCACGTCAACCCCTAGCGCCTATATGATTTTCCCAACCCTATTGCCCTTATAACAAGCCCCACCCCTTTTTATCATATGGATGCTAGAAGGCGGTGGTTGCGGGTCTACATGTCCTGGGAATGACGTTAAACTCTATCTGATGGTGAGGTTCCAGTTTTGGAGGTTTGGGGAATGTGGCGCACCCCTTCATCGCCATTGCTCCCTGGTCCACTCTGACCCGGAGTGGTAGTACCTGTTAGGGTCCCATCTATGGGTTAAATAGAAAAATGTATTTATAAAAAAATCGTATTATCCATTAAGAATTGATTTATTTCAAAACTTTATCGGCATTAAATGACCGACTGAGGTTGATATGCCATAAAACAAAACAAAACAAACCAAACCAAAACCCAAATGGAATATATTATTTAACATGTAATTAATCTTGAGTTTGATAATTGCTGTTATGTAGTTTGACCTGTACGCAGGCTGCACTCTCATACTGTGCTTTTACAGTACCCCAGGCTTTTTGAAATTTATTTTCCAAAAATTCTTGGGCAAGAATGGTTGTTTATTTTCATTAGAGCAATGTTATCAATGCATTGTCTCTCACCCCTTCCTTTGAATTGCTTAAGGAGGAGGCAAACTCGGTCAATGAAAAGGTGTGAGCCCTTCCTCTTGCCTTCTCCTGCTTTTAAACAATACATGGCTATAATTGAAAGTGACAGTGATACTTGTATGTTTTATTATTTGAACTCGGTCAGTAATAGTCTATTTTCATTTCTTTTTAACAAAATGTTGTTTTTTTTTTTTTTTTTTTATATATGTATTCATTGGCTTTTAGTTGATGATAAAGAAATTAATGAAAGCAATCCACACTTTGTTCTGTTAATGTAGAAGAAGGATTTAAAGACTTAGTTGAGTTGTCATGTGCGGCCTTCATGACAGACATATGTAATCCCTGTGGCCCTCATGACATACATATGTAATCCCTGTGGCCCTCATGACATACATATGTAATCCATGCGACCGAGGGGGATACTCAGTTTGACATGCTTGTTTTATAGAGAGCCGGAAAGTCCGTTCATTTTCTAAGGAAAATATTTAATAAATTTATAACCCAATTTCTATGTTGGTGAATCACCGTGGCATAGTCGGTAACATATTGGACTGTGAAATCGTAGTAAGCAAGTTCAAACTCCAATTGCACTATTATGTTCACTTTCAGACTAATACCCTTGGGAAAGGTATGAACCCTCTGCCCCACTCCAGCTCTGGTTTAAATAGTACCAATACTGTTCTTCTACAATGATGGCTTTGGCATTAAATAATCCATGAAGATTGATATGTCATTGAAGAAAGAAACCAAACCAAAAACAATGTAATAGGCTTACTCAAAACTGGAACAGATACCAGTTCATTGGCTATTCATTTTTTTGTTTGTTTGTTACTGTAAATACATCCTTAATGAATATTCATTTCCTACCGCATTCTTTATTCATTATTGTTAATTGTATGGAACATTCTGTTTGAATAAGCAAACCCCCGTGTCCTTTTTAGTAAGTTTGATTTGTTGAATAGATTATGAACCAGTCTTTAATTAGATTCAAAATAATGGATTCGAAGGGGGGAGGTATTCATTGATAAGGATGGCTAAACCCAGACTATAGAATTTCAAAATCTCTCTAGGAATTAGTTAAAATTTGTCATGTTTAATTTGACTGGTAATTGTTGCCTTTTATAGCATGAAAGAACAAAATAATAATGTTTGGAGTGTGCAAAAGTTTCCAGCATCTCCAAAAAAAAAAAATTACAGTGGTACCTTAACTTAGGAGTTTAATTTGTTCTGCTTATAACTCAATTTCCTGGTATATCAAATCAATTTTCCCCATTGAAATAAACTGAAATATCATTAATCAGTTTCAGCCCCCATCCAAAATACTCTAATTTTTTAAATTTTTTTTTAAAGAAAAATAGCACTATATTGTATAAAAACATAATAGAATAGAATGTAATGAATTATGTACTGTAATATTTTAATTTTTTTTTTATAATTTAAAAAAAATAATTTTTTTAAAATAATTTTTTTTTTTTTTTGTTTTTTTTTTTTTGCATAATGAATTTGGAAACTTAAATGTGTTTTTTAGTGAATTTATTAACATAAGCATATTTGAATTTCCCTATTACTTCAAATTTTACCTCTCAACATTGAGCAAAAAAATTGAGTTAGGGACAGCTCGTAACTTGGAAAACTTGTAATTTGGGGTACTCGTAAGTCAAGGTCCCACTGTATAAAGACTTTGAATATAAAGTCAAAAACTGGTTTTTGAACTAGAAAAAAAAAAAAAGCCAGAAAAAATTAGGGTCGTTGAGTATTTTTGCATGCACATAATAGAGGGTGAAGTTATTTGTTCTGGGATTTAACATGTGAGGATTCTTGAAAGAGAAAAAAAAAAATTTCCATTACTTGGTGCAGAATGAGTTTGATATTTTTTTTCTTTTTTTTCTGTTGCTGTTTGAAAAAGGATCTCTCTTGCTCTTTCTCTTTGGGGAGAAATGACTAAATGAAAAAATCATGTCAAGGACAAATATGCCAAAATTCTATGAAAAGTTTTCCCACCCTGTGTTGGCAGGACTTTGAATATGGCAATTGTATCCTCTGCAGAAGGATAAGACCCTCCACTCACAAAAACAAAGTGTGTCCTAGGTATGACAATAATCTGAATTCGGTTGTGGTAAGGCTCTAGTTTTGGATCTCTGGGGAATGTGGAATATCCCTTTATTGGCATTACACCCAAGTTCACCATGACCTAAAGTGGTAGTACCTGTTAGGGTCCTATCTATGGGTCAAATAGATCTGTTTTGAAAATTATTTGAACATTACTACATTCCCTCTCAGATACGCTTATGAAAGGTATGAACCTTCTTATCCTATGCGTTAAATAGTATAATTACTGTTCTTCTACAAAGATGGCTTTAGCACTAAATAACCCACTAAGATTGATATGTCATTAAACAAAGAAACTAAACCTAACACTTATTGTGTATAGATTATTAGTATTGAGATAAAATACTTAAAATCATATCGTCGGGGTGGCGTATAGTCGGTATTGGTCAATTGGCGAGGGAGTCTATCCCCTTTTCTAGCGCTAGACCAAGAGATTATTTTAGCGTTGAGGTAGAGCACCACACCTACCATCAGCTCCTCACTTTACCGCACAGATCCCTGTGCTACTCATACGCTGAGTTGGCGAGGACCTGGTATTGAACCAGGAACCTTGTGATTCCTAGCCGAACGCTCTACCGACTGAGCTAAACCTGCAATTAACGCAAAAAACAATGGAACATTGAAAATATAGTTATGATTACAATCAAACATTTACAAATAAATCAAATTTTGGCATTAACTCTATGCCTACAAAATTCCCCCCCACAGCTGTACCAAATTTTCTTGGTATTTTTTACCTGTAGGATTGGATATTTCAAAGTTTACTATCTATTCACCTCAGAACTCATTCTATTCAAATAAAGTCCTATTATTATTTAAATCTGAGTCCTTCTGCTCAATTATAATGAACTAACCATCAGTTTTTTGTACTATGCTTGGGTATGATATAAGAGCTGTTGTTGAGTGGTTTAAAGTAGGCAACGAGTTAAATAACTCATAAGGAGTTGATATGCCATGAGGCAAATAAACCACAACATAAGCAGTTTTGATTGGCTAAATTTATTGAAGATATAAATACTAGACCTTTTTTTTTCTTTTTTGTTATCCTGTATAAAAGAGTAGAATAGTGAAAGTGAAAGTATAATAAGTTAAATAGTTGTGTGCTTATGTATTGTCCATTTGTGATAAAAATTACCATAAATGGGTTTTATGAATTTTTTTCAGTCTTGTAATTCATAACTTGTTTGTTTATTTCTTCATAAATGTTGTCTTTCAACAAAGACAATTTATTTTTTTGTCTGTATTTATCCCTCAGCTTTTTTTGTGGATAAGATAACTATTTTGTTGTCATTGGTTAAATTCTTCAAGGCGTTAATGTATCTTTGGTTGAGTAGTTCTGTTATTATTCACCAAACACTTGTAATGGTCATGATGCTCTCTTGGTGAAATCGGTGTGTTTGTAGTTTTTGGTTATTAGATCTCTGTGATGTTGTTTGTGATGCTAGTTGCAAATTTTAATCCCAAACTGGAAGTGTTGGTGTTTTGTTAGTTATAAGGTTAATGTTTTGATAAATTCATTCACAGATAAAAGGCAAGGGCGATCTTTAATCATGGATACAGACAGACGAGAAGAAGAAAATTCTGTCTTTGGTAATAGACAACAACATTGATAAAAAAAAACAAAATAAAAAAAAGACTAAACACCAAACCAAGTTTAAGACTGTTAAAGATGACAGTTTAATTTCTACATTCTTTGCATCTGTGCTGTTTGGTTAATAGATTTCATTTCTGTTTACAAACAGGACATTAAAGAAGAGGAGTTTATTTTTTTAAGTATGGAAAAACTTTGAGTCTTAAAAAAAATCTATTTAGAGATAGATGGATTGAGTTTACATTGTGATTGTGTCTCTCTTGTTTATGTGTATTGTGTGTGTGTATGTATATATATATATATATATATATATATATATATATGAGGTAGGTAAAAGGATGGTGAACAAGAAATGATAACTCAAAACAAATCTAAGAGTTGAAATGTTTCGTCCGATTTATACGGACATCATCAGTTAAATGATGTCCGTATAAATCAGACGAAACGTTTCAACTCTTAGATTTGTTTTGAGTTATCATTTCTTGTTCACCATCCTTTTACCTACCTCATACTGTTGGATTCTATTACATCCATCCTATCTTCATATATATATATATATATATATATATATATATATATATATATATATGTATAATAAAGTAAATATATAAAGGTATTACATATCTATTTATTTGATGGCAATAGAACAGTCACAACCTTAGGTTTCATACATGCAAAATCGCATGCATTCATCAGGTGACGTTGATCCGAATCAACGTGACCTGATGAATGCATGCGATTTTGCATGTATGAAACCTAAGGTTGTGACTGTTCTATTGCCATCAAATAAATAGATATGTAATACCTTTATATATTTACTTTATTATATTATATAATAGCTCTATTCTTTATATCGAGCACTCTCCTAATACTACTGCAATTTGGCGCACCATTTCAGTGAAAGCTGAAGTGGTGACTATCCCCAGACATATATATATATATATACACACACACACACACAAAGTGAATGTAAATTATTCTTGACCATTTTAAACTTTGGCTTTTTTTTTTCCAATTTTGTAAGCTTAATGCATTAAATAAATCATAGAAATATTTTACAACTTGAAGGATACAATTTTCTTTCTGTTTACATAAGTTTCAAAACATTTCTCAGTGACCTTAAAATAAATGAAATGCACACAAATACTGATAAGAGGCATTGAATAAATAAACTGTACCATTTGTATCTTTTAAACTTTAAAAAGAGTTAATTCTGAATTTTGATCTTATGATTTTTCTTTTCATTTTTTTTTTTTTTTTTTTTTAAATGTATAAAACATGTTTTTCAGATAGAATTGAGGAGTTTTAATGTTTGAAGTTAAATAAAAATAAAAATTGTTCTTTATATTCTTAAATTATATCTTGATTTTTTTCTTCCGCTGTTTTAGACAAGTGTTTGCTTTGTCCAGAAAACATCACAACAATATATATCTATATATTTACTAGATCATGTTTGGACCTGCTGGGTTCCTCTTGTAATATCAGTTCATGCTGATATCATTGTGCCTATTTAGGAAGGAGTGTAGTATTCTAATTAACATTTTATATTTATCTTTATCATATTGAAAATTTGGATGATTAAAAAGTGATATTTAATGTGAATGAAGATTGCATATTGAACTGGAAATGGCTATATTCTCCAAGTTAGAGCATTTTAAGTGCATTGATCAAATCAAATAAAATAAAAAAAACCCCCAAAAACTTGCTATGATGTATTGCTTTTGTTGGCTCACACATATATATATATATATATATATATATTATTAAATAGTATAGACAACTTTTGTCTACATATTCTGGTTTCAAGTCTCTGAATGAATAATACAATATCTGTCTGGAATTGGCTAATAAATTTGCCATAACTAATTTGTTCCCAAGTACTTTCTATCTTGTCAGTGGCCATCACCGTAGGATGTGTATATTGCAAAAACAATGCAACATTGTGTTTTATTCATACTGGTGTTACTTAATAGCGTTTGCTTTTTTTAAATGTGGTTCTATAAATAGCAACAGTATTTAAAGACATTTACTCCATCACACCAGTATAAATAGAATACTTACTCAAAGTGATATCTTTTTTGCAATATGCACATGATATTTAATATCAAGATAATTCCAGTTTAGATAAAGGAAGAAGACTTGTATTAAATACTCATCATTTTATCAGAACCTAGATTTTAAGATATTCACTAAATATCCAATTATATTAATTTATTTCTCTGAATGTTTGAGATGAGGCTTGAAGATTAGTATTATCTGCCGGAGGCTATATCGGCCGAAACGTTGTACAAATAGCAATGAAGATGGGGACAATAGTCCGAATAACGCAGATAATACTATTAATTTATTGTGAAGCTTTCTGAAAATATAAAACATCTTTTGATGACTTAATAAAAAAAAAATGTATAATAAATGAACTCACTAACAATGGTTTTACTCATCTAGCTTCTGACCATTATACTACATCATGAGTCTCATCTATGAGTTAAATAGAACAAAATGAGTTCCAAAAAACGTGTTTAAGAAACATTGAGTAAAAAAAAAAAAAAAAAAATGGGTCTTCAGCATAAAATAACCCAATGGGTTGACTGACCATAAAAATCCAACCAACCAGCCACACCATGTTCCTATTTTACTGGCACAATCTTGCTTAACTTTTCTAAGTGTCGAGTGTCAGCTGATTTGAAATTTATCTTTAACAGGAATTGTGACTTTTAAAAACATCAGCCATTGTTGTTGTTGAAATTTAAAGTGGTAAAGAGTTAAACTCTTCAGCTTGTCCTCTCCCCCTTCCCCCTCTCTCTCTCTCTCTCTTCCCACTATCCCCTTCTCCCCCCTCTCATATTTGAATTATTGTATTTATCAGTGTCAACCAAACGGATATATAGATGAACTTGAGCCGGATCCTTCAACCGACCTGTTCCTCTTTTGTTGCAATAATTGCAAGTCACATATAATTAACTAGAACTTTTTTGGTATAAATGTTTATTACTTTTCACACAACCGAATCTTTAGATGGGTTAAATAGATTTGTTTGAAAATAATTAATATTGGATATGAATGAGTGAAACTATAACTGTATGTAAGTAAGTAAAGTCATTGGGGCGGCCTAAAGTCGGTATCAGCCAGTCAGCGAGGGAGTCTATTCCCTTTTCAATAGCGCTAGACCAAGGAGATTGTTTTGGCGTCTGAGATGGAGTGCCACACCTAACATCAGCTTTACCGCACAGATCCATGTGCTACTCATACGCTGAGTTGGCGAGGACTGGTATCGAACTAGGACCTTATGGTTTCTAGCCGAACGCTCTACCGACTGAGCTAACTCGGTCCCTTAAATGTGATTTATTATTATTATTAAATAGAATTATTAATTTTAGATAGGAATACTTGAAACCATGTAACTATGCAAATTATTTGTATTGAAAATGGTTACTTAAAGCTATAATTGTTTATTAAGGATTATTATTATTATTATTATTATTATTATTATTATTAGACTTGAAACTATAAGTGCTTGTAAATTATTGGCATTGGATAGGAATACTTGAAACCATATAACTGTGTGCAAAGAAATGATTGTTATAGTATAAAGAAAAATGCAATTTAAAAAAATTGATTGCAATTGAACATTTACAAATGAATTAAATTTGAGCATTAAATAACCCATAAGGAGTTGATATGCCATTAAACTAATAAACCAAACTAATCTGTTGGTGTGTCATCTGTGAGTTATGACCGAAGACTGATTTTTGTACATACAAAAACACATACTATTTTGGTAACTTTAAATAAAAGAATATAAATTTCAATGAAGTGGGTAACTTGTTCAAGCACTGAAGAGTTTACATATAAAGTTGGAAACCAAAAAGAGGGCACCTTAATGCACATATAGGAACATACACTCACCCATTGGGTTTCTCGGTTGGCAGAAATATGTCTTTGAATAATTCTTTGAAAAATGAAAAACACATGGAATTAAATAGGACAAGACGAAAATTATTGCATCACTTATTGTTCTTGTTTGAGAGAAAAATAACAGCCATGTATTAAATTTTAGTCAATCCTTTTTAAAAACAAAGGATTTTTTAAAAGCATTGTTAAATCAAACGGGTTCACTGTGTTTCTTTATTAAGTTGCTTATCTTTTTGTTTTTTAATCTCCTATTTATCTAGAGTAAATGTCTCTAGTGAACTTGTAAAGCTGTTAGTGTTAAGCAATCTCTCCTTTAAATGATGTTACTTTTATTTCTCTTGGATTTCTGCAGTTATTTTCCATATCATCTAAATATTAAAAAGATCATTAATTACCCCATAAAAATTCACCCCCAATTGTTAATGACAGTCTATCTGATACCATATTCATCTCTATAACAAACAGACCAACTTCCTCTTATATATATATATATATATATATAGAGAGAGAGATGAAGATATATTTATCAACCCCTCTACATAAGCAGGATGTAACACAAGGTCATTTTTAAGCGGAGTTTAACAGGTTTGAATTCAGTTTTTCTTCTAGACTGGTTGTCGTACCAAAGTTAAAGAACCCAGTCTACCTTACTTTTTACCCATAGCTGGAGCAAGAATAATTAGATTCATACATTTCCCAAAGGTATTAGTGCTATGTGAAAATACAAACAGCTTCTTTCCAGGGTTTAAACTTGTCTCATCGTGTCCATTTCCTAAGATGGTAACTATTACACCATGCACCCACACTCCAAACACCCCCCTCACACATACATATATATATATATATGAACACAAGAGGTATAACATTCTGATGATGGCATTAGCCAGAAACCTAAGGTAAATGGTTTTCTAAAACCTCTGTATAAAAACTTATATATATATATATATATATATATATATATAAGCTTTCCCTCTTTTTGTTCAATTTTGTTTTCTATGTACTTTTCTGATTGTTATCCTCTTTTATTCAAGCAGCTTATTTTTGTGATCAAAATATTTGCACCAGAAAATTTATTGGCCTCATAAAATCGATTGAATTCTTTCTCTTGAGAGTCTGATCATCAATTAGTTTTGTTAAAGACATTGGTTTTAAACCACCACTAGTCCCAAAAGATATCTCCTTGCTTATCTGTAAATTGGCCATTGTATTTAGAGTGAATGACACCAAACAAAATTAGGCAATTTGTGCAGTTTTATACTCTGATTTACTTGGTCTTTGTCTTCATCTTAGTTGTTATACTCACAATGTTTCAGCCATTGTACCTTTTCAGCCTTCTTCAGGTGTGTGTCATAGTCAGCAACCTTCTGGTTTCCCAGCTATCTATATATTAATACTCGTGTTTCTACATTGTACAACCATTATCATCTTGCAACACTCTCTGGTTAAAAATGAGACCATCCAAGATGAAATGCAAAAATGTAAATGTATGCATCGTACTATTCTCCCTCTAGCTACGAGCAAATAGTAAGTCAGACTCGGCTATTTAATCTTGGTTAGGCAATCGGTCTAGGAGAAAGAAAACTCTGAATTCTAACCTGTTAAGCTCTACTCAAAAATAGACCTTGTGTCACATGCTACTCGTGTGGAGGGGTTGGTAAATATGATAAATCTGTGTTTAAAAATAATTCCTCATATCAAAAATTAATATAAATTAGTTTAATTTTTATTTCATTTCTAAAACAATTCTTGCTTTCTGAAGAATATTTTGATACTATTTTCTGAAGAATAACTTAGTTATTTTCTGATAATTTGTATTTCTTGATGCACACCAAATTGAATTTCCATTTAGCTCCAACAAATGAATTAATTGAATATTAAATTACAAAATACAACTAATTTAGCATTGGTTAATTTCCATGAGAAAAGAATCAGTAAACTATAAATACAAATGCAACTTTTAATTGTTGAATTATTTTTTAATGGGAAAGATGAATTTTGTGGGCACTGAGGAGATTACATATATTAGGTTACAGGTTCATGACACCAATATGATTTAACGATATAAGAGCCAGATTGTTCATTCATTTTGGACGATCCATACGTTTTGTGCGCGATATCTGGCAGCTAGTCTACAAGATCCAATGATTTTTGTTCTGTTATAAAGGGATTTATAAATGCCAAATAGTGAATTCACCCCCTGTGGACCCCTATGCTTTTATTCACCCTGCTAACATTTTATTCACCCCCCAGGGGTCTATATGGATCACTTTGAGAATCACTAAAGAGGCCACTTGAGTTCACTAATATTTATGTCATACCCCACATCTATCCCCACCCCCCATAACCCAACGATTTAGGAGGAGATGAGTGAATGGAGGTCATTAAGAGAATATCATAATCTGTTTAGTAACAAAAATAAATACTAATCTGACCAACTCTCGTATCAGATATCAGTAACTATGGAAGCAGAAGTGGGATATTTTTAAATACAAATTCTGAAGGTATTTTTTAAGTTTGAGTTATTTATTAAAAAAAAAAAAAAAAGGTACAAAGCTTCTCTGTTGGTGGGACTTAGAATATACACTGATTGTATCCCATGTGGAGGGTTAAAACCTCCTCCCACAAAAAGGAGTGTCCTGGGTATAATATTGAACTGCATCTGATAGTGAAGCTCCAGTTCTAGAGATCTGGAAAATATGGAGTACCCCTTCATTGCCATTACTCCTGGGTCGACTTGATCTTGAGGTGTAGTACCTGTTATAGTCCCATCGATGGGTCAAATAGTTTAAATATTATTAGTATTTAATAGGAATACTTGATGCCATATAACTGTAAATTATTTATATCAAAGGTAGTTACTTAAAGCTATAATTGTTTACTAAGGATTAGTATTATTAGTTACTTGAAACCATATAACTGCAAACAAAGGACTATTATAGAAATAATTATTTAAACTATATAATTATCAGATAGCAATACTTGAAACTATAAAACTGCCAATTATTTGTATTAGGTAGGAATACTTGATATTATTTAATTGTGTAAAAAAGAAAACATTTAAGGAACAATTACACAAAAAATGTAAATATACAATGAATGCAATTCCCTAATTTCTCAGCATGAAATAACCTGAGATGGATTGACATGGCATTAAGATCAATCAATATGCTGCTTCTCTCATCAATGACAGTTGAATTGATCTGCATTTCTGTAGAGGGTTAAGTAGAACTGAATGACTGCAAGAGTTTGTCTCGCTTGTGGTTTTGTTTCATTTTTTTAATTTAATTTTTAGCAAAACTGTGTTTCCATACTTTACACTACGGTTTGATTTGAAATTCAAGCAAGATATTTTCAAAATAACTTTTAAGTTCACAACTCTTAAGAACTACATTAGCTTCAGAAAATTTATTGAAAGGAATATAAGTTCATTTATATGAAGTTTGATCAAGTATATAAAAATGAAGATGAACTTTTTGAAGTAAAATGTATAGTTATTCCTGTTAAATTAATATTTTGCTGCCGGGATTTTCTCTCTCTCCTCCCTCTCCCTCATTAGTGACTGTTGCTTTGTAATGTCAAAAATATGTCAGTGTTTTTTTTTTTTAGCTTTCTTCCTCTACATGTGATGAGAGGTGCACTTAGCATTATAATTATCATTATAGGAAATAGAATCACAGTCCTGAGTTCAAATCCTGGACAGAGCTGTTTGTTTCACTTCATGCTAATACTTGGGAAAGGTATGAATTAATCTGCCCTCTCTTACAACTATAAAGCATTGAATAACCCACAAATGTTGATATACCATTAAAAAAAACATATTGTGAGACTGTACATGTATAGATAAGCAAAAAATGACAAAACCTGAAATTGTCATGCCCTGCTAGCTGGTGCAGAAGAAAACTCTGACTGCATCTCTGCAGAGGGGTAAAATCTCCTCCTCCCACAAATGGGGCTACTTATTGGCCATGGGTGGTGACCTGTGATGATTCTGGTAGCTGAGCAGTTTATTTTGAACATGATATCCTTTATTGTCAATGCACTTAATTCAATAGTGAATATTAATCATATAGATTGAACATTATTTATTGAAGTTTCTCATTAAAGCTTAGGCTACAGACTTATTGATTCCGCATCATTGCAAAATACTTAACACTTTGCTTCTCAACCACAAATACCCTGCACTTAAGCTTGCTAAATTTGAGCACAAAACACATTCAAACATTACTCCAGATTATAAACATCTTTGTTTAAAGAAATCCTTGTATTCTATTAAAGTGAATGATTACTATATCTTGCACTTCTATTATTATTATTATTATCTGAGGTGATCTTCTTGAGGCTGAAATATTACGGTGTATGGTATATAGTAAAATAGCACTCTTAGATATTAGGCTCATGGTGTATAGTAAAATAGCACTCTTAGATATTAGGCTCATGGTGTATAGTAAAATAGCACTCTTAGTCCTGAAATAGGTTAAATCCAAAGAGTAAAGTGCCTGTGGTGTTGCCTCAGTGTAAAGATCTGTATAGTGGTTGAGGGAATGAAATAAGATCAAGGCCAAGAATTGGCTTGACAAAAATTGGCCTGTGGAGGAGAAGGAGAAGGGGAAAGACAATGAGGAAAATACATTGGAAGTAAAAAAGGGAACAAAAAAGAGTTTTCATACTCTTTGATAAACAAGATTACAAGTGGTAATAAAAGAGAATGTTGCCAATTGAATCTTGTTAGATTTTGTTGGAAATGTTTCATGGCTTTCAATCAATTTCTTATATAAATAACCAGTTTGAAACTAGTTTTACCTCCACTACTAGAAAAAAAATAGTTGGTATTTTTTTTTTTCTATTACATATAATTATCTTATTTTTTTAATGAATATCTTAAATGTTATTAATTTTTCCCCCAACTTTAGAGTTGTGCTGTTTGTTAATAAACCATATACACTTATAGATTAGTTGGTTTTCTGACATATAGAATATTGTTTTCAACATTTTGATGTCCTGAACTTCATCTGATGGTGAGGCTCCAGTTCTGCAGATCTGGGGTGTGTAGTGTACCTCTTAATTGCCATTGTTCCCAGGTACACTCTGACACTGAGTGGTAGTACCTCTTAAGTTCCCATCTATTGTTCAAATAGATCTGTTTGAAAATTGTTGACTGGTTGGATTTTATGGCATGTCAACCCTTGTTGGGATATTTTATGCTGAAGATGTTTTGTTTTTATTGATTCTTAGTGGGTCTTCAAATTTTTTTTAAAACACAATTTTAAAAAAATCATTTTTTTATATAACCCATAGATGTGACATTAACAGGTACTACCACTTTGGGTTAGAGTGAACCTGGGAGTAATGGCGATGAAGGGGTATTCCACACTTCCAAGAACTCCAAAATTGGAGCTTCACCATTTGATTCAGTTTAATTGAAAATTATTAGTACTAGCAAATATATGCACCCTCCGGGTGCAAGTATTTAAGTTTTAATGTAATAAAATATTGTATTAGAAAGGCTAATGAAACTAAATAAGAATGCAGATAAAAAGATTTGAAACAGAGAGGGGTATAATTGAAAAATAGAACAACTAAAACTTACTCTTCCATCACTCTCGTCTTTCATTGTTATTTTTTCTAATTTAAGTATTAAGTTAAAAGAGGAAGTAAAGAATAAAATGACAGTTATCTTTTCTTGTTAATGGATTTCATTTAAGATTCATTGAAGAGATTTTTGCTTATATTCATTAAAATAAAACCAAACAGTTAGAAACCAATAATACTAAGCACATATTTATTAAAATTACATTTTTAATATCAATATGCAAATTAACCTTCCCGTTCACACTGTAAAACACTATTTTGTTGTATATATAAATACAATTGCATGTTATTAGTATGTAGATATGGTCAACAGTGGCTTCGGCCTCTGGACCATTGATATAATTAACGGCGTCGATCCCAGGGGGCCATCCCCCCAGGCAACACCTGCCCCCTTGATTTAAAGGGGCAGGGCTGGGTTTATTGCCCAGCGCCTGAGGCGCCCCCTTGAGGGGGAATGCCGATGGTATCGACGCAATTTTTCACCCGCCACCCCATGAGTCTCGGCTTGTGGGTGGTCCCACATAAATAGGGCCTTGTGCCTGACCCGTACAAGTGGGGTACGTGGAAAATATCATGTAGATATGGTTAACAGTATAAATAATGTAAAACAATTTTATTAATAATTGAGGTTAAAATAAGGATAAATTCATGGTGAATGTGACCTCAATAACTAAGGGAATTGTGACTTGAGTAGTGATTTAGTTTCGGTTACAGACAGAAAAACACACAATCTCCATTATAATAAGATTAGGTAGGAATACTTGATACCATATAACTCTGTACAAATAAATGATTGTTATTGAAAAAAAATGTGATTTAAACAAAAATTAGCAGTGTTTTCCATGACTGTTGTCACTTCTCTTTTGTTGCAATAGGTGGGGAGGTGATGTTAAAATCCCTGGGTTCAGACTTGTTCAATATTAGGCTGTAAGTTATTCAGAGGCAGTCTCAATTTCCCACATTCAGTGATTTTTTTTTTCCCCTTTTTTTCAGCACCCCCACCCCGTCATTATTAAGAGAGGATTTGGGCAACAACACTTGAAAATCATGTTCTATTAAAGATTATATTGGACAATGTAATAGTCAATATCTTCATTTCTCTTCATCCAATGTTGGATAATATTCAGAAATCATTTTGCAACCAAAACTCTTTATAGGATTTTTTTCTTTTTGTTTGGTGTAGGGTGTGTGGGGTTATTTTGGTTCAATCATTTTACAGTGAGATTAGTTCTTCTTTAACTGTTTCTTTTTTCTCCCCAATACAAATGTTTAATCTGAATGAAGAGATGATTCTGAAATTGCTTAGTCATGTCTTTATGCTGCTCATACAGGTATGTACAACATGTGCTAATCTGTTTTCCTTCTCAGAGTCTCAGAAATCAAGAGTTTTTTTCTATTGCAATGCATTCCCCAGAACTGGAGCCTCATCATCAGATGGCATATCAACCCTTTTTGGGTCATTTAATATTTAATCAAATCATTTTGATATTCAGTTTACTTATAGTACTTGCTATTGCTTAATTGGTCACTCATCTAAGTATTAGGTTCATCGCTGCTTAACTTTTGTGATCTAGTGGGAACTGGTGCTTTCAACGTGACTTGGCTGTAAGCTGAAGTTTAGGACATCAAAATGTTGAAAACAAAATTTTTCATGTCAGAAAACCAATTTATCTATAAGTGCATATGGTATATTAATAAACAGCACAATTCTAAACTTTGAGAATAAAGAAATTAATAACATTTAAGATATTCATTAAAAAATAAGATAATTATATGTAACAGAATAATGAATACCAACTATTGTTTTAATCTATCATTTTCTTTTAATTGTAAATTTCATTGTATTTTGCTGATAATACAAATAAATAAGCAATTGTCTTTTTGGATGATTTTCTGTTGTTCATCAAACAAAATTTTTGATTCTTGAAAGAATTAAAAAAAGAATCAAATTACTTAATTAAAAAAAAAAAAAAAAAAAAAAACGCTGATAAAACTTTTTATAGGTAGTGCCCACCTCCTCATCTAACTTTAATGTGTATCAGCAAGCATTCAAAATTTTTGTTGTCATTCTGGATGCAGAGCTGCTGAAATAATTAAGAATTGAGAGCATTTAATTTGATTTTTATTGTGATGATTTACTCTTGATACAGTTGCAAATCCACAACCTTCTGTTTAATTTTCCAAAGGCATCACTTGCCTTGCTGATCCAAAAGCAGATCTCATCATCAAGGGTACCAGTCATGTTTAGCGTGCTACCCAGGTACACAAACTTATTTATAACTGCTAACTTTTGCCCATACATACATATATACATACATACATACTTGTAATAATAGAGAAAAACTCAACAGACCGTCATTTGGCTATTATAGATTTATTTCTGTTATTTATTTCAGTCTGTTTTTCTTATTGAAAGTGTAAATATTCCTCTGTATATAATTAACTTACATTGGTCTCTCTTTGGGATTTTAAACAATCCTTGTATAAATCTGGGCATCTGCATCGGCATGCATTATAGATATACGGAGGATATAAAGATCCCAAATAGAATCATCCCCAACTTACCTATTTATTGGATATTTTTACCATTTTTTTTTTTTCATGCAGCAACAGCTGTCTGTTTAGTATCATCAATTAATTAGTTTGGTGGGTTGTAATGTTTTTGTTTTATTGGAATTACTCAACATAAAATAGACAATGTTAAGCCCCCCCTCCCCCCAAAAAGCACTGTGACAAAATATTTTGCTTATTCTCTAACCCTGGCAGAACTAACTGATGGATTTAGTTTTAAAAATTGTGGATTAGTACATTTGGAATTTGGCAGTTATTAGTGCTAAATTTTAATCTGAAATATATGAGATGTCTGTTAAGAAACAGGATTGATGCCAAAACCAATTTATTTCAATTCCAAACAACAAACCACGTGGTTTCCCCTTCGAAAATAATCCACTCCTTCAAGGATGGCTAATAATGAATTTTCCCATTCTTCTCTGCCCGCTTCTATACACTGCTGGAAGGATTCTTCTGGGATGCTCCCTCAGCTCCGTTATTATGACCCTTTTAATGGCCTCCAATCCATTGCTTATCCCTCTTTCACCGATAGCTCACTCAGCACATGCAGTCCTGTTACTTTTCAGACAAGCCTTGTATACGCTCTCTCTCTCTCTCTCTCTCTCTCTCTCTCTCTCTATATATAGGCACATGGTATAATGATTATTCATAGTAAATGGACTTGTCAAACAGTTCAAATCCTCGATGAGGTTGTTTGCATCTCACATAGCGTTAATACTATTGGGAAAGGTATGAATTCAACTATTCTCCCTCCAGCAGACTGAGCGTTTTAATATTGGTTGGGCAATCAGTCTAAAGAAGGAAAACTCCGAATTCAAACCTGTTAAACCCTGCTTAATAAATCGAACTTGTGTCATCCTTTTTGTGTGGATGGGTTGGTAAATATATATACTCTATATGATTGATGTTTACCATAGAATTAAGTGCATTAACAGGAAAGAAGATTGTTAAAAAATAGATAATGGCTTTTTCTTTAGGCTACGGTTTATTAATCTACAGGATGGTCCGAAAGTCTTGTCACCCCCACTAAATATAACTTAATCAATTATAGTAAAAAGTAAAGTCTGGAGTGGCTCATTATTGGTATAAGCCAAACAGTGAGGGAGTCTATCTCCTTTTCACTTGTGCCTGACCAGGGAAATTATTTTTGCTGAGGTGGAGCATTCCACCTACTGTCAGCTCCCCACTTTACCGCAGAAATCAGATTACCCAAGTTGTATGACACATGTGCAGAGTTGGCGAGAGCCAGTATCGAACCTGGAACCTTGCAATTCCTATGCACATGTTCTACCAACTGAGCTAAACCAGCCCCTACTATTATTAATATAATATATTATTCATCATGTTGTATTAGTAGCAGACAGTATCCATGACAATCTCTTATCAACTGTCCGTATCATTCATCGCCCTTGGGAGGTCCTTGGCACAGCATCCAGCATCTGTGCAGAGCTGGTCAATGTAGTTCTTTGCAGGATGGCTAGCTCATCACTATCAACAAAAAAATAACCAGTGTGTTTGGTAATATGGACTGTTAGTTTTGATGTAAAAAAAGGTAAAGTCGACGGGGCAGCCTAAAGTCGGTATCAGCCAGTCAGCGAGGGAGTCTATCCCCTTTTCAATAGCGCTAGACCAAGGAGATTTTTTTTTAGCATCTGAGGTGGAGCGCCACACCTACCATCAGCTCCTTACTTTACCGCACAGATCCCTGTGCTACTCATACGCTGAGTTGGCGAGGACCATTATCGAACTAGGAACCTTGTGGTTTCTAGCCGAACGCTCTACCGACTGAGCTAACCCGGCCCTTTTGATGTAAAAGTCATAAAAAAATGTTCGTAAACAAACATAACAACTTTAAGATTACATTTGTTAAAGAAAAATAAAGAATTTTTTTTTCATCGTCAGTTCCTAATTTAATTATAAAATATCTGTAATGAATGGTGTTAAAATGTTATTAGAGGTGACAATAAATCTAACTTGATTTGATCTAAATTGATGCATATATTTTCTTTCAGTCACTGATCTTTTCTGGTTAGACAAGAGATTGAAAAAAAAAATAATTTTTTTTTACCAAACCTAATATTGGAAATGTACATTTTTAGAACATTTCCTTAGAATTCTTTTTATAGTGTAAGAAATTGATAAAATGCAATTTGTGCAGTTGAACTAAAAATAGGTGATTTGTATGAAGTTTTTCTAGGTTTTAATAAGCTTAATTTTGTCTGTCACAAGGCAAAAAGTGTGGAGCACTCAGGAAGGAACACTCAGTATAGTTGTAATGGTTTGCAAGACGTAACCCCCCCTCCATGGTGATGCATCCATTATGTTTTTATTATAAGTTCTACTAATGATAAATGAGCGTTCGTTATGTAATAGTTATTGTCATAGGAAATGGACATAGTCATATGAGTTCAAATCCTGGATGAGGCCGGTAGCGTTTCACATAACACTAATACCCTTAGGAAAGATATGCATCCAAGTATTCTCTAGCTATGTTGATGTAGTAAAGCAGAGTGGGTTTTTAAATAGTATGGCAACTGGACTAGCAGAAGGAAAACTCTGAATTCAAACCTGTTAAACTTCACTTAAAGATAGATCCTGTGTCACATCCTGCTCAAGCAGAAGGGCTAAATAGCCAGTTTACCCTACTATTTTACTCATAGCTGGGGGTGTGGGGGTGATAGTAGAAATATTTTTTCCTTTTCCTATGTGATACAATTAATGTATTTTGTCTCTTCTCCATTGATAATTGTTGATCAACCTCTAAAATCTTTATTAGCCATTTTTCTTTTTAAATGGCAATTTTAGATTTAAAAATCTTGAAAATCAGCCCATTCATAAAATGTGGGATTGCCTAATTCGCATTGAGGATTGGCATAATAGGTTGGGCCTATTTGTATATTTACAATTGTTAACACCATCTTTTATTCATTTAAATTAAAAAAACATTTTTTTTTTTTTTTTTTTTTTTTTAGATCTTTTTATAGTGCTTTAAAACATTATCTCTGGTGAAAGGGGAGAGAAGAACATTCATTTTTCTTTATGAATTTTGCATATAAGAAAGGCTGAAGAATAGATTGGCTTAACATCCTGTTGAGAATTTTCTAAGTCCAGAGCCCAATTCCTATAAACATTTATGAAAAAATGGCTAAAAATGGCCTTTTCATTTAAAGTTACCTGTTATTTCCCTTAAATCAAAGACTTCTAAATATGTTTAATATTACATTGAAACAAAGGCTATCATTTGGGGTAGATTAGAAAAATGAATGTGACTTCCGGCCGGGTGGAATGAGGCGGTATAGGATGTTAAGAGTTAAATGTTCTGATAATAACAAAAATAACAAAGGATGAGATCATAGTCAAAACAACTCCATTTCATTTTTAAATTGTCTAATTACTTTTTAAAAAGTCGGCTTCCATGACCATTAAACTAAAAACTAAACTAGTAAGAATATGTGTCACCCTCTATGTGTAAGTATTTAAGTTTTAATATAATGAAGAATATTAAATTAGAAAGACAAACAAAATTAAATGAGAACACATAAAAAGATTACTTATATTTTAATTGGTTTCTATATAAACTTATTCATAAGATTGATTCTAATACATTGGTGTTATTGATCTATAATATTGTTTTTTCCCCAAGTAATTATTTATTAAACCCGGTTTTGTTAAAACCAGTATGCAAATAAACCACACTGTAAATATCATGTAAACTTTTATTTATTTTTATTTATGACACACATTGCAGGATTCTAAATGCACTAATAACATGGGCTGTTTTGAGGCAAATCTAATTTGGATTTTAATAGACATTGTTAATAAATAAGATTTATTTTATGTATTAATGATTTTGACTATGAATTAAATACTCATCAATAAACTTACATAATTCCTGAGGATATTGTAATGTAAGCAGTGACGTAGATTTGGTTACAAACACAGATACTGAAACTCCATTATAATAAGATATCAAATCATGTTATTTATAGAATTTAGATTATCATCCTCATCATGTCACATTGCCAGCATGGATTCCCATCCATCCCTAGCAGTTATTGCAAGGCAAGAAGTCATACATTCCAGGACTCAAAATTTTATGTTTATTATTGACGACAATGCTCTGATTCTAATGGTTTTTTTTATTTTTTTATTTTGATTGATAAATTTTATTCTACTTGGAATCATATAACTCTGCAAATTATTTGCAACATAGGAATACTTGAAACTTTATAACTCAGCAAATTATTTTATTAAGAATAGTTACTGACATTATAATTGTTTATATGGGGCTTGGCTCAGTCGGTAGAGCATTCGGCTAGAAACCAAAGGTTCTAGTTCGATACCCGCCCTCATCAACTCAGCGTATGAGTAGCACAGTTAAAGTAAGGAGCTGATGTCAGCGCTAAAATAATCTCCTTGGTCTAGCGCTAGTAAAAGGGATAGACTGAATTAACGACTTTTTTACTTTTTTTATAATTGTTTATTAAGGATTATTAGTTGAAACCATATTTGTTCTTAAGTTTTAAATAACTGGAAGTACCAGTTCTGCCATTGTGTAAGGAAAGCGGATGTACTAGTTTTGCCATTGTTATTTTTCAGTAAAAGGGTAGTAGGACTTTTTCTTGAGCTGACATCTGATTGGTGTCTTGTGTTGAATGTATTATGGTTACCTTCCTGGGGAAATTGTGACAGCTTGCAAAAGACAAAAAAACATTTTCAAAAAAAAAAACAAAACAAATAATTATTGACCTTCTGTATTAGATTAGATAACCCAATAAGGTTGATATGCGATAAAATCAACTAATCATTATTTTTTTTTCTAAACTGAGATTGATTTAAAAAAAAAAGAATTGATTAAAAATTGCAATTATTTTGACACCAAACTAAGATGAATATACAGGATGATTGTAAAATAACTACTTTCCCTTTTTTAAAAATCTTATAATTTATTTCTGAATCATTTTTACAAAGAATGAATACAAGAAGAATGCATAGCATGGAATTTTATTTAAAATTCTATATGGGCACCAGCATTCGCTTCCAGCCTCTCAAGCCACTCTGGAATTAGAATTAAACATCCAGATATCTTTGTAGGGCTTCCAATTTTAAAAGAAAATAATCAATCTGAAAAGAAAAACAACAACACAGATTTAATTGCCATTGTTGTAGGAAATGGATTCGTTGACCCGAGTTCAAATCTTGTATGAGGCTGTTTGCATTTCACATAGTGCTAATACTGTTGGGAAAGGTATGCATCCAACTACTCTCCCTATGGATAAATAGTAGGGCAACTGGGATCTTTAATCTTGGTAAGTAACCATCTAGGAGAAGGAAAACTGAATTTAAATCTGTTAAACTCCGCTTAAGAAATTGACCTTGTTCACATCCTGCTCGTGTGGAGGGGTTATATATATATATATATATATATAAGTATATTTGAAATATTGAATTACTTTTCAATCATCCTGTAGTTCTTTATTGTTTTCTGTTGAAGGCTGGAGATTATTTTTTAAAAAGTCTACTGTCTTGTGCTTTCTCTTGTGGCATCATCTTGTTAGACATCTCTTAGTTTGTCCTGTTGTGTTAGTTGCCAAAGTCATAATATTTTATAGATTTCTCTCTATCCTCTTCAACAGAAATCTATTACTTCTTTCTATCTTAACATCAGTGAAGAAATCTTCAATCCCAAGAGATTTGCAGTTTTTTTTTTATTTTACTTTTCTTTTCTTTTTACATTTTATTTATTCATTTGCATTATGAATTCATTTTTCCTACTTGGAAAATCGTGTTGCTTTCATTTCCTTTCTGGTAATTCTGCTGCTGCTGCTGCTGCTGCTGATGATGATGATTTGGGCAAATAGAAAGTTTTTTGTTTTTTTTCTCACTTGCCTGCAGCTCCATGGAATCCAACAAAAGGATCAAATAATCTGATTATCTACATTTCAACACAGCAAGGAAATGATATGTAGAACGACGTGACCCATATAGGTATTAATGTTTGGTCAGGCACATGCCTGGAGTAATTAATCTGAGCAGATTAATTATTTTTTATTTCTTTCATTTTTTTAAAAAGAAAACTGAAGATGTAATTTCTGTTACCTTTATGGTCCGTTATAAAATGTGACTTATAGCAGCATCAATGGCATGTAGACGAGACATCATGACACACATTTGGAAGTTGAAAGGCATGGGATAATTATGCTTGTCCACTATTAAAATAATAACCATTTACTAAATTATGGAGCTGATGGTAAGTGTGGCGCCCCACCTCAGCAAGACAATTTCCCTTTGCTAGAAAAAAGGGGATAGACCCCCTCACTGTCCAGTTGATACTGACAATAGGCCACTCTGCCAACTTAGAACTTAACTAGATATTATAAATTGATCTATAGGTTTGGTTTGGGGGTTATTTAATGCCAAAGCTATCCATGTAAAATGGCATTGGTACTATTTAACCTATAACTTGGGGGGGTCATACCTTTCCCAAGGGTATTAGTCTGAAAGTAAATGCAATAGTGCAGCTAGAGTTCACTCACTTGCTACAATGTTGCAGCCCGGCATGTCCATTACACTACGGGGACTCCCCCTGAATTATAGATGGGTCCTAACAAATGCTATCACTCCTGGTCAGAGTGGACCTGAGAATAATGGCAATGGAGGAGTGACTACACACTTCTCAGTTATTCTTCTCTTAGACCAGTTGCCATACCAAGGCTAAAACCCTTGGAAAGGTATGAATCCTACTCTCCCTCCATCTATGGATAATAGTAGGGCAGACTGGGCTCTTTAACCTTGGTTAGGCAAATCTCTTCGCTTAAGACATTGACCTTGTGTATTCGTTTTCACTACTGAAGCATTGACAGTCTCTCAAATGTTTGGACCTCTGCTTTATTCCCTTCAATCAATTTTTGAAGCTATAAAAGTATGTCAAAATGGATAATGGACCCAATGTGCTGGGTAGCTTCTTCTTTCTAGTATGGAGTTGGAACACAAACCTCTGACCTGACTCCTTTATTTTTGGCACTTCTGACTCTGACTCCTTTTTATATGATAAAGTGATTATGGCCTACAAATAAATATAAAATCATGATTTTTAAAAAATATAATCTATTCATAAGGAGTATGCACTGTATAACTTTACAGACTAAACTAGGGCCATATAAAGTGTGAATTCAACTGTAGTTGGAGTCTGTATAGTTTTCCTGACTCCAGTGACCCCTTAAATACTTCCAACTCTGATCCGAACTCCACTGCCCCGGTTGAACCAAACTTCTAAGTGAGGAGGGCTTGTTTGTTTTAGTATTCAAAATCTTTTTATTTTATTTTGACCTACCTGGGCTTGAACCCAGATATTTAACATTAGTTGGAAGGGCATAACTCTCTTAATCAGAACGCAAACAGTCAGGATTTATTTGCATCATTTTGGATTTTATTTTGGTGAGTATGATATAGGTGTGTGTTTGTGCCCAGACAGTTTCACTCAATGGACTAATGGTTGTTAGTCATTTCCGAAAGTATTTTAGTCTATCCAAAAGCAATGGATGTAACTATTTGGTTAACTTTAGGCTATCCATCCCACATCAGACTACATCTTATAAACATCCTGAACTTTGTAACTTATAAAAGCTCTTGGCTAATAGAAATCATAAAAGTTTTCTTTTTTTCTTTAGTTTTTCATTGTTGATATAACTCTTTGATATTCTTTGCCTCTCTCTCCTCTCTCTCTCTCTCTCTCTTCTCTCTCTTCTCTCTCTCTCTCTCTCCTCTCTCTCTCTCTCTCTCTTCTCTTGCTCTTCTCTCTTCTCTCTCTCTCTCTCTCTCTCTCTCTTCTCTCTCTCTCCTTCTCTCTGCTCTCTCTCTCTCTCTCTCTCTCTCTCTCTCTTCTCTCTCTCTCCTTCTCTCTCTCTCTCTCTCTCTCTTCTCTCTCTCTCTCTCCTTCTCTTGCTCTCTCTCTCTCTCTCTTCTCTTGCTCTCTCTCTCTCTCTCTCTCTCTCTCTCTCTCTCTCTCTCTTCTCTCTCTCTCTCTCTCTCTCTCTGCTCTCTCTCTCTTCTCTTGCTCTCTCTCTCTCTCTCTCTCTCTCTCTCTCTTCTCTCTCTCTCTCTCTCTCTCTCTCTCTCTCTCTCTGCTCTCTCTCTCTCTCTCTCTCTCTCTCTCTCTCTGCTCTCTCTCTCTCTCTCTCTCTCTCTCTCTCTCTTCTCTCTGCAGACCTGATGATTGAAATTACTTTTTAATTTTTTTAAATATTCTTTTAAAAATATTTAAGATTACAGCCGTCTCAACTCTTTTGACATAACTCAGTTTCACAATTTGAATCAATTTTCAGATGTTTGTGTTGAGATAGTATAATAGATTTTAATCATCAGTCTGCATTTGACTTTGTAGTGGCTCTATTCCAGATATTGAGCACTGGAAAAGAAACAACTTGTATTTATTTTGTACATTGTAATATATATATATATATATATATATATATATATATATATTTTATATTGAAGTTGGGCATTATTATGAAGCATTTAAAACAATATCAAAAAAATAAATGAAGGAACTCGATGTTGTGGAGTACAGGATTCACTTATTTTTTATTTATTATCATAAATTTTCGGGATCGTTAGATTCCCTTCCTCTGATTCCATTTCATGTGTTTATATCCATGGCACCAGGTGTGTGTGTGTGTGAATACATACATACATACATACATACATGCACACTATTTGGAAAATATGCAACAAGTATTAAGTACTAACCTATTTACTAAGCTGATCATTATGTGAAAGTATATGTTACATTTTACTTACCATATTTGATGACATAAGTTCCATTTACATCTAATATTACAATATGAGTTTGGCTAAAAACATACTGGTACAGTCTAAATAGCCCATCTATATATTAATACTCAAATTCCTTAAAAGTATGACAGTTATCATCTTACAACACCCTCTGGTTAAAAATGAGACAGTCCAAATTGTCTAAGATAAAATGAAAAAACATAAATCCTGATTATCTGGTGTTGCTAATCTGCTGAATTCTTATTTCTTAGGAGTGTCATCACCTTAGCTAAATAATGGACTATTCTGTTTTTATTATAAAGAAAAAAGGAAGAAAAATGACATGCTACACAGAAAAAAATATAGGAAAGAAAGGGGTGAGTGCCCAGAAATGATAATGCTAATCTGTTTCAATTGAACATGATGAAAAGAAGGAAAGAAAGAAAGAAAAGAATGAGAGAGAGAGTTAAATAAAATTTTTTATACTTTTACATATTGAATTATTTTGTAATAGCTCTTACTTAAGTAAACATCTTAAATGTTGTAATAATTGAATTATCTTGCTGTAGTATATCACAGCTCCTGCTAGTATATATATAGTCCTAGATAGCTTTAAATTTAGGACCAAGTGAGATTCTGACCAACCATTTATAAGTCGGACTGCTAGATATAACACATACGGCTGCAAGTACTGTATAAACAACATCCAACATTTTGATAATTGATAGCCTTCCTTCCCTTTTTGGCTAGTTGAGGTATAGATGAAGATATTTTTTTTTTGCTCAACATCTTGAGGCTTCACAATAAAATTTCCAAAATAAGTATAGAAATGTTACTAGTGAGATATAGAGAAAGAGATTTGTGTGTGAACCACATACTGGGACCAGCATTTATTTTGGAGGCATGTAGTGTAATGGTTATTGTCATGGGAAATGGACAGCATAAAGAAGTCAAATCAAGACTGTGTGCATTTCACATAGTGCCCTTAGGAAAGGTATGCATCCAACTATTCTCCCTCCAGAAATAGGTAAATAGTTGACCAGACTGGGTTATTTAACCTTAGTTAGGCAACCAGTCTAGAAGAAAAACTCTGAATTCAAACCTGCTAAATGCCACTGAAAAAATTGACCCTGTGTCACATCTTATTTGTGTGGTGGAGTTGGTAAAAATATATTTAAACCATCTGCTGTGCAAAATTCTTGTATTTATTTATTTTTTTCTTTGGATAAATCATGCAGTATGATTTATTACCTCTTTCCCTGATGCTATCCTGGAAATGACTATTGAAATAAATCTCAACACAGCGCACAATTTTATTAGCTTGAAGAGGGTTATAAAGAGTCACAAAACTTGTGTCACCTATTTTAAAATTGAAATAAATAGAAAAACAAATATCAAAATTGTAAACACTTTCAGTTTTTTCCTTTATAAAATATTTACTTTTCTCTCATTGGATCTACAACAAATATATATATATATATATATATATATATATAACACACACATACACACCATACACATACACATACACACAAGGGGGAATTCCTGTGGCAGAGTGACAAATTTGCTGGGCTGCTGCAACTTAGTGAGTTCAAACTCCAGTTGTACTGTTGTGTTCATTTTCAGACTATTACCCTTAGGAAAAGTATTAATTCCCTCATCCCCCCAGCTATGGGTTAAATAGTGCCACTACTGTTCTTCTACAAGGATGGCTTTGCCATTAAATAACCCATGAAAATAGATATGCAATTAAGCAAAGAAATCAAACCTTAAGTTAAACTGTAACCTTTATTTTTTTTGTCAGCCACTTAATTAAACCCGATCTCTGGAAACTCTTTAATTTTTTAGGGGGGTGGGAGGGGGGCTTCCCATAAGCAAATAAATCTTTAGAAATGGTGACTTCTTTTTGCCCTGCTGTTAAATCAAATGATTATTTTTTTTTCTCTGGTGAGTGTGGTTCCAATCATTTATTACCCATTATAGGAACTATTAGTGACTTGTCTATTGATGTAACCACCAGAGAGAGAGAGAGAGGGAGGGTGGTGATGGTGGGAGAGGATCGATTCTTGTGTGTTATTGATTTAAAAAAAGAAAAGAAAAAAAAAAAAAGCATTGAGTTCACTCACACAGATATGTGCATGTGCACACACGTATGCATATTTGATTAAATTGATTGTTCAATCATCTCTTGAATTTTTCTGGTTTGACTGTATCAAGTAGAGAAGAAAGCATTTTGACAGACTAAGTTGTAAAGGTTTTGTTGACAGTCAATACTGTCAGTTCAGTTGATAACGACCAACATCACTTACTGACTGCACAGGATACACACGACACACACTTTTCTATTGAACAACATTTTTCTGTCTAACTTATGATATAAGGATATAGGATGAATCAAAAGTGACAGAACACTTTGTTGCAATATATATTTATTTGCTTAGGTCAGTATCAGAGCTTGAACTATAATATATATATATATATATATAGTGAAGTCATCAGGGTGACCTAAAGTCAGTATCAGCCAGACAGCGAGGGAGTCTTTTTGCTAGACCAAGGAGATTGTTTTTACATTTGAAATAGAGCGCCACACCTACCATCAGCTCCTAACTTTACTGCATAGATACCTGTGTTACTCATATGCTGAGTTCGCGAAGGCCAGTATTGAACTAGGAGCCTTGAGGTTCTCAGCCTGACACTCTACCGGCTGTGCTATACCGGCCCCACTAATATATTAATAAGTCATCCACAGACACGTGTTTTGGCATATCATGCCTCTTCAGTGTGGCTAGACACAACTATCCTTGGGTAGGGTCGAACTCAGACTGACCGCATGGTAGTCCGATATCTTATCCCCTCGCCCACTGACAGCTGATGCGGGGACTGGTGTTTTTTAAACTATTAAGTACATAGAAATGTATGTATCTTTCAGTCACTGAGAGATCAAATTTCCGGAGAAATAATCATTGCTTATATATATATATATATATATATATATATATATATATATATATATATAATGTGTGTGTGTCTGAGTACCACTGTAACATTTTCTTTGGGGTAATATTATTTCAGTAATTTATCCAAGAGTGCTCAATACTTCATGAAAAGTAGAGCTTTTAATGATAATTATAAAAATAATTATGAGTCTACTGTGGGTTTAATCTTTTCAGGACCCTGTGTCATACTGGAGTCCAGCATGATGAAGGGTCCTGAAGAGATCATTACAATTGAAACCAATAGAACCATAATTTTTTTTATTGCACACTAGTTGTACCTGTGGAAATTCTCTAGGACACATATATAATAATTGCACAAACTCATAATTGTTAATTCATATTTTAAGATTTGATAAGATAAGAAGAGCACTTATGAGCTCACCTTGCTTCTCTAGCAGTGTCCAGCACGTCTTGTCCGTCTTACTCTTATGTTTTGTGTGATAGAAGGTAGGTGTGCTTACTGTATATGCACCATATTTATTAAATTGTACACACACTCATACTCACATAGACACACTTGAAATAAATTCACTGTTAACTTATTCTTGAACCACCCCACTAAAAATCAAATTGACCCACGTTGGGACTATGGGGTTAGACATTTTTTTTTTTATAAGACAAGTGGAATATAAGAAACGAGTTTGTCTAGTGAAACCAGGAAATTGCAAGTAGTTTTCTATCTACCTTTGTGTGATATTTCATGTTTTGTCTCTTCACAACTGATTAGCTCTGAAGAATGTAAACAAAACCTGACAGGCAGACAATGGGGGGGTGGGGATGAGGGAGAGGGAAAGCACTGTGATGGACAATGAAAATACATGACAAAAAGAAAGGAAAGAATTAAGTTTTATTAAGAAGAGGAAGACATTAACTATTGATAGGGGGGTGGGGTGAGGAGAAAAATTTTCAGGAAATTTTACAAAAGGATCGTCTTTAAAGAATGGCTTTTTATTTCTTATCTTTTTTAAAATTTCTTATCTTTTTCTAAATTTCTTATTTTCCTTCTTTCAGTGTGAGTAGAAATTCTTTTAATTATTTTTGAAAAGAAAATTCTATTTCATACCAAGAAACATTTATCATATACTAGAAGCGGCTACACAACATTGCCTGGGTTGTGGGGGGGGACCCACCTCCCCTGGTATATTGATTTGTTTACTTTTGAGATTTACAAATGCGGGATATTTTTAAGTAGAAATTTCAATGCTATTTGTGTGTATCTTTTGATTTTTAAATGTCTTCAAATATAAACCATATTTTCGTAATTTTTGCACAAAAAGCAAGAACCAGTGATATTTAGTGTGTGTGTAAATATATATATATGTATATCTAATATATAAAACAGAGATTTTGGTATGTACGTGTCGACGTAAAACAAAAAAACGGGAGGTCACTCAGATTCAAATCTTGCATACACATTGATATCGTTCTAACTAAGAAAATTCCAATTTGGTTATTGATTTTTACTGATTAAGGGATTTAATCGATTAATTAATCCAAAATCACCCAATTTGTGGAACTGTCGTATATCAGCCCCTCCTGATAATAAAATATTGTCTCTGCCTGCTTATTGTTAAAGGATAACAGCAGCGAAGTTTTGATTTTATGATTAATTTTGCAGTCTAAGCCGTTCAGTTCCGAATTCATGGCTATTTATGGTCCAGTCTTTAATAATTTTTATATCGTTAGAAAGATAAAAAATACTCTTCAAAATATGTAATTTGTGTGAGTTTTATTAATTGAATCATTTTTTACAGCGAGTTAAAAATTTAAAAATGGCTTCGGATAGCCACGCTGCCTATGATTATTGCGATACAAGCAGTGCAGTCTATAACAGTCAGATCGGACTCTTACCTATTTAGGATTTTAATCTTTAAATATTTATATCTTTAGTAATAAGATGAAATAGTCTTTCTGAATATGTAATTTGTATGTGTTTTTATAGATTTTTTTTTTTTTTTTTTACAGCGAGTTAAAAAAAAAAAATACTACGTATAGGCAGTTCGGAATCTCTTAGTCTTTCTGAATATGTAATTTTGTATGTGTTTTATAGATTAAATTATTTTTACAGCGAGTTTGTCCATATTCTTAAATGTACAGTACACTCATTTTAATTTAAATTTTTGTAATGCATAAACATTGTAGAAAATCAAAATGCACGCTTTACGGTTACATTATTAAAAAAATATTTTAATCGTAAATAAAGTATCATGAAAATCAGTTTACGTCGTAAGTACGGTTACATATTTGTATAAATTAAACTAAGATTTTCATTCGAATAAAATGACTTTTAATTCTTTAATTTATTTATTTAATTTTATTGTTAGAGTTTTAAAGGGTTAAAAAATAACAATAAGATTGACGAATTTCCTTAGAAACTGTTTTTCTTTTGGTTCGTTAACTAATTATTTTCTCAAACCACGATAAAAAAACAAAAAAAAACAAAGGTTACTAAATGGGACAAAATCCGGTGTTTTATCTTTAGTCGAAGGCCCGACTGGAAATAATAGTCAATTATTTTGTAAGACGAAATTTATTTCAAGTTTATCTGTCAATATCCAGTTATTGGAAACATTTAAAAAAAAAATTATATGTAAGTACGAAAAATTGTAAGCGCTTTGTTTATCAAAATGACATGATTCGTTAGTAAATTACCCGAAAGTTGATAAAACAAAACAACTAACAACATTTAAATTATTATTCAAAATACAATTTAAAATATTCTCAGAATTTGCCTTACAATTAATTTTAAGTTTTATGATTTTACTCTTTATTGTGAAGTCAATAAACATTGCTGAGTTTATAGTGCAACTTTTCAGTTTCTGAAAAATTGGCATGTTAAAATAGAGATTTCATAGGTGACATTTGAACTTTTATGAAAATTTTTTTGTAATTAATATAATTTTTTAATAAAACTTAATTTTAACTAGGGGGGTAGGGGTTAGGGTTAGGGGTAGTTTAATGGGAGAATAAATAAATAATTGGGTCCGTTCAAGCGGTTTCCGATATGGGGGATCAATTTACTATAAACTTATACGAGGAAATGAGCACCCGTGAATACTCAAATAATAAAGAACTTTTAAGAATTTTTTTTTTCAATCTGATAATCGATAATAATCAACTGAAGGGGAAAAAAATAGATGGGGGGGAGTCCAGATAATCAGGTCCACCAAAACGTTTTTAAACATGTTTTTTAAATACTAGGTACACCAATTTTACCTGTGAAATTTACCCCCCTATATTTAACACTATGAAACTTGCAGAAAAATTAATATTTTCTGAAAAAATTTTTTACATTTGAAAGAAAAAAAAAAAATAAACTCTGATGATTCTTTAACTTTTTTCAGCTTCCGGAAATAATGAAAATTATGATTGAAAAACAATGTTTTTCATTTTTGCACTGTTAAATCAACTGAAAATTAACGTAGCTAAAAACAAGTTACGATAAGAGTTTTTTTAAATTCTATGAAAAATCAATTAATTATAAATAATAACAAAATATTTCCGTTTTATTCAAGATGGCCTAAACTGATCAATTGGTGGTCCCTATAATACTATCTTGGTTTTAGCAAAAATAGATATTGCAATACGAAGAATTTAAATTTTCGATTCTCAGCTTCTTTTTTAAACTCAACATGCAATTAAGAACTAAATGTGAATTGTCATGTACAAAAAATTTAAAACAATAACAAACAAATATACAAACGAATACTTTCAATTTGTTGTATAATAATATGAATAATTTTAAACTATAAAACAGAAAATACAAATCCTGAAATATACAAATTTCTCATGATTTTAGTTTCAAGATTATTTTCCTCTTACCCCCTCTCTAACTACTGTCTTCCACTTTCTCTCTCACTCCCTGGTGATCCAAATTTCATTTTAGTCCGGTCATGGACCGGGTACTTTAGCTAGTATATATATATTTGGGAGAATATGTGCTTAATTAAAGTCATACCTAAGCAGTCTTCCTGTCTATAGCTCTGCTGATGAGGCCTAATGGGCTGAAATGTACATACAGATTGACTTTTTCTCTATTTGTTTAGCCTTATATTTGAATGGGTATGCCCGCCTAATTCATTGTTTATCAATTAATTAATTTTCAAAAATAGGTATGACTTCAATTAAGCACATATTCTCCTAAAAATTGTCGGCTAAAAGCCATATCAAACACATTGTTTGTTTGTTTACTTCTCATATATATATTATATATATATATATATATATATATATATGATTTTTTTTTGTCATTTGTTTTATTTTTGTAGTTTCATCCGGACATACATACATACCAACTGCCCTTTATATAATGTATAGATTACCTTATTTATTTTTGTATATCTTTTTGCTTACTTTCCAAGTTGATTTTGACACTGTCATGAATAATTTAGTCACATCCTATCTGACCAAACAACTTGGTAGGCAATGTTTTCTATTGCTTGTTATAGCCCCAACACTGGCTGTGTTTTTTATGACACTAAACTGCATCTACTGGAAATGTAAAATGTGGAATCATTCCTTTATGCCAATACCCCAAAGTCCACTTTGACACAGAGTGTTAGTACTTATTAGGATTCCATCTATGGTTCAATTAGATCTTTTTGGATACTTTTAGTATTAGATCAGAATATACAACTGTATGCCTACAAAATGGAGGCGTGTGGGCTAGTGTTTAGAGTCGTGGAAAATGGACTCGTCGATTGAGTTCAATTCCTAGACGAAGCCGTTGGCATTTCACATAGCGCTAATACCCTTGGGAAAGGTATGAATCCATATATTCTCCCTCCAGCTATGGGTTAAATAGTAGGGCAGACTGGGCCCTTCAGCCTTGGGTAGGTAACCAGTCTAGGAGAGGGATAACTCTGAATTCGAAATTCCTGAGGTCTGTCGTTGATTGGGTTTGTGGCAACCCTTGATGCACCAATTCTTTCCTATCGACTGTGCCAAAAAGTGTGGATGGTCCAACTCAAGCCTTCACCACTATAAACAAATCACTGTGTGGATGTTCATTGTATGAACACACATACGTCGAAATCGACGGGAGGATCCATCATGCCTACAAATTATTATTATTATTATTATTATTATTATTAAATAATTATTAAATAGGAATAGTTACTTGAAACCATATAAGAAAGTAAGTTGGCAGAGTAGCCTATTGTCAGTATCAGCCAAACAGTGAAGGGTCTCCTTTTTGCTCGCACTAGACCAGGGAGATTGTTTTGCTGAGGTGGAGTGCAATACCTACTGTCAACTCCCCACTTTACTGCACATATCTAATTACCCAATTTGTGCTACTTATGCATTGATCAAACTCGAAACCTTGTGTTTCCCAGACGGTGCTCTACTGACTGAGCTAAAACAGCTCCCTTTGAAACCATATAATTGCTTGAAAAAGAAAAAGAAAAAAAAACATTGGCATTTAATAACCCAACAAGGTTTGACATGCTGTAAAAACCTACTCCTTTCTATCTCTATTTTCTGCCCACTTCCATTTTTGTTGTTTCATAATTTCTATAATAATAGTTAGGTATGATATAAGTTTTAAAAAAATGTAACAATAAAAAAAACAAAAAACTAATGTATTGTAAAATCCTATTCCAATTTGGGTATGTCGTTGTCACTGTTTCTAAAGCTTACCTGCCAATCCTGTTCTGGTATTAAAGATCTTTCCAGGTGGTTGTTGGGTGGTAGGGGTTGAATTTTTGTTCTTTTCATGGATGACCTTCCTCACAGCTGTTGTTAATTATACTTGTTCATTAATATTTTTACTCTATTTATCTTTCTGTATCTTTTTGCTTACTTTTCAAGTTGATTTGACATTGTCATGAATAATTTAGTCACATCCTATTTGACCAAACAACTTGATAGGCTGAGCATTAAATGATATTGACCTTTTTGACTATGATAGATAGATACATGTTATTCAACTGACCCTTCATTTACGCTTACAAAATTATTATTAGGGTGTCTGGAAAGTATGTATTTACAAACTGCTACGTCACAGTCAGGATGTGATACAAGGTCAATGTTTTCATTAGGGTTGATGGCTCTCCCACATTCTCCATACTCATCAGATTTAGCACTGACAGATTTTCTTTTGTTCCAATCACTAGAATATTTCATAAGTGACAGGAAGAAAGATGAAATTGGTCTTTCAAATTTTTTTTTGGTGGGGGTGGGGGTGGGGGAATCCCCCATATTTTTAAAAATATGGAATTTAGAATTTGTCTTCCCATTTTTGGGAATGAAGTTGTTTACATTTTTGATGAAACTAAATGCAAATGTCAGTGTGTCACATTTATTCATCTTTATTCCTAGAGACCATAGCCCAACATATCATACCAATTTGGAATCAGGCTGACTTTGTGAGCAAATTAAAAACATTCTAGACCTGCAATCCTGAAATTTTGGATTCCCAAGTTTTAAATTATTGGGATTTTTTTTTTTTTTTTTAAATTCTTTTTCTTAATCTGTTTTTTTTTTTTTTTTTTTTTTTTTTTTGCAACAAATTTTTTTTTGTATGATAAAATTTAATATGTACTCAATGCATGAAGTGTCATTGTTGGGCTAAAATCCAAATCCATGCTCCTCTGCAGGAGTTAGCTTAATTGCCGCCTGATAGAGTGACTTTTAACTCTTAACATCCTGTTAAGAATTTTCCAAGTCCAGAGCCCCATTCCTATAAGGATTTATCAAAAAATGGCTAAAAATGTCCTTTTCATTTAGAGTTACCCGAGATATTTCCCTTAAATCAAAGACTTCTAAATATGTTTAATATTACATTTAAACAAAGGCAATCGTCTGGGGCAGATTAGGAAATGTGACTTCTAGCCAGGTGGAATGAGGTGGTATAGGACTTTAAGAGTATTTAAATAAATCTATCCTAGACCTGTATTTATATTGTCTCTGGTAAAACATAATTACTTTCTGAACACCATAATAATTCATTGAATTTGAATTTAAACCTTGCAAAATTATTACACATTCATAGATTGATATAAAATATTTTGCCAAAAATGAAGTCTTCAAAATTCGATACACGAGTATATATTTGGGAAAATTATATTCAAATATTTTGGAAGATGATATAAAATGTTTTAATTCAATCATAAGAGATTTTTGATTATTTAATTAAAAGAAAAATTCTTTGAACTTGCCGTAATGTGAGTGAATTTCTTTCTCACTTGGGGAGTTCCTGTGGCATAGTGGCTAACATGCTGGAGTTTGACATTGTAGTGAATTCAAAGTCCAGTCACACAATTATGTTCACTTTTAAACTAATACCTTTGCAAAAGGTTTGAACCTCTTCACTCCGCCCCTAGCTATGGGTTAAATAACACTACTACTGTTCTTCTACAAGCATGGCCTTCGGATCAAATAACCCATGAAGGTTGATATGTCATTAAACAAAGAAACCAAACAAAACCCTCATGTCATGAATACAGCCTTGTGTTAAAGTGAACATAGACCAACAAGTATCTACACTAACAGGAAAATGAAATAGCAAAACTTTGAATATATTTCAATTTACTTAAGATGAAAATATATTAAATAATAGAATCTACAAATGAATATATTATTATGCCCAGGAGTGATGACTGATAGACGAATGGTAAGAGTCGAGGGAATCTATGCTGTCTGTATGACTTGATGATGAAGAATGCAATTATCAGTGGAAGATATTGTACATACATTTTCAAAGCATTTCATTAAAATGAAAGCTGAAATAGCTGATCAATGGATTGTATTGAAATCAATCTATTAAGAGTTTCAATCAACTAAAGATACTTGTTTAAATTCATCCAAATAGATTTTTAAAAATGCATTAATAATTTTGTAAAGTTTTCCATTAAATATCATCTGTCTCTTTAATCTTCTTAGGATTCTAGGGTTACCAGGTACATTTAAGATTTTCACAATTGTAAACTTTACTATTATCATCATACTATTATCATCATCTCAGTTGTCATACTCGCGTCATTTTGGCTACTCTACTTTTTTTGGCCCCTGAATGTGCTATGTAACTTCAGGGGCACAAAAACTATATTATAGTCTTCTGAGACTGAAATGCCAATAATACTCTCTGGCCTTCTTCAGGTGTTTTTAATCGTAGTTGTTAACCTTTAGGGAATTAAAAAAAAATCCTTTTATCTAACCCAATTGACTGTTCTCATTCCACTTTTATTTACACAATTCAAACTATTGTTGTCATCAACATTTTGGCTGCTCTACTCTCTGGCCTCCTTCAAGTGTCTTTTATCATAGTAAACTTTTAGGGAATTTCAAACCAAACTCTTTATGACAACCTCATAGATAGTTATCACATTTTGCAATATTTTTCCAAAAATTATTTCTGTCAAAATTTATCATTTATATTATTGACTGGATTCAGACTATTATCCTCATCTTAGTTTTTATACTCGCATCATTTTGGCTGCTCTACTCTTTTGCCTTCTTCAGGTGTTTTTAATAATAGTTGGTAAACTTCAGGAATTTCAATTCTTTTTTTTTTTAATCCAAGGAGTTTGTGTGCTATATTGGTTAATAAGAAACGGAAGTATCGTTTCAGTCATTGTTTTGATAAGAAACAGAAGTACCGTTTCAGCCATCTTTCATTTGTGATAATAAAAAGGCGGAAGTAGTTACTCCACCAAATTATGTACAACTGGATTACTTGTTGTGTTCTTTATTCTATAATCAAGCTGTGACAGTTTGACTGTTCTCATTCCATAATTGTTGGATTATTTCATATCAGTTAATTTTGCCTTAGATATTTTGGTTTGAAATTTCCTAAAGGTTACCAACCACACAGACAGATTTTTAATATAATGCACTGTAAGATAAAGGACAGACTGAGAAGAAGTTATGAGTGTTGGTTTGAAGATTTAACAAATTACACTGTTTATTACTAAAAGAATGCAGATGTTTTCTTAGATGCTTTACTAATTAACTACAATATTTAATGACATAGAAGACTTTTCTCCTGTTTACATTTGATATTAGATTGCTATGGAATTAGGTGAGGTACAAGTGTATGTTTGTGTGTGTGTGTGTGTGTATATATATATATATATATATATATAATAAATTAACATCTCACCTTTTTATGTTGGTCTCATAACTAAAAGTTTCATGTATCAAATAAAATACAATCATCAGTCTTGGGTTTTATCGTGCTCTTCTGGCCAACATTTGAGCACTTTCTTGATTTATGAAAGTGTTTTTAAAACGATTTAGTCATTCATCTCTCTCTCTCTCTCTCTCTCTCTCTCTCTCTCTCTCTCTCTCTCTCTCTCTTTTTTTTTCTCTCTCTTATATATAACCTCGTAAAAAATGAAACCTCTAACTTTTGAACTTCTTATCTCCCAACTGATTTCGGTTTTATATAACATATCAAAGGTTGATATCCTATTCAACCAAATCAAATTAATCAAGTACAGATTGTGGAAAAATGTTACCAAGGTATAAATTGCTTACTCATAGGTACTAATGAACTAAATTTATTTCAAAATTGAGGACTTATTTGTTTTGGTCACTCCTTTTTTTTTTTTTTTTTAATGTGTATGTGTCCCATTTATTTTAATTGGAGAAGGCCTTAGAATGAACTGGCTGGACAAAATGTTGTGCAGAATAAAGCTAAGTCTTCTTTAAGAAAAAGATGATTGCATATGAACCTCATTTATATTGAGATAATTTAAGAACTAACATGATATGAATCCATGCACTGTAGAGATGTATGTATTTACTCAAAACCTTTCCACTATGAGCAGGATGTGACACAAGGTTAATTTTTAAGCAGAGTGCAATAGGTTTCAATTCAAAGTTTCCTTTCTAGACCAGTTGTAATAGCAAAGCTGAAGAACCCAATCTGCCCTACTATTTACCCATAGCTGTATTCATACCTTTTGTAAGGGTGTTAAAGCTATGTGAAATGAAATGCAGAGATGTATATGCACATGTTGTTGTCTTTTGTGAACACATCCCAGTATGAACTCGAATATTTTCCAGTTTTCAGCTCACGTTATTTTCTCTCTGATTCTAAGTGTTATTATCATTTTTCACTTACGAATTGAGATATCTTGTTTAAGGTTTTTTTATTTTATTCCTGGTGTTATATATATAAAACATTAAATCTTTTTTCTTTTTTTGCATAAGAAAACATATTCCTCTATGTGTGTGTGTGTGTGTGTATATATATATATATATATATATATATATATTATATATATATATACTGGAATGTGTTTATTTTTATAAATCTTCCAGATAATTATGTCGATCTTTTTCAAGCTTAGCTATCGTTTTTTTCTATTACTTTTTATATTTTCTATTCATTCTAATCCTTACTATCCTCTGGGAATATTAAGGAATAAATGACTGTCTTGTACACAAGCTAAAAATGGAACGGTTGCTTTTCTTAAAACATCCAGTGCTAAAGAAATATTTAGTGCTATATGACTCATACTCAGGAAAAATTGTTTTTAGCCATTTTGGGAGAAGAAAATCTCCAACATTTCCTGCATTCACTTTCTGAATGTCTTAATTTTTTTAAAACAATGATTGCTACATATTTTGAACTAGAAGCAGCTACCCGGCGAAATCTAGGTAGATGAGAAAAAAAGGGGTTTAATGATTAGCTAGTCTTGAAGATCCATTACTACTGAATAGTGAGTTCGATCCTTGCTGGATGCCTCATAAAAATCCCCACATAAAAAAATACCTTGTGTTGATACAGCCTTGTGGGAGGTCTTTGCAAATATAAACCAAATCTTCCGAATTCTTGCATAAAAAGCAAAAACTGTTGATATTCAATTTGTGTTTTTATATATATATATATATATATATATATATATATATATATATATATATATATTTGTTGTTAATTGTTTTATTTTCATAATTTCCTCTGGACATACATACACACCAATTGCCCTTTTATATATGTATAGAAGATGTAATTATTTTTTTATGTCTTAGAACTTAAAAAAAAAAAATTTATTTTCAAAATTGAATGATGATTACAAAATCAATGAGCATGCATCAATTAAGAGTTTTACTTTTTAAAATTGTTTAATTCAATCAGTTTTCATTTGTAAGATTGGAGAGTTAATTACATTAATCAATAGAAATCTGTGTTGATATTTAAAAATATAATTAGTTTTATAAATTTCAAGGTTTTTTTTTTTTTTTTTTTTTGTTTTTTTTCTCAATGTTTTGCCTTCAGAAAAACTTGAGTAAAATTGTTGACAATTAAATATTGATTGTGGCAAGAATATTTGAATCTTGAAAGTTTGGAGTTGAGCTTTTGTTATCAGAACGGAAGTGTATAAGTAGTTGTTCTCTTCCAATAAAATCATTTATAGATCTGTGGGTTGTAAGATAACTTATGATAGTAAGAATGAGTCTATTTTGAGAACATAGAAATACCATATTTTGCAAAATGTATATCTAAGATCTGGTGGGATTTTCTTTAGTTTGTTGGGGATTTTGGATCTTTTCAACATGATACTCCCTTGATGATGTTTGTCAACACTTTCTGCATCATTCTCAATTAAAAAGAAAATGAGTGTCCTGAGTATGATGCTAAATTGCATCTAATGGTAAAGTTCCAGTTCGGGAGCTCTGGTGAGTGGAGTACCCCTTCATTGTCATTACTCCCAGGTCTACCATGACCCGGAGTGATAGTAACTTTTAGGGTACTATCTATGGGTTAAATAGAAAAAATGAGTTTAAAAAAAATGTTTTTAAAAAAAATTGAGTTAAAAAATTTTTTTGTTTTAATACCCCTCAAGAAAGAATAATACAAATTGTCTTTGGCATAAAATAACCCAACAATGGTTGACATGCCATAAAATCCAACCAACTACCCCCCCCCCAAAAAAAATGGCTTCAGGTTTTGTTATTTTATACATATAGTCAGAATATAATGTGGCAAATGAACAATTATTTCCTAAGTATTATATACAATATATATACAAAATTATGTGTACCAAATTTTATTTCAAATTGTATCTTATTTTTGGTATTTATCAGTAGGGTATCATAACCATTTTTTTTTTTCTTAGGTGGCAAATGGCATAATTTTCTACTAAAAATTCCTCAACTCAATAAATGCTATCATCCCATTTATGAGACATTAACAAAAATTGTATATTTATATTTTAAAACTTTCCAATATCTGACAAAAACTTTTATTCTAGAAAGTTATAGAAATTTCTCTTCAAGCAATTATGGATGGCACTTAGACAAAAAAAAAAAAAAATTCAACCCAGAGCTTCCCTACGCCCATGAGCCCATATATTCCATGAGCCCCACTTAATTACCTGTGAGTCTCCCACTCTGGATTCCTGGCCCCAAAAAAAAAAAAAAAAAGAAAAAAAAAAAAGTAAAATATTGTAATATGCCATTTAATAGCCGGATTGGCTGTATTGTTGCTAGGCAATAGCAATGTAGATATGGGTATTCCTCAAATGGAATTCAGGACACCTAGTTATATGTACAACTATCAGCCATTCTGGTTCTAAATATCTACTAGTTTGATGTCTAACATCTCAAAGAAGTTACTTTTTATCTCTGACTTTTCAACCCTGAGACTCCAACAACTGTGCCCCACCTCCTGGTATACTGGACTCCTGGCTGAAAAATGTAAAATATTGCAATCTGTTATTTAATAGTTTGTTTGGCTGTGTTGTTGTTAGGCAATAGCGATGTAGAAATAGGGATTCTCTGACTAGAATCCAGGCTGCCCAGTTATATGTACTTCTAGGTAGCAGTACAAATATTGGCTGCTCAAGTTCTATGGAATGAAGGCAATTCAGACATTTTTTTTTTGTATAGAATTAGTATTCATTTTCTGAAGATAAAATAAACATCAAAATATCAATTAATATTAAAATTACATAAAACTCTTGTTTGTTGCTCATAATATATTGATTATCTACCAGACTGATTTTTGGAGTTCTGTTTATTCCATCAAATTTCTTCAAATATTTTACATGGTTAAAACTCTACTTGGAACATAATTACATGCCAATGTAAATCTCTCTGTTTATCTGAAGGAGCTTGTTGCTTAGCAACCACATCCAAATTATGCATTTCGTTTCCTGGCTTCTTTTTTTTTTTTTCTTTCTTTAACCATATTGCATGTATTTGCTGGAGGCAGATATACATCATCAGTTTTGAAATGAAAAGGAAAATATTAACACAAAGTGGATAGAATAAATATAAGAAAACCACAAATATAATTGATGCTCTTTTGATTGGGGGAGGGGATGTAGAGAAAATGCCTGAATATAAAGAAGGAATTTTATTTTGTTTTTTGTTTCTTTATTGAACTTTTAATATTTATTAAACTGACCACATTATTCATTCAATCAAACTAAATTCATTTTTTATTTTTTTATTTTTCAGAGCAACTAAAGAATGATAGTAAAAACAAAGCGTAAGTATAAAAAATATTTTTTCTTTTCATTGCATCTATAAATAAACAGGTTATTAAGCCTTTTTTTATTTTTCATTTCAATGAAGAAAAATAAAGATTTTTTGTTTTTTTGGATCCATGTAGTATCCTATGATATTGGGTGGCATCTTGTGCACGTGCACGGTGCCTATGATATCGGGTGGCATCTTGTGCACGGTGCCTATGATATCGGGTGGCATCTTGTGCATGGTGCCTATGATATCGTGCACGGTGCTATGATATCGGGTGGCATCTTGTGCATGATATCGGGTGCAATGCACGGTGCCTATGATATCGGGTGGCATCTTGTGCACGGTGCTATGATATCGGGTGGCATCTTGTGCACGGTGCCTATGATATCGGGTGGCATCTTGTGCACGTGCCTATGATATCGGGTGGCATCTTGTGCACGGTGCTATGATGTCAGGCTGACATCTCGTGGACTGTTGTCCAGGGTCGGCTTGTCCTCTGTGGACTGTTGCCCAGGGTCAATGTCACTCTCAATTTCTTTTGCCAAAGACTATTATATAGTTTGTCACTCTTTGACTGAAATTCAAATCTAGTATATGTTTCTCCTTAGTTGTGTTTTTGTGTTCAGGTGAGATGAAAAAAAAAAGAAAATAAGTGAAGCCTGGTCTTGAGATTTCAATCCTGAGCAGCACCTTCTCTTTGTACTATGAGACAAAGGTTGGGAATTATTTCATGATACACATTGCAAGGACTGAGTAATATTGTTCCTATACCTATGGGAATCATATTAAATTGATCTTGTGTCAATTTGTATTTCTAAGGAGACATACTAGAATCCATGTAGTATTCATGTGCATCGTAAAAAGTGTTCCACTATTTGTGGATACTTGGTAATGTGGTAATTTTATTTATTCATATTCCCAGTATTATGTTGGTGAGTGCGAGAACTAATTGAAGTTTGATTCTATTATTGAATAATTTTCTGACAATGTTTGAAATCTTGTCTTTTTTTTTTTTTTTGCTTGTGAAATTATGAAGTAGCTGATATTGAAGTGTTTATCAGAATATTTAAGTTGAATTAGCTATTGTAAAACACTTGTGGAGTTGTCTGAAAAGCATTTTAAGCATATTTTAATATCAATTAAATTTAATTTGTAAAACAAAAAAATCTTTTTAGGATATGAAAGGAAAAAAAGATGACAGATTCAATAAAGTTTGGATTTTAAAAGAGAACAAAAATGTTTTGAATTGAAACATTTAGAATCGAGTTTGAAGACCTCAACCAAATAAACAGATTAATTCTGGAAAGATGAATTTTAAATCGGAATATTGAAATGGAATTAGGGGGGGGAAAGAAGTTAGAATAAACAAATAAAAGGGTCTGGCTTGTGGCTGAGTTGAAAAGACAAATTATGTTCAAATTCTGGTCGCCATTTTAGGCGTTTAATTCTTCTGTTGGTAAATCCAAGTCAGTATTGAGTTTGGTTTCAGTTGGTTAATCCTTATAATGCTAGTCTTGCAATGTTCCTTGAAATCCTAGGGAGAAAAGAGTGTAGTATCAGTAGATCTCTTTGTAATCCTCGTAATTCCTTCTGGCAGAAAATCCAATTAGCAATTGATTTGAAGACAGCTGATGATCATCTTAAATGCTTTTCTGTGATCGTTTTTGATTGGCCAATTTTTACCGTGAGTTCCTGCTGCTGTTGGGAAAGTTCATAAATAGGAGTGGTGGTTTGTTGTACATCTTACACCCCCAAGATAATCCAACTAATTTTGATATTATTTGTCTGAATTTTTTAAATGAGGCTTATATTGATTTTTCAAACTGTTGTCCTCATATTTATTGTGGTATGTAAAAACACAACATTTTGTATACTCCAGCCTTCTTCAGGTGTTCCCTCTTCAACACCTTTGTTTGATCAACAGTCAAACTATTCAAAATCATTCCCCAGGTAGGGTTCATTGCTATGCTCGCATAGGCATAGGAACACCTGAAGAAAATTGGGGGATACAGTGGCTGAAATGTGTTTTTACATACCACAATAAAGATGAGGACAACAGTCTGAAAAATCAAAATAATACAAATTATACGATATGTTAATGCCCATGATTCCTATTAAGACGGGAAGCTGGGTGGATGCTGGTACCTTATCTCAGCATCAGTAGAATTATTGTACAGCATTACTAGACTTATATGACATCACCCATCCACCATAAAGTAGAATTTTATGAGTTTGATAAATAATGATTGCAGTGAGGGCAACCCAACAAGGATCTACAGCGATCTGCTCTGTTGGGATTCTGGACCTCCGGGGGGGGGGGATTGACAGATAGGGATGGTTGGTGAGAGATTGTCATGTATATCTATGCTGCCAGCATGACATAATGATGAATTGATATTGTAAAGTAAAAGAATTACAAGAAAAACCTGTGAATTTTATTTGCTATGAAAAAGTGAATGAAGAAATGAAATTCTATACAGTGATGCTGATAGCTTTTTAATTTAGTGCATCATGAGTAGTTGTGATGAAAAACAATTGAAATTAAGATGAAAGAAATACTAGTCAAAAATTAATAATGGCTGACAATGCTTCATCTAATAAAAATTCAAGATAATATTACTACTTGTTTACTGATGGTCATAGACTGATGGTCTGAGTAGTTGGGATGAAAAGCAATTGAAATTAAGATGAAAGAAATACTAGAAATTGATTTGATGATATATTTTGATGATCTTTATAAAGCTTCCCATCTTAAAAGAAAAAAAAAATCAACTTTGTATTTTGTTTGCTAACCATCCTGATCTTTGTAAATCACAAGGGATTGGTTGCTTTTAAATTGTGCAGTTTAGGAATAAAAGATCTTAGGAATTTATAAATAACAACAAAAAATTCTATTTCTTGTTTTATAAAAAAAAAAAAAAAAGTCTGTTGGAGAGAAAAAATGGAGGTGTGGGTGATAGGAAAAACTTGTCTGTTAAAAATACAAAGAAAGATAAAAATTCTATATGACTATTGATGTGTGGAAAAATACTTTTTTCATGCATGAGTTATTTGCGGGGAGTTTTTATCTGAGGGCACATGTGGCAAACAATAAATATTTCTGCCTGAAACCTAATTGTCATGATCATCTTCATTAATGTATTGTGTCTATGAACTTGAATCTATTGAGATATGGTTTTGTTTTCACATTACTACTACTACTACTACTACTACTACTACTACTGCTATTCTTTTTGTGCGTGTGTGTGGGGCATTGTAACAGCTTTGCTTTTAACAATGAAGTGTTCGAGACCATTCTTGAAAGCACTTTTACAAGCAAAGAGAAATAGGGGACTCTAATTTAGTCATAATTCATTTATTGCTGTTGGACTTCTTTAACCCCCCCCCCAAAAAAAAACCCCAAAAAACAAACAAAACAAAACAAAAAAACAAAAAGCAAAAAAAAAAAAAACAATACAAAACAAAAACAAACAAAAGACAACATTGCATTGATGTGTCCACTGGTTGCTAGGTTACGATTCATTCAATTAACCGACCAATCAGCACTCATCAAACACATCTTTACCTTTGTCGTGCATTTTTACTCATTGTTGTAGATAATGTTTACCAAGCTTGTCTAGCAGATTCTTAATACTGAGCAGTGAGTTTGTCCTAACTTAGAGTCCTCATGGTCTTTGTCAGATTATGCTAAAGTTAGTAGATATCTATTCTGGGTGCCTTGCTGTGGAGCTGTGGTTAGCAGGTTGATTTTAGGAAATATTGCCTAAATACAAATACTCCTATTTCACACCAGTAGTAGTAGTAGTAGTAGTAGTATCTTATTGAATAAATTAGTTATATCAATTTTCTCTGACCAAGCTCATGATCTTGGTTGTAATAAAAATAATTAGTTGATGACATGAATTATTAATCATTGTATTAGCCTAAATTAAAAGCTGCTATTGTATATGGACTGTGGAGACTGTTTTTTTTATTGATTTATTTTTGTAATTTTCTTAGTTTTATCATTAAAGCACTGAAAATTGTATTAAAATTATGGAAGCTCTTAATAACTGAATTTCTGCAGTTTGTTGTTTTGAGGCCATTCTTAGGAATCAAATGATGATGTTGGTTGAATTTTAAAATTCTAATAATGTATAATTACCTTAAATATTAATTCCTAGTACCATTCCACCTGTCTGCTTTTAGTTGTCATTTACTAAGATGAGCTTAGTTTGGTACAAGGCCAAAAGTGTAGAGCATCAAATTCACAAACAATGGTTGCTATTTAGAATTGAACTCATTAACAATGGTTTCAACCTTCAAAAGATTAACAAACTTTCTGAGTCTGGTCTAAAAAGAAGGGTATTGATAAGTAAGTAAAATAGGTAGAGTAGCCTATTGTCAGTATCAGCCAGACAGCGAGGGAGTCTATCCCCTATTCTCTAGCACTAGACCAGGGAGATTGGTTTTGCATCTGAGATGAAGCACCACACCTACCATCAGCTCCCCACTTTACCACACAGATCCAAGCTGTGTTACTCATGCACTGAGGTAGCCAGTATTGAACCCAGAATCTGGTGGTCCCGAGGCGGATACTCTAACGACTGAGCCATCTAAATGCAGTAGGTGATGGCATTCTGATCTCTTTCTTGCTTGGAAATGTATGGAAGCATCAAATGAATACAATTTCCATAATATTGTTCATTCTTATGAATGATATTAAATGTGTATATATCTTAAAATAACATTGTTTAAGCAAATATTGATCATAAATAAAACTGTTGGATTCATTTTTATTTTTTGGTCTTTTTCAATGAAATTATCTGATGCAAATACTTGCTAGCAAAAAAGTATTTTCATCAGATAATTTCATTGAAAACAGTCAAACAAAATATGACGGGGTGGGGTGTCAGCGGGGGGGACTTGCAAAAGACTGACTGACCTAACTTTGAATCGATTATTTTTATGATTTATTCAGAGTGGAGGAAAAGATACTTTACACAAACATACACAATTCTGTTATTAAATTTCTCCCTCAAATACCGGATGTCCCAAAAATTTTCATCATTTAATGAAACTTTTTTTTTTTTCATTATTTTATGAAAAAAAAAGAAGAATAATGAAATTTCTTCATTTTATAGAAAAAGTTTCATGAAAAAAATTTGTCATTTTATGAAATGATGTCATTTTTTTTTTTTTTGACATCCTGTAAATAGAAATAGAGTTCAATTTAATGATTAACAAACAGAATTAGAAAAAGAAAAAAAACCTTAAAAAAACTTTAAAATATAATGAAAAGTATATTACAGCAAGTTCCATGTTACCTGCCACCTCAGTTCAAGTAAGGTATTTTGTAAGCTTTTTTTTTTTACCTCCATATGATTGAAAGCCTTTCTAAATATGACTGTCTCATGGAACAGCTGAAGTATAGATAACCAAAAATAACAAAACCTGATAATGAGACCCCTCTGATCAATTGGCTGGTCACGTTAAGCCCTAGCACTTATATGATTGTCCCAACCCTATTGCCCTATTATCATATGTGCTAGAAGGCATTGGCTGAGGGTTTCAAGGTTCTGGGTATGACATTAAGCTCTATCTGATGGCGAGGTTCCAGTTCTGGAGAATGTGGAGTACCACTTCATCACCATTACTCCCAGTTCCACTGATGCAGAGTGGTGGTATCTGTTAAGGTCCTATGTATGCCATAAAATCCAACAAACCAACCAACAACACTACAATTATATGGTCACTTACCTCCTCTCACACAAACCATCCATGTAAAACTGCTGGAGAAGTAAGGATGAACTCATAAGAGATGCCCTCATGTGGACTCCTACACACAAACACATTGGTATTTGGCAAACACCAAAATTTACATTCATCAACTCTGTGCAAACACTGGATGCCATCTAGAAGACTTACCAAAAGCGATGGCCAATAGGGACTGATGGTGAAAAAGTCAAGGGAATATCTGCTGTTAGCACACCTTGATGATGATGATCATGATTATTCCCAGCATTTAAACACCATCATATGATGGGTAAACATTGTTTAAATACTAATAAAAACAATTCTTTTAATTTGTGACCATCAGATAAAAGTTCTTGTTTTTGTGTGTGTGAGTAGAGAAGGAAAGGGAAGTTTTTAGTTATTAATATCTGATGATAATGAACTTTTTTGTATACAATTGAAATAGAAAAGATAATTAAAAAAAAAAAGAAAAACATAAAAAGCTTCTATCCACAATTTGAGGGCACCGCCTCCCTAAAAAAATAAAATCTATTGATAATAAACAGTAAATGGTCCAAATAATTAAATCTTTTGTTGCAAGTATTCCTGTAATGTGTGTATATACTAAGAGTTTTCTAAACCCCTCCCCCCCCAACTGTCGTCTCTTCTTGTGTAAGAGTTCCTCACCCTCTCTTGGCCCTCCACCCTCTCTTTTCCCTGGGTGATCACTGGCTGGGAGAAGGAAAATGGGTCAATGCCAATAGAAAATGAACAATTTGTGTTGTGCAAATCTTCTACATTACACTTGTAAGGTTGGTATGTGTATGTGAGATAGATAAAGTGAATGAGTGAGGGGAGAGAGAGAGAGGGAGGGGTGGGGCAAATGCAATTAAAATTTCCCCCAACCTGTCCAGTATAACAGTCATCGTTTTGTGTGTTACTCATTTCTCCCTAGCTGCTTGCTGCAGTAAATGAACTTGTGTGATACATCAAGAAATGCTTCAAATAAGAAATTAGCCACGTTCTTATTAAAGCCTTTCAAATTGAGACAATCTTATCATTTCTTGGAATTTAAATTTCATTATTTCATTTCCATTGTCTCTTTTTCATTCTTTTTCATCTAGGTGACTTTTAAAAAAATGATTTATGTCGTTCTGTCTCTGTGTCTCTTTACCTCCCTCCCTCCCTCCCTCCCCTCCCCTCCCTCCCTCCCCTCTCTTTACCTCCCTCTCCCTCCCTCTCCCTCTCCCCTCCCTCTCCTCCCTCCCTCCCCTCTCCCTCCCTCCCTCCCTCCCTCTCTTTACCTCCCTCCTTCCTCCTCTCTTTACCTCCCTCCTTCCCTCCCTCCTCCCTCTACCTCCTCTCCCTACCTCCCTCTCCCTCCCTTACCTCCCTCCTACTCCCTCTCTCTCCTCTCCTACCCCTTCCCTCCCTCTCTCTTCCTCTCTCTCCCTCTCTCTCTCTTACCTCCCTCTTACCTCCCTCTCTCCTCTTTACCTCCTCTCTCCTCATCCTCTCTCTCTCTCTCTCTCTCTTTTACCTCCCTCCCTCTCTCTACCTCCCTCCCCTCTCTCTACCTCCCTCCCTCTCTCTACCTCCCTCCCTCTCTCTACCTCCCTCCTTCTCTCTACCTCTCTCTACCTCACTCCCTCTCTCTACCTCACTCCCTCTCTCTACCTCTTTACCTCCCTCCCTCCCTCTCTCTCACCCCTGCCCATGTTCTGTCTATTTGCCCAAATCCATGTTCTACATGAAATCATCTTGGCAAAACAACCACTACTTCCTGCTTCAAAGGAAGTCCTCATGGCCTATTGGCTAATGTGTTGGATTGCAATATCGTTGTAAGTAAGTCTGAACTCCAGTCACGCTATTACTATTTTTGGACTAATACCCTTTGGAAAGCTTTGAACTGCCTCTTCACCACCCCCCACATCTATGGGTTAAATAGTACCACTACTGTTCTTCTTCAAGGATGGCTTTGGCATTAGATAACCCAGGCAGGTTGATATACCAATAAATAAATAAACCAAGCCAAATGAATTCCTACTTTAAACCTTATTCACCTAACACCTTCAGCATTGACACAAGGTCAAATTCTTAGGAAGAGATTTTCCTGTTCATGGATGAATGGCTGAGGGTAGTGCTATAATTGTTTTGTTCAGCTGGTATACTCCATCCATGGGAGGGGTGCCTCAGGCATCAGGTAATGAACATGATCCTTGCCCCTTTGGCAAGTGCTGCCTGGAAGAATGCCTCAACCCTCATGGATAGGCCGGAAGTAAATTTTCAAACCAGTTTCATAGCTCACTTATATAACTTAACAAAGGTAGCAATTTATTTTTCCTCATAAGGTTAGCTAATTTGCATATTTTGTTTGAAAAATCACTTCTTAATAAAAGAAAAGAAAAAGTCTTATTAGAGAAAAATAAGATTTAAAATGAATAAGTTTTATTATTCAATTTCAATCTTATTTTTCTTTACTAACAAGCACTTGTTTTGTTGATAGGTTTTATGATTATAGATGTAATATATCACATATCACCATCATGATAGTGAGATGTGATATATCACATATCACCATCATGATAGTGATATCAACCATGACCTTATTAGCTTTATTGTAAATTGAACCACCTACCTAAAAAGTTAACTAATTTGTCTCAAAAATAAGAAATATATTTACCTACAAAAGTTATCTTCTTCATAAAACTGAATCTTTAACTTTTCAATTTTTTTTTTGTCTGAGTTCAACAAGAAACAACTGAAGAAAGCCAGAAGGCACATAGGACAAAACGTTGTGTATATAATATTTAAGAGAAGGACAAAAAATCCAAATTATACGAATTTTCCATTTGGTTTTTGTGTTTATTTTTTTGTTATTGTAGGGTTACATCTTGCTTATTATTGTCACTAGTACAAAATAAAAAACACCCTCTGGGCGATGTAAAAATAGATTTTTGAAACATATTGCCTGAGAGGTGGGAGATAAAAATTCAATGTCAGAGAGTTTGTACCCTAAGTAAGTAAAATCATCAAATTCATTAAAGGATTAAAAAATAAAAACAACTTGAAATGTAAACTTTAAATATGTATTAAAATAAAACAAACTGTATATAGATATATAATACCAGTCATGTATTTATTAAGACTTGTTTTAAAAAACAATGAGGACTGTCTAATGTTCCATGTTCAAATTTTGAGTGTATTTATTCTATGTTATGATGATTTTGGGTAATGTGACGTAAGCAGTGATGTAATTTTTGTTACAGACAAAAACCGGAAGCGACTCTCCATTATTAATAGATGTATATGCTGGTCACTACATCAGAAGTAAAGACAAATTCATAAGGAGGTATTTCTTATTGAACTTGGGAACCTTCTCTTCAGACTTGGTAGTCTTCACAGAACTTTTAACTGAACCCTTTATTCAATCCACGGGGGTAGACTGTTCTCATTCCATTAACCATGACCAGGTACAAATGTTAAGCTATGTTAATCATTCTATGTTACTTGGTCAGGATTGAACCTGCAGCCCAGAGATGATTGTCATTTAGAACTGTATTCACTCAGTGCCTATATCCATTGTGCCATGTGTTCAAGAAATACCTGAAGAAAGCTGGAGGTCACATTGGTCGAAACGTTGTTTAGATAACAATAAAGATGAGGACAATAGTCTGAATAATCCAAATAATAAAAATAGAATATTGTTATTTATAGTTTAAATTCCTGCAATCATTATGCATATATTCCATGGAATTTGCCCAGATATTCAGCTTGTAAGTCATAAAGTGTCAGGTCATTAATATCTGCTATTGTACTCTTCTTGTAATCTTTGGCCCTATCTTGGGCTAGACGGGCGGTCGGAGAGGCCCCCTCCGATCAATCGGCTGGTCACATTAAGCCCTAGCACCTATATGATTTTCCCAACCCTATTGCCCTTATGGCAAGCCCCAACCCCTTTTTATCATATGGGTGCTAGAAGCGGTGGCTGCGGGTCTACATGTCCTGGGAATTACGTTAAACTCTATCTGATGGTGAGGTTCCAGTTTTGGATGTTTGGGGAATGTGGAGCACCCCTTCATCACCATTGCTCCCTGGTCCACTCTGACCCAGAGTGGTAGTACCTGTTAGGGTCCTATCTATGGGTTAAATAGAAAAATGTATTTATAAAAAAAATTGTATTATCCATTAAGAATTGATTTATTTCAAAACTTTATCGGCATTAAATGACCCACTGAGGTTGATATGCTGTAAAACAAAACAAACCAAATCTTCTTGTAATAATTAGCCTTATGTTTAGAGTAATGTACTTGTGCCATGTCTCATAAGCTTATTATAAAAAAATCTCTTTTTTTATCTAAGTGTGGAGAATGATTATAATTGACCAATACATTATGCAAACAATTTTCTTTTCTTTATTTTCAATGAAAGGAGAAAAGAAGACACAGACAACAAATTTACAAGTTTTTAAAAAATTCTTTAAATTCCTGTGTGAGATCTCACTTGGATCGAGTCCAGCACTTGTGTGTGCCCTCCCCCCACATTTTTTCACTTTTTAAACAATGTTTGCATATATAACTTGAATGGCCTAATTTTTTTAATTTATTTCAAAATTGTCTTAATCTTAAGCAAATTCTCTCTCCTCCCCACTCTCTCTTTCTTTCATGTTTTTTTTTTATTGTACCGTACTTAAAATCCTCATTTTAGGACTTTTTACATTACCTAATGTGTGTATTTGTGTGTGTTTATTTAAAATAATAATAATTGAATGTCAAAAACTAAGAAAATGCTCAATACTTCATAGTAATACACAATGAATATTAAATATAAAAACTCAGTTTTCATACTACTCGAATTTCATGAATTTCAATGCTAGGTAACAGAATGGAGTAAATAAGGAAGTAATTATCTTTCTGTTTAAATATCTTTATTCAAATATTTTACTGTTTATATATATATATATATATATATATATATATATATATATAGTATTAAGAAAAATGAAAAAGCACAGGTTTAAATGGGTTAAGTGGTGAGTTTATTGGCAGATGCTGCAGTGTTTCGATCTATTAATTAGATCATCTTCAGGACATTTGTTGATATATGGAAGGTGATAAGAAATTTTTTTATCACAGAATAACGAGAAAAGCGAGTGGTAGTCCTTGTTATTCATCTTGTTTAAAAAATTTTTTTGAGGTTTGAAAAAAGCGAAGACGGTTTGAAATGTCACGTCAAATATTCTATTTTACGGTGTAAGTATGTATCGAAAGGTAACATTGTGCATTTTTTTTGTGTGTGTGTGTGTAAATCTATTATTATATATATATATATAGTATGTTTTTGTTAACAAATTCTTTGTTTTTTTAAAAAATTTTCTTACCGCAAGGGTTTACTAATAGAATTAGTATATTATATATCTATAACGTGCGTGTGTATGTGTACTCTTTGACTGATTTAGATTGAAAAAAGTTTGCATATATGGATTTATAGTTAAAAAAACAAAGACTTTGACATAATGTTAATAAAAAAAATGAGAATGGATACATTTGAGCCAACACGTATACATGAACATAAAAGATCTGTCAGCAAATGATGCAGCTATTTCATATTAATGAAAAAATATCCTACCTTGAGCAATGGCTCCTTCGAGTACAGCTGGTCTTGAATTCAGTTGTCCTTCTCCTAGAGTGGTTACCATACCAGGGATAAAGAGCACAGTCTACCTTATTATTAACCAATAACTGAGGAGAAGAAGTGATGGATTCTAAGCGACAATCATCTCTGGGCTGCAGGTTCAATCCTGACCAAGTAGCATAGAATGATTAACATAGCTTAACATTTGTACCTGGTCATGGTTAATGGAATGAGAACAGTCTACCCCCGTGGATTGAATAAAGGGTTCAGTTAAAAGTTCTGTGAAGACTACCAAGTCTGAAGAGAAGGTTCCCAAATTCAATAAGAAATACCTCCTTATGAATTTGTCTTTACTTCTGATGTAGTGACCAGCATATACATCTATTAATAATGGAGATTCAAGGGCATAATTGTAAAGGGAAATACAAACAGCCTTGTCCAGGATTTGACCTCAGGTCGCCAAATCCATTTTCCCTATTCATTTGATGTAAGAAGTAGAGGTATGTTGATTGTGTAGCTCTAATTTTCCAAGTGAGAAATTTGAAGCAGAACAAGCATTGACCCAATTGAAACCATCCTATTGCAACACCAACTGCAATGGCTTGGTCACACCATCCATATGCCTGCAGAGAGATTTCCCTGCAAAGTACTTTATGGTGAACTTGCAGAAAGCACTTGAAGGGCAGGAGGCCCCCAAAAGCGGGTCAAAGATCATATGAAAACCACTTTGAAGAAATGCACAATTACACCTTCTAATCTAGAAGACCTGGCTTCCAATAGACAAGTTTGGCAAGACGCGTGCCGCACAGGAACTGAGTGGCTCACTACTGAATTCAATAGCGTTGCAGAACAACAACGTCTTCGTTGTCATGCACCACAGAATGCAGATGGAAATTTTCCTTGCAATGTTTTGGACTGCATCTGCAATTCCAGAATTGGACTAATTAGCCAATAAAAAGTCCATTGACCATAACTAGTCCCTCGATCAATACTACACTAGTCATTATATTTACCTCGTACCCCACTTGTACGGGTTAGGCATAAGGCCTTATTAACGTGGGACCACCCACAAGCCGAGACTCATGGGTGGCAGGTGAAAAATTGCGTAGATCCCGTCTGCATTCCCTCTCAACGGGGGCGCCTCAGGCGCTGGGCAATAAACCCAGCCCTGCCCCTTTAAATCAAGGGGGCAGGTGTTGCCTGAGGGGATAGCCCCTATTAACTTGTAAAGATCCAGGGCCGAAGCCACTGGACCCCCACCCTACACTAGTCATTAGTCATCAGCAAAACTCAATTCATCACTCATCAACATCATCTACCAAGTCATCAATCAAGACCTGGAGGTCATTGTCATCTGCGACTGACTTCTAAAATGAAAAAGGGGATTTTTCAAATGAGTAGGCTCAATCATCACCCTGGCATTTATCTGGGCTTAAAACACCTACCATTGGTACTAGTCATGATTTACTTAATCTGTTATAAGTGCGGAAGTATGGGAAACCCTGTAAGAATTTAACTGACAATGGTTTTGCTAGCTGACCCTGCTAACCATTATGCCATGCAAAGTACCCAAAAGTATACGTTGAACATGGGTCTCTAATCCATGATCTGAGATTAGGTTGGGGCTTAGAATATGCTGACTGTATCCCCTGCAGAGAGATAAACCCCCATTCAAAAGGTGGTGTCCCAGGTATGACATTAGACTGCATCTGATGGTGAGGCTCTAGTTCTAGAAATCTGAGGAGTATGGAGGACTCCTTCATTGTCATTACTCCCAGGTTTACTCTGACCTGGAGTGTCCCAGTATGACACTAGACTGCATCTGATGGTGAGTCCCAGGTATGACACTAGACTGCATCTGATGGTGAGTCCCAGGTATGACACTAGACTGCATCTGATGGTGAGGCTCTAGTTCTAGAAATCTGAGGAGTATGGAAGACCCCTTCATTGTCATTACTCCCAGGTTTACTCTGACCTGGAGTGGTAGTACCTGTTAGTGTCCCATCTATGTATCAAATAGATGTTAGAAAATTATTCGTATTTGATAGGACTGTATGCAAAAAAAAAGAAAAGAAGAAAATTCTTGAACAACTACACAAAAAAATGTTGATATGAACGTACAATGAATACGATTCCCTAACCCCTTAGGCATAAAATAACCTAAGACTGGTTGACATACAATTCAAAATCAGACAATATGAAGTTAGGTCTTGTGCTCTACTGACTGGAAAAGCTGGTATTATTGCCATTGGCATGAGAGAAAATTAGTAAAAAAGAAAATTAAAAACAAACAAACCCAGCAATAAAAGACTTCAAACAAATCTTGTCTATGACCTTATCTTATATGTCTGTTTTTTTTTTCTTCTATTCTATTTGAGATAGAACTTTTATGATACATTAAAATTTTTAATGCAAGATCAAATTTTCATATCTTGTTTTGTGAAGAGAACTTGTCTCGGAAATATCCTGTGTATACTATGATCCTGTAATAGATCTACACCAATGTGCAGTGAAACTGAAATGCTTATATACTACTATTGCTACTACTACAACACATAAACAAAGACTGACAGATTAAAAAAAACAACAAAGGCATAGAAAATATAAAGAGATTAAAATAACTCTGCATCACACACGTGTGTGTGTGTATATATGTGTGTGTGTGTGTGTGTATATATGATTAATTAATGTGTCTAATAAAAACGTGTCCATAAAAAAAAAAAAACATAAAAGGAAAGAAATCTATCCTGACAAAAGTGCATAAAAAAAGTGTAGTGATCCATAAAACTACTAACATCAATTTACAGCCAGCTTTTCTACACTATATCCCCTGTCCTCACCAGATTAGTAATTGAGGAATGTGGGATACTGAAAGACATAAACAAAAGAAATTAAATAAAAAGTAAGTAAAGTTGGTGGAGTGGCCTACTGTCAGTATCAGCCAGACAGCAAGGAAATCTATCCCCTTCTCGCTAGCGCTAGACCAGGGAGATTGTTTTTGCTGAGGTGGAGTGCCACACCTACCGTTAGCTCTTTACTCTACCACACAAATCAGATTACTCAATTTTTGCTACTCATGCACAGAATTGGTGGGGACCGGTATTGAACCAGGAATCTTGCGATTCCTAGGAGGGTTCTCTACCAACTGAGCTAAGGTTCAAAACTTATCCAATACAAGATATCTATTTAAAAATGTAATATATTAATTAAAAAATTAATTATTAAAAAGTTTAATTTAAAAGTATTAATTATTAAAAAGAATATAGTTTATTAATTATTAAAAAGAACATATTTAAACTTATCCAATACAAGATATCTATTTAAAAGAATAATGAATAAATAAAATAAAAGTAAATCAATTAAAAAAAAAAAGAAAAAAAAAAAAAAAAGAAAAAAAAAAGAGTCATATGCTTCTCTCTTACATAGCAAAACATGACAATTTAATGTTCCTATTATCTTCCTTTTCTTATTTTGTTGGATTTTATTTCAAACCTTACCTCTGTGTGTGTATAATATATATACACACACACACACACACACACATATATGGCGTTAAGCAAATAAACCAAATGAAATATAAATAGTTATGATTACAATCAAACATTTATAAATTTTGGCATTAAATAACCCATCTAAAGTTGGTATGCCATTAAACAAATAAAACAAACCTAACCAAATATAAATAATTATGCTTACAAGCAAACATTTACGAATTAATCCAATTTCAGCACTGAATAACCCATTAGGAGTTTATATGCCATTAAACAAATAAACCAAACCAGATATAGATAGTTATGATTACAATCAAATCTTTACAAATAAATCCAATTTCAGCACTTATTAACCCATGAGGAGTTGATATGCCATTAGATAAATAAAACAAAACAAACCAAACCATATGTTGTATATGCAAGAAAGAGGAGTGGGAATCAAAAGGATCAGAAATTAAAAGATTGTGTAATCATAAAAATCTCTGAAAGAATTTGAATTTAATTCAATTTTTTTTTAGGCTTGACTTTATGTAATTCCATTGATAGAGTAAAATAGAGAGTTTACAAATATTAAGATTGTATCACTTTTATTGAATATGATACTAAAATCTGTTGATCAGATTACTATAATCCTTGAATCAAGATAGAGATAATAAATCAGATAAACTATTATTTCCATCAGGTAACAAAACAAAACAAAAACAATAAAATGTATAGTGAAAGTGAAATCAACTTGCTGCTTGCTTTTTTGTGTCCTTGTAGCTTTGCACGTTTACAATCCATTGTTTTATTGCAGTTGACCTCTTGTTACTTTCGTCTCTCAGTTGTCATCTTGATGATAAAAATCTTTTATTATCAAAGTCTGATATTTGCTAGAATTGACACAGTTGTTGGTTGGTTGATTGGATTTTACAGCATGTCAACTCTTGTTGGGTTATTTTATGCCAAAGACATTTTGTTTTATTTATTCTTCATGGGTATTCAATATTTTTTTTCAAACTCAATTTTGTTTTTGATACACATTTTGCAGCCCATTTTTTTCCTATTTAACCCATAGATAGGACCCTAACAGGTACTACAACTTTGAGTCAGAATGGACCTTAGAGTAATGGTGAGGAATGGGTACTCCACACTTCCCAAGGCTCCAAAATTGGAACTTCACCATTAGATTGACATAGTTGTAAAAGAAGAAAAAAATATTCAGTTGTTTGTTACATTTTGAAGAATAATTAAAGTTCCAATTACCGTCGAACTGGGAAGACAAGGCAACAAACGGTTGTAACTTAAATACAAACCCGAATAGTCACAAAGTCTACTGCAGAATGACAGGATATATATATATATAAGACTCCACAATGTCATTCAAATCAAAACTTTAAAACTTTTCTTTTTAAAAATCAAAGGAATATGACAAATATATTCAATTTATATGTTACTGTTTTCTTCATTTGAAAAGCTAAGTTTAGCAAGAAAGTCCAATATATTCTTATCTTTGTCGTTATTTTACTATGATTTGCTGAATCTGGTGTGAAGACCTTGGGTTGCTTACAGTATTTGCTGTTTGAAAGTGGTTAAGAGAATAGTGGTTAACCTGGATGACTTGAAGATAACCTGTGCTTTTTATGGTCAATACTAGAGTTAGTGAATGCTGCATATGTATGAATAATATTAAACATAGCAAAAGTTGAATTAAAAGAAAGCAAAGATAAGTATACTAGTCCAACTAATTCAGAATAAAACAAATTGTTTTCTTTTTCTTTTTTCCTTATGGTTTACACTCCAGCTAATATCAATCCCTTTTTTTTTTGTATTTTGTTCAAACTGAGAAAGTGACATTGTTCAAATACTTATATTTTGTTTCCTTTAACTTACTTCCTGTATGACCAACCCTAACTCTTATTCATCATTTTTTTCCTTCGTATACCTCCCTCCAGTTATGAGTAAATGGCAGGGCAGACTTAGCTCTTTAACTTTGGGTATGTAACCAGTCTGGGAGAAGGAAAAATCTAATTCAAACTTATTAAACTCTGCTTAAGAAATTGAACTGGTTTCACATTTTGCTTGTGCAGAGGGGTTGGTATATATATATATATATATATATATATATATATATATATATATATATATATATATTTCGCATTAGAACAATTACAGGACAAAGGTAGTTTTTTTTTCTTTTCCTTCTTTAAAAAAATATTTGTTTATTGTCCTAACTCCAGGCAAGATTCTGTCTTTAACCGGACAGGCTTTTAGACAGTCTGAATAGTCAGTCCTTTACTAAATGTTTACCTTAATTGTTCTGACCCGTGAAGGTATGTGTCAAACCAAGCTAGCAAACTCTTACTATTACTTTAGGTACCAACTACATTAGCAGTTACCATTGTTCAAATGTTTTATTATACACCTTGGTTAGTAGTTAGTAGCTACAGAGATTGTAATGGAGAGTTGGATGAGAAAAAAAAAATCTATCTTATAATGGAGATTCGGTGTCTGTCTGTCTTTAACCAAAACCACATCACTGCTTGCATCACAATACTGTCAGGAAATGCATGAGTTTATCAATGAGTATTTAATTTATAATCAAAATCATTAATACATTGAATAAATGTTATCAGTTATTTGATATCATATAAAAAGTAAGAGTAAAGTCGTTGGAGTGGTCTAAAGTCAATATCAGCCAGAGAGTGTGGGAGTGCTACTCATGTGCTGAATTGGCGTGGGCTAGTATTGAACCTAGAACCATGTAGTCAGACTCACTAATGACTGAGAGAAACTGCTACACAAAAAAATGTAGAACCTAGGTGGCTGAGCAGTCCAATCAATCAGCTGGTCACATCAAGCCCTAGCACCTATATGATTTTCCCAACCCTATTGCCCTTATGGCAAGCCCCAACCCCTTTTTATCATATGGGTGCTAAAGGTGGTGGCTGCGGGTCTACATGTCCTGGGAATGACGTTAAACTCTATCTGATGGTGAGGTTCCAGTTTTGGAGGTTTGGGGAATGTGGAGCACCCCTTCATCACCATTGCTCCCTGGTCCACTCTGACCCGGAGTGGTAGTACCTGTTAGGGTCCCATCTATGGGTTAGATAGAAAAACATGAGTTAATAAACAAAATTGTATTATCCATTAAGAATTGATTTATTTCAAAACTTTATCGGCATTAAATAACCCACTGAGGTTGATATGCCGTAAAACAAAACCAAACTAAAAAAAATGTAAATGAACACAATTCTTGGCATAAAATAACCCCAGACGAATTGACAAGCCATTAAAATCAATCGATTATTGTTGTCTTAAAAGATAAAAGTACTGTTTTTGAATAGTCTTTGGACCCTACAATATTAATTTTTTATGTATTCAATGATAGTATATTCTTGGCATTGTTTATAAAAAGACAGCACATGCCAACATTCATAGGACCAACACTTATCTGGTCAATATTTATTTTACTGTTGACAAGCGAGTTCAGTGGAGTGGGCGGGGGTGGGGGTATAACCAGACAAGCAACTTTATATTTTTAATTCTCTTGTATTCATTCTCAATTCTTGCCTCCATGAGGACAAATTTGACACAAGGTCAAATTTAATATGGCAACCCTGCAGGCATGTACATTTGGGTCAAGACTAAAATAGTTTTATTTCCTTGGCATGCCTCAGTCATCAGGGAATGCTGATTCTAAATACAATCGGAAGGTGCAGTTTAGGGGGGGGTTGACAATAAAATCCTGTGTCAGAATGACATTGTTACTTGGTATGTCTCACTGATTAAACCACAATGGATTTTATGCAAGATAACACTGCACATATCACAGCATAGATTTTATATTTTTTATACTACATGAGGTGTGATCAAAAATTATTGAGATTGAAGACAGAAATAAACAATGACTGAAATGTTAATTTTCATTAAATGCTCTTTAGTATTCAATGTATTTATACTATTGACTTTAGTATTCAATGTATTTATACTATTGACTTTAGTATTCAATGTATTTATACTATTGACTTTAGTATTCAATGTATTTATACTGTTGACTTTAGTATTCAATGTATTTATACTATTGACTTTAGTATTCAATGCATTTATACTATTGACTTTAGTATTCGATGTATTTATACTATTGACTTTAGTATTCGATGTATTTATACTATTGACTTTAGTATTCAATGCATTTATACTATTGACTTTAGTATTCAATGTATTTATACTATTGACTTTAGTATTCGATGTATTTATACTATTGACTTTTTCATTGGTTGAAGTTTAGTATGTATTTACTTATCCTCATGTTGTCCAGGATCATGAAAAAAGAAAAATTATTTCCTAGCATTATGATTATATAAAGGAAAATTAGTCTTATTATTTTGCTAATTTATTACAAATTTTTTGTCCTCCCCCACCAGGACAATTATTTTGTTGTTGTTGCTCGTCACCCCAAACAAATCTTTTTTGTTGTCCCTACTGCCAAACAAATCTTTTTTGTTGCACCACAAACAAATCCCCCCCCCCCCACATCCCCAACAAAACTATTTTTTTTCTCCCAAACAATTTTTTTTGTTACCCTCCAAACAAATCTTTTTTTTTTGTGCCCTCCCCCAACAATTATTTTGTTTTCGTTGCCTTAGTACCCCCACCCCCCCAAACAAATCTTTTTTGTTGTTCCCCCCAAAAAAAAGAACAAAAAAAAAACTTAATACATTTCATCTGCTTTACTAAAGTATCAAATTGTCATGTAAAAGTTTATGGAAAAATGTGACAGTTTTAAAGATATTTCACATGAATTTGCAGAAATTGAATTCACATCTTTAAATAATTCAAAGAACTCTTCTGTAATTGAATTAATAAAATGGTTGTTTTGATTGCTAATTTTGTCCTTTAAGTATTAAAAATTGTTATTTGTGTGTGTGTGTGTGTGTGTGTGTGTGTGATACAAAAATAAATTTGGTTGGTTGTCCCCAAGATGAAGTAGGATGATGATTTAAATTTAATTATAAGATCTTGTCAAAGATTACTATTAAATTACAATGGACAGCATATCATCTATAACTGTTAGGACTGTAAATGATAATACACATAAAAGTATTACAGTTTTTTCTTGCTAAAAAGAGAGAAATCTATATCTAAATATATAAAACTGTAGTTATGGATCTTTACTCATGGAAGCACTCCTTATGCAATGGTTATCACCATAGGAAATGGATATGGCAACCTGGGTTCTAATCCTGGACAAAGCTGTTTGCATAGTATTAATGAAATAAAGTTGGCAGAGTGGCCTATTGTCAGTATCAGCCGGACAGTGGGGAAGTCTATACCCTTTTTGCTAGCACTAAAACAGGGAGATTGTTTTTGCTGAGGTAGAGTGCCACATCTATGGTCAGCTCCCCACTTTAACACACAGATCAGATTACCCAATCTGTGCTACTCATGCACTGAGTTGGCGGGGACCGATATTGAACCAGGAACCTTATGATTCCTAGGCGGGTGCTCTACTGACTGAGCTAAACCGGACCCTATAGCATTAATACTCTTGGGTAAATAACCTATAAAGAGTTGATATGCCTTTAAACAAATAAACCTAACCAACTCTTGAAAGTCAGCAGTCTCTGACCCTTCTTTTTCATTGTGTTTCTTGAGGATCTTCCATGATTCACTATCTTACCAAATTGGTTACCATTCCTTTGAGATGTTGTTGTTAAAGTGGAAATCTTGAATCATTCTTTGTTTGCCATAGAGAAAACTTAATGGCCTCCTCAGAAGCCATCTTGAAAAAAAAAAAAAAAAAAAAATTCTAAGAAATGTCTGTTCACCTTTTTCAGTTTGATAGATAAAAGCAATAACACACCCTTTTGTTAACCTCATTAATACACGATAAAAATGCAGACATGGTTTTCTTAAAAATCAGACATTCTATTCATTTATAAGTTTTTAGCCTCAGGTAATTAGAATGATGACGTTTTTGAAAAAGAAAAGGTTCTAAAATGTCAATTATATGTTTGTAGTTGGAAGAGAATTTGAGTTTATGACGTGACTGACTGTATGTCTATTCAGTTTCTAATATGAAAGGTAAAATAAAAAAGACATTGTTTTGAGGACCCTCAGATGTTTTGCAGCAATTGTAATCAGCCCCCCCTCCCAATGGGCAACTGCCGGTCTTCCCCACACGGCCTTGCACAGGCTAATGTCCTGATTAATAGTCTTGGGGTGGGGGTAACAAAAGGATGCAATATATGTCTGTTCTTATTTATTTGAAATTCTTTGATTTCAAGACAGAAATAATGTGTGTAATAAAAGAAGGAAAATAAATAGTAGCAGAAAATTTGAAACCAGATTTCTAATGGCTAATAAATGAAGTGTGTACTTACTCAACCCGTTTGCTACAGGGTAGTATGTGATACAATTTTGCATGTATGGGGCATCCAGCAAGGATTGAACTTGCTATACAGTAGTAATGGATCTACAAGATTAGCTTGCTAACCATTAAACCACAATGGGATCCCCTTGACTAATAAATAAATCCATTCAGCATGTGTAGGATGTGATACATGGTCGTAAGTATGGGGCATCCAGTGAGGATTATGGTCGTAAGTATGGGGCATCCAGTGAGGATTGAACTTGTAATGGATCTACAAGACTATTTTGCTAATCATTACACCAAAATAATATGCCTTTGGCTAATAAATAAAGTCTAATAATTATTGACTTGATCGAACTTTGTTGGAGTTATGAGAAAAAAACTGACTTTTTTTTTTGTTATCTTCATTGAAAATACCCTCATCCCTCTTTTAGCTGAATATTCTGTTGAACATCTTTTTGTTATTTATTAAGCTTAGTTTAGTTGTGGCATAGGGCTAGAAGAATGGGCCACTCAGTGAGAATCAAACTCACTAACAATGGTATGTTAATCTATCTGGCTGACCTTTATACCATGTGAGGTACCCAAATGATGTTTTTAAGACTCTTGGCCAAAATAGTCTAGAAAATCGGGGGGGGGGGGTTGCATCAATATATTTGCTAATCTAGACAATGATTATCTCCCTTGTTATTTCATTAACGGGGTTGTATAGGTTTTATCTTTTAAGATGCTTAGGAAAGGTCTCTGTCAACTTTAAAAAAGAAAAATCTATTAATCTAGGAAATATGTGTGTGTGTGTGTGTGTGTGTGTGTATGTATGTATGTATATATATATATGTGTATGTATGTGTATATATATATATATATATATATATATATATATATTTTTAATATACCAAACTTGTTGGTAAACCCTTGCGGTAAGAAAAAACCCGGCAAATAGTTTGATTGTAAAAATATACTACCAAACATCACTTGGGGGGGGGGGGGGGGTGTAAGTTTTTTTGAAAAAAAAAAAGAAAAAAAAAAAAAGCCCAAGATAGTTGTGGCAATCGAAAATAATTGGTTGGTACTATAATACTTGGCCAAAAGAAAAAACAATTTATATATATATATATATATACATATAAAAACCGCCAAGATATTCTAAAGCTAAAAAGTAAAGAGTGCTCAATACCTAAGTAGAGCAAATAATAAAGTTAAACCTAATGAGTCAGATATACCCACTAAAAGTTTCGCTTAGTGCTCTTCAGGGCAAAGATCTGACTATATAGATATATAATAAAATGGAAATTAAAAACAAAAAGTGCTCAATACTTTATAAATTGAGCAATATTATAAATATTGACTATAAAAAAAACTCAGTTTTCCTATTACTGGAGTTTCATGAATGTCAATTCTCACGTAGACAGCAAAATGGAACAAATTAAGGAAGTAATTATTTTCCCATATAAATATTTGTTACAAACCAGTTCTTGCCATTAAACCACTTTTCAAAGCCACACTGCTTACTAATGTTCCAAGTCAGTTGCTGACTATAACAGTGACCAAAATTTGTAACTAAAAACCAGGTAGGCAAAAATTAAGAGCAATGGCGAGCAGCTAACTATAACATGGAGGTTAGATAAATAAAGCTTAATAACAGGAAAGAAAGAAACCTGTCTGTCTTTATTCAATAAGTGGGTGACTTCTGTCCAACAGCCCAAAGGCTGCTGATTGTAGGAATTTGAAAATAAAGCAAACACATTCAGGAATCACTTTAAACACACAGGTAAAGAATCCAAAAAAGAAATTGGCAGAATAAATCCCGACGAAGTCCAACAATAAATAGCGGGGGGGGGGGGGGCACTTACTCTGGTTTTAAATTCTCATTTTGCAGTGCTATCTCTTATGTGTCTTGCCTTAAAGACCCACTTTTTCCTATTATCCAATGTCAGTCTAACTGCTATCCCCCTTCCATCAACTTAGCAGTTCTCGCCAATGTGATAAAAGGAGAAAGGCAGAATTCATGTATGTAACATTCACATTTAAATATTTTATTGTTTGTCATGTGATATAAACAGTCATGGGGCATGTATATTTTAAAATGCTTGTTACCTATTGAAATATCACATGATCTAAACTAGTCATACGATTTCTTGTTCACCTTTTTAGATTTAGATCATTTAAAATATTTATCCTCAAATCTAAATTAGTCAGGTGATAAATTGGAAAGGAGATATTTGGTATTGTATCTATTTTTGGATACCAATTCTGATCATTTGTTTAACAACTTATTTTGTTCAGGGAATCATATTTCTTCTCTAAGTGCAATCTATGTAATTTTGACCCTGCATTGCATGCGTGTGCTCTTTTCATGTTTTTTCATTTAATTTGAGATTTGTTATTTCCTAGTTGAGTAACATGAGTGACCAGAAAAAACAGAACCCAAATTATTTATTTTCCCATTAAAGTAACCCTAACCTTAAACCCTTGTTGAACTAGAACTTAAAAAAAATTTAAAATTAACAGTTTTATTACAAAATTTGTGGGTTCTGTTTTTTCTGGGTCACCCTGTAATATCATTTTACTCAATTAGGAAATAACCTGAGATTCTCTATGCTACTTGTATTTTTTAATTCATACATATACTTAAACAGTCAAGTACTATTCATGTAATGTTTATTTTGGAAGGGCAATTTTTGATTGTATAGCCTTTGTTTCTAAGGTCCTTCTATTACTCCAGTATAAATCCTATCCAATCTATTTTCATAATTACTTGATATACCAACCGTGACATATTTTGATAGGTGACAAGTGTTTAAAATATGTGCTGTATGACTGTTTGAAATGAAAAAAAAAATATTTCTTCATTTATTCCATTTTACTGTTTTGCCCAACTAAGAATTGACATTTATGAAATTTGAGAAGTAGGAAAACTTTCAGTGTGTGTGTGTTATTATATATATATATATATATATATATATATATATATATATATATATATATATATATATACTACCACTTATTTATGTGTTTTTTCATTTTTCTTGATATACTACATATATATATATATATATATATATATATATATATAAAGTAATTAGTCAAATAGGAAATTTTTCTTTTTAGCTTATTTATTTTTTTTCTCACTAGTTTCAACCTTAAGTCATTGTCAGGAAAAAAAAATGGGGGTGAGGGGTGGGGGCGTAAAAAAAAAAGACACCTCAAGGTTGGCCATTCATAGTTTGTCATGCTATTTGAGATTTTGTTACCTGTCTATAAGCTAGTACTTGATCAACACCACTTGGGTCACCTAGGTGATGGTGTTGTAAGATTCAAAACACTTAATAGTCCTTGGATTACATCACTAATGATATGGTCAAGTGCATCTTAGAGATGTATTTTTTTTTAATATAAAAGAAGCAATGGAAATTGCACTGGTGATGTAGCATATTTATTTGTTGAATGAAAATTATTTTCTGGCATCCAGTGTCTTCAGCTAACCTTTATATATCTGTAGAAAGGATACTTGGCAAATGGTTTTCACTTGAGAGGCATAAATTACACTTGAGAGGGTCATTTTTCAAATTAGCTGTGACGGCTTGATTTGTTTATTTTTATGTTACCACAAGTCTGTCCAACCTATTTCAAAGCAGTGACATTAAGTTTTATGTTAAATCCATTTGGAGTCAGTGTTTTATCCATTTATCTTGTGTTCCTATTATCTTTGTGATATTGTCAAATGCGTTTTTAAAAGACACATATATATATATATATATATATATATATATATATATCTTCTGAATAATATAGGTGCTATATTTCTAAGCAGATAGTGCTCAATATCATTGATAGAACATTTATATTTGAGTTAAGGTAGCATGGACATGGAGTCAACACCGGATTAATGACAGTTTCTCACCTATGTGATCTTTAGACCAAGTAGTCTGAAGATCTCATGGCAAGAAACTGTCAGTAACCAGATGTTGACTCCATGTCCATGCAACCTTAACTTATATATATATGTACACACACCTTCAAATTGTTTAGTTTTTATATGCAGTTCATTTTGGCTGGTATTTATAATAAACCTTTTTGATATTTCACTTGCAAAATAAAAAAAACGCCCTCCGGGCGATATAAATATAAATTTTTGAAGGATATTACTTGAGGAGGTGGAAGTTAAAAATTAAATGTCGAAGAGTTTGAACCATAAATCATGAAATCATCAAATTTATTAAAGGAGAAAAAAAAACAAAAAAACAAAAAAAAAACGATTTGAAATCGAAACTAAGTTCTATTAACTTTGACTATCTATTAAAATAAAACAAACTATATATAAATATATTATACTGGGGATGTATCTATTAAAACTTGTTTTAAAAAACAATGAGGACTGTCTAATTTTGCATGCTCAAATTTTGAGTGTGTTTATTCTGTTATGACAATTTTGGTATAGTGACGTAAGCAGTGACATAGTTTTTGTTACAGACAAAAACCGGAAGCGAATCTCCATTATTAATAGATATGAATGAAGCTGTGATGTAACCATAAACAAAAAAACAGTTTGGTATTCATATTGATTTGGCTAATCAAGTAAGAAAAAAAGAAATAGACATTTCTAATTATTTTTTGATGAAGTAAATTTCTCCTTTGTTATCACAGGTGTCAAAACTTGACAATGTGCTGAGCTTTATTTACATAAACTAGTTTTCAAAGTCAACATTCTTTGCTATTCATTTGAAAGACTTGATCAGAGGAAAGCTTTTTCTTACAATCTGAGAATGTCTTAAACTTGATTGAACACTTTTTGGGTTAAAAACATTTTTTTTCTTTGTTAATTGACAAATTAAAAAAAAAAAAGTGACCCACTTGGAAAGGACTCGAAAATTTGATCTTTGGTTGCAGTTGACTTGAATCATTGTTGATAAGGAGATATGTAAATGGAATCAGCAACCAGAGTTCAAATCCTGGGCAAGGCCATCTATGTTTCATTTCACACTAATGTCCTTGGAGAAAGTCTTGAATCCATCTGTTTTCTCATCCAGCTATGGGTAAATAGTAGGGCAGACTGGGTTCTTTAGCCTTAGTGATATATCCTAAGATGTTAGGAATAACAAAATATAACAAAACATATATATTTTCAAAATACATCAATATTCGTTTTTATTTTCTGACCCACAAGGGATGGGTTGGATAAACAATTAACTGTCAACAAGTATTGTATTCTTCAAGCAACCATGTTGTTGTCTGATACTACACCTTTTTCAGTGAAGAGTCAATAGTAAGGCAACCAGTCTAGAAGAAGGAAAGCTCTGAATTCAAACCGTCTGTAATTATGCTTAAAAAAGACAACCTTCTGTCACATCTTGGCCATAGCAGATGATTTGAGTAAATAGATACTATCAATAAGATTATTTCACTCACTTTATATTATAGCATCACACACACACACACACACACACACACACACACACACACACATGTATATACAAAAAAAGCACTTATAAAAATTCAAATAAGCTGTACTTTGCTTAACAAATTGATCTTGTGTCACATCTTACCTGTGATGGAGGGATTGGGTAAATAGTTTTGAATCAATTGATTTAATAAATATTTTTAAACTCCTTTTTGAATTCATAAAACTGATATTTTGAGCTGAATGTTATCTTGCTATATACTGTAAGCCTGATATTTTGGTTGATTAGTTTTATGGCATGTCAATCTTTGTTGGGTTATTTAATGCTTGAGTCATTTTTTTTTTTCATTTCTTTTTACAAGCAGTTACTAATCTAATAATAATTTTGAAACAATTATACCTTATGGTAACTATCAATACAAATAAATTGTACATAATTATATAACTTCAAGTATTCATAATAATTGATATACAATTATATGGTTTGAAGTAACCATTTTTATTGAATCATTTGTTTGCACATAGTTATATTGTATCAAATATTCTTATTTAATATCAATGATTTTCCAACATATTTATTTGAGCCATAGATGAGTCCTTAACACGTACTACAACTCTGGGTAAGAGGAGTTGGGAGTAATGGTAACAAAGGCGTGACTATATATTCTCCAGAGCTCTAGAAATGATGCCTTGAGCACTTGATACAATTATACTCAGAACACCTAATATTTTGGGCTTCTTTTTTTGCAAGATCAGGTCAACTCCTAATAAAAGCTAAATAGAATAACTATTTACAGCTTTTATTTTAATGGAATGATAAGATGGCTTCAAAACAAAAACTATCTGTGCTCTGAAGCAAAGTTAGTTTTTTTGTGTTTATTTTAAAAGATGTAATCATTTTTTGTGAGCTCAACTGCAGGGCATGTAAGTCCAAGTGTTAAACTTTTTTCTTTATTTTCTTTTGGAAATTTTGTTTGTATATTTAAACAATTTTTTTTTTGTTTTTTGTTAATCAAAAATAAACTAATCCAGAAACATTAAAAGTAATTAAATGGAAAACAAAAATATTTTTGATGGCAAAATTTCAAGAAATTTGATTTTCACTGCATTTTTAAAATTACAACCAGATTTTCTATTTTTATTGGATTTTTATATTTTGTTTTGTGTAAATCCAGTTAGGTTAAAAGTTGATTTGCTGAAAATAAAATTAGATATCTCTGTCCACTTAGGACCTTGAAAGTGAATTCACTTGGGCAGTACAAAGTAACCTGAGTAAGAATAATTTTGATATTTTGGATTGTTGTCCTCATCTTTATAAACACAATGTTCAGGTCACTGTAACCTTGAGCTATGTTTAGGTGTTTTTTTTTTTTTTTTTTTTTTTAATTATCTTAAAATAAGTCAATTTCAGATGGTTACCCTGAATTCAAATGGGATTTTGGAGGGCAATCGTCTGAAGATGACTTATTTTAAGGTAATTTAAAAAAAAACTCACCTAAACAGAGCACAAGGTTACAGTAGCCTAAACATTATGTTTATACACAATAAAGATGAGGACAACCGTCCAAAATATCAAAATTATTCATATCGAGCTTCATCTCATAATACAGACAAATAAGCTGAGTAAGTTGTTTAGATAATTGTGATAATAAAAGACTTTGTAAAATAAAGGGATTTTAATAAATTTACTCCGGGATTGATTTTATTTAAGATCCATAAAAAGTTATGTTGTCTTCATATTGGGATCCCCTTGGTGATTCTTATTTCTACAAGGTTTTTATACATGGATATATTTTATAAACACTGGACATATCTTTTGCAAGTAACTTAAAAAAACAACAACAACAACAACAACAAAAAAAACTCTTGTGTTTTTCAGTTGAGTAAATATTTGTTCAAGTGGTTTACATGATAGAACCTTGTTTGCTAATAATAACTTTAATATATTCTTCCTCCTTTACAGGGGAGAGTTGTCCTTTTTTTTTTTCTTGCTTTCTCTTGTCTGGCCACATTTTCTACATATTTTTTTTTTCATGACCCATTTCTGTTTAAGTCTTTTTTTATTCTTTTTTTTTTTCTGCAATGTTTTTGTGACTGTTGGTGCTAATACAAACATTGGCCTTGGCACTTTTGAATTTCTTTGAGAAGGACAAGGAGGGCATTTTTGAAAACTCATAATTGTAACTGTGCTATTGCCAAAATGCACTTTTTTCTTTCCCATTTTATACAATGAGGCTCTGATACTTCAAGCTATTTAACGCTAATACCACATGTATGTATGTATGTATACACATAAAAAAAAAAGAGGGGGTGAAATTGAGGAAAATTTAAGTTTATGCATTTTGTAACCTTGACACACTTATCGATATTTGATCTGAAACATTTCACTCAATAATGTTTGATCTACTACAGGCAAGAAAAAAAGAAATGGACTCGCCACTCTTAGAAAACATTTCTTCCATCTGTATATTAATACTCGTGTTCCTTAATTGTACGGCCATTCTCATCTTGCTTCACCAACTTTATTTCTCTGAATGTTTCAGATGAGGCTTGAAGATTAGTATTATCTGCATTATTCAGACTATTGTCCTCATCTTCATTGTTATCTGTACAATGTTTCAGCTGATATGCAAAGTTCCGTGATGGCTCCCGATTATAACAAGAAGGTTTCCGAGTCTGAAAAGAAATACCTGAAGAAGGCCGGAGGGCATATCGGCCGAAACGTTGTACAGATAACAATGAAGATGAGGACAATAGTCCGAATAATGCAGATAATACTAATCACCAACTTAATATGACTTTTTTTATCATTCTTGAAGAAAAAAATTGTCTTTTTTCACTGTGTGAAAAGATGCCTGGCCATCTTGAAAAATGAATTCTTTATCATCAAACTTATTTTCTATTGATTGAATTTGACAATTGTCCAAAATTTGAATGTTCAATTCTGAATTGACTATTGGATCTTCTTTGGTTGTATTATTGGTGCTTGGATTTCTTAAAGGAGGACATTTTGAAATTAGAATTGGAAATGTGTTATTTTCAAAATGCAGTTTTTTTTCCTTTGATACAATGAGGCATTGATACTTCAATAAGTAAAGTCCAACCCCTCCTGACCATGGCAGTGTCAGAGTTATGCCGTCCAAAACTCAAGTTCCTGGTAGGACCTTTCAAGGTGGATTGGTCTGTCACCTAATGGTATTAGGGCCACAACCTGGTTAAAGATGAGGCTCTGGTGAAAATCCAAAGGGCATCTCCATTATCAGGAATCAACGGCTTTTAATTGACTACATAGCTTTATAATAATATTAATAATAATAATAATATTGATAATAATAAAGATAATAATATTGATAATAATATTGATAATGATAAAGATAATGATAATAATAAAGATAATGATAATAATATCGATAATAATATTGATAATAATAAAGATAATAATATTGATAATAATAAAGATAATGATATCGATAAAGATAATAATATAATGATATCGATAATATATTGATAATGATATCGATAATAATATTGATAATAATATTGATAATAATAAAGATAATATGATAATAATATTGATAATAATAAAGATAATGATAATAATAGATAATAATAAAGATAATGATAATAATATTGATAATAATAAAGATAATGATAATAATATTGATAATAATAAAGATAATGATAATATTGATAATAATAATATTGATAATAATAAAGATAATAATAATAATAATATTGATAATAATAAAGATAATAATGAAGATTGATAATTAATGATAATAATAAAGATTGATAATTAATGATAATAATAAAGATTGATAATTAATGATAATAATAAAGATTAATAATTGATTACATAGTATTATATCAAGAATAATAGAAGTAATACTATATTTATGGTGTCATGTAGAATAAATAAAGAGGTTTAGTCAGTTTCATTGCCTGATTCCTGAGGTGACCTAAAAAACCAAATGAAACAAATTCTGGCATTAAATAACCTATAAGGAGTTGGTATTCCATTAAACAAATAAAGCACACCATAATTGTCCATTTCCAGTAAAGATTTTGGTAGATGTTTTGTGGTATTATGATGGTGTGTCTCACTTTGATTTTGCTTCCAGTCAAGTGTATGAATATGATTACTAGAGATATTGATGGTCAACAGAATATTTAAAGATTACTTTGAAGGAAAAGATTCACTTTCATCATTCATCACTCATTTGAAGGTGTGTCGCTGTTTCATCTCAGCAAAGATCACTTTGG
>CM042149.1:23160775-23263275 GCA_023376005.1 Doryteuthis pealeii
TTCTTTACCATATGTGCACCTCATGTGGATTAATTGGTCATGGGGTTATGGATGCTAAAAGAAGCACCTGTGCAAGAATCCTTTGAATTTTCTGTAATAGGATCAAACAACTGTCAGGCACAAAGGGGCCACCACTGCCTAAACTTGAATGGTAAGTTGTGGGCGGACCTCCAGAATGCAGGACTCGGAGCCCATTATGTGGCTAATTTACTAAGTCACATGTCTCAATCTGGCACCGAATTACAAAGTAAATATTTACTTTTGTGGTGACTTAGAAATAGTATTTGTGTAATTTTTTGAGATGAGCTTGATATGTATTATTTTTTAAATTTAAAAATTTTTTTTTTTTACTGTTGTAAATATTAAATTTCAACATCATCTTTATATCTTTTTTTTTACTGTTGTAAATCTATTAAATTTCAACATCATCTTTATATCTTTTTTTTTACTGTTGTAAATCTATTAATTTCAACATCATCTTTATATCTTTTTTTTTACTGTTGTAAATATTAAATTTCAACATCTTCTTTATATCTTTTTTTTACTGTTGTAAATCTATTAAATTTCAACATCATCTTTATATCTTTTTTTTACTGTTGTAAATCTATTAAATTTCAACATCATCTTATATCTTTTTTTACTGTTGTAAATCTATTAAATTTCAACATCATCTTTATATCTTTTTTTTTACTGTTGTAAATCTATTAAATTTCAACATCATCTTTATATCTTTTTTTTACTGTTGTAAATCTATTAAATTTCAACATCATCTTTATATCTTTTTTTTACTATTATAAATCTATTAAATTTCAACATCATATTTATATCATCTTTATATCTTATTTAAAAATGATTGTAATGCTTCTCAGATTGATGAGTATGCAAAAACCAATGATGTCATTATTTAAATGAGATCTTCAAAAGTTCTTCAACTCATTTTTTTGCTCAACAGTTAAATTATTTAAAATGATTTCCCAAGTTGAATCATTTGCTATGCTCGGATAGACAAGGAACACCTGAAGAATTCCAGAGGGTACAACAACCGAAATGTTGTCTTTTTATATCTTGATAAAGATGAGGACAATAGTCCGAAAAATAAAAAGATAATAATAAAGATTTTAGGTAACAGTAATATTAATGCCTCGTGTATTACAGATTGTTGGGGGGGGGGGATGTTATCTAAATAATATCATTTGAATAAGACCTTCATAAGTTCTTCAACATCTTGTTTGTTCAACAGTCAAACTATTCAAAATGATTTCCCGAGTTGAATCATTGCTGTGCTCAGATAGATAAGAAGGCTGGTAGGTACAATGGCCGAAACCTGTTTTTATATATCATTATAAACGTGAGGACAACAGTCCGAAAAATCAAAATACATATTTACCAACCCCTCCACATGAGTAGGATATGACACAAGGTCAATTTCCTAACCGGAGTCTGATTTGAATTCAGAGTTTTCCTTCTCCTAGATAGATTGCCTAACCAACGTTAAAGAGCCCAGTGTTTCCTACTATTTACCCACAATTATAAGGAGAGTAGTGATGCATACCTTTCCTAAGGGTATTAGCGCTATGTGAAATGCAAACAGCCTTGTCTAGGATTAAACTCGTGTCAACGAGTCCATTTCCTATGAATTTAACCATTATACCATGCACCTCTGCAAAATCAAAATACATATAAATATCAGTTCTGATCTTTTATTCAACAGATTTCTAGAAAACTTGTGATATTTTTCCTTCAAGCACAATTTACAATGTTTCCAACCGTCATTAGAAACATATGTTCTTTTTTAAAATAGACACTTAACCTCTTGTTCTTCATCTTACTTTTCTTTATATTCCAATATCTACTTAGACAGTCTTGTACTATTGATGTAGTATTCATTCCTGAAGGAAGCTTTCTGATTATTGTATCTTTCCTTCCATGGTCACTCTGTCGATTGTATATAGACCATATTCTCTCTGTTATTACCTACTCTTATTTTGGCTTGCTAAACCATATTTTTAATTAAGCGTTTATTTTCCAATAGTCACTCGCTTGTTTTACAGTTGCATTGATCATTCGATTCATTATTTTTGTTTTCTTAATTCCATAAGTTTCTGGTTGTGCCTTTGTATTATTTTATGCATATTATCCATACAGAAATAGCTGATGTTTTTTATAGGATTTTTATTAAATATTTTATGTAATTTATTAGTCGGTGAGAAAGGGTTATCAATCAAATAAAAAAAAAAAAAAAAAAACTCACTTCTGTTTTTACTGATTTATTAAATGGAGGGCTGTTTAAACAAGATTATGTTTACACACACACACTTGTTATAGATTACAATACGTTTAAGGGGCGATTATTACCATTGGTTTCAAAGCAGCATATTGGCCACTTATCATCAAGACAATGTGCTTGTGATAGAACATGAGTTTAAATTCATTTAGGAAGCCAAAACATGGGCGTGCTAGTGTGGGCCGCCCAGCCAGGACCTATATTGAACAACTATGTGTGGATGCTGGATGCTGCGCAGAGGAGCTCCTGGGGGCAATGAATGATAGGGAGGGTTGGTGTGAGATTGTCATGGATGTCCGTGCTACTTGCGCGACATGATGATGATGATATATATATATATATATATAAACTGTTTCTTAATCAAAAGCATTATGACCCCTAAACTCTGAGCTCTTTGGTAGTACCTTAAAATCCCACGAGACTTTGTTAACTGCCATGTCGTGGGGTTTATAATATGCTGACTAGGAATGGGGCTTAGAATATGCCAAATCCCCATTGGTGTGGCTGTGGTCCTAATGCCATTCATTGCCAGACCTGTCCACCTTAGGTGGTTGTACCAGGAAGTTAAGTTCCTGATGGCATAGCTCTGACACTACCAAGTTTACATGCTGTGATGAGGAGGAGTTGGACTTTAGAAATAATTTGCTAGATGGCTGTTGAGCAAAGAACTTCCACTGCCCTTTTACGATCTTGGTTTTTTAATTCTGCAGGGTGTCTAGCCATCCTCCTTACCAGACAAAATCTGTGGGGGTACCGGTTTAGTTGCCGATGATCTGGCTATTAAACTGTTGACCCTTGACCTTTATAAGATGCAGAGTGATTTTCAAAGACATTAAAAATTAAAAAAAAAAAAAAAAAAAGTGTCTTATAAGCCTTCAAATTCTGTAATTATTATATACCCTGCCAATGAACATTAATTGGTATGTCCCATTCCTCATAAATACAGGCATATTAAGTTGACTGGGTAATCTTATACCACTAGCAGTAGTTTACCTTCTTCACATCGCTGGCGAGTATTGTATTTTATTAATGTTATAAGGATTCCACTAGATTTCCAACCTCTGTTTGGTTATTTCTTATTTAGTAACCTTTGTTAGGTTACAACAGTAATTGAAACAAAAACCTTGAAATTGTGACTTTTTATTGCATTTCACTAATCTATAAACAAATATGAATTCATGCTGCATTTTTCTCTTGTTTTTAATGATATTTATGTAGATAATAAAAATCAAATTATAAAATGAAAATACAAAAATGGTCTTTACTTTGTTTTTATTTAATGTATATTTTTTTTTCTTCTTCTTTTGTAGCCCAGGAACGAACACTTCGTCTGCCTTGCCTCTCCCAAAGTCTGGAACAGAGTTTGTTGAGGCGGACAAATATTTCTTACCTTTTGAGCTTGCCTGCCAGTCAAAATGCAACCGAATTGTCAATACAGCCTTGGACTGTCTGCAGGTAAAAACAACCCCCTCTCTCTCTATCTCTCTCTACTCTCTCTCATAAATATGCAGGTATTTTTGTTACATAATTATTAGATCCCTAATACTTATATAAGGTAGTATAGAAACATAATGGCGATTAGTGCAGCTGATGGCCTTGAGAGTGAGTGACGGTGCTTGACCTCACTCTTACCTTGCCTTCCAGGGATAAATCGTGAGAACCGGAAGGCATAGAAGACCCTGTCTTCCAGTTTAAGGATAGTAAGTAAATCTCAGTCAGTTAGAAGGTAGGAGCCGAGCTTGTAGGATGTAAGTCTCACCTGCGCAGATGTCTGGTTTGGGGATTGAAAATAAAGTAACATCAAAGTAAATCGAAGTCTTGTGTTTATTACCTAAAAACTAACAATGACACAGGGCTTCTGATAAGGAGAAATCCCTAACAGAAACCAGACCCGAAGTCCCCAAGTCAACTCCAGACGCAAGATGCTAGAAGATAGAACCAAAGTCGGCCAGAAGAAAATACGACCAGAGATAAGAATTTAAGAAAGGGTATACAACATCTCTATCTCTCTCGCTCTCTCTCATAAATATGCAGGTATTTTTTAAGGGATTGCTGGATGTAATAGATTTACTATCTGATCAGTAGCTTTATAAGATGTGACTAAAAACAAAACACCTGATATATGAGCTATTTAACACATGAGATATGAAATTCATCATTTACTTTTTGCGGTTATCTCCTATAAGTCTAACATCATGAAAGGGAAACCACTCTTGACTGATAAATTATTTATTTATTTTCTCATTAAACTAACCCTAACCCCGTCTTCTTTTTTCCTAGTAGATCAAGAAATAAATAATTTATCAGTCAAGAGTGGTTCCCCTTTGATCATGTTAGACTTATAGGAAATAACCCTTTTTGCTTTGTTAATATATCAACATTCAAACCTTTGGATACACGTTTGCTTAACAAAATAGTTGACTTGATAAATGAAAATAAATTAAATGGTTTGTTTATGACTCCTTTTGCTGGGGTGGGGAGGATCCCTGTGATAAAGTGGTTAACATGCTGGACTGTGACATCATAGTGCAGTTACAAAAATGTTTGTGTGTGTGTGTGGGGGGGCAGTGTTACATTGAAAATAGTTATGATTACAAACATTTACAAATGTATCAAATTTTTGCATAAAATAACCCATAACGAATTGATATGACATTAAACAAATAAACTAAACTAAGATGCATACAAACAAATAGTTTTGAGGCAATTGTTATTATTGAATAATTTATGATCTGCTATGGATTAATCAGAATTTAACTATTTGTGGCTTTACCTCATTTGGACAAAATGTCTGGAGAAAAAAGCTTTACAAAATGTCTGGAGAATCAGAATTTAACTATTTAAAGCCTTACCTCATTTGGACAAAATGTCTGGAGAAAAAAGCACAATGGGAACTACACAAGAATGCTGCATGCTATTTTGAACAAATCCTGGAAGCAGCACCCTACAGAACAGCAGTTGTACGGCCACTCACCACCCATCTCACAAATCATTCAAGTAAGAGAAGCACCACATACTAAGGCACTGCTGGAAAAGTAAGGATGAACTCCTAAGTGATGTTCTCTGATGGACTTTTACACATGGACACACCGTTGTTGATTGACCAGCAAAAACTTGTATTCATCAGATGTGTGTGGACACTGGATGCTGTCTAGAGGACTTAGCAAGAGCAATGGCTGATAAGGACAGATGGCGAGAGAGAGAGAATCAAGGGAATTAGTGCTGTCACCATGCCTTGATGATAATGATGTATCTTGAGAAGGAAACATTACATCTTTTTAAGTATTTTTAACATTCTTTAAATAAATGTGGATCTTAATAATTATGATTTTTCAGACTGTTTTCCTCATTTTTATTGTGGTATGTAAACACAACATTTTGCCCCTGTATCCTCCATCATTATTTGAATAAGATCTTCAAAAGTCTTTGACGCCTGATCAGCAGTCATATTATTAAAAATGATTTGGGTCAATTCTGTACTCGGATACACAGGAAACACCCGAGGAAGGCCGGGGGATACAGCATCTGAAATGTTGTGTTTATACAAAACACAATAAAGATGAGGACAACAGTCCAAAAAATCAAAATTATTCACATGAAACCTCATCTCAAAAATACAAACAAACAATAATCTTCTTTCTTATCAATACAATTTAATTTTATAATAATGCTCCGAAACTACACTTGAACTCAAGGTTCTCGTCTGATGATGACTTTATTCTAAGGTAATTAACAAACATCTGAATAAGGACTAAGGATACAGTGGCTTGAACATTGTGTTTATACTTGCTACAATAAAAATGAGGAATACAGTCTGAAATATCAAAATTATTCATAATAAACATTTATTTAAAAAAACAAAAACAAGAGTGGCTTAAGAAACACCTGAACGAGGCTTGAGGATATATTGGCCTGAACGTTGTGTTTATATAAACCACAATAAAGATGAAGACAGCAGTCCGAAATATCAAAATTATTCACATCAAGCCTCATCTAAAAAAATACAGACAAATAAATGTGCATTTGTTGCACAAATTTAGCTGATGATGATGATGATGACATATCTTAAGAAGGGAATATTGCATTTCTTTAAGTATTTATATTCTTTGAATAAATGTGCATTTGTTGCACAAAATTTAGCTGCACAATTGCATGTTGTTTGCAGCTGAATTGATGAAAACTGAAGTGGAAAATCTGTCCAATGATGACATCAACCATTATTTCATTGTGGACGGAAAAAGAATTGGTTATATGATTACATTTACATTTATAGTGCTTCATTAGATGCTTAAACACGTTTGTCTCATCTTGAGTCATGGTAGAAAGAAAATTACGTCTAATGGTTTGTTATCCCTCCTAAGGGACCAGCATGTGATGGTTCTTTACATTTAGAAAGAACTGCTTGTGTGGATTTTAGGTGAGTAAGCAATTGCTCAGATCCATACCTATCTCATTGATATGCACCGCCCCCTACACCCCCAGATCACGTTGCAAAAGTTGGAGGATCAGTGGTAGTTAATTGCCAGACTAAACTACTATGGAATGGATGATTTTCTAGAATTACACTGCAATATATATATATATATATATATATATATATGTTAAAATAGAAATTAGAAGGCTATTGACAATGGAAAAACGATAGGTGATGAAATTGATGTTTAATTACTTGTTTCCAAAATTTTCGGGTTAAAATCCCATCTTCAGAGGTTTTGGACATATGTATGTTTTTTAGTATCTGGCAGCCGATTTTAGCATGTTTCTCCGAAAATTTTTTATAAGTTCTTTAACTTTGGCAAACTCATCACCTATCATTTTTCCATTGCATTGTCAATAGCCTTCTAATTTCTATTTTAACACTTACATACAATGCTTCAAGCAAACTATAAAACCCCTATATATATGTATGTGTGTGTGTGTGGTTGAGAATAGAGGAAAAATGTGGATATAACAACACAACAACTAAATTCAATTGATATTTCACCTCATTATTGGCTGATGCTTTTTCAAAATTTATTGACTTAAGTACTTGTACATTCTGCTTTTATAGTGAAAAGATAAAAAGCAGAATGTACAAGCATTTATGCCAATAAATTTTGAAAAAGCTTTAGCCAATAATGAGGCGAAATATCAATTGAATTTAGTTCTTTGTGTAGTTATATCCATATTTTCCTCTATTCTCAACCACATTTTGTCCGATTTATTTATTTATTTATTTATATATATATATATATATATATATATATATATATTATGTTTTTTTTAATTGGTCGTTATTACGAAGCATCTAAAAATAAAAATAAATGAATGAACTCGATGTTATGGAGTATTAGATTCACTTATTTTATTATTATTATTTTTTTATCATAAATTTTCGGGTTCGTTAGATACTCTTTATCAAATGACTGTTGTTCCTGTGTTATATATATATATATATATATATATTTTGGCAGCATTTTTTCCTTTATACATGTTTGGTTGAACGCAACAGACATTTCCTGTCTGACAAGTTTCTTTTTGATCTTTTCCAATTGTCTGGTCAGCTTTTTTATGTCTGGGTGGAATTGGTGAATGAATCTACCAAAGGTTCTTTCACAAGTACTTTCAACACTACTTGTCAGGTCTAGAGTAGACATAAAAATGCTGGCCAGACAATTGGAAAATATCTTTAAAAAAAAAAAAAAACTCAATAGCATTTACTCGTTTGAAATATGGAAATACTTTAACTGTTTATGTTCTGAAAATTTGAAAAATATTTTTACTGTTTGAAACAGGGAAGTTTATAAATCTGGGGGAAAAAAAAAAAAAAATAATAGGGTTTAGCTGTTAGGGATTTTGGTGAATATATTTTTCTTCCATTTATCATTTCAACATATCTGTCAGGTTCATTTCCATTTTTCTCATTTTGTGTGTGTGTATGTGTGTGTGTATATATATATATATATATATGAATATTTACCTTATTTTCATACATTTCACCCTGAAGCAGACTCTATGTAAACAACACATGATGGACGTCCTTGACACATTCCCTACATTTACGCCTGAACACGTAATGTATGTGGTAGGGCTAGCTTGTCGAGGGCCAGACTTCTTATTCACGTACAGTCCTGTACGAGGAAAAAGCCAAGGATCTCAAGACACATTCATGTGGCAGGCTGCGTAAAAGCTAGACTTTGAGCCATCTGCATGCTCACAACTGAACTTGTAGAAATGGTCTTCTTCTGTGAAGAAGTGGCAATTATCATTATATATATATATATATAATGTACAGGTTGTGATGGGTAAATTGTTGCTATTTTTAAATTATCAATTTTGTGCACACACTTTGTCTCAGGTCTTGTTTACTGAGCAGCAAATTAAAATCAATTGTGGACTGACTGTGAGGAAAGCAGCAACATGATGCAATTCACTTGTTCAGAAATTTGAAAACGGCGTGCTGTACTGCTTGACATTCACACCGGAAACTTCAATATGAAGATTTCAGAGTGTTTGGGTTGTCAATCTGAGGACAGTGCAGAGGATTCAAAAAGAATTAGATGAGTCCAATGGTAATTACAAATGTACGGTAGCTCAGAAGCCTCACTGATCATTTTGATCAAGAAACTGACAAATTTGTTGGTGAGATCCAGGCCATTATTGAAGGAAGGAAGTAAGTCAGTCAGTCTACTATTGGTTTGAACAATGTGACTGGCCAAGCACAACTGAACCAGTGTCAAGACAACTGGTACTTATGGGAATTCAGAACAGTCCACTCATGCATTTGGGTGATTCCATTCCCTGAGTCCTGATTGGCTGCTTAGTTTGTATGATCCTCTGAGGCTTCATAAATCCTGCCATTTTGCAGTAGTCTTCACAGCAAACCAGAATCGTATTGGATTACGACTGCTTGCTGTCTTGTCTTGCCAATTCGACGGTAATTGGACTTAGTATGATTATTCTACAGCCATGATTGACAGTGATGCTGACTAGAGTATTAGGTTTATAGCCAGGGATATGGGATTATCTGAGTTTCTTATCACACAGGTAGTGCATGGAGATATTTGCTATTTCATGATGAAAAAGAGCCATGAAGGACAAATTCAAGCAACTGAATATGCTTTGGTTTTTCTCAAATGAGAAAAATTTCTGCTAGGATCAGATGGTGAACTCTCAAAATAACTATGGCTTGCTCTATCCCCACAAGATGTACTGATAGTAATGTGAAATAGATACTCAGTCTACATCATGGTGTTTGGGGTGGTCACTAGCATTGGTGATGTTATGCCTCCATTCATCTTCCCACATGACCTCAAACTCAATGTACAAGCCTACATCAAGTTCCTGGAGGAGGATGTGCTGCCATGGATCGAGAGGGTGACTGTTGGAAGACCCTTATCAACAGGACTCTGTGCACACACAAGCTGGAGAACCCAGTGTTGGCTGTAAGAAAATTTCTGCTACCACATCACCCCTAATATCTTTCTGCCCAACTTCCCAGATTGTAATCCATTTGATTATTATGTGTGGGTTGGGGTGTGGTGAAATTCCATGCAACACCAAAGATGGTTATGTTGAACTTTACAGCTTTAATTTTTTTTGTTCTTGTTCTTTTGTGTCCTTTTTTTTTTTTTTTAAATCGTAATTAAGTAAAAAACATAGATATTAACATTGAATGAATGTATATAGAATATATAAGTATATATAACATATATCCAGGTACCCACATTGTAACTGATAGCTGTCAGGTCTACAATGGCATCCCTCAAAATGCAGTTGTAAACTATTGATACAACTTTGTGGACTCCAACAACCCTATGTCCTGGGTAGGGATGTTAAACTGCATCTAATGTTGAAGTTCTAATTTTGGATTATCTCTTCATCACCATTACTCCCTGTTTGGGTTAAATAGAAAAAAGTTCTAATTTTGAAGCTCTAGAGAGTGTGGATTATCTCTTCATCACCATTACTCCCTGTTTGGGTCCCATCTATGGATTAAATAGAAAAAAGATGAGTTTTGAACAAAAATGTTTTTAAAAAAATGGAATACCCAACAAGTCATGAAATCTAACAAACCAAACCAACAACCGTACAGTCCACACAACTTGTATGGAAGGCAACTGTGGAGGTTTTGCAAGGTAAAATTCTGTGCTGCAAGAAGTATAAACAGTTTTCTGCACTCATCTTCAGGAATTCCTCTGGTGCATACTATTCAAGATGATATCTTTTGTAATATCCTATATTGAATATGCCATTATTATGATATTTGATTTTTCTGTATTTCATGTATAATAAAAACTTTTGGATATTATCATTTATATTTCCTACTTAATTACTTTTAGATATCATTCATGTTTCTTACTATTTTCCAAGTCCAGAGCCCCATTCCTATAAGGATTTATCAAAAAATGGCTAAAAATGGCCTTTTCATTTAAATTTACCTGTTATTTCCCTTAAATCAAAGACTTCTAAATATGTTTAATATTACATTTAAACAAAGGCTATCATTTCAGGTAGATTAGGAAAAGTGGAATGAGGCAGTATAGGATGTTAAGAGTTAATTATGATCAAAATACTTTTTTTTTTTTTAAATGAAAAAAAATTGAGGTGGCAAAGTTCAATATAACAGCAAATATAAACTGAAGGCAAGGATAATGGCAGTATTTACCAATCTAAACAAAAAGACCATTGGAAAGTTTTGTAGGAGATTCCAAAGTTGTCTGGTTGAAGCCAATGATGATTTCAATTTAATTTATAGTGTTGTATCTGTTTTATCGAATAACAACATTGAAATCTGGAAGAAAGGTTAACATAGGTTTATTACCTTTTGGTAAAAAAAATATATAAATAATATAGATTCCAACGTGCAGTACTTCAACAACAGTAACTAAATCTCGATCCCGCCTTCAGATAGTCCAAATTATGACAAGAAAAAAAAGTAGTTTTATCTTTTATTATAATCCTACAAATAGCTCTGCCATTTTTGTTCCAAACTTTCAGGAATTGTTATTAATGGCTAAAAAGATTTTAAACTCTACTGATTTTAGGTAAGATCTGTCTCTCACCCTCTAGGTCTTTACTGTCCCCATTGATGTAAAAGGGTGTCCACTGTACACCCAGTACTTACCCATTCTCTTGGTAATCAGTACATTGTTTAGTTTATTAAAGTATTTTCTCTGATTTTTCTATGGTCTTATGCCACCTTTCTGCTAAATTTTGGATTCAATCACCATAATTCTGGGAAATGTGAATTCTTTTTATTTTTCTCTCTTTGAAGTTGGGTTGGCTGATTCCTTAACCTTTAAAATCTTTAAGCTTGATATTTCAGACTGAGTGCTATATTACTATATACCATAAGCCCAATATTTCAGGCTGTGTTATTTTACTATACACCATAAGCCCAATATTTCAGGTTGAGTGCTATTTTTCTATAACCATATATTTCAGGCTGTGTGCTATATTACTATACACCATAAGCCTAATATTTCAGGCTGTGTGCTATATTACTATACACCATAAGCCAATATTTCCGCTATTTTACTATACACCATAAGCCCAATATTTCAGGTTGAGTGCTATTTTTCTATACACCATAAGCCCAATATTTCAGGCTGTGTGCTATATTACTATACACCATAAGCCTAATATTTCAGGCTGTGTGCTATATTACTATACACCATAAGCCCGATATTTCCGGTTGAGTGCTATTTTACTATACACCATAAGCCCAGTATTTCAGTGCTATATTACTATACACCATAAGCCCAATATTTCAGTGCTATATTACTATACACCATACGCCCAATATCTCAGGCCGAGTTCTATTTTACTAAACACCATAAACTTAATATTCTAGTCTTAAAAAATATTACATTAAATACTAATAATGAAATGGTTAAAAAGTGACCATTCCCATTCATTCTTTTCATGGAATGATGGAACAAATTTATACAAAGATGTCTGAACCCTGAAGCAAAGTTTGGGTATCTTTTTCTTCTTCTTCTTTTAGCTTGAGTAGAGATCTAATGATTCAAAGAGTTCATAATTAATTTATCAGTGTCTGTGATTTATGATTTTTAATTTTTTTTTTTTTTTTTTCAGAAACTTATTGCTTATGGACACCTCACAGGAAACACAGCAGATACCACCACACCCGGGAAGCGATTAATAGATCGTATTGTGGAAACAATATGTGTCTGCTTCAATGGGCCACAAACAGATGAAGGTGTTCAATTACAGATTATAAAGGTAAATTATTTTTTTCTTGGGTTCTGATTTGTATGAAGAATTGTAGAAATTCTGGTAGTTAGTACAGGGTCTGTATTTGGTTACAGTCATATTTTTTTTATCTGGTAACTTGTTGATTCTACAAGATTGAGGAAAAAAATGTCTGTGTCCTTATCTCTCTCTCTCTAACTCTGCCCCCACTCTATCTCTCTATTTCTGTTTCTGTGTCATATGGTACCTAAATAATGAGAATGGAATCATCTGTTTTTCTTTTAAATAATATCTGACAAAATCTTGGAAAGAGAGAACGAGATCTTGCAGGATTTGCTAATTCAACTTACTAATTACTAATCAGGTCACCATGTATCTTTGCTTAGTAAACCTTTTTCCTTATCCTTAATACTTGTTTTTTTTTTTTTATTCCTATTAATTCTCTTTTAACATGTGACTACATTCTGTATCTAAGTGGTTTTTCAAATTTTTTTAAAAAGAAATTATATAATATTCCTCATAACTAGTCCTTTGATCAAAGATTTCTGGAAAATCCATTATCAAGACATGAGATTGATATCTTTTGACGGCCACTATTATATCAAAATTATTACGATGACATTTATTTGGTTATTTTTACATGTCAACTCATTCATACTAAGGTCAGTTTACCAATTATTGTCGCCAATTATATATGAGGGGAGACTCTGTGACATAGTGGCTAATGTGCTGGACTGCAACTTTGGAGTAAATGAGTTCAAACTCTAGTCGTGCTATTACATTCACTTTTGGATGAATACCCTTGGGAAAGATATGAACCCCCCTCAGCTAAACCATCAAAGACATGTCTTGAGTATGATATTAAACTGCATCTTGTAGTGAAGTTCCAAACTCTGTAATGTTGAGTATCCCTTTATCGCCATTACTCCCAGGTCCACCCTGACCTGGAATGGTAGTACCTGTTAGGATCCCATCTATGGGTTAAATAGATTAAAAAAAAAAATGAGTATTAAAAAAATTGGTAATTTATGAGGAAGTGCGTCCCGGTCTCCTGCCTCAAAAATTGCTACCTGGTGACTATCAAAATAACAACCCCAGCTCATAATTCTTGTTTATTTATCGTAATTCTTGTTTAGATATGAAGATGGATATATAGTTTGGAATAGACTGAGATAGATAGATAAACAAACAAAATAATATAGATAGATATGAACAAATGGAGATAGGTAGATATTTTCGACAAGTAAATGTAGGGGGGGGGGTCGCATCTTTTTTTGTCGTAATTCTTGTTTATTTAAACTAAAAACAAGACATTAAACAAACATGAATAAAAAAAATCTTTGTATTTAAAGTAATATAGATTAATATGAACAAATTGAGATAGATAGATGGATAGTTTTGAATAGACTGAGCTGGGTCGTTATTTTAATAGTCACCAGGTAGCAATTTTTGAGGCAGGAGACCGGAACGCACTTCCTCATAAATTACCAAAAAATTTGTTAAAAAAATTGAATACCTAACAGAAATGAATAAAACAAAATGCCTTTGGCATAAAATAACCCAACAAGGGTTGACATGCTGTAAAAACCAGCCAACCAACAACTTCTGAAGTTTTTTTTTTTTTAATCCATCTTTCCACCTGAAACAAATGTTGATATCTACAGGTTTCATTTTTAAGGGCTTGAATTGTTGCTAAGCATTGTCTTTGATGATTGGCTATAACCAGCAAGTTTTATAGATATTGCAAAGCTTGTTTGTTTTTTTGGGCAGGTGTCACTGTAATTGATGTGTCTATGGATTGGTTAATTTGTTTGTTTAATATACCTGGCTCTATTGTTGCTGAGTAAGCAAATGTCTACATTGGGTATTTTCAAAAATCCATGCGTTCTATCATAATGTAAACAGGGACGCACGTGTTTGCATTGGTGAAATGCATAAAAGCTAACTAGATCATTTGCCTGGGGATATCAATTAATCCCTGGGGGTGAGGTGAAGTGCACTGACTGATGTTAAAGAAGCAAATATTAATCAAATAAAACAATGAAGAAATTTACCTTCTTCAGCAAACAATTTCTACCTGTATGAAAAAAAGACGAGACCCTCACAATTGTTGCGACAAGTGACTGTAACTCACAAGATCTCCCCCTCCAGTTTCCACAATCCCTCTACCTCCTCCTCTTTCTACAATCCCTCCTCCTCCTCCTCTTTCTACAATCCCTCCTCTCTTCTACAATCCCTCCTCCTCTCCTCCCTACAATCCCTCCTCCTCCTCCTCCTCCTACAATCCCTCCTCCTCCTTCTACAATCCCTCCTCCTCCTTCTTCCCTCCTCTCTTTCTACAATCCCTCCTCCTCCTCCTCTCTACAATCCCTCCTCCTCTTCTCCTCCTCTCCTCCTCTTTCTACAATCCCTCCTCCTCCTCCTCCCTCCTCTACAATCCCTCCTCCCCCTCCTTCCTCCTACAATCCCTCCTCCTCCTCCTCATACAATCCCTCCTCCTCCTCCTCCTACAATCCCTCCTCCTCTTTCCACAATCTCTGAAGAATAGAAAATAAACGAGGGATCCTGTTTATGAAACAACCCCTTCTGTTAAACAGAAAGGTAGTTGTTTTTATTTTTGCTTCCCTAAGATGATCAGACATCATCATCATCATCAGTCCCACTATAAGCTACTATATCCTATAATATAGTGCTCATGGTGTAATGGTTATCGTTGTAGGAAATGGCTACTGCAATCTGAGTTCAAATCCTGAACGGGGTTGTTCATATTTCACATTATGCTAATACTCTTGGGAAAGGTATGAATCCAACTATCCTCCTTCCAGCTATTGTTAAATAGTTGGGCAGACCAAGGTCTTTAACATTAGTAACCAGTCAAGGAGAAGGAAAACTGAATTAATACCTGTTAAACTCCCCTGAATAATTGACTTTGTGTGCAGAAGGGATATGTAAATACATACATTATAGTAATTGTCATTGGCAACACTACACACATTTGGTTTTAATATAGTTATTTTTTTTTTAAATGGATGCAACCCTTTCATATAGACCTCAGACATCAGGAAATGACATGCACTTCTTAAATGCAATTATTATATGTATTTACACAAGAGCAGGATGTGACACAAGATCAATTTTCAAGTGGAGTACAGCTGGTTTGAATTCAGTTTTCCTTCTCTTAGCTCAGTTGCCTAACTAAGGCTAAAAAACCATAGCTTGGGGGAGAACAGATATTCATACCTTTTTTTTTATATATACTTTTTTTCTCCTAAAATTTTGAGATCATTTATAATGATTACTGATAAAAGCAACACAAGACTATTAATTCCCTCCCAAATATTTAATGAATGCCAGTATCTTTCTTTGTTTTCTTATTAAAAACTCAATGTGTCTCCTTTTGTGAAGTGATATTTCAAATTAAATAATGAATCTGATGATTAAAAAAAGAAAAGATTTCTGTATTTAACTCTTTCTCATTAAATTGATAATATTGAATTTGAAATGTTGGCGTGATGAATTGGGATAAAATCAAACGAGTTGAGTGTGTCAGTTTAAATCAATTGTTGAATCATTGATAACTTTGTTTTTTATAATTACAGACAATAAAAACTTTGATCCACAAAGACAGTTTGTCAGCTGATAGAAGAAGAATTTAACCTTTGTTTTTAGTCTTTTAATTATCTCTACTAAATTTCATGACAGGTGTGTCTCTCTCTGAGTGATGCAAAGAAGATATCTTTTAGACAGGAGACAGCTGATTATAATGGGAATAAAAAAAATAAAATAAATTTAAAAAAAATCTACTAAAAGATCATTATAAAAATTTTCATTATGGTGTGTGTGTGTGTATGTATGTGTATATATAACATAAAAATGACTAGACTTAGAAACTAAAGTTTATACAAAATAATCAAGACAGAGTGATCAAAATAATACCAAACTGATTTACTATGGCAACTATATATAAAAGTGTAGCCCTTTTAGTTCTCCTGAAGGTGTACCTAGAACACCAAAAGCATAGTAGAGAGAAAAACATTTTTCTACAACTATATATATATATATAATATATATATATAAAATGTGTGTGTGTGTGCATAAGTAACTGTAAGTAAAGTTGGCAGAGTAGCCAGACAGCAAGGGAGTCTATCCAATATTCATTAGCGCTAGGCCAAGGAGATTGTTTTTATGTCTGACGTGGAATGCCACACCTACCGTCAGCTTCCCACTTTACTGCACAGATCCAAGCTGTGCTACTCATGCACTGAGTCTGCAAGGGCTGGTATTGAACCTGAAACCTTGTGATTCCTTGGAATGCTCTACTGACTGAGCTAAACTAGCCTCAAACCTAACAAAAATGGCACATAGAGCAATACATTTAAATGTTTAGAGGACAAAGCAATTTCCAGTCCAATTTGTAAGTGAATGTTAATTTTATTGACACTGAAATTTCATTTTTTTATTTTTTTTAATTTATTTTTTTTAGATTATCTGAATATTGCAAAACTGTAATTTTGTAGTAGATTGTTTTATTATCACTGATTGGTTTGTTTTGTTTTACGGCATATCAACCTCAGTGGGTCATTTAATGCCGATAAAGTTTTGAAATAAATCAATTCTTAATGGATAATACAATTTTTTTATAAATACATTTTTCTATTTAACCCATAGATGGGATTATTATCACTGAATATTTGAAGAGACCTATATTTATTTGAAATACTACTCCTCACAAAAATTATGGAATTAGCACACTTAGTGTGTTCACCTTGTTTTTTATTTTTTTATTTAGCAGTAAATAAACTAATTACAGATGAGATTCAAAACATCTTTAGCTGAACATTCTGGATTCATAAAATATACTTTTTAATAAACTAGATTAAATTATCTAAATAGATGGTATATTTATTTTCCAAACCTTGCAAATGAAAATGTTATGGAATAGCCCAATATTGAAGAAAAAATTATGGAATTCCTTGACAAAAAAATTAGAATTGGTATTCAGTTGCCCCTCCTCATGGTTTTATAACAGACTTGATTTTTTCAGGCATGGATTTTTACTAATTTAAAACAATATTCTTTATCAGAGTGGTTCCAAGATTTCTGTATGGCAGTTAAATATCTTTGGTGGATGGAACCTTCTTACAGATCATTTTATTAAAATTTATTCTGTAGTTTTTAAATTGGATGGAAATCCAGACTGTTATATAAACAGTTTGGATTTCAATCCAGTTTAAAAAACTTTTCCTGAAGAAAAGCTTTAATCTCCTTTGCTCTATAACAAGATTCATTATCATCCTGAAAAAAATTAATTTAATTAATATTTATGAAACGGATAATAATAGATATTATCCAATTTAACAATGATGCATTTTCACCCTGAAAAATAACTAAATAAAAAAACAAAACAAAAAAAAATTCCAGTGTTAACATTCTCTAAGTGTGCTAATTCCATGTTTTTGCCAGGGGTAGTATATTAGCTGAAATTATGGAATCTAAAGGATTCACACCAGTTGAACTCAGGTTTATAGTATAAAGTAGTACTTATTGATATCAATCGTTGTAATGTAAATTAATTTTTTTTATGCTGGAGAAATTTCTCAATTTCAAGCTTGATTGTACCTTAACTGATACCACTTCAAAGGTTATTAGAGATAAAGTTAAAAATACTTTTGGAAAATTTTAAGTGTACTAATGGAATCATGTGATACACTTAGGATAATCAGGTGAGATTTTGATGTGGACTCTAGTAAGTCATGCTATCCTGTTAGTGGGGCTTAGAATACGCTGACTGCATCCCCTGCACAGGGATAAGACACCCCCAAAAGTTATCTTGGGTATAGCACTAAACTGCATCTGATGGTGAGGCCCAGTTTTAGAGCTCTGGAGTGTGTAGTGTACCCCTTCATTACCATTACTCCCAGGCCCACTCTGCTACAAAGTGTTAGTATCTGTTAGGGTCCCATCTTTGGGTCAAATAGATGTTTAAAAATTATTATTTATATCCAGAATAGTTAATTGAACCTATAATTCTTTATTAAGGACTATTATTAGTTACTTGAAACCATATAACTGTATGCAAACAAACGACTATTATTAGATAAAAATACTTACTTGAAACCAAATAATTATTAGTATTAGATAGGAATAATTGAAACCAAATAATTATTAGTATTAGATAGGAATAATTGAAACCATATAATTATTAGTATTAGATAGGAATAATTGAAACCATATAATTATTAGTATTAGATAGGAATAATTGAAACCATATAATTATTAGTATTAGATAGGAATAATTGAAACCATCTGTGAGTAAATTATTTATATTAGATAAGAATACTTGATATCATAACTGAGCAAAAAATATCTTAAGAAATAATTACACAAAAAAAGGTAAATATAAATGTACAGAATTCTCTAACCTTGAAGTATAAAATAACCCTAGATTGGTTAACATGCCATTAAAATCAATCCATCAATCTCATAGTCATACCAGAAATTATAAAACTCTTAAATTTCAGGTTGTCTTTAAATTTTTGTTTTGTTTTTAAATAATTTTTATTGAATGTCATTTGTTGCTTGTCTTTAAATCAATGAGATTTTGTGGTTCAGATTTTCTAGCTTTATTGATTTCTAATTGATTATCTGAAAATTGTCACTAATAAAAATGGGGTTAAATTGAAATATAGCATTCCTTTCAGCTTTGTAGCAATTTTTGGTCATTCTGTGATTGTTAGTAAGCAGTAGAAATCTTGAATTAAAAAATAAGTTTCAAGAGAAATTCAATTTATCTAATAAATTAAGGGGAAAAAAAAAATGATGAAAAAAAAAAAAATCAAAAATTTAATGACAAGGCTTAATGTAAAAACAAAAAGTAAAGTCGTCGGGGCGGCTTAATGTCGGTATCAGCCAATCAGCGAGGGAGTCTATCCCCTTTTCACTAGCGCTAGACCAAGGAGATTGTTTTTGCATCTGGGGCGGAGTGCCACATGGGAGTTAATCCTACTAAAATAGATACACTACTATCATCCTTAATTATATATAACCAGGAAGTGCACTTCTTAGTGTAATTTTATCATTGTAGGAAATAAAATGTGACCAGAATTCAAATCCTGGATGAGGCTGTTTGCATTTCCCTTCATACTAATACCTTTGAGGAAATGTGGAATCCTTCTGTCCCCCTAGCTATGGGTAAATAGTAGGGCAGACTGTGTTCTTTAGCCTTAGTTTGGCAATCAGTTTAAGAGAAAGGAAAAATTTGAATTCAAACCAGCTTTACTCTGCTTAAAAACTGATATTGTGTCACATCCTGCCTCTAGTAGAAGGGTTGGGTAAATACAAATTGTACCATGAAAATGTTGAGCCAACCACACTTTAAGGAATCTCATGATTGATGAAGATAACTTGGTTTAAAGTTTCAAATTTGTTTAACTGTGACGTATTCTGACTTATCCACCCAGTCAATCTTGAGTTTCTTGCATATATCACAAGACTCCCTAAGACTTCCAAAAACTTGACTGAATTTTCAAGACTACATATTGTATACCCATACTTCTAGGTATAACTCGTCTGGACATACTGATGTATATCTACTTTTGTACAAGGGGCTGATATTTTTTCTAACTGTAACTTCTTTAGGGTCTTGAGTAGTTATCTTCATGGTTTCTTCTGTATCTTGGCTGGTATTTCTTCTAACTTCTTGTTCTGGTCTTTGGTTCTGGCTTCTTCTAACTTCTGGTTCTGCCTTCTTTTTCTTAAGATGCTGGTTAAACCTTGGCTGTCATTGTTTTTAGAAACAAACTCAAGGCATATATTTTTGTGAATTCACATTTTATTAATTGTTAAACACCAGACCTTAAACCATGCATAGCTGAGCCCTGCTAAGGTATGTCCTTACATTATGGCCACCAGCAGCAGACTGACTAACTAAGCCTTCTCTATCTACTCCCACTGTTTCCTTGCAGCAGGAAGTCAAGGTCAGACTGAGGTCATTGGATGTCACTCAATCTAATGGTTTAGATTTGAATTCAACATCTGAATTCAATTCTATTTCTACTCTAACTGTCCCAAACTGACTGTACACCCATCAGTACATAACATACAGTCACAAAAAGAAATTCAGAATAAAGGATACTGGCTCTTACTGGAGATGATCCTGGGTCTCCAACCTGCTGTAGCAATGGATGGGGAAATGATGATCATTTGGCAGGAGGGCCTCTATAGCTGAATTCTGGAGAATATGGAGTCCACTGTGTGTTGCTATTATTCTCAGATCCACAGATTATATAGATTTGTTTGAAAATTGTTAGTATTGGATAGGAATGCTTGAAACTATATAACTGTGTGCAAATTATTTGTATTAGATAGGAATACTTGATACCATATAATAGTGTGTATTATTTATACTAGATAGAAATGTTTGATGATACCTCATAAGTTTGTGAAAACATTATCATTAAATACAAATAGATACTTGAAACCATATGATTGTGCATAAATTATCTGTATTAGTTAGGAATATTTTATACCTTATAGATGTAAATTATTAGTAGATAATAGATTTGTTGGAAAATTATTAGTATTAGAAAGGAATACTTGAAACCATATAATTGTGTACAAATTATTTGTATTCAGAATAGTTACTTGAAACTATAATTTCTTATAAATTGATTCTTGTCGGTATGAGCCATACAGCGAGGGAGTCTATCCCCTTTTCACTAGCGCTAGACCAAGGAGATTGTTTTTTTGCATCTGAGATGGAGCGCCACACCTACCATCAGCTCCTTACTTTACCGCACAGATCCCTGTGCTACTCATAACGCTGAGTTGGTGAGGACCGGCATCGAACTAGGAACCATGTGGTTTCTAGCCGAACGCTCTACCAACTGAGCTAACCCGGCCCTACAATAAATTGATTCTTAAAACATTAATATTGTATGTAATTTTGAAACCTACCATCAGCTCCTTACTTTACCGCACAGATTCCTGTGCTACTCATAACGCTGAGTTGGCGAGGACCGGCATCGAACTAGGAACCATGTGTTTCTAGCCGAACGCTCTACCAACTGAGCTAACCCGGCCCTACAATAAATTGATTCTTAAAACATTAATATTGTATGTAATTTTGAAACCGTGAACTATTTGAAATAATTGTGAAGATACATTTTTGTATCGTATAGAATTGGAGACTATAACCGGTAAACTGAGTTTGGCATGAAACAGGTCAATAAGGGTTTGCCAACCAACCTATAGCAATATTGCTCCCTTTACAATCGTATGTTATAACCTTGTATCACATCCTACCCATGGTGAATGGGTTGGGTAAATACCTACAATCTTCTTATGTCTACATTTATATTTTGCTTATATATTTTTTTTGTTTTGTTTTCTAGGCCCTGCTTACTGTGGTGACTTCGAATAACTGTGAGATACATGAAGGTACCGTACTTCAGGCTGTCCGTACCTGCTATAATATTTATTTGGCCAGTAAGAATTTGGTCAACCAGACAACTGCAAAAGCCACTCTTACTCAGATGCTCAATGTCATTTTCTCACGGATGGAAGCCCAGGCGGTAATTATAACCTTTTTCTAAAACAAATTCTTAATATCAAAGGTGAGACTGTTGTATATAGGAGGTTAAGTTTATGTATTGAAAGAAAATAAACAAATTATTGTTCAAGATACATGGAAAACTCTATTACTAAAAGAAAAAGAAAAAAAATCCAGTACCTGTTAATTGGAATATTCTAATAAAAATACAAAATATTTTTGATGTTATCTATCTGTCTATGTATACTGATTGAGTGCACATCCTTTTATAAAGAAAAATGGTTGAGACCAGAAAAGACTAAAGTTCAAGAAAAAAAAAATCCATGCCCTATTTTTGTCCAAGAGGGGATAAAAAAAATTAATGTCCTATTTTTGAGAAATTGTGATCATATTATAGGAACATCATTTGTTTGAATTTTTTAAATGAGGCAAGATAATTTGTATTATTTAAATTTTTTTGAGTGTTGTCCTCATCTTTATTGTAATATATAATATATATAGGGCTGAAACAACCACTGGCCTTCTTCAGGTGTTTCTTCAAGGCTCTTGAGTTCGACAAGAAACACTTAAAGAAGCCCAGAGGGTGCATTGACCAAAACATTGTGTATATAACAATTAAGATGAGGACAACAGTCCAAATAATCTAAATGATACAAACTAGCAAGTATATGTGCCATCCAGGTGTAAGTATTTAAGTTTTGATATAATGAAATATATTAAATTACAAAGACTGACAAAATTAAACAAGAACATGTATAAAAAGATTTCACTTATTTTGATTATATTTTAATTGGTTTCTATATAAATCATTCATAGGATTGATTTTAATATGTTGGAAAATAAATGAACAATATCAGAGATCAATGACACCAAGTAATTATTTATTAAACCCAGTTTTGTTAAAACCAGCATGCAAATTAACCACACCATATATTATGTAAACTTTTATTTCTTAATGATATATAAGACACATTGCAGGATTTTAATTCACACTAATAACATGGGCTGTTTAGAGGCACATCTAACTCAGATTTTCATAGAGTTCTCATTAATAGATAAGATTCATTCTATGTATTAATGATTTTTACTATAAATTAAATACCCATTGATAAACCTAGGTAATTCGTGGGGGTATTGTGGCAAAAGCAGTGACATAGTTTTGGTTACAGACAGACACTGAATTTCTGTTATAATAAGATATGAGTATCTTTTTTATTTTAACATGGAAACTTGTTTCCATCTGGGATATATAGTTTCTTAATCTCTCTCCTCCCAGGAATCATACCCCACTCTCTTCAAACTCGGCTACTAATGTTAAAGATTGCAAAAGCAAACACTTCAGGAAGAAAATTACTTCACAATCACATTGTCAATTCTAAAACTGTTTCAACTTATCTGCAGGGGCATGTCCAAATTCTCTGTGTAGTTTAGTCAAGATCTTGGTCTTTTTTTTCCATTTGTCTTGTTAACAACTAACACTTGCAAGTCTGTGCTGTATTCCTTGTCAACTCTATTAATGCAGTAATGGCCACTTGATGTGAACTATAATCGACTGGCTGAGTGATGTTTCCTAGTTTCAACTGTGATCATCTTTCACTTTCAAGTGTTTCTCTCAATATCTGATTATGCCTTTTCTAATACACCATTGATCCAAGGTGAATATACAGCAGTAACAATTATATCTTTTATTATAGTTTTGGACCATATGACCTTTAGGCACCCCTTTTGCGATCTTGTTTCATAAGGACATTTTTTTTTTCATTTACACCGTCAAAATCCGTTAATTTGTTAACGGACGATTTTTAGATTTGTTTTTTAGAATTATAACCCTAATCCCTAACCCCTAACAAACAACCGGATTTTGACGGTGTAAATGAAAAATATGTCCTTATGAAACGAGATCGCAAAAGGGGTGCCTAAAGGTCCATAGTTTCTAGCTGTATCTCTTACACAGACATCATCAAACTCACCACTGAGATCACTATGAACAGCTTCTGTGTGAAACTCCTTGAGTGTCACTAAAAGTTTTAATTGATAAAACTGACATTTCTTTTTCTGGATGGATGTTTCTTGATACAAACTAATTATATTGATATTTGTTCATATGGTCTCTTCAGTTTTTTTTTCTTCTTTTTTTAACCTTTGGGGTATGGGGTCTCTTTGAGTTTTGGGACCATATGACCTTTAGGCACCCCTTTTTGATCTCGATTAAGAAAAGACATGTTTTTCAGTTGCACCATCAATATCCGGTTGTTTTAACAGACGAATTTTAGATAAAAAAAAAAAAAAATTATAGAACTAATCCCTAACTCTAACTCCTAACAAACAACCAGATATTGATGGTGTAAATGAAAAAAATGTCCTTTCTTAATCGAAATCAAAAAGGGGTGTCTAAAGGTAATATGGTCAGTTTTGTACATTATGTATGCACCTTCCACAGCGTAATGGTTAACAAACTTACTACCCTATTGCCCTTATGGCAAACCTCCAACCCTTTTTTAGGTGTTAGTATTTTGATCTCATAACCAGTTGCAGAAACTTGTACTACATTTGCAAACTTTGATTAGATTAAGAAATATGATTGGTGATCCCTCGAGGTCAAGGATGATGGTCTTTTAGTGTCAATCTTGTCCATGAGTCCTTAGATCACTGAAGCTAATCTTAGCTCTGTAATTTCAGTTACAGTGCAGACATGTTGTTCTTCAGTGCAGTGTTAGTCGAGGTTGCTGTCTTTTCTCCTTCAGTATTCAGTGTATTTTAATTTGTTGTTTTAAGAAATAAGTTTTTAGTAAGATATACTTTCTGTGTCTTATGATATTAATTTTGATATAAATGATAGTTTTATTTAATTTCATTTATCTAATTTATTTCAGGACCAAGAACGCCAAAAAGAAAAGAATGCACTGAAATCTCTCAGCAAATCAGAATCAGAGGGGGAAGTGAGTAATATTACTACTATTAACCCCCTCCCCCCATTTTCAATTTGCTACTTACCTTAAAAGAACCTTTGTATCAATCACCATTTCATAGCTTATTCTAATTTAATATTTATATGAGAAATCTGTCACTTAATTAGCAAACTTCTTTCACTTCCTTTACACAATTTTCGACAGTTTTTCTTACTTTAATGCCAAGATTGCAATAACATAAAATAAACATTGTCAAAATTTTTGTTTGTTTATTTTTAGGTCTAGCTTTTTGATATCCATGCCTTCATATACATAGATACAAATATGGAAGCGCGTGGTGTAATGGTTAAAGTCATGGGAAATGGACTCGTTGCCCCGAGTTCAAATCCTGGATGTGGTAATTGCATTTCACTTTGTGCTAATACCTTTGGGAAAGGTATGAATCCTACTCTCTCTCCAGCTATGGATAAATAGTAGGACAGACCGGGCTCTTTAAGCTTGGTTAGGCAACCGGTCTAGGAGAAAGAAAACTCTGAATTCAAACCTGTTGAACTCCGCTTAAGAAATTGACCTTGTGTCACATCCTGCTCGTGTGGAGGGGTTAATAAATATATACATAGATACAGAATCTGAATACATCCATCTAGCTATAGTCTCATTCTCTATCTGTCTATCTTTATTACTCATTCTCTAGGGCTGGTTTAGCTCCGTCGGTAAAGTGGTCGGCTAGGAATCACAAGGTTTCTGGTTTGATATCGACCCTCGCCAACTCAGCGTATGAGTAGCACAGGGATCTGTGCTGTAAAGTGAGGAGCTGATGGTAGGTGTGGTACTCCATCTCAGATGCTAAAATAATCTCCTTGGTCTAGCGCTAGTGAAAAGGGGATAGACTCTCTCACTGTCTGGCTGATACTGACATTACGCTGCCCTGACAACTTCTTTAATCTATCTATCTACCCTTATAATTCATTCTCTATCTTTATCTTCCATTGCTATTCAATTGATTTCCAACCAAATCATTTACCTTTTTAATTCCTCCCAAAACCATTGCCAATCAACAGGTGAGAATGCTTCTGTTTGGGCAAATCAAGAGAACATTATCAACAATTTTCTTCATGATGGTTCCAAAATTTTTGGCAATGTTCAGGTCAGGTGAATGTCCTGGTCACTTTCCAAATCTTTTTTGGAAAAAAATCAATCTTTTCCAACTTTCTGTTTGTGACTTTAAACATGCCACTTGCAATCTCTTCCTTTTTATTGACAACTTCATTGCTTTTAAATGTACATTTAAATATGAATTCCTTGTAGTGTGTAGAGCCACACTCATGCCATGTGGTTTCAGGAGCTATTTTAAAAAAAAAAATTTTTTTTTAAATTCTCGGAGTTGCTATCCCCATGTCTCCTGGTTTTAAATTTAGAGCTTTTCCTACTTCTTGAATATCCTGGGTATGACCTTAAACTGTATCTAATGGTCGTTTCAATTTTGTAGCTCTGGGGAGTGCGGAGTACCCCTTCATCACCATTACTCCCAGGTCCACTCTGACACAGATTGGTGGTACCTTTCAAGGTCCCATCTATATTAAATAGAAAAAATGAGTTTAAGAAAAAAGGGGTAAAAAAAATTGAGTTTAAAAAAATTTTTTTTTGAATACCCATTAAGCATGAATAGAACAAAATGTATTTGGCATAAAATAACCCAACAAGGGTTGACATACCGTAAAATCTAACAAACCAAACCTATTCCTTGACTAGTTTTCCTTCCTCCAAGCCTAGAGAGCCTGGTTTACCTGACTACTTACCTACAGCTGGGGGACAAGAGTAGGATTTATGCTTTTCCCAAAGGCTTTAACATGAAATATATAAAAAAAAAAACAGTCTTGTCTAGGATATTGTTGTAACCTAACAAAGGTTACTAAATGAGAAATAACGAAACGGAGGTTGGAAATGAAATGGAATCTTTATTATAACATTAACAAAATACAATACTCATCAGCGACATGGAATAAGGTAAAAACCACTGCTTGTGGTATTAAACTACTCAGTCAGCATAATACTCCCATATTTATTAGGATTGGGACATACCCATTAATGTTCATTGGTAGGGCATATAAAAGATTTGAACTCAGCTCATCAATTTCTCTGAATGTTTGAGATGAGGCTTGAAGATTAGTATCATCTGCGCTATTTGGACTATTGTCCCCATCTTCATTGTTATTTGTACAAGGGTTAGGTTCAAATGGTTAGGTTCAAAGTTCCGTGATGGCTCCCGAATACGACAAGAAAGTTCCCGAGTTCGAAAAGAAGGTTCCCCGAGTCCGACAAGAAATACCTGAAGAAGGCCGGAGGGTATATCGGCCGAAACATTGTACAAATAACAATGAAGATGGGGACAATAGTCCGAATAACGCAGATGATACCTCAGCTCATCAAGTCCATTTTTTTACAATGATAAACAACATGATACCATTGTCTTAACTTCATTACAGAATCTTTCATAAGTTCTTCAACCCCCCCCCCCCAAAAAAAAAAAGAATCAAATGTCTTGTTACTTTCCCTGTCAAAATTGGATGTTGTTAGTGTGATTGATGACTTTTACAGATGACATCTCATGTCAAAAGACAATAATATCAATGGTGGCCAAACCACCAACTCATAAGCCACATGCAACTCTTTGACCTTTTATATGCAGATTGTGGAAAATTCAAGATAATATCAATCTGAATCCAAAGCAACAAAGGTGCAGCTTGTATTAATGAGAACTCATGAAAAAACATGTCTGTCTTTTACTATTTGTCTTTGGAAAGGTGGAAATCTGATTAAAATATCACCAATCTTTTGGTTTACATCTTTTTTTCACATATTTGTCTCTTTGCAATTACTGAAACTGATACAAATTAACAGTTTAAAATCTGCAGGAATGAATAAATTTTATTGTGTTTAATATGCATTTCTTAACATTTGTATAAAATTGTAGTAACAAAATCTGTATGTAACAATAAAAAGACTGTGTGTAAATTTTGTTTGTATTTTGCGGCTCTCAAACATGGCTCTCAAATTAAGCAAGTTTGACCACCTCTGCAATATATCATGCTTTGAATTAGATTGTGTTTTGTACATTTTTGAATCAATTAATCTTTTTCTTTCTTTCTTTTTTCCTCAGAGTACAAAAGAATCAACTCCTGAGTCTGATAATAAAGATACTCAGTTGTCAACACCAACAACAGACAACCAAAAAGATTCTGAAAATGAAGAAAAACAGGATGAGAAAAGTAAGTGAATCTTAAATGATTTGGATCATCAAAATAGAAATTACATGAACTGATAATAATAATGATAATAATAATACTGTTGGCAAGGCTTAGACTATGGTGATATCCTCTGTAGGGGTGGTGATGGTTGTGGTCTTACCCCCTCCCCCCAAAAAAATGGGGTGTGTCTTGCGTATGATACTAAACTGCCTCTGATGGTGAGGCTCCAATTCTGGAGATCTAGGGAATGTGGAGTATCCTTTCATTGCCAGTACTCCCAGGTCCACTCTGGTTTTTATAGAATAATCTTATAGAAAAACATTCAGTTACCTATAAAACTGCAAATTATACCTAAAGTATTTATTTGCCAAGAAAGAATGAGGAAGATTGAATTATAAAATTGTCTGAAAGATAACAGATAATGATGGAACAAAATGTTAGATATATTCGTTGATATATTTAATCTTAGAATTTTAAAAAGAATTTTTATTTTTTCATTAACATTTTTATATTATTTGTCTGATTTTTTTAAAATGATGCTGGATAATTTATATTATATTTTTCAGACTGTTGTCCTCATCTTTATTGTTATATACACAACATTTTGGCTTGCTTCAAGTGTTTCTTGTCAAACTCTGAAACCTTCTCGAACTTGGGAACCTAGTTTGAAGAGAAGGTTCTCGAGTTTGACAAGAAACACTTGAAGAAGGCTGGAAGGCACATTAGCCAAAACGTTGTATATATAAAAATGAGGACAACAGTCTGAAAAATCCAATTAATACTTTTATACTGCCTGAATTTTTAAAATGAGGTTTGATAATTTGTATTTAGATTTTTCAGACTATTGTCCCCATCTTTATTGTTATATACACGTTTCAGCCCATGTGCTCTCTGGCCTTCTTCTTGTCAAAGTCAGGAGCCTTTGTCATAATTGAGAGCTTTCACAGAACTAAAAATCTGAATACTTTTTATATTAGCTAATATTCATAAAATGATACTTATTTTTTTTTTTTTTTTTTTTTTTTACTAGTTAGTGTATTGAAGAGAAGAATAAATTGAAAATGATTGTAAATTGTATAATATAAATAAAAGTAAGAGAAATAGAAAACTCCATTTCCCTCTTGTTAACATTCATTTCAAAAAGCAAAAAATAATATTAATGAAAATTATGAAAAACTCAAATGTCAAATGGAAACAGCTGTTTCTTTATCAATTGATTGTCTATAATTTTGTTTCAAAGTCAAATTAAGACTTGTGTCCTGACTATATGACATTAGACTGCATCTAATAGTGGAGTTCCAATTTTTGAGCTTTGGAGAGTGTGGAGTACCCCTTCATTGCCATTACTACCAGGTCCACTCTGACCAGTAGTGGTAGTACCTGCTAGGGTCACATCTATGGGTTAAATAGGAAAACAAATTTGTTTAAAAAAAATTGTATAATATAAAAAAAAAGAAATAAATTTGAATACCCAGCTAGTATATATAGAACAAAAAGTCTTTGGCATAAAATAACCCAACAAGAGTTGACATGCTGTAGGATCCAACAAACCAAACCAAATTAAGAGTTGCTTTAACTTAATACAAATATACCAAAATTTAAAACAATTTCTTTTACAAATAAATGGATTTTTCTTTTTTTTCATAATTTTTCTCTGAAATTTATTAAATGGTGACTATAGCAATCTTAATAGCCAGAAAGCGTTTTTTTATTTATTTACTTTTTTTTTTTCTCAATAATATTTTTGTGAAAGTTGTTATATTAAAGTTCTAATTTTGTATCTTTTTTGTTCTCCCTCAGCTGAGAAAGAGAAATGTACTGAGGAAGAGTGTGCAGAGAATATTGTGCAGTCAATTTTGAATGATATTGTTGACAAAGTCACCGAAGGTAAATCACATTTGACATTATATTTTCTTTAACGACTTCCATTCTATGTAATTCCTTAACTTTTTCCTCCCCTTTACTTTCTCTTAATAATTTTGATGAAATTAATTCTAATTTATTTGTCTGTATTTTTTTTAATTAATAGGATTCAGTACGATAATATTTTAAAATTTCTATTTTAGAATATGTAATTTATAACAGTTTATTTTATTTTTTCTATATCTATCTTTTAATAGAATTTACTATAAATTTAGATCTAGCCAATATATTAATCACATTTCCGTCAATAAGTCTGGTGGCATTTTATGCTGCTAGGAGCACCCTGAATTGTGGTAATGATATTAACGCTCTGAAACCACACTTGAATTCAGGGTTATTATTTTTTTAAATTCTTTAACTTGTATTTTCTATCTTTAGAATAAGTTTTAAAACTTGAAATAGATTGAAATTTGTCTAGCTGTTCTGCAAGGGAAAAAAATCCAGTCTTCCAGTTTTCTTATCAATTCATTTTGTAACATTTGTCAAATTTTTATGTATTGAAATATAAATAAGAAAAAACTGTCTTCCAAAGTGTAAATTTATTTATAGATGGTGAAGTTAGTTGACGTTAAAATGTTTTGGTTTTTATAAAACCTTCATCAGGACAATTGGATCAGTAGTATTGTCTAGTATTGTTAAAATTCTTTTCAAAAGAAAAATGATATTTTCTCTTCTTTCATTTTCATTTTGGAAAGAACTCCGGATAAACAACACCCTACTCTTTCAATTGTCCTGATGAAGGTTTTATAAAAACCAAAATGTTTTAACGTTGACTAACTTCACCATCTACAAATAAATTTATCCTTAGGAATATTCTGTTTTTGTTTGAACTTTTGAGATGAGGCTTGGTAACTTGTATTATTTGAATTATTCAGACTATTGTCCTCATCTTTATTGTTTTATACGTGTTTTGACCGCTGTGCACTCAGGCCTTCTTCAGGTGTTTGAAGTAGCCCAAAGGGTACATTGACTGAAATGTCATGTATATAACAATAAATATGAGGACAATAGTCCAAATAATACAAACTTTTTTTTCTCTTTACATTTCTATATACTGTTGGATTTATTTCCATATTTTACCACCCAAAGTTTCATGTGGGAACTAAGTGAAGAAAAAAAATGTGTAAATCTTTCTGTACTTTTGAAAAATTAAATTGACACCAGTTTAGATGCTATCAGATGAAACAAGGATTATAATAATTTTATAAATATTTGTCTCTCTATATTCTCTGTTATATCAAATAAAGGTTTGCATTTTATTAAGTGATAAGTATTTTTAAGTGCCTGTCAACAAATTTTTCAGAATCTTCAAATTAAATTTGAGCTTTACAGAAGTTGTATTGTTTGGATTATTTGGACTATTGTCCTCGTCTTTTAACTTTATTGTTATATATACAATGTTTTGGCTGATGTGCCCTCTGTCCTTCATCAGGTGTTTCTTGTCGAACTCTGGAACTTCTTGCTGTAACCGGGAACCTTTACGGAACTTTGAACAGAATCCTTTATTCAATCCATGGGGATAGACTGTTCTCATTTTGTTAACCATGCCACAAGTGTTAAGTTATGTTAAGTATTCTATATCATTATCACCCTTGGCCAGGATTGAACCTGCAACCCAGAGATGATTGTCACTTAGAATTGTATTAAAACAACCCTTATATCTGTTGCACCATGTATCCAAGTGAAGGCTCTTGATTTCAACAAGAAAGTTCCTAAGTTCAACAAGAAACATCTGAAGAAGGTTGGAGGGCATGTCAGCCAAAACGTTGTGCAGATAACAATAAAGATGGGGACAATAGTCCAAATAATCCAAATTATCCAGCCTAATCTGAAAAATTTTACATAAGTTATTTGAGTAATTTATTTTTAGATTTTGTGTAAATTAAAGTAAGCATTATTAAATTATTACATTTTTTTATTTTTTTATACTTTTCAAATTTAATGTTAATTAGAAAGTCTTTTATTGATAAGTCTGAAGTTCTTTAAGAAAAATAATTGTTTCAAATTCTCTTTGCATGTTTTGATTTTAACTGGCTTCTTTGTTTCTGCTTAGGGTCACTTTTTAAATGATGCCATATTGTGGAAAGGTTTCTTTTTTTTTTTCTTTAAAAAAAAAAAAAAAAAAAATATCTCTTTGATAAAATAAAGTGAGAATTCTTCAAAGTTGTAGCCATGTCAGTGTTACTGTATGGCTGCACCACTTGGACTCGAACGAAATGCTTAGAGAAAAAGCTAAATGGGAATTATACAAGGATGCTGTATGCTGTCTATAATAAATTTTAGAAACAGCACCCCACAAAAAAGCAGTTATATGGCCACTTGCTGCCCATCACATAAACTATGCAAGTAAGAAGAACAAAACACACTGGAAAAAGCAAAGACAAACTCATGATGTTCTCATGTGAACAACTATACTTGGACACACCAGTGTAGGCCATCTAGCAAAAACTTTCATCAATCTGTGGATTCTAGATGTTGTGCAGAGGACCTGCTAGGGGGCGATGACTGATAGGGATGGTTGGTGAGAGAGTCATGGGTATCCATGCTGTCAGTGCCACCTGATGATGATAATAATTCACCAGCCAAATATTATACTGTAGATTTATCCAGAATATTTCCACATGAAGTGTCCTGTTCAATGAAGGGGATCAGGTATGAGAGTTGGTCACCAATCTGAAAATCCTGGATAGAGCAAGCCTAAGCAGTGTGGAGGTCATGATGTGGAAAGCCTGACTCTGCTGATCAGGTTATATGATCTGCATGGACAGTTTGCATCTGCCTCACCAAAATCCATTATGGCGCTCTTATGCAGGATGACAGTTTTATGAACTGCATCAAAGACAGCTTGAAGCACTGACATTCCTGTCAAAGAGCTATAGTCTCATACTGGGAACAGAGCCAATTGGCATGGCTTATATATTGTACATTCTTTTAAAAGTACTGAAAAGTAAAAGCATTGACAAAAATATAAAAAATTACAGGTGAAAGGGTTTTGATCATCTATCACCTACAAGACACCAGGTATTGACCTTAAAAATTAAATTTAACAAAAATGTCAATATAGATGACCTTTTGTCCTTCTTGAAAGAAATAAAATCATAGCAAAAATGTAAGAATAAACTTGAACTTTACCGTATAAACTTATCCCTTTAAGTTGTTCCCAATCTGTTTAGGAACAAACAACTGCAGACAACTTACAAAATCAAGAAAAAACCTTGGAAAGAATACATAATAGATTTGACCCTCTCACACAATGTACTGCTTGGCATAAAATAATCCCAGACAAATTGATGTGCCATTAAAACCCAATCAATCACTCAAAGGTATTCAATTGTCTGAACCAAACATTGGATTTAGATTTTAGGGGTTGACTTGAAGTCTAATTATTTGAATCGCAAGGTTGCGGGTTCAATACCGGTCCCTGCCAACACAATGCATGAGTAGCACAGATTGGATAATCTGATCTGTGCAGTTAGGTGAGGAGCTGACAGTAGGTGTAGCTCTCCACCTCAGTGAAAAACAATCTACCTGGTCTAGTGCTAGTGAAAAGGGGATAGACTCCCTTGTTTTTCGGTTGATACTGACAATAGGCCACACTGCCAATTTTACTTACATTTAAAAATATTTAGTTTAATAGGTTTGGCAGTGAATTGCTTTTAGTTAAGTTGGGGTGGGGGTGGGGGTGTTGTGTGATTGTTTTTATGACTTAAAAATCAATAAGTTGAAATATACAAATTTATTGATAGTGTTGCAATGACCTATTTTAGAAGTTGCAGGATCCAAATGCAGCTGAGGGTGGGTGGGTAATGCAGTAAAGCTTTGTGCCACACACAAATGGGGGAGGGGATGGGGTCAATTATGGGCATTTAAAAAAAAATTGTTTTAATTTGATGCAGGAACAGATATGTATAAAATAAGTTTTTGATGTAAAAAAAAACAGTTTATATTAAAAGATCACCAAGGTGCTTTCAGGTCTTTTCTTTTAAAGATCATCTATGTATTTATATTCATATTCCTTAAAAGTATGATTGTTATCATCTTGCAACACCCTCTGGTTAAAAATGAGACAGTCCAAATTGTCCAAGCCTGATTATCTAGTGTTGCTTATCCACAAATTATCAGCTAAATAATGGCCCATTCTGTTTTTTATTATAAAGCATAAAAAAACCCTTGCAGGGTTGACTCACCATAAAACAAATCAACCAGCATATTAATATGGTATCATTTGAATGTGACCTCACTGAATTCTTATATATATATATATATATATATATATATATATATGTAAAAATGGAAAAGGAATTGAATCCGACAATATGAGGAAAAATGAGTAAAGAAAAGAAATGTAAATGGATAAAATGAATTTAATCGATATCACATTAATCGATATCACTTACACATGTGTTTCAGTCAGTTTCTGTGTGTGAAAATATTTCGCACACATAGAAGAATCGACCTTCATCAGAGTGAATATTTATTTTGAAATGATTTCAAAATGATTTCAAAATAAATATTCACATTGATTCACAAAATGATTTCAAAATAAATATTCACATTGATTTCAAAATGATTTTCAAAATAAATAAATGATTTCAAAATAAATATTCACTCTGATGATGGTCGATTCTTCTATGTGTGCAAAATATTTTCACACACATAAACTGACTGAAACACATGTGTAAGTGATATCGATTAATGTGATATCGATTAAATTCATTTTATCCATTTACATTTCTTTTCTTTACTCATTTTTCCTCATATATATATATATCCCCCAAATTAGCACCCCTTCCCTATTGTTAAATGTAATATATCCATTTAAATGCCTCTTTTTCATATTTCCATACCTTTTTTTATATATGTGTGTGTATTGCTTTCTCTCTTTTTGCTTGACCATAATGTTCTACCAAATAATTAATCTTTTATTCTGACTATTATTATTATCATTTTTCATCCTCCTCCTCTTCCTCCTACCACCTTACTACTACTCCTGCTCCTCCTCCTCCTGCCACTTTAACTCATAGAGCAGAACAACAAGAAACTTGTGAAGGCCGCCTCTGTAGCATCTGCCAATCCATCTACTGAGCCTATGAAGAATTCATCTTCCACCTTTATGGCTACTCTATCCCCTGTGTTGGGAGGTGAGAAGAAAAAAAAACAAAAAAAACAACACGCAATAACACGTTGCTATGGTCACCGCTTCTCTTATTGTCTTATCTTTTGTCAGTATTTGTCACTTGTCTGTGTTGTCTTCATTTAACGCCTTGGTCATTATTACACGCCACATCTAAATGTCTGCTTATCAATGTTTGTTTTTTCTAAGGCACTGTCTTGTTTGTGAGAAATTTGCATATCAAAGTACTTAACTGTGGGGATGCTAATTTGCATGTTTTTTTTTTTTTTTTTTTTATTGGTAAATATTTTTCGGGGTTTGCTTATCCAGAATAGTGTGCTGATAAATGTCTGCAGTAATGTACAAAAAGTTATATAAGAGTTTTATAATTTGCTTGAAGCATTGTATGTATATAGTTTTGGCTGTTGGTTTTGAGAAGGCTATCACAAAGCAAGTGTAAAGGAAAACGAGTTAACTATGATGTTCATTTACCTTTGATTTATTTTCTTAATATTTCGGGTTGAAAAAAACCCTTTGTTGGAAGATTTCTGAAAGCACAGAGATGAAAAGGGAGATGTTAGCATACAACATAATGGGACAGATTCTAGGAACAGTCAACATCTCCCTTAAGGGCTCCATGATTTCAGAAATCTTCTGACAAAGGGATTTTTTCATCCCAAAATATTAAGAGAATAAATCAATGGTAAATGAAAAACATCATAGTTACCCCGTTGCATCGTGACAACCTTCAAAACCAGCTGCTAAACCTATATAATTATTATATTATATAAAAATTCCAGATAAAAGTAAGTTTCAGTTATTTTTTTAATTTCTTTTTGCTGAATAGTTAAACCCCAAAAGTATATCTTCAACAAATTACTATTTGGTCATCAGCCATATTTCTTTAGCCCTCCTCCCCACACTCTTAATATAATGTTTACATAATCATTGCTGATGTGTGATTTTGGGAACTTAGATATGACTAATGTAAAGAAAAATGAAATCAGTGACTAAAACAATCCAGATGGGGATATATATATATATATATATATATTAGTAATTTTGATTGCAACATGCTACACTTCTTAATGACATGCTCTGTATTGATCTTATTGCTTGACAATTTTTATAAGATTTGACTCATCAGCCAAGAAAATGTTCCACAATTTGCACTCTTTTTTAAACACATTCCTCAATTTACACCTAGTTTGTATTTATCCGCCACCTTTCATATCTCTCTCTCTCATATATATATATATGTGTTTATTTGGGTATATGTATCCGCTTGTTGGAGGCATATATCCCTAGTTTTGGGCATTATATATATATATATATATATATATATATATATATATATAAATTGAAAACTCATTATCCAGGTGCTTTCACGAGAGAGAGAGAAAGACACACACACACACACACACACATACATATATATATATATATATATATATATATATATATATATATATTCAAAAATTCCTCATGTATATATAAGAAAATTTCAGACAAATTCAACCAGAATATGGTTTTCAATGGATAGATGGACTCGACACTTATAATACATCTTGCCCACATTTTTGTAGCTTGTCAAACACTTAGGAAACTTATCTAGACTTTCTAAAATCAATTTCTTGCACAAGAAACTTTCTCCTGGTGATGACTTAAGGTTGAAACTAGTTGAGAACAATACAAAGATAAATAATATAAAAGAAATATTCCTGTTTGTCTTATCACTTTTTGTTCACCTTATATACACACACACTTTTTTGTACATTACTGTAGAAATAATGTTTAAATTGTTGTGCTCTTCTGGACAAGTGCATTATTTGGTATCTGAATCAATTTTGTTATAAAGCCAATATCAGGAAAAATAATTGTGATAGAAGGTGCACCAGGTAATTGAGAACAAATTGAGTAAATACTTTAATAATTAAAAAAAAAAATTATTATATTATTAGGTATTATTACCAGCATTGAAACCTGTAAGCAAAAATAAAACTGAATAAATATGTAATTGGACTGCTACATATTCATATTTTTGGATATAGGATGCATTTAAAAGATCACATTAGAGATTGTTGCATAGAAAAAAAAATATATATGCAAGTTTGATTAAAAAGAACAGATAAGGAACAATGTATAAATTTTTTGGAAGATTTGTTTCATTGGCATCCATCCATCTACTAGAGACAATGGTGTAGTGTCCAAAAACAAGTGGAACCACATAGCCTGGGTGGGTTGATATGGAGGATGAGCTGTCGCTCAAGCAACAGGTTACTTCTCTCCACACTGCTATTGTGGTCCGGAAAGGCAAAAAAACAAAACAATGCAGTTTGGCAATGATAGTGTCTCAGAAGTTGTTGGATAATGCTGAAGTTCAGCATTACACCACCTTAGAGACCTCAGTTCTGGATTTGATTTCAAGGTTTACTCCCCTAGCCTCTTCTTGGAATGAGGTATAGCTACTAGGCAGCAGTTAAGTTTTATAATAGATTTTCCTTGTCTAGATGGATTGCTGTAAAGAGCCAACTATCCCATTTGGGGATTTATGTGAGTAGTAAGTACCCCAATCCTACTATTATCTATATGGATGGCGATTCGCTACCCTGGAGTTCATTCACCCATTGACAGCTCTTGTTCTTAGTGATACTTGGTGTTCACACACCCACCTAACCAAACAAGTCGAGGCGTGTCAGTTTGTTTTGTTTATGAACAAGGGAGTGTAAATCTGGATCAAATGAATGTACACATCATGTTCCCTTGGAAACAAGAAAAACTTTTTAAAAAACAAAAAAACAAAAAACAAAACAACATTCATATATTGTTCCTTGATTTTTTTTTTTTTTAAACCAAACTTGTATTAATAAAAGATGCTGCCTATATATATATATATATATATATATATATATATATATATAAAAGTCCAGAGAAGAAATCAACGACACATGTGTTTATTTTTAAAAGTTTTTTAAAAAACCTGTCGCAGTTTTGAGAGCTCAATGTGCTCTTAATGTTAGTCACAGAGCAAATATATAAGTAAAGAAATAACAAAAGACTTAGAATTTAGCATTATATCTATTTCAGGGAGCTTAGACAAATGTCTAACTCTCCCGACTCATCATTCGCATTATGAGTTTAACTATTTCTAAGCTTGAAATAGACTATAATGCTAAATCTCTAATCTTTTGTTATTTCTTACTTATATATAATAACAAATAAGTAGAGAGGACTTCATTATATATTTTGACTGAACACTTACTGTAAGTATCTAGAGAAGAATTGTATTAAATTGGTTGCACCAATTATTTAAAATGTCTTTTGTCATTTCTGCCTCCAGCCAGAAACACCTAAGAGTTCATTTAAGTGCAATGTTTAAAGTAAAACAAAAACCAAACTTTGGAATTGAAGAATTTTAAAAGTTTGAATTTCTAGAAGTGTTCATAACTTGTTTATCACACTGAACAATTTTCTATGGAAAGTTGAATTCAAATTTCTAGTCTGTTGGGTACTCACTAATATCAAAGAATCAGAAATATTGGCTCAAATTGGAATGAGAGAAAAAGCTTTGATGCTTTTGTTTTTTTACCATTTTGTGACATTATTGATTTTTTGGTGGCAATATGGTGCTAAATTTTTATTTTCATCTGTATTTTTAAGATGAGGAATTATTATTATTATTCAATGATTAACTTGTGTTAGTTTTCTTATCTTGGAGGACACTAGAATTACAATAATCAATTTTATTTCCTTTATCTTTTAAATTAAAAGGGGGAAAAAACTTAATTAAAATTTTTTTTTTTTTTTACTGCATCTTGCTAAAAGAGTGAGAATATGCCACTGTGTCCTGTTCAAAATCAAAAACTGGGCAAGAACAGATACTACACTCTGATCCTGGAACGAAGTGCTGAGAACCACATTTTGATACTAGGCAAGTCTGCGCAGATACTCAGATCCTAAGCAGAAGTGCTAATTAATGCATGAATAATAATATTGTATATGAAATATTTATTAATTTCTAAGGGTTTCAAAAGGAATCTCTAAATGAACCCAAGACTCTCTTCTGTAAGCCATACTGAATGTAAACAAGGCAGTAACTCATAGTAACTAAATCATGAAAACAAATAAAACATCTGTTAGATATGAATAACTATTCTAAACTTAATAAAATCATCTTTCTGTTCTTTATTTTAAATGATGACCATTTTACATCGTTCAAATGATGCCTTCATCACCATTACTCTATGATTCACTTTGGAGTGAGAGGTCTTTTTAGGGTCCTATCTATGGGTTAAATAGAGAAAAAAATGAGTATTAAAAACCTGTTTTAAAAAAAATTAGCTTGAAAAAAAAAATGAATACCTAAGAAGAATAAATAAAACAATATGTCTTTGACATAAAATAACCCAACAAGGTTTGGTTGGTTTTACGGTATATCAACCTCAGTGGGTCATTTAATGCCGAAAAAGTTGTGAAATAAATTCATTCTTAATGCATAATACAATTTTGTTTATCAACTCATGTTTTTCTATTTAACCCATAGATGGGACCCTGACAGGTAGTCACTCTGGGTCAGAATGGACCCGGGAGCAATGGTGATGAAGGGGTACTCCACATTCCCCAAACCTCCAAAACTGGAACCTCACCATCAGATAGAGTTTAATGTCATTCCCAGGACATGTAGACCCTCAGTCACCGCCTTTAGCACCCATATGATAAAAAGGGGTTGGGGCTTGCCATAAGGGCAATAGGGTTGGTAAAATCATATAGATGCTAGGGCTTGACATGACCAGCCGATTGATCGGAGGGGGCCTCTCCCAACAAGGGTTGACATGCTATAAAATCCAACCTACCATCTTAGACCCTACATGTAATGTGGCTAAGTACTACTAGTAAAAATAATTCCTCATGTCAGAAATTCATAGAAAAATCATTAAAAATCTTATCAGAAGATTCTTTTTAGTCTTAACAGTAGGAATAAGTAAAATGGTTGGAGTGGCCTATTGTTGGTATTAGCCAAACAGTGAGGCAGTCTATCTCCTTTTTGCTAGTGGTAGACCAGGAAGATTGTTTTTCCTGAGGTGGAGCACCACATCTACTGTCAGCTCCTCATTTTACCACACAGATCAGATTATCCAATCTGTGCTACTCATGTGCTAAGTTGGTGGGGACCGTTATTGAACCAGGAACCTTGCAATTCCTGGCCAGATGCTATACCAGCTGAGCTAAACTGACCCCTTAATGACCATTTTAGACTACATGTAAAGTGTGGCTAAGTACTACTAGTAAAAATAATTTCTCATCTCAGAAATTCATAGAAAAATCGTTAAAAATCTCATCAGAAGATTCTTTTTAGTCTTAGCAGGAATATAAACATAAAAGTTTCGTTTCTCTAGTAACCCTTTTTTGCTGTTGTTGTTGTTCCTTTAGTGTTGAGAATTGATTTTCAAAAGAGCACATTTCTTGTATATTTGTATGTTTTATCAATTCATCTTTTTGTCTGTTCAGTCTGAGTCCAACAGATTCCAGTTGATTTGTTCTTATGTTTTTGTTAACATTTATTTCTTGTTCTCTTTCATGTTAAACCCAATCATTTCAAATTGATAGAAGTAGAGTTTATGCCTATTAACATCTTGGCTTATTCACCATAGATCTAAATATATTCAAAGATGAAACACTTTTTTTTTTAATGGTGAACTGGACCATGACAACCAATGAAAAGGCAGTGTATAAGATTCAAAATTGCCCTTTCAAAATGAATCAGAAAAGAGAAAAGTATTCACTTGAAAAATAATGAAATGCTCTTCACACTAAATGGAAACAAGTCAGCCATACGTTTTATTATGAATTTCTGAGGTGAACAGCTACGATAGACATTGATATATTCAGATGGGTGTGTTTGTTGTGTGTTTTTGGTTGCTATAGTTACAATGTTTCAGCTGTTATACTCGATGAAAGGCTGGAGGTTAGAGTGGGTTAAATGTTGTGATGATAACATCCAAGATAAGGATACTAGTCAGAGTAAATCAGTGTATAAAATCAATTATGTATATTTACCCAACCCCTCTGCTCGAGCAGGATGTGACACAAGGTCAATTTTTAAGTAGAGTTTTAACAGGTTTGAATTTGTTGGTTGTCATTCCTGTCCTTGTCATGAAAGAAATTGATAGTCTCATTCCCATGTTTATTACTTGATGAAATTTTATCTGGCACTTTACACTGTGACCAACTTGTATTTTAATATGACTATTGTTAATTATAATTCTTGCAGATATTACTAATATGTTAAGTTATAATAATGTTTAGAAAATATCATAAAGTACAGTTTGCGTAATTTGATCTGTGTGGTAAAGCATTTGGTTTAGTACTAGTGAAAAGGGGACTCCACTGACTTTACTACTTACTATTACAGTTTAGTCTTAGAATATGCTAGCTGAACTTGGAAATTCTATAGTTTAATATGTATGGATAAATGATATTATATGACATTTAACTCTTAACACTCCGTTGAGAATTTTCTTAAGTCCAGAGCCCCATTCCTCTAAGGATTTATTAATAAATGGCTAAAAATGTCCTTTTCATTTAAAGTTACCTGTTATTTCCCCGTAAATCAAAGACTGCTAAATATGTTTAATATTACATCTAAACAAAGGCTATCATTTTGGGTAGATTAGGAAAATGAATGTGACTTCTGGCCGGGTGGAATGAGGCAGTATAGGACATTAAGAGTTAGGGCCGGGTTAGCTCAGTCGGTAGAGCGTTCGGCTTGAAACCACAAGGTTCCTAGTTCGATAACGGTCCTCGCCAACTCAGCATATGAGTAGCACAGGGATCTGTGCGGTAAAGTAAGGAGCTGATGGTAGGTGTGGCGCTCCACCTCAGATGCTAAAACAATCTCCTTGGTCTATCGCTATTGAAAAGGGGATAGACTCCCTCACTGACTGGCTAATACCGACTTTAGGCCGCCCCGACGACTTTACTTTATATATACAATACTTAAACTTAAAACAGACTAAACTATTGAAAATAATATTTTATTCATTTCAGACTTCTGTGAATATTTTTCATAAAAGTTATTATTATTGTTCACTTATTGTTACAATGGATAATGTCTTTGATCTGTAATTATTCTTTTTTTTTTTTTTTTTTTTTTTTTTTTTTAATAATTTATATTTTTTAAGATGGGTTTCACTTCTTGATTTGCTTCCATTTGGTTCAGCCTTTAACTATTATTTGAATAAATTTTCTCATTTTCAGTGTTATTTTCCATGAATTATTTGATCTAGTATTGTCATCTTTATTGTCTCTGTATCACAGTGTTGTTAGCCGGTGTGTTCTTTGGCCTTCCTCATGTATCCAATTCTAATTCTAAACCTACTTCATTTAAGCTCTGCCCCTCTCAGTATAGCCAAGAATACAGATTGCACCTCCTACAAAGGGATATCACCCCCTCCACCCACCCCCCAATAAAAAAGGTGTGTCCTGGGTATGACACAAAACTGTATCTGGTTGTAAAGCTTCTGGTCTGGAAATTTTGGGAATGTAGAGATCCTCACTGACTTGGTCTAAGAGAAGGAAAATTTTAAATTCAAACCTGTTAAACTCTGATTAAAAAAAAATGACCTTGTGTTGCATCCTGCTCATCTGGAGGGTTCTGTTTGAGATAATGAAGTGTTTCCTGTTTAAAACGATTGTAAAGATAGATTATCGTACGGTAATTAGAGACCCTAATTGACTTCAGCATTAATTAAGTGTTAAGATGTCATAAAACCATTTAAGCTCATTATGAAAAAGTCATTTATTGGTGCAATGTGACTTTCCTTATTTAAATTAAAAGATTTTAATTACATTAACTATTCACATTTTCTTTATTGTTTAACACTAACCTTATTATGCATTTGCATTTCAGCATGCAAGTTCATTTTATAAAATAATATTTAGTTTATTAAATGATAAGATGACTCTAGTTATGTTAAGGTTACATGAAAAATGAGATTGCTTACACACTAAATAACAAGGAATATGCTTCTGTTTGTGGCTTGGTGGAGGATTTTGTCATTTACTTAGCTTTGCTTCAGCATAAGGCCAGAAATATATGGGGCACACTGTAAGAATCAAATTCACTAACAATCATCTGCTAGCTCTCTAACCACTGTACCATGCAAGGTGTCCAAAGCTAAGTATAAATTAGATTTTGCACAATACTGCAAGTATGTGGCACTTAGTGAGAACCAAACTCACTAGTCAGTAAAAACTAACTTTCTAATTATTACACTATGAAGAAGTGCACTGGAATATTAAGGGAGTTGATTAATTATTGAATTCATAAATATAATTAATATTTGGATAATATGGTATTGGTTATATGACTTGGATTCTTATACAAATATTTGGTCATTGTCCAGAATAGCCCACAAATGAAAATGATTTTTATTTTCACAGTAATGTACAAAAACAAAACAATTATATAGAAATGTAATACTTTAATTCACCGTCCAGATAAAAAAGTAATTTTCACTCCTCTACTTTAAAAAAAAAAAACAACCCAAAATGAAACAATTCAGTATTATTTGGACTATTGTTCTCATTTTTATTGTCATATACACAACATTTTGGCTGATGTGCCTTCCGGCCTTCTTCAGGTGTTTCTTGTTTAACTTGGAAGCCTTCATGTTGTAATTGGGCTGAAATACAATGTATATAACAATAAAGATGAGGACAATAGTCAGAAAAATCCAAATAATGCAAATTATCTTAAAATCATCTTAAAAATTCAGTCAAATAGTTAAACAATTAAATTCCAAAATTACAACTTCAACTAGCTACAAATTACATCATCCATCATCTATATTTCTTTAGTCTTTTCCTCCTCCACCTCTAACCACAAAGGTGTCAAGTTATGGCTGATGACAAAGTTCTAATTTTGGGGAATTAAATGTTCAGTAAAAAAAAAATGAAGCATTTGACTTAAACTCACTCTTAACTGAATGATGAATAGAAGTCATATGTTTAATAGTTGGTCAGACTGAATTGTTTTTTTGTTTTGTTAAACTTTGTGCTAATACCCCTAAGAAATCTGAATGAATCTATCTCTTCCCTTCTCCCAGTTGTGTGTAAATAGTAGGGCAGACTGGGTTATTTAACATAAAGCAACCAGCCTAGGAGAAGGAAAATTCTGAAAAAAAAAAGTGTTCTGATTTTGACACTAAACTGCATCTGGCAGTAAAGCTCTGGTCTGGAGATTTCGGGGAGAGTAGAAATCCTCTTTTACTCTCTCTAGGAGAAGGAAAATTCTGAATTCAAATTAGCTGTGTTGCATCCTACTTGCAGTGGAAAAGTTTAGTTAATACATATTTCTTTATCTGAAGAAAAGCTATTGAAAAATGTGAATAACGAACACAGACAGTTACATTCAGTTATTTTTTTTTTTTCTAAAGTATTAAAAGCTAAGAGGAAAAAAAAGAAAATTTCTTTTTGTACGTTACTGTGAAAATTGTGGTATGGAAATTTTCATTGGTGAGCTATTCTGGACAAGTATACATTTTTTTTTTTTTGGAGATGGGAGGTTTTTTTTTCTTTATAAATCATATCATACTAATCAAAGGTTTAAATCCTAAAAGAAATGGCAAAAAACCCATAACATAACATTGCATGATATCAAGTCTTATTGTCTATTGATATTTATTCAAGTGTCAAGTTATTGAGATGCAAATTCTGTTTATTAATTTATTTTCATTATCTTTGTCTTGTGGGTTTTCAAAATGTTGTCTATAATGGTTATTTTGAATTCACTGCATTTGAAATGTCTGAAGAAAATCTGTGGCTGTTGTTTTTCTTTTTCTTTTTTTTTCTTTTTTTTTCCATTGTCTTTTTATAATCTTCATGTTTACTCGTCATTTATAACTAAACTGATATTCTTCTGGGACAGTCGGGGGGTGGGGGAAATGATCGACTTCAAATTTTCATTAAAATTTATAAGAATTATCTAAATATTTAATGATTCACATAATAAAGAAAATTTAAAACAAATCTTTTAGCTTCTCAAATGTTTAAATTGACTTCAATTTTTACTGTGATTCTAAATGTTATTATTTAAGTATCTAATACTGAAAATCGAATTCATATATACGATCATATTTCAATTTAGGAATAAGAATTGATTCTTGATGTTCTATTAGCAGATGTATTTGGCCTTTGCTGGGGAAAATATGACTAGAGATAAAATATATTGATGAAATAATTCTGATATATATTTTAGAAAGATTCACTGGTTACAGAAATTATATAAGTAAGAGTTAATATAACTTATTAATTATAAGTAAGAATAATAATAAGTAAGAATAATAATAAGTAAGAATAATAATAAGTAAGAATAATAAGAAGTAAGAATAATAAGAAGTAAGAATAATAAGAAGTAAGAATAATAAGAAGTAAGAATAATAATATAACTTATTAATTATAAGTAAGAATAATAAGAAGTAAGAATAATAAGAAGTAAGAATAATAAGAAGTAAGAATAATAAGAAGTAAGAATAATAATATAACTTATTAATTATAAGTAAGAATAATAATATAACTTATTAATTATAAGTAAGAATAATAATATACTTATTAATTATAAGTAAGAATAATAATATAACTTATTAATTATAAGTAAGAATAAGAATAAAGAAAATGACGTTTTAGTTATCCTTTTTGAAGACTATTTCTTGGTCTTGCGTCCAAAAACATGAATTTGTCTTTTTAGATGTTTAGGTCATGTGAAAAAACATGGATCAGACTTACTGTTTAGGAAATGTTTAGGCCATGCATAAAACATAAATCTGATTTACTGTTTAGGAGATGTTTAGACCATGTGAAAAACTGTCACTTAAAAGCCACCTTTGGCAGCTATTAAGTCAATCTCAAGCTGCATCCTATTTATGGAAATTATAATCTAATTAATTGAAAATGAATGAAATAGAATTTAATAATCATCTCCCTTGAGTAATTATAATGCATGGGGTGCATGGCAAATTTTAACTGCATTGCCCTAAAAGAAATCTTGCTATGATGTGTCATTTTTTTACTGTATTATATTAACTAGCAAATATATGCACCCTCCGGGTGCAAGTATTTAAGTTTTAATGTAATAAAATATTGTATTAAATTAGAAAGGCTAATGAAACTAAATAAGAATACAGATAAAAAGATTTGAAACAGAGGGAGTATAATAAAAGATTTGAAACAGAGGGGTATAATAAAAAATGGAAAAACTGAAACTTACTCTTCCATCACTCTCATCTTTCATTGTTATTTTTTCTAATTTAAGTATTTAGTTAAAAGAGGAAATAAAGAATAAAATGACAGTTATTTTTTCTTCTTTTTGGATTTCATTTAAGATTCATTGAAGAGATTTTTGCTTATATTCATTAAAATAAAACCAAACAGTTAGAAATCAATAATACTAAGCACATATTTATTAAATTCGATTTTTTAATATTAATATGCAAATTAGCCTTCCCGTTCACACTGTAAACCACTATTTTGTTGTATATATAAATATAATTGCATGTTATCAGTATGTAGACATAGTTAACAGTATTAATAATGTAAGACAATTTTATTAATAATTGAGATTTAGATGAAAATAAAATCATGGAGAATGTGATGTAAATAACTAAGGGAATTGTGACTTGAGTAGGAATATAGTTTCGGTTACAGACAGAAAAACACACAATCTCCATTATAATAAGATATACAAACAAAAATTAGATCATCATAACAAATCTTGGCCTATTATTATGAGATATGTTACCGGCAAAACACACATTTACTTTAAATGTGTAGATATTTTTGTAGGAAAAGTATTGCAATCATTTAACTTTTATGCTCACTATCAATTGCCTTTTCTATTCATAACATTATTTTCACTTTCGCACTTATTTCTTGTAACTATGAGGTCTGTCCAGAAAGTATCCACCCATCATTGAATACTGTGTTTCCCCAAAAATAAGACAGGTTTTATATCAATTTTCGCTCTGAAATATAACACTAGGGCTTATTTTTTTTTTGGGGGGGGTCTTATTCTTCATATATCGAAAAATAACATTACAAAGTAAAAAATCCTGAAATTCCTAAATAAACAAAGATTACGAAAAACGATCTACAATTACTACCATTAACATGTTCTTTTATTCAAAAACTTATTAACAATAATTCATTAAAGAATAATCATATCATCATCCTCTGGAATGTTATTGTTCTGCAAGTCACTGGATTCTAAAATTCTACCAATCTCAACTAGGGCTTATTCTAAGGGAAGGGCTTATATCAAAATCCTGAAAAATCATACTCGGCCTTATTTTGGGGGGAAACATGGTATTAACCTACCTAGATGAATGACATCGTTCCCCTTCAGCATCTTCTCCTTGGGACTTATCTCATTGTCCCTTCTACCCTCCCCTCAAACACGTATTTTGTATTCGTAATCTTATCTACAGTGTTTCAGTGGCAATCTTAGTTTTGAGAAAACCCAGAAGACACAGGGAATTAAATCTAGTGGGTAGGGACACAGACGGACCTGGGTGCTGTGACGTTCTGCCAGCAAACCTGCACAAGACTTGTTCATTTTGAATGCAATAGTCACACAGTACACAAGCTCAATCCATGCATCTTGGTGCCGCGTAACTCTATGGGAGAGTGTCTGTTCATACATGTACAGTTAGGCCCATCTGACTGGTTACCAAGTGACATCTAGACTACACAACTAATTCTGATATTCAAGATGGCCAAATATGTTCTAGACAGACCTTGTATAACTTTTGCTTCACTTAAGAATTTAACCATTTTATCCAGCAATTTAATTTCATCTTCCAAAATGTGCTAAGCATATTTGAACCATGTGATATTTAATGATTTTAAATGTTTTCAGATAGATTCTGCATTGTTTATAGTTTTGTATATATGTGTTGGGGGGGGGGAATAGAACAATATAGTTTTTATTTTAAAATTTGAATAAAAAATTTCTTAGAATAAAAGAAATATAAAGAAATGGATGATGAAAAATTTGATATTTAAACAGAAGAAGAAGAAACATCTTTATTTGATATAAGAATAAAAGAAGAGCATGATTTTACTTTAAAAGGTACTCTTTCCATCCAACCCTTTAGAAAGTAGATTATAAATAGAATTTGGTTGAGATCCATGTAGGTATTTATAAGAATAAATATCAATATGTTCATTGTTTGCATCAATGATTATGATCAAATCACATTCAAGTCACTGGTTTCTGATAGATCACAGAAGTTAAGCAGTGATGAGCCTGTTCAATACTTAATTGGGTGACTGCTTTAAGCAACAGCAGGTACTATAAGCAACCAGAATCCTTTATTTATCGAAATGACTTGATTATGCATTAAATAACCCAAAAAAGGGTTGATATGCCATAAAACAAAATATCAAAACCAAACCTTGCATAACTTTTTACTATTTATAGTTCTGGCTAGACATAAGTTTTATTTTTCAAAGATATTGTATTGTTTTTAATTTCACACTGAAATATTGCATGTTTCAATTTTTCTAATTTTTTTTTACTTGAGAAGTTTTGAATTTTTAAACTGAAAAATAATGTACCCATTTTTTAAAATTATTTTATTTTATTTATTTTTTTTCTTTTTATATAAAACTTGATATGCCATTTAAAGTGGTTAAAAAATGACTGACTGCTTCCATTGTTGTATATGATGCTCTTAACAATGTGTATAGCCAAATAATACAGTGTCTTATATTTGATATTGTTAGGGGATGAATTGGAGGAAATCTTAGTTAAAGAAAAAAAAAAACTTGTTGGACAACGTTTTATAGGTCAGCAAATGATTAAGAAGGGAAGGGCCATATATAGGTTAAAACTTGACTCACTAAATTTTGATCATATTGATAATAATTTAATGAGTCGGGAATGAACTGTAATAATGGGTTTTTTTATTAATTTTTTTTTTAATTCAAAAACAAAAAAAGATAAAATAGATAGTCAAAAAATATTTTTTTTTTATTCAAAAACATAAATGAAAATAGAATAAAATAGTCAAAAGAAATACTTTAGATTTTCTAATAAATTTCAGTGATTTTAACCTTATTTGAATATTAAGCCTTTATTATCATTAGTTTTGATTATTGTTTTTCTGGTAATTTATGAGGAAGTGCGTCCCGGTCTCCCGCCTCAAAAACCGCTACCTGGTGACTATCAAAATAACAACCCCAGCTTGTCGTAATTCTTGTTTATTTATCGTAATTTGTCGTAATTCTTGTTAATGTTTAGATATGAAGATGGATATATATTTTTGAATAGACTGAGATAGATAGATAAACAAACAAAATAATATAGATAGATACGAACAAATGGAGATAGATAGATAGATATTTTCGACAAGTAAATGTATTTTGGGGGGTGGTCGCTTCTTTTTTTGTCATAATTCTTGTTTATTTAAACTAAGAACAAGACATTAAACAAACATGAATAAAAAAAAATCTTAGTATTTAAAGTAATATAGATAAATATGAACAAATTGAGATAGATAGATAGATGGATAGTTTTGAATAGACTGAGCTGGATTGTTATTTTAATAGTCACCGGGCAGCAACTCTTGAGGCAGGAGACCGGGACGCACTTCCTCATAAATTATCATTTTTCTTACCTTTTTGATAATTTATATAGTATTGAAGTTGGGCTATATCTTAGTTGAACAAATTCCTAATCTCACCCTGGGATATTTTCCATATTAGCTCTGCAAAATGAAAGAATGAAACTACTCTTGATTTTTCTCTTCAGGAACAAGTTTCTTGTTTTCCTATTAAAATCTTTTCCATGAGAAAATAGATTGAGTTCTTCAAAACTGAAAATAAAATTTCTAGAATCTTACTGAATTGAAAGTAAAGTTTAGAGAAATTTATTAGATTGAAAATAAAGTTTTGAGAATTTTCATACATTGTATTTTTTTTTAATAGTCTATTTTTCTAAGAGTTTATAAATGTTTGGATTTATAAAAATCTTATTGTTGTTATTCAGGCTCAAGCAGTAACCGCATATCAGATGATGGCCTGGATAATTGTACAGATGGTTCAGAGCCTGTTGCAGGAGCATTTGCACATATACTGCAAAAAGATGCATTTTTGGTGTTCCGCAGCCTTTGTAAATTGTCCATGAAGCCATTGTCTGAAGGGCCACCCGATCCAAAGTAAGTTACAATTTAAAAAAAAATTTTTTTTTTTTTTTTCAATATCCCAACAGTTTGGCTTTAATTCTAAGTTTCTGTTTATTTATTTACTTTTTGATATTTGCAAGACTCTTTTTGTCTCTTTTAAATTGATTTACACGCACACAAGAAATAATTGTGTGTGTATGTAATAAATGTATTTATATATATATATATATATATATATATATATATATGAAATTTAACATTATGAAAAAACATATGATGTTTGTTATGTTTTTTCATAATGTTAAATTTCATACTGATTAATTTCCATCTATTTTTTCATATATATATATATATATATATATATATATATATATATATAGTGCTTAATTGGAGTTGTACCTAATTTTGAAAATTAATTAATAATGAATTAGGCGGGATACGACTCCATTATTCTCCCAAAAATTATCGGCAAAAAGCCATTCCAAACAAACCGTGTTATATATATATATATATATATACCCTATCAATGATATTGAGCAATCTATATCCTCCATATGTACACAATACATGCAGATGCACATCTATAATTTTATACAAGGATTATTTCAAATACTCGAGAGAGCTCAACATAAGATAATCAATGAATTAATTATATACAGAGCAATATTTACACTTTCAATAAGAAATAAAAATTCAAAACAGTGTGTGTGTGTGTGTGTGTGTGTGTATATATATATATATATATATATATATATATATATATATATGATAAATATATAAAGGTTTTACATATCTATTTATTTGGTGACAAAGGAACATTCATGACCATATTGGTTTCATGCTAGGCAATCATCAGGTGAAGATGTTACAAATAGATATGTAAAATCTTTATATATTTATTTTATTATATTATATAACAGGTCTATTTTATATTGAGCATTCTACCAATAATACTGCCTTTGGTACAACGTTCCAGCAAAATCTGAAACAGTGACTATCCCACACTATAGTATATATATATACATATATATATATATATATATATATATATATATATATATAATCTTTGAAAGGAAGGAAAAACTCAACACCATTATTCCATAATAAATTTATTTCGACCAAAATTGCTCTGTATATAATCTAAAAAGATTATTATACATTGAGCTCTCTGTAGTGATTTAAAGATTCACTGTATTTATACATACTGGATCATAATAATAATACAGTGTGTCTTAGATATCACATATAGAATCATCCCTTACTACCAAGTTTTGGATACCTCATATCTCTCTCTATCTATCTATCTATCTATATATCATATATATATATATATATATATATAAAATTAATGTTGATATTATGATTTCACACTCATAACTTCATAACTTCATAACATATATATATATATATATATATATATGTTATTGATAAATAATAACACTTTATTTTTTATTTTATTTATTTTTTGTAACAATAAAAAACTACTTTGTACCATAACCCCTCAAAAAAACAAAAAACCAAATATCCTATTCATAACGGTCTATCTTAGCTATTTCTCAGCGTTCCAAATTTAAAAAATTCGATTTTCGAATATTTCCAAAAATCTCTGTTGTTTTTTCCCAACGAATTTTTTCATAAAAATAAATATTCACTCTGATGAAGGTCGATTCTTGTATGTGTGCGAAATATTTTCACATACATAAACTGACCGAAACACATGTGTAAGTGATTGATTAAATTCATTTTATCCATTTACTTTTCTTTTCTTTACTCATTTTTCCTCATATATATATATATATATATATATATATATATATATATATAGTGCAAGAGAGAATATGCATAACAAATTTTCCTGGAGAAATATTTCATTTAAATCTGTCAAATTATTTGAAATCATCTGAATAGAATAGCAAAAACTGAAGTGTGTTGGTTGTAAAGATGAAAATATTGTCATATCAAATAAATCAATGTTTTTGTGCCGGATGTTGGAGAGTGTGCAATCCGAGTCAGTCATTTGAGATTGCATAAATCCACCCAAACTATAAACATAGAGACTGATAAATGACACCAAATGTCCCATATGCAGTAAAGCTTGCAAAACAGAAGCCTAAAAAAAAAAAAAGAAAAGAAAGGAGAAAAACAAAACAAAAAACCCAACAAGCAAGGAACAATCAGCATCCTGCTTCCTCACAACCAATGTCATTTGCTGTTTGCTTTTATTGTATTTTATCGACTGAACACAGACAGTTTCTAAAATTAAAATCTGAAATGAATAGATTTAAAAAGAAAGAAAAAAAAAAGATTTTTTTTTAAAAAGATGTTTTTTTAAATTTAAAAAAAAAAATCTCTTGAGGAAATTACTTTTTAGAATTTATGTGTGATGTGGAGAAATTTTTTTACTCGTCTTACTTCCATGTATATATATATATATATATATATATATATATTTATATATTCATTCATTTATTTATATATATTTTCATTTTTGAAGACATGAAAAAATTCCCAACCATACAATTTGTAAATAAAAAATACAAACTGGTGCCTGGAGAAAAAAAAATACAAGACCAAAACATTTGTACCACTTGAAAATTATCAACCGGTACCAATGCCATGACAAAGAGAATAAATACCAAAAGCATTGTATTTTTGAAGATATAGCAAAAAATAAAAGGGTGTCAATAATGGTGACCAATGGCAGAACTGGTACTTCTGGTTTCTTAAAATTCTAGAACCAAATTACAACTCTAGTTCTTAGTTATTTTCTGTTTATTTCTGAAGATATAGCAAAAAATGAGAAGGCGCCAATAATGGTGACTAGGACTATATATGTTGTTGGAATAAGGTAATAATCTTCTTACAATATCTGTATGTCTTTTTTTTTTTTATTTCAGGTCCCATGAATTGCGTTCAAAGATCCTGTCATTACAGCTGCTTTTATCCATCCTCCAAAATGCTGGGCCCGTATTTAAGACCAATGAAATGTTCATCAATGCCATTAAACAGTATCTCTGTGTTGCTCTCTCCAAGAATGGTGTCAGTGCCGTCCCTGAAGTCTTTGAATTATCTTTAGCCATTTTTCTAACTTTGCTTTCAAATTTTAAACAACATCTGAAGATGCAAATTGAGGTGAGTATTGATTTCCTGTCATCGTATTTTTCCAATGTGGCCATTTTTCTTTACAGCACCGGCGCTGGGGGGGGGGGGGGATTATTAAATAATGTTTACACTTTTAGAAAGAGGAAGAATATTTTATCAATACAAGACTTTTAGAAAGTCTTCCATTACTGATTTGAAGAATCACATGCACAAAAAAATAAATATGTTGAAAAAAGATTGAAAAAATACAAATAAGAGAATAAAAAAAAAATAAAAATTAAAAAAAATTTATGACTGCTTGCTTGAAAAATTTAGGAAAACAAGATTATATAATATTGTCTGGTTTTATATTTTTTTTTCTTTGAATTTTTTTAACGTGAGGATTTATCATTATGATATAATGAGACTGGTGTCCTCATCTTGATAGTTGCTATAGTCACAAGGCTTCAAATTTTCCAGCAAGGTGCTATGACAGACTCCTGAAGAAGGCTATAGGGAGTACAATGGTTGAAATGGGATTATAATAACACCTAATATAAGGACACTAGTCTATCTATAATAATTAATTTTTGTTTAGAATTATTTCCCTTTTTACTGCCCTGTTGATGGGGGCTTAGAATATGCTGATTGTATTGCCTCAAAGGTCGTATCCTGGTTATGACACTCAACTGTATGTGGTGCTGAGGTTCCAGTACAATATATGCAGTTCCCTAACTCTCAGGCATAAAATAATCCTAGATGGTTTGACAGAAAAGTGCTATGACAAACTCCCAAAGACAGGTAAAAAATACAACAGTTGAAATGAGATTATAATAACAACTAAATTGAGGACATTTGTCAATCTATAATAATCTGTATTGCAACAACAATTGCTTGGAAAGGTAACTATAATAAATTCAACTCCAGATTCCGGCCAGATTTTAACTCCTAAGAGAGTCCGACTATTTTTTTATTATTGAGAAATGACAATGGCAGAACTGGTACTTCCAGTTTCTTATAACTCGGGAACCAAACTACCACAAGTGTAATGAATTTTCCTTTTGAATTTGTTTTTTAGAAAAAAAAAAAAAAAATTTTAATCTTTTTTTCTTTCTAAATTTCTTTTTTTTTTCCCTAAATTTCCCCCCCCCCCAAATTTTGTTTTCTTTTCTAAATTTAAAAAAATTTTTTTTTTTAGGCTAAATGTTTAAATAGTTAAAAATTAGAATTTTTTTTTTTTCTTCACCAAAGCTTGTATATTTGGATTGTGGTTGCCCCACTGCAACCAATTTTCCATATAAACCAACTTGTAATTTTATTATAGAAAACCAGTTACAACAATTCTACTTACAAGCCTAGGCACACATACTGAAGTTTTATTTTTGGGGTAGAGCTGGACAAAAGTGGTCATGTAATTCCATGTTCTACTCTCGATGACCAACTGTTGATAATGTCTTAAAATTCAGTTTCTTCATGTTTACTTAAAGGCCTCCAAAGGCTACAATTAAGCTCAATGTCAAATCACTTTCTATTCATATTATAATCATTTGTAAATAAGAAAAACTATTTTATGAATAGCATTTAATATACTTGAATCCAACTTCTCTCGTTCTGGGGCCCCTCAGCTTTTGATCTGGTGAGGGATCAGAACCTGTCCCTTCCCTAAAATGGGCCGGGCTGGGTTTATTGCTTAGAGAATACCGATAGGACCACACATTTATTGCGCTGGCCATTGCTTGAGCTTCAGTTTGTGCGTGGTTCCCCACATTAAAAAGTCTTTATGTTAATCCACACCTGGTGGAAGATCAGGAAAATAACTACCTGAATCAAAATTTCCTTGAGAAATCTTCTGGTTTGGGGTGGTGATTGAATACAAGCTCCACACAATTATTGATTTGAAAATTGGAATTTTCTTTATTCTCCAAGAAGTAAAAATCTTGCTACAATATGATCAACAAATCCATTTATATATTAATACTCATGTTCCTTGATTTTATGATCGTTATCATCTTGCAATACCCCCTGGTTAAAAATGAGACTGTCCAAATCATCCAAGATGAAATGCAAAAATTTAATTTATCCATGAATTTTTATTTCGTACAAGTTTTGTCACCTGAGTTAAATAATGGACCATTCTGTTTTTTATTATAAAGAAAGGAAAGAAAAAGGACATGTTACACAGAAAAAAAACATAATAAGAAAGAAGAAAAGAAAGAAAAAAAAGAGTAGAGGAAAGATAGAGATAGGGTTGGGCGCACGGAAGCGATAACGCTAATCTGTTTCAATTGAACATAAAAGATGAAAAGAAAGAAAAAAAATAGTGAGGGAGAGTTAAATCAAGATTATTATACTTCTTACATATAGAACTATTTAGCAATAGCTCTTAAGTAAACATATCAAACATTGTATTAAATTATCATACTATGGTATATCTACAGGAGCCGTTAGTTAAAAAAATAATTCAAGAATTAAAGGATCATTTATAGTTTACTGATTCTTTTCTCATTTAAAAATGTATTAAACATTGGTAAATTAATTATGTTTTATAATTTGATATTCAGTTAATTTATTTTGAAGTGGATAGAAATTGAATTTAGTCACAAAGGGTGCATCAAATAAAAGTTTGACAAATCCTTATTTATAAATATCAGTTTATTAAAAATCTAGTTATAATCATTTTATGAACATTTTTTTAAACATAAACATATCAACCATTGTATTAAATTATCATAATGTGGTATATTCACAGTATAAAATGTCCTGGGAATGATGTTAAACTCCCTGATGGTGAGGTTCCAGTTTTGGAGGTTTGGGGAATGTGGAGCACTCCTTCATCACCATTGCTCCCTGGTCCACTCTGACCCGGAGTGGTAGTACCTGTTAGGGTCCCATCTATGGGTTAAATAGAAAAACATGAGTTGATAAACAAAATTGTATTATCCGTTAAGAATAGATTTATTTCAAAACTTTATCGGCATTAAATGACCCACTGAGGTTGATATGCCGTAAAACAAACCAAACCAAAATCACAGTATAAAAGATAATTCAAGAATTAAATGTGCATTTATAGTAATTAATTATGTAATAAGAATTTAAGAGTGTATTAAGAATTAAATTATAATCCTTTTATGAACATTTTTTGTATTTATTCCTTGTGAAACAATTTCTGTTTTTACAATAATATAAGTTTTCTTTTTCTTTTTCCTCTTAATTTATTCTTAAAATAATCCTCATATGTGTTGAGTTTTTTTTATTTTTTTATTGTTTTTACTTTACTTTTGTCTGTTTTAAAATAATTTCCCTTCATTTACCAATATTTTTTTCTATTATTCAGGTTTTCTTCAAAGAAATATTTCTCTATATTTTGGAGACAACGAGCAGCTCATTTGAACATAAATGGATGGTGATTCAAGCCCTAACCAGGATCTGTGCTGGTAAGATGATTTTTTTTTGTATGTTCAGAACTGATTAGGAATATAATTAATAGTTTTTGACTATTTCTTTCATCTAAGCATTTATGATCAAAATCAAATAAAATTAAGATGAAAAAATCCTAGTCAAAAATTAATAATGGCTGACAATGCTTCATCTAATAAAAATTCAAGATAATATTACTACTTGTTTACTGATGGCCATAGACTGATGGTCTGAGTAGTTGGGATGAAAAGCAATTGAAATTAAGATGAAAGAAATACTAGTGAAAAATTAATAATGGCTGACAATGCTTCATCTACTAAAAACTCAACATAATATTACTACTTGTTTACTGATGGCCATAGACTGATGGTCTGAGTAGTTTTGATGAAAAGCAATTGAAATTAAGATGAAAGAAATACTAGTCAAAAATTAATAATGGCTGATAATGCTTCATCTAATAAAAATTCAAGATAATATTACTACTTGTTTACTGATGGCCATAGACTGATGGTCTGAGTAGTTTTGATGAAAAGCAATTGAAATTAAGATGAAAGAAATACTAGTCAAAAATTAATAATGGCTGACAATGCTTCATCTAATAAAAATTCAAGATAATATTACTACTTGTTTACTGATGGCCATAGACTGATGGTTTGAGTAGTTGGGGTGAAAAGCAATTGAAATTAAGATGAAAGAAATACTAGTCAAAAATTAATAATGGCTGACAATGCTTCATTTAATAAAAATTCAAGATAATATTATTACTTGTTTACTGATGGCCATAGACTGATGGTTTGAATAGTTGTGATGAAAAGTAATATATATATATATATATATATATGTGTGGTGTGTGTGTGTGTCTGGTGTTACTCCAATTGCCATTTTTGTTGATTGCTTTAAGTATTTAGTGTCAACTTCCTACTATTAATTTTGGCCCATAACTATTGTCTCTTCTTTTTTTTTTCAGATGCTCAGTGTGTAGTAGACATCTACTTAAATTATGACTGTGACCTTGCATTAGCCAATATCTTTGAACGACTGATCAATGATCTCTCAAAAATTGCACAGGGCCGGCAAGCTCTTGAACTTGGTAAAATTTGATTTTCTATTTTTTTTCTATTGTTTGTAAATGTCAAAAATCATCGCCTTTTAATTTAAGTCTTTTATAAATACTAGCAAGAATATGTGCCCTCTGGGTGTAAGTATTTAAATTTTTATGCAATTAAATATATCAGAAAGACTAACAAAATTAAATAAGAACGCACATAAAAAGATTACACTTATTTTAATTATATTTTAATTGGTTTCTATATAAAATCATTCATAGGATTGATTTTAATATGTAGGAGAATAAGACAATAATATTAGAGATCAATAACACCTAGTAATTATTTCTTAAACCTGGTTTTGTTAAAATTAACAAATTAAAAAGTAAACTTCTAACCTTTACTTGATAACTGTTTGCTTTGTATTGATTCATAAACGAAAAATTTCAATTGTTATTTTTGTTTTCAAATCTTTTGCAAATCTGTTCTCTTATTTTCTCTTGAAACTTTGTCAGTTTGAATAATTTAATAAATAAATAATAATTTAATAAAAAATCTTTTTCTTTTTTTCTTCCTCCCACCTTTCTTTTTCCAAACTTCAAGGAGCAACGTCCAATCAGGAGAAGAGTATGAGAATCAAGGGTTTAGAATGTTTGGTGTCCATCCTACGTTGTATGGTAGAATGGAGTAAGGATCTTTATATCAATCCCCACACACAATCAAATCTGGGTGTGTAAAATTTCCCTTTTTCATCTTTCCCTTTTTTCTTTCCTGTTCTTTTTTTTTTTTTTTCCTTTTCCTTTTTTTCCCTGTTTTCTCTTTCCTGTTTTTCTTACCTGTTGTTATTTATTTATTTTTAATTTCTTTCTTAAGATTTAACACTATTTCAAAACTGTATCACTTAGGAACTTGAAAATCATTTAATTAGAAGGAGAAAGCAAGAAACATAAAAAAAGTCCCTTATCTCTGTCCCATAATAATTGTTACATATGCATATAAATTTTGTAGATTAAATGTACCAAATATAATGCAACAGTGGTAGCCAAGATCTGCTAACTTTGTTCCATAATAATTGTTACATTTGCATATAAATTTCACATGCTAAATGTACCAACTATTATGATACAGAGGTAATATTTGTTTCATAAAAATGAATCATAAAATCATTATTTTATTGTTTAGCAATTCTGTTTATATTATTAATTTGTAATTAAATGCACAGATGAAAGATGAAACTTATTTTCAATCTGTTTTTCTTTCTTCCCATGCCTTGGTTTTTTTAAATATATTATTTAAAAAAAAAATATATGTCCTTGGTATGACACAAAACTGCATCTGGTAGTGAGGTTCTAGTTCTGGGGAAAGTTGAGTAATCTCCTTGTGCCCATTACTCCCAAAACCACCCTGAGTGGTAGTACCTGTTAGTGTCTAGACTATGGTTCAAATAGATCTGTTTAAAAATTATTAGCGTTATATGGAAATATTTGAAACCATATAAGTGTGTACAATTGTGTTAAGAAGTTAGCTGAATAACTCTTATACGGCTTGTAAAAAAAAATAAGGTTGTATGATCTGTACACTCTTGTTATACAAGGTTGTATATCTGCACTCTTGTTATACAAGGTTGTATGATCTGTACACTCTTGTCAAGTTATACAAGGTTATATGATATGTGCACTCTTGTTATATACAAGGTTATATGATATGTGCACTCTTGTTATACAAGGTTATATGATATGTGCACTCTTGTTATACAAGGTTATATGATATGTGCACTCTTGTTATACAAGGTTATATGATATGTGCACTCTTGTTATACAAGGTTATATGATATGTGCACTCTTGTTATACAAGGTTATATGATATGTGCACTCTTGTTATACAAGGTTATATGATAATATGCACTCTAGTTATACAGGTTAGTTATACAAGGTTACATGATAATATGCACTCTAGATACAAGGTTACATGATAATATGCACTCTAGTTATACAAGGTTACATGATAATATGCACTCTAGTTATACAAGGTTACATGATAATATGCACTCTAGTTATACAAGGTTACATGATAATGCACTCTGTTATACAAGGTTACATGATAATATGCACTCTAGTTATACAAGGTTACATGATAATATGCACTTGTTATATAATGTGTATTCAATTTTTTTTAATAAGTGATTCTTATTTTGTATTTTCCTTGGTGTTGTTTTTTTGTTCTGTTCCTGTTTCAATGTAACTCTTTATTGTCAGGTGCAGATAACAAACCATTGATCCATGAAACAGATAATGATTCTGGTAAAGGTACCATGACAAGTTATGGTAGTGTCAACTCTCTCAACTCTAACAGTAGCTCCTTGACCACCAGTTTGCCTAATGACAATCCTGAGCAGTTTGAAGCTTTTAAACAACAAAAGGAAATTAAGGAAAATGGCATTGAAATGTAAAGTATTTTCTATAATCAATTTTATCAATCTTTTTATGGAGATTTTTCTCTTTTTGTTTCAAATTGACTAGAAATTAGAATTGTCTTAAAAATTGGATTACTTTTATTTATTTGTAATATAAGGATTGATTGATAATTAAGGTCTCCTACCAAATGACAGCCACTTTAGCTCAGTCAGTAGAGCACCCAACTCGGAATCACAAGGTTCCGAGTTTGATACCAGTCCCTGCCAACTTAGTGCAGGAGTAGCACACATTGGGTAATCTGATCTGTGCGGTAAAGTGGGGGAGATGAGGGTAGGCGTGGCACTCCGCCTCAGGAAAAAAAAAAGAAAGAAAAATCTCCCTGGTCTAGTGCTAGTAAAAAGGGGATAGACTCCCTCGCTGTCTTGATAAAAGGCCACTCTGCCAACTTACTTAACAAATGACTTCACTAATAGTGTAGATTGTGTCCTGTGTATGACACTAAACTGCATCTGATGGTGAGGCTTCAGTTCTGGGGTTCTAAGAAAAGTGGAGTACCCTTTGTTGCCATTATTCTGTGTAAGTTTCATTATTCTATTGTGTATAGAACTTGTTTCATAACATTGGAGACCTTATTTATCAATTGACCCATGCATTTGTGTATTTAATTAACTTCATTCTTTTTAAAACTACAAACAAATGTTTAGACAAATAAAAAAAAAATGCAATGGAACATTGAAAATCTGATTAGGATTATAATCAAACATTTACAAACGAATCAAATTTTGGCATTAAATAACCCATGAGTAGTTGATATGCCATTAAATGAATAAACCAAACTGAACTACTTCATGATCTTTAACATTCAATTCATATATATATATATATATATATATATATATATATGTTTACATGAATAACTTAAAAAAAGAATCTATAAAGAATTTTACAAAAGATAATTTTGTATATTTTTGTATTTCATTTTATATTGACAAGTTTTAATAATTTTTTTGTTTGTTTTATTTTTAGGTTCCACAAGAAACCCAAAAAAGGAATTCTCTATTTACAAGAGCAAGGCATGTTGGGAACAACACCTGAGGATATTGCGAGATTTTTTCATACTGAAGAAAGATTAGATAAAGTGAGTGATGGCAAGAAATTTAAGAAAGAAATAATAGACTGGGTTACTTGTTGATTGTGAGTTCAATCCCTGGGTTGGGTCATGCATAAAAAGTCATATACTCTTTCTTTTAATTTCTCTGAATTATGACATGAAGGCTCTTGAGTTCGACAAAAAGGTTTCCAAGTCTGACAAGAAACACCTGAAGAATGCCAGGGGCAGATCGACCAAAATGTTGTGTAGCAATAAAGATGAGGACAATAGTCTGAATAATCCAAATAATATACTCTTGTTCAACAATAGGTAAATAGTAGGGCAGACTGCGTTTTCTAGCCTTGGTATTTGTCTCAAGTGACCTTTTGAAGGACAAATTAATTAATACAAGATATTTTTTAAACAGAGACAGTGGAAGGGGAACAATCTATTCCTGTGGATTAATTAAAATGTTTGGTTCAAAATTGACTGACACTTGAAGAAGACTGGAGTGTACAATGACTGGAACACTGTGACTATAACAATTAAGATGAAGATACTAGTCAGGATATGTATTTATCCAACCCTCCAGCCATGGACAAAATGAAACTCAATGTCAATTTGTAAATAGAGTACATCTGGTTTGAATTCAAAGTTTTTCTTTTAGACTATTTGCTGTACCAAGACTAAATTGCAAGGTGTCTTAATATTTACCTGTAGGTAGAAGGGTTGGATTCATGCCTTTTCCAAGGGAATTGGAGCAAAGTGAAACACAAACAGCCTTGTCTAGGATTTGAACTTGGTTGCTGTTTTCATTTTTCCTCAATAACCATTATATCACATGTGTCTCCTCCAAGAGTCCAGTACAATGGTATTTTGACTTGAGAGTTTAATTTGTTCTGCCTGTAACCCTTGTATATCAAATCAATTTTCCCATTGAAATAAGTTGGAATGATATTTAAAAAAAAAAAAAAATTTTTTTTGTTAGTTTTTTTTAAAATAAGAAAAATAGCACTGTATCATATAAAAATATGATAAAATATAATGTAATGAATTACATACTTTATTTCAAGCAAATTATAAAACTCGTATTTTAATGTTTATTTTTTTTATAAATAATATTTTTCTTTGGTGTAATAATTTGGAAACTTAAATGTTTTTAGTGAACATATTAACATAAGTGTATCTAAAGCTCGCTTATACTTCTAATCTTAGCTTTCAACACAAAACACAAAAATTGACCAAGTGACAATTTGTAACTTGGAAAACTCAAAAGATAAGGCTCATAAGTCAAAGTAGCACTGTATCTCACTGTATTTCATTTTATTTGTATGTTGAAAGCCTAATATTTTATTTATTGTTAGAAAACAAAAACAATGATTTACACATTTAAAATTTTGTAAGTTGATTAGCAAAGTTTGTTAACATTAAATTATTATTTATTTCTAATATTGATTTTTCTTTTTTTGATTACAGACAGCAATTGGAGATTTCCTTGGAGAGAATGAAAAGTAAATATGATTTAGATTATTTGTTTATTATTGTTCACTCCTTTTGAGTTTTTCACATCAGTGTTAACTGATGGCCTTTCACTGGAGTCTGAGTGACAACAAGTCTCCTCAGTTCTCCAGGACTCTTCTGAGTATTCTGGCAGATTGCAGCAATGCAGTATTCTGGATGGTCTTGATTCTCCCTCTGATTCCCGATTTTTCCAAACTTTTTTCCAATCTTTTTGGGACCGTTCCAAGTGCACCAACTACAATTGGTATAACTTTGACTTTCATATTCCATAGCTTTTTCAGTTCTCTGGCAAGGTCCAGGTATTTGTCCATTTTTTCATTTTCCTTCAGCTTCACCCTGTGATCTGCTGGAATTGCAAAATCCACCAGTTGACAAGTACTTTCTTTTTTGTTAATCAACACTAGGCCTGGTCTTCTTGCTGGGATAAGGTGATCTGTTTTTATCTCAAAGTCCCAGAGAGTTTTATGCGTTTCGTTCTCAAGAACAGATTCTGGTTTATGCATATACCATTTTGTTTTATGGTTAAAATTTAATTTTTTGCATAATTCCCAGTGGATCACCTTTCCAACCCACTCGTGCTTAGTTTTGTACTCCCGTTGTGCTAGTTTGCTACAATTCGCATAGTACATGGTTTACAATCTCATCTCTGTCACCACATAGTGTACATTTACTATTTTGTTGGGTCTTATCAATTTTTGCTTTGATATAGTTTGTCCTTATGGCATTATTCTGTGAAGCAATTATTAGTGATTCAGTTTCTCTTTTGAGGTTTTCTTTTCTTAACCATGTCCAGGTTTTTTCATGTGCAACATCTCCGATTTGTCGTTTGAAGTGTCCATATAATTGTTTTTCTTCCCATTTTTGTTTTCTAGTCTTTGTTGTTTTTCTGTTTGTCCATATGTCACATCTATTTTGTTGGCTGCCATAGGTAATCTGTCTTTGCTCATTTTTGTGTAGTCTTTGAGTTGTTGGATTTGGCCTCTATGCAGGCCTCTATGTTGGCAAGACCTCTTTCCCCTTCCTTTCTTGATACATATAGTCTATCTCTATCAACTCTCGGGTGTAGAGCCTTGTGCATGGTCTTTAATTTTCTATGTTTATTATTATTATTATTATTATTTTAACTCTATGCAAGTTTTTCACACTAGTTTTAACTGGCATCTGAGTATGAGCAAGTCTCCAGGTCTTTTCTAAGTATTCTAACTGATTTTAATAGTGCTGTGGTCTGGATTGTCTTGACTATTCCTCTGATCTCCAGTTTCTTTTCCACGTCTTTGCGGACTGTTCCAAGGGCACCAACTACATTATAATCATTAATTATTATTAAAAAAATCTCTTAACAATTAGATATACATAATTACCTCAGTAATGTTATCTCAATAAATTGAACCACATTTAAACAAATTATTTTTGAGAGAGTTTCCGATACAAAACACCTGACGAAAGCCGTAAGGATGCATTGGCTGAAACCTTGTGTATATAACAATAAAAATTATCAAGCCTCATCTTAAAAATTCAGACAAAAATTATTTTCCCTGCTCATATTATGCTGTTTATTAGTATCACTTTATTTTTTTAAAGTTAATAACTAGTTCCATTTTTTAAATTGTTTTAAGTTAATAAATAATCTAGTTTTAGCATATATATATTTTTGGGTGGATGGGGAATAAACAGAAGATTTTTTATCTTATATAGATATATATATATATTTTGTTTTTTCTTTTCCATCAGATTTAATAAAGAAGTGATGTATGCTTATGTCGATCAAATGGCCTTTCAATCTTTGGATATGGTATCTGGACTGCGCAAATTCTTAGAAGGCTTCCGACTTCCAGGAGAAGCACAGAAAATTGATCGATTGATGGAGAAATTTGCTGCACGGTTTTGTGAATGCAATGCAAGGTAAATAGATCACCCTTTTTCTTTTTTTCTCCTTTTTTTCTTTTTTTCTTCTTTTTTCTTTTTTTTTCTTTCTTTTTTTTCTTTCTTTTTTTTCTTTCTTTTTTATCCCTTATATTTTGTTTACTTTTTTTTGTTCGTTTTGCAAACATTGATGCTGACATTTTAACATATTTTTACTTTCTGTCTTCAAATTTTCAAAATGTTCAAAAATTTAAGAGATAATTAAAAAAAAAAACTTTTATATATATATATATATATATATATATATATATATATATATATGTAAGAATGGAAAGGGAATTGAATCCGACAATATGAGGAAAAAATGAGTAAAGAAAAGAAATGTAGATGGATAAAAATGAATTTTATCGATATCACTTACATGTGTGTTTCGGTTCGTTTATCAAAATGTATACGGATTACGCTATTATTATTATTATTAAAATAATCAGATGAAGTTGAAATGATGATAATAATAATAATAGGAAAAATGTAAAAATATTCCATACACAGAGAGATTTTTTACAACCTTCATCAGAGTGAATTTTTTTATTTTAAAAAAATTTTTTTTTGAATAAATAAATAAAAAAAAAAAAAAAAAAAAAAAAAAAAAATTCACTTGATGAAGGTCGTAAAAAAATCTCTCTGTGTACGGAATATTTTTACATTTTTCCCATTATTATTATCATCATTTCAACTCCATCTGATTATTTTAATAATAGCGTAATCCGTATACATTTTGATAAACGGACTGAAACACGTGTAAGTGATATCGATTAAAAGTGATATTGATAAAATTCATTTTTATCCATCTACATTTCTTTACTCATTTTTTCCTCATATATATATATATATATATATATACATATATATAAAAGCTCAGGTACAAGGGTTCCTAAGGTTAATGGTTGAGTAAAAGAAAGAAAGAAAGCAACAATGACAAATTATCAGCTTCTAGGTGGGTTGGAAATGTATTATTTTTAAAAATTTTCCATTAAAATAGTATGATGTATTAAATGATGTATTTTGTTTGTATTTCAGCTCTGAACTGTTTGCTAGTGCTGACACAGCCTACGTGTTGGCTTACTCCATCATTATGTTGACCACAGATTTACATAGTTCCCAAGTCAAGCATAAAATCACAAAAGAACAATACATTAAAATGAATCGAGGCATCAATGACAGTAAGGATTTACCAGAAGAATACTTATCTTCGATCTATGATGAAATTGCTGGCAATGAAATTAAGATGAAGACGACAGGATCGCACAAACCTGCTAAATCATCAAGTAAGTATTGCATGGTTCTCTTTTTCTTTTAAACATTTCTCTAATCCCTGTATATTAAGGTGTTAACTCAGTAGCTAACACCAGTTTCTTATAATGCATTAGGCTATCTAAAAGAGTAACCCAACCCAACACAGCACATTATACATTGAACAAATCCTGAAAAAAAACAAAGTCTAACAGGAAGAATACAAAACAGAATAGATAAATGTCTTACAAAAAAGAGTCTCTGTAGATATTATGAGGCTATGAAAGTGTTATAGGTGATATACCCTGTTGACCAATGGAATGCGCCGACGGGTTACTATAAGTAACAGGGATAATTGTGGCTTGGCAGTAAGCCAATGCGAGTCAGCTCACAATTCTATTTGTCGAACGTATTTCCACTTATCTGTATTGTATTTGTCTACTTTCTGTTAATACATTTTCCTACATTTGTTACCCGTCGTTTTGTTCTTATTTGACCCCTTAAAACCTCACAACAGAAAGGAAAATAAAGGTTGTCACTCACTGTGAAGAAAGCCTCACATATTCTGGTACATGGAAAATGGATGCAACAGATGTGTAGCCTCTATGAAACATAGAGTATATTCAAGGTATGTGTACAATAAGCGGAAATATCTGTAGCTGGTGAACCAAACCTCTGTGAAGATATTTGTATAAAGGGGCCGCTTACAGATACATATATAAGCCTGTAGTCTAATAGTTAGAATCATAGGAAATGGGCTCGTCAACCAGAGTTCAATTCTTGGACGAAGCTGTTTGCATTTCACATGGTGCTAATACCCTTGGGAAAGTATGAATCCAATTCTCCCTCCAGCTATGGGTAAATTGCAGGGCAGACTGGGCTCTTTAACCATGGCTAGATAACCAGTATAGGAGAAGGAAAACTCTGAATTCAAACCTGTTAAACTCCGCTTAAGAAATTGACCTTGTGTTGCATCCTGCTTGTTCGGAGGGGTTGGTAAATATATATAAAGCCTGTAGGGAAGGTGAGCTCCCCCCCCCTCTCTTCCATGGTGTTATGGCTCAGTTCAGACCCATAAAGCATAAGTTTCTGAATGAGACTGTTGTATAATCATCTGTGTGGCTTGCAAATCACTTTCAGTGTTAAGTGATACACAATGTGTCAGTGCACCAACTACAATGATACTATCGTCTTTCCCCAAAAATAAGACCTAGCGTGATTTTTCAGGCTGATTTTAATATAAGTCCTCTCCTTAAAATAAGCCCTAGTTGAGATTGGCAACATAAATAATTTGGATCTTCAAATGGATCTAAAATGGTGATCAGCCTATGATAAACTCAGTCAAAAAGTGGACAAGAGAAATTTAATCTAATGATTGCAGAACAATAATAAAAAGAGGATGATATGATTATTTTGAATGATTTGTCATTAATGAGTTTTTGAATAAAAGAACATGTTAATAATATATATATATATATATATATATATATATATATATAATGTGTGTGTGTGTGTGTAAATCGTTTTTATCATTTCTGTTTAATTAGAAATTTCATAATTTTCTACTTCTTAGTGTCATTTTTTGATATATGAAGAATAAGACATCCCCTGAAAATAAGCCCTAGTGTTATATTTCGGAGTGAAAATTAATATAAGGCCTGTTTTATTTTCGGGGAAACCTGGTACCAACTCTTACTAATAACTTCCATGGCTTGAACTACATTATTCAGGTGATATATGCACCAGAAACTAGCATGTACCTAAATAATGCAAAACTTTTGAGTCATCCTAGTCTATCATTTATGAGAATTTTTTTATAAAATGTAAGAAATGCCTGATAATCAGTTACAAGAATTTATATTTTTTAAACAGGAAAAAAAAAATTGTTTGTGGTCAATAATAGGCACAGGTAGAAATATGGCAAAATACCAAACTGCTTTTGTGAGAACTTAATAGTTAATAAACATCATTGAGAGGTTAATGTTATGCCCTTTCAGTGATCATTACTTCTTAATAAGCATCATTGTGATGGAAGTAGCTTTATTTGTTTATTAGGAGTGTGCAAAAATTTCCATGTTTTTTTTTCTATTGTGTATTTAATTTACATACATACATACATACATATATATAATATATATATATATATATATATATATATATATATATATAGAAAAATGCCAGGAACTTTTGCATGTACCTAATCTGATTGTATTTCATTTTGTTTGAATTTCTGTTTTGTTTGTTTATTTGCAGAAGATTTAATCAGTGAGAAACAACGTCGTTTGCTGTACAATATGGAGATGGAAACAATGGCCCAGACAGCGCGTGCCCTCATGGAGAGTGTCAGCCACGTACCATCCAGCTTTACCAGTGCTACCCACTTGGAACATGTCAGACCCATGTTTAAGGTAACACACACACACACACACACACACACACATACACACTACCATTTATGATAGATGATATTATGGTTTAAATGTTGTGTTTGGCATTCCATCTCTTTTCCAGACTTTTGGGGACTATTCCAAGTTCACCAAGTACAATTGGTATCGTTTCTTTCATAGTTTTTTAAAGTTTTTTTATAAACTTTCTGGCAAGATCAAAGTATATTGACTCTTATGTTCAAAATTCTTTTATTTACACTATTGGGGTCTACTGAAGATGATGCAGACTGGAAATCCTATAATTTCATAATAAATTATGAAACCAATTTTTTAGCTGAATAGATCTTTATATATATATATATATATATATATATAATATATATATATAAATCTGCCTTATATTACAATTATTCTTATTTGAAGAATTAATCTCCCTGTTTATATTTGCATTTTTTATCTCCTTTCTTCTCTTTGTGGAAAATGAAATTTCTTTTGTATTTTCATATTTTATGTATTTTTCCTCATTAATTCCTCAGATTGCTTGGACCCCGTTTTTAGCTGCCTTCAGTGTTGGCCTTCAGGATTGTGATGACACTGAAGTTGCCTCACTTTGTCTGGATGGCATTCGTTGTGCAATCAGAATTACTTGCATATTCCACATGGAGGTACGTGAAAAAAAAAAAAAAAATAACAATCTGCTTTTTTTCTTTGCATTTCATTGATCTAAAAAATATGGAATTTTCTGGATGGAACGTTTTAAGCAATTTTAACCCTTTATCTACCAACTGCCATCCGCAATAGCATGGTGAAATGGTTGACAAGCTAGTATTATATCGATGATCCTTTACTACTGAATAGAAATGTATTCATTTAATTCATTTCTCTTTTTTTTTTAACTCTAAATCATTTTCTAAAAGCTGATGATCTCGGACGGTTTTTTGGGGGTGGTGGAGTGGAGGGGGTCGTGCATTTTGATCATTGGGTGGTTTGGAGTGCTCTAGTAGATAAAGGGTTAAAATTTGTAAAAAAAAAAAAATATAAGTAAAAACTACGTCCCTTTGTTGATTCATTAGTGGTGTAAATAAAACAATTATGCTAATTATTTGTGTATAACACACACCCCTAAATTTGGGTTATGAAATTTTGAGAAAAAAAAAAAGAACAACTTATATATAATACTGTTGTAAGGGAAGATATTGTGCCTACAAGATAGTTGGACTCGTCCAATGGAACACATATTCCTGACATTAATACATTATTCTGTGTACTTGACATGAGACTTTGATGAGTTGTGGTGCACCTGAGCACTGTACACAATAAATTTCATTATTATTATATAAAGATACAAATATGCAAGGTTATTTGTAGTTGAGTCACTAGTTATACTGTTGGTGAACTGTGTATTGGCTTCATTATTCCTGTACAAGAAGTAATACATTTTTTCCAGATTTTCAATGTTGTATTTGATATATTCAGTCACAACAAATACGCACTGGCTTTTTAGAATTTGTAGCAGTTAAATTTAACATTTGTTCAATTTTTTATCTTATTCATATAGACTAAAAAATAAAATTTATAGAGTTTACTTATGCTTTTAAACAAATCCTTTACACATTAACAAACACATGGATATGTTCTAAAAGAATGCAACAAGTTTGTGGCAAAAATAAGCCTGCATGAGAAGAAACAAATTTATAAACAAACGCACATTCCAGTGACTATTTCTCTGCAGCAGCAAAATACAAGTGTTTGTTACATATTAGTTTGGATCATAGATAAAACTTTCATTCAGTCATATTTTTTGCGGTGTTTTCAAGCTCACCTTGCAGAACTATTACTACTGAATAGCAAGTTTGATTCTAGCTGCATTCATGGTACTTGAAAAAATAATTTACTTATTGTATAGAGAAAGTTTTAAATCTTAAAAAAAAATATACTTAAAAATCTAAAAGCAAATTTATTTTCTCTTTGAAGGCCAAAATATTGGGAATATATATATATATATATATATATATATATATATTTCAGCAATTCTTTAAACTGTTTTTTCAAAAAAACAATATTATTTTTTTTTAATCCTAACAGTTGGAGCGAGATGCTTATGTCCAAGCATTGGCTCGTTTCACACTTCTCACTGCTGCCTCTCCCATCACAGAAATGAAAACAAAAAATATTGACACTATCAAGACTCTTATCTCTGTGGCACACACAGATGGTAATTATTTAGGAAAGTCTTGGTTGGAGGTAAGTACACATAATTTCTTTATTCTTCTTTTTTTTTCTTTTATTCTTTCAAATTTTCATTTTCATAGTACTGTATCTCGCACAATTTATTCTCCCTCATTTTTTTTTTTAAATTAAAGAAATGTTAATTTACTCTTACATCTTTTGTTATTTTTAAAAACTTCACACGAATCGGATAAATTGTTTTTCAATATTAATTGTACAGGATGATCTGAAAGTCTTGTCAGCCCTATGTATTGTTTTAGCATTTATTATTTTAAAATCATTTTCAGGTTGTATTATGTATTTATTTTACCTATAAAAAAAAAAACTATGTAGGGAGTGACAAGAAGGAACAATCTGGGTTGGCAGTCATAAGGGCAGATAACCTTCGAACAGAAGACACTGAATAGGCATACCTCCAGTAATGATAATGTGAATACAAAATGAATGTTTTCTGTCAAAAAATTTGTTGAGATATTGGCATGTAAGAATATCATATTTGCTTTTTTTATGATTAAAAAAAATAGTTTTGTACATGCAAAAAAAAACATACCCACATATGCACATCCACACACATAAAGTTTGGAATAAAATCTAATCAAATAAGAAAGGGGAAAATAACAAAAAATAAATCAACATGTTTCACTATAAGGATAACTCCATCAGAACTGAAATTTTATTTTGAAAAAAAAAAAAAAAAAAAAATCCGACTGCATGTGACAAGGTGAAGAGAAACTTGTTGCTTAAAAAAAAAAAGAAATTATATACACACAATATATTTCAAGTATAGAATAAAATAATAAAACTGGATAAAAACTCATGCCTGTCAGTCCTCAGATGAATTAGTATTCAGTTGTTGTCTTTCTCCACTCAGATCTCAATACTAGCTCTTCCCAACCCAGAATGTGTGTGTGTGTGTGTGTATGTATATATATATATATATATATATATATATAATATATATATACACACACACACACAAAAAAAAAAAAGATACACATACATATATGTATGATGTAGGTATACATCATAAAACTTTTGGTATTTTCAGTCCTATTTCTTATTGCATTTAAACATTTAATAAATTAAATTATTTTTTTTTCTTTTTTCTTTTTTGATAGATTCTCCGGTGTATCTCTCAGCTTGAATTAGCACAGTTGATTGGAACTGGAGTAAAACCTCGGTACATTTCATCCGGTGAAAGCCGAGGAAGTGGCACCGGGGGTGGTGCTGGTGGGGCCAATGATAAGTCTCAGTTTGGCAGTGGTCATCCTATTGACAACTTTGACCCCAACAGTAAGTTCTTCAATTCATATAAAAATCATCATTTATTGTATTTAGCCACTGGCTAGACTTGAACTTGTTATATGTAGACAAACAGTCTTGTCCAGAATTTGAAGTCGAGTTGCTGATTCCCTTTTCTAAGACGATAACCATTACTCCATGTGCCTCAATCTTGTGTCATAGTAAGACTCATACCAGTGCACTGTCTATAATACTCTGTGATAGAAAATTGTGTTAATCCCCATGGAGGATATACAGTACATTAATATAGGGCTCTGCTGAGTACCTGTATGTTTATTTGTTGTATACATATGTTAAAACTTCAGATTTTGTTTTCCATTGACTTTATTGCAACTCCACCCTTTAGTATTATTAGCCATTTTCTCTACTCACTAAGTCATTATTTAATGATTAAGCATTGAATTTAAAAAAAAAAATTTGATATTAAATCTGTATGTTATGCATTAAAAATGTAGAAAAATTGGATTACACAAGAAATGCTGGAAAATCATTTTTATTAGTAAAATTCTTTATTTGAATAATTTTAAAGCTCTGAAACCACATTTGAATTTGAGGTTATAGTCTGATGACTTATTTAATAAGGTAATTAAAATTACTTATTTAATTAAGGTAATTAAAAAAAGATCTAAAGAGAGTCTGAGGTTACATTGGCCTGAACATTGTGTTTATACATACCACAATAAAGATGAGGGCAACAGTTGGAAATATCAAAATTATTCATATCAGGCCTCATCTCATGAATACAGACAAATATATTCTTTGTTTTAGTTTCCTCTGGGCCGATTTAGCTAAGTCAGTAGAGCATCTGCTTAGGAACCACAAGGTTCTGGGTTCGATACTGGCCCTCACCAACTCGGCGCATGAGTAGTATAAGTTGGGTAATCTTATCTGTGCCTTAAAGTGGGAAACTGACGGTATGTGTGGCACTCCACCTCAGATGCAAAAACACTTTTCCTGATCTAGTGCTAGAGAAAAGGAATAGACTTCCTCACTGTCCAGCAGATATGATCAGTAGACCAGTCTGCTGGTTTTACTTTTACTGCTATTATAATAAACAGTGCATGAGTAGCACAGTCTTGTGTCTGTGTACTAAAGTGGGGAGATGATAGTGGGTGTGGTGCTCCACCTCAGACACAAAAATGGCCTAGCACTAGTGAAAAGGTGATAGATTCCCTTGCTGTTTAGCTGATACCAACAATAGGCCACTCTGCTGACTTTACTTTTACTACTTTAGAATAATATTGAACTCAAAATTAAATCTATTTTTCTTGATATAATAAAATGACAAGAAATCAAAATACAAAATGACTTCAATAGAATCTAGGATTAACATCTTTCTCTAATCTCTAATAAAGTAAATTTCATCATCTTATTTACAATGTTATGTGTCCTGTCTTTTTAAAAATTCACATTTTTTTTTTTTTCTCCCTTTTTTCAAAGGCATGATTTCTGGTGGCGCTCTTGACCAGAAGCGTCTGGCAAGTATTCAAGAAACAATGGGCGAGACAAGTTCACAAAGTGTTGTGGTAGCCGTAGATAGAATATTTACAGGATCAGTACGTCTGGACGGTGATGCTATTGGTAAGTTGGTGATTAATAACTCTTCTATGATGGATGTTTGTGAAAGTAGACAAAGTACAACTGATTCTTGGATACATTCTGTGATGGATTTTTATAATAAAGCAATAAATACAAGTTGAAAATGACTATAATATCTGTTGTGTTTATATATTTTAATCAAATAACAATACGTAAGTCAAACAATGCGATCTGGTTCATAATATCAAAATTCATTTGTTCTCAACTTTTTTCAATGAAACTCGTTACATTAAATGTTTACTGATTCATTTCACCAAAAATTCAAAACAGAAAATTAAAGGGAGATAACTTTAGTATCTGAATGGGTTTTAAAAAAAATTCTATATCATTAACAATTACTCTTAATTTGATTGGTGGTTGTAAATAGTATTTATGATGATGAATTTATTGTATAAAAACCAATACAAATAGTTTTTAATCATTAAATTCATATTCTTCTTTTAATTCATTTTAATATTTGTTTTTAATCATTTTATTTATTCATATTTTATTTTTGTTGCCTGTTGCAAAAGAACAATTTTTCTGGCTTTAACTGATTTTGACATTAAATAACGCATCAAGGATTTATATTCTGTTAAACGAACTGAATTGTTGAATTTATTTAAAATTAATTTTTTTCTTTTCTTTCTTATTAAATATTCAGAAAATAAACTCAAAACATCAAATGGAAAAAGTATTCAAAAATCATTTTTTTAAATGTAATTATTGTAAATACAACCTACAATATCAAATTAACTGGTATAATTATTACTGATTCATATTGTGTTACACTCTTTGTTAGAATGTTCTAAAGATTTTCTGTAAAATTGAGGCATACCACCACTAAATATTGCTTCAAAAATTAAATTGTTATAAATATTTAAATCTAATAAAATTATTTGTTTTTCAAAATAAATAGTTCCTAGTAAAGTAGTATTTATTAATGAACTATCTAATTTTTTTTTTTAGTTTCTTTTGTTTTCTTTTTATTAACAAATATATCAATGACTTCAGAACAAATTTCATACTCTAAATGTGACAATTACTATAGGACAGGGACTACATAATTTAAAAAAATGAAACATTATAATAATTATACAAAGAGTGTAGAACTGTTTTGATGTCTTTTAGGACAGAGATTATATATTTTTTTAAAAAGAATTGATTCATGTGAAAATTGGTACATTATAATTCATACATATAAAATTCTATTTTTCTTTTTCTTTATTTTTTTAGTTGAATTTGTGAAGGCCTTGTGTCAAGTGTCACTTGATGAATTGGCCAATCCCAGTCATCCACGAATGTTCAGTTTACAGAAAATTGTGGAGATCTCTTACTACAACATGGGCCGTATCAGATTGCAGTGGTCTCGAATATGGCAATATTTAGGTGACCATTTTAACAAAGTAAGTTTCCTCTATTTCTTGTATCCTTAGGAAAATTCTAAAAAAAGAAAAAAAAAAAAAACTTGCATATACAGAGTTATTGAAAAGTAAATCCCCATTTTAATACAAAATCTAGCCAGTTATCAATATTCTCCCAAGTATTGACAACTGGCCAGATTTTGTATTAAAATAGGGAGTTACTTTTCAATCACCCTGTATATGTCAGCGCATTTATTTAACAAGAACATTTTTGGACAGTCATTCTCTTGCACTCTGATTCAAACTTTGGCTGATCAATCTTTTATATCTGATGTAAAAGTAAGTAAAGTCGTCAGGGCGGCCTAAAGTCGGTATCAGCCAGTCAGCGAGAGAGTCTATCCCCTTTTCACTAGCGCTAGACCAAGGAGATTGTTTTGGCGTCTGAGGTGGAGCGCCATCAGCTCCTTACTTTACCGCACAGATCCCTGTGCTACTTATACGCTGAGTTGGCGAGGACCTGTATCGAACTAGGAACCTTGTGCCTGTTGGTGGGGCTTAGAATATACCAACTACATCCCTTGCAGGCCCCCCTCTCCATACACATATGCATACATATTATTACTGTACGCTATTAATTTTTTTGACATTAGTACATTATTCTATGTACTATACACAAGCCTTTGATGAGTTGTGGTGCACCGGAGCACTGTATGCAATAAATTTCATTATCAAAAAAAAAAAAAACACCACACACACACACACACACACACACACACACAAGGGGTATCCTAGGTATGAAACAAAAACTTCATCTTGTGATTTAGTGAGTGTGGAATCACCTCTTTGTTGACATTATTCCCAGTTTCACTCTGATCCAGAATTGTAGTCCCAATTAGAGTCCCACCTAGAGAATCAATAGATCTGACAGGGTGACTTTCTGCTTGTATCTGATGCTTAATTTCTCAGAACTTTTTGGGTAGCATCTCTCGTATATATATATATATATATATATATATATATATATATATATAGGGTTTTTATTTATTCATTTTTGCCTTGTTTTATAAGTTTTAATTAAATATTATTTTTGTGTCAATTTTTTTAATTCTTCAATATTTTTTTTTTTCCTACTTCCAGGTTGGTTGTAATCCAAATGAAGACATTTCATTTTTTGCTGTTGATTCCCTCCGTCAGTTGTCAATGAAATTTTTGGAAAAAGGAGAATTTGCCAATTTCCGATTTCAAAAAGACTTCTTACGCCCATTTGAACATATCATGAAGAAAAATCGGCAAGTTGAATTTTTGTATTTTTAAGAATTTATTTATTTATTCATTGTAAAGAAAGATTGTTGGGATACAATAAATAATTTCTTTTCTGTTTTCTGTGATGGCATTCACTCTGGGTGGGTTGAGCTAGCTCCATGAAACAAAATCATCTGTGGTGAATTTATGGAAGGAGTAACAGTTATGCGCAGATACAGGATGCTGCACAGAGAACCTCCCAGGGGCAATGAATGAGAGAGTGTCATGGACATCTGTGCTACTAGTGCAACATGAGGGTTATTTCCTATAAGTCTAACATAATCAAAGGGGAACCACTCTTGACTGATAAATTATTTATTTATTTTCCTATTAAACTAACCCTAAACCCGTCTTTTTTCCTAGTAGCTCAATAAATGAATAAATAAATAATTTATCAGTCAAGAATGGTTCCCCTTTGTTTATGTTAGACTTATATATATTTACCAACCCCTCCGCACGAGCAGGATGCGACACAAGGTTAATTTCTTAAGCAGAGTTTTTAACAGCTTTGAATTCAGAGTTTTCCCTCTCCTAGACCGGTTGCCTAACCAAGGTTAAAGAGTCCAGTCAGCCCTACTATTTACCCATAGCTGGAGGGAGAGTAAGATTCATACCTTTCCCAAGGGTATTAGTGCTAAATGAAATTACCACGTCCAGGATTTGAACTCTGGGCGACGAGCCCATTTCCCATGACTTTAACCATTACACCACACGCTTCCTAAATGTTAGACTTATAGGAAATAACCGACATGAGGATGATGATGATAATATTGGTTTTTAGATATTTTTCCCACCACCAAACATTCCAATAAGATGTTACTTTTTAAAATTAAACTTTTCCATGAAGATTCCTTATTCCATTTTTTTAAGATTATTGATATATTGGTAGATATTTTTCCACCACCAAACATTCTAATAAGATGTTACTTTTTAAAATTGAACTTTTCCATAACTTTTTTTATGAAGATTCCTTATTGATATATTGGTAGATATTTTTCTTCTTATCAGAACCAATTTAAACCTTTTTGTATTGTTGTTGCTATGTCTGTCATTGATGATTTTAATTTTTCTTTTCCAGGTCCCCAACCATTCGTGATATGGTTGTCCGCTGCATTGCTCAGATGGTTAACTCACAAGCTGCCAATATCAAATCAGGTTGGAAAAATATTTTCAGTGTGTTCCACTTGGCTGCTTCTGACCATGATGAAGGCATTGTTGAGCTGGCATTTCAGACCACTGGCAAGATAATTAGTAAGTATTCAATTGGTAACACACTAATTACACTTGGTTTGTGTAGGTATGTTATTAATGCAACCTAAAAAGGAGGATGTTGTTTATAAAAGATAAGGTATGTGTTAGGAGAGTTATCTCTCCCTAAACGATTCGAACCGGACTCTCTGAAGAGGAGGGGGAAAAGACTGCAGAGCAGATCAGAACTGAGTAGGTGACACATGTGTATCTTATCATCAGCCAGAACTCTAATCCAAACCCATCCACTGTATTCCCTGTCAGTGAAAAATAAATAGAACAAATATTGTTATTGTTAATATATTCTCTGTTTTATTATCATTTCTGTATATCCTACATCTCGGGATACAACAGTATGTCTTTTAGTTTTCTTAATGTTTAAAAATGAATAATAAAAACAAATAAGTGTTAGAACTAATTTCCATATTTGATTGCGTATACCCCTGCCCCTTTTCCCTATAAATAAAAATGGGAGGTACTCGTGGTGTAATAGTTATCGTCATAGTGACCTGAGTTCAAATCCTGGATAAGGTTGTTTGCAATTTACATAACGCTAATACTCTTGATAAAGGTATGAATCCAACTATTCTCTTTCCAGCTATGGGTAAATAGTAGGGCAGACTGGGCTCTTTAACCTTGGTATGACAACCAGTCTAGAATGAAAACTCTGAATTCAAATGTGTTAAACTCTGCTTAAAAATTGACCTTGTATCATACTTGCTCATCCAGTCTGCCCAAAGCTTGATGGAGAATAGTTGAATTTATACCTTTCCCAAGGGTATTAGTGCTATATGAAATACAAACCGCCTCATCCTGTAATTGAACTCTGGTCAACATGTCCATTTCCTTCGATGATAACCATTACACCACAGAACCTCTAGAATAACACCGATCATTATGAAATTATATATGTGTAAAATGATAACAATGTTTCTAATTCTTTATAATGCTTATTCATTATTCTTGTTTCCAATGCTTATCAAAATTATTTATCAGAATGATTGACAAATCTTAAAAATGAATATTTAAAAAATATATATATATAATCTTTATTAACAGGTGTAATTTATTTTTGTGTATTTTACAGCCAGTATCTTTGAAAAGCATTTTGCTGCTATCATCGACTCATTCCAAGATGCGGTGAAATGTCTCTCAGAGTTTGCATGTAATGCTGCCTTTCCCGACACAAGTATGGAAGCAATTCGTCTGATTCGTAACTGTGCAAAATATGTGGCTGAGAAACCAATTGTAAGTTATTTCTTAACTTTCTTCTCAGAAATTTCTTCTCTTTTACTTAAACAAAAACAATTTTCATTCTTGGTCTCTTGAAACCATAATAATTTAAATGTGTAACTAGATTTGTGTAATAAATTTACTTAAATTACAAATGAAATGTGTGTAACTTAGAAGCTTTGTTGAGTAATTAATGACAGCCCTAATTACTCCATGTAGTTTCTCAGTTACATTTCATTTGTAATTTTTTAAATTTCAAATTCCATAAAACGCCTTAAACATTAAATAATTTCATCTTGTTCCCCATTCCAATCATGTGTCTTTCAAACAGGAATGCTATATTTTTTTCGTAAATGCTGTTTAACCTAATTTCCTGTGCATGAATATTCTTTCTTGTATCAATTATTAAACAAAAACTAACATCAACAGTTGATATTTGTTTTGTCCTGAGAAGAATGGAGATACATGTCTGATATTAAGATATAACTTTAAACATATTAATCAAAAAGTTAAACATCGACAATCCATCCTCCCATTTCCTATTTTTCTCTTTCACCTATTACTTTTCCACATACTGTCAGATTTATTTCCATTTTTCTCTCTAAACACACACACACACACACACAATTTTAGTTTTGATTACAAAATTTCAATGCTGTAGGATTTGGTAATAAATAAAACCTAATAGCTGTTAAGAATAATATAATAAAAACCTGGGATCTTCAGTTTTGAAGAAAATTAATTAAAATTAATAAGAGCGTGTACTTATAAATAAAATATAATATATAGAATATAATTATATAGAATATAAATTATATAGAATATAATAAATATATAATTATATAGAATATGATAATTAAATAAAAATATATAATTATATAGAATATGAATTAAATAAAAATATAATTATATAGAATATGAATATAATTAAATAAAAATATAATTATATAGAATATGAATTAATAAAAAATATAATATATAGAATATGAATTAAATAAAAATATAATTATATAGAATATGAATTAAATAAAAATATAATTATATAGAATATGAATTAAATACATTATATAAAAATATAATTATATAGAATATACATTATATAAAAATTATAATTATATAGAATATACATTACATAAAAAATATAATTATATAGAATATAAATTACATAAAAATATAATTATATAGAATATAAATTAAATAAAGATTGATACACCATATATATATATATATATATGTGTGTGTGTGTGTGAGAGATTTTGAAATGAAATCTAATGATATGAGAAAGAGTTTTGAAAATCAGATTCCCATGTTTTGCAAGTTGTCTAGTCAGTTGTAGTGAAATTTGTGTTTCTTGTCATTCTTCTGGTAACTAACTGACCACATTTAAAAATCTCCAAGTTCCACATCTGACTGTCTCTTGCACCTAAAATGAGAGTTCCTGTGATTGACCTTTTTGTTGTTGGTTACACAGCTGGGCATCAGGGTCACTAGTAAAGGGAAATGACAACTACATTACACTCTTTTCTTCTTATATATATATATATATATATATATATATATATATATATATATATAGTAGTGAATTAACTGTAGGTAATGAAGAAATACTTCCAAGTTTTGGTTAAAGAAGAAACCTTAATAAGACATTCTATCATTGGTTTTATCAAAAAGAAAATCAGACCCAATCAAATCCTGGAATGTTACGAGAAAATAGTTGAAGTATTTTTGATTTATCAGAAAGATTTTTCTTTCTTTCTTTTCATATTGCTATTTTTCATGATGATGATGCTGATGATTGTTTTGTTGTGTATCTCCTGAAATTAGTCTTCAGTTTTTCTGATGTATTTTTTTGTTCATTGCAGAGTTTCCGGGAACATGGCAGTGAAGAGATGAATGTACCAGAAGAGGATAGAGTTTGGGTAAAAGGATGGTTCCCAGTACTTTTTGAATTGTCTTGTGTCATAAACAGATGCAAACTTGATGTTCGGACCAGGTACGCACATATTCTGTGTTTTAGTTTATTTTAAATATTTTTAATTCTTTTTTAAGGGTGTTTCTTTGGAACTCATTTTTTAAAACTATCATGAAAATAAAAAAAAAATCATATTACCCCTCAGTCTCAACATTTTCTTCTCTCTCTCCTCACTCTTTAAGCATTCTCTCTTGACTATCTTCCTTCTCTCTCTCTCTCCCTCTCTCTCTCTCGACTCTCTTTCCCTTATTCTCCTCTCTCAACTCTTTCCTCTGTCCTGTCTTTCCCCCTCTCCTCCTCTGTTTTCCTCTCTTCACTCTCTTTCTGTCTCCTCTCTGTCTTCACTCCTCCTCCTTCTGTTCACTATCTTTGAACTACCTAGCCATCTGTTGGTCATCCCGGGTACTAAACAAAATGGTTGGATAGAATATAAACCTCTTTTCTTCTAGATATATGAAAATAAAAAAGGTGGTATTAAAAATGACCCACTACGAAGATACCAACACTTTTTAAAAAATAGGAAGAAATTTAATCCGTGATGCTTCAAAGTCTTAATAAATTTGTCATATAAACATTTTTATTATTAAACAAATACTTAAATGTGTATTATAGATATGATGAGAAAATAATTTATATTTATTTATTTTATCCATTCAGTATTCATGCTAGAGTTATCTCCCCTTATTTACTTTTTTTCAGAGGCTTAACTGTGATGTTTGAAATCATGAAAACGTATGGAGATACATTCCAACAACATTGGTGGAGGGATTTATTCCGTGTTGTGTTCCGTATATTTGACAATATGAAACTCCCTGAGCAGCAGAATGAAGTAAGATGTTTTTATTTTCTTAGTCATTTTAGAAATATTTTTTTTCATAAAACTTTTAAAATATACTTGTGTTTGCACTAAATATTCATAAACTATAAAATATGAAAATATACATTAGATATTGCAAACATATGTGATAATGATAATTTTACTTATATCTTAAACATTAAAATAACTTTTTAAACATTTTATTCAATGGCAAAGAAATCAACCATAAAATAATTCTGTTAAAAATGATATTGATTTTATTTGTTGGAAAGAAAATTTTGTGTATTATCATTTACTTGAAACCGTATATAATTGCTTGCAAATTATTCGTATGAGATAGGAATACGTGAAACCATATAACGGTGTAAACAAATAATTATCATTGAATAGGAATAGTTACTTGAAACCATATAATTGTATATAAATTATTAATATTAGATATGAATACTTGATACCATCTAACTGTATAAACAAATGATTATTAAAGTCAAATAAAAAGTGTGATAAAAAAATGATTGCAATGTAACGTTGAAAATATAGTTATGATTATAACAAAACATTTAGAAATTTTGGCACTAAATAACCCATAAAGATTTGATATTTCTTTAAATAAACCATTGAAATCATAAAACTGTGCAAATTATTTGTATTCACTTGATATTATATAACTGTTCAAACAAATGGCTATTATTATTATAAAATAGTAATAGTTATTTGAAACCATCTATAAATTATCAGTATTATATAGAAACACTTGAAACCATTCAACTGTATGCAAATTATTTCAATTAGATAGAAATACTTCATAATTGTGTGAAAACAAATGATTGTATGTTTGTTTGTTTATTTGTTTTTTCAGAAAGCTGAGTGGATGACGACCACATGTAATCACGCGCTGTACGCTATTGTTGACGTTTTTACCCAGCATTACTCCGTCTTACACCACATTCTTCTTGATGAATTATACAAACAGCTGCATTGGTGTGTGCAGCAGGGTGAGTAAAACTATTAAATGCACAAGTCACAAAGATTAAAGTACTTTGTAAAGAATGAGAAATAATATATATATATGATTTGATCAACAAATATTGAGACTGAAACTTTAAATTTAAAAATTTAAGTGAACACGTGCTAAACAGTTGTTAATTAGAAGAAAAAAAATTATGAAGCCAGTTTTAATAATTTTTAAATGAAATGTTTTTAGTAAAAGAGTAATTTGGAAGTTCACCGAAGAAATATTCTGTGGTCTTTAACAGTACCTGTCTATATATACATACACACACACACACACACTTGAAATTGTATATTTTCTTTTGATAGAATATAATTTTTTTTTTCTTTCTCATTTCTTTTCAGATAATGAGCAGTTGGCTCGTTCCGGTACAAACTGCTTAGAAAATCTTGTCATTTCAAATGGCATAAAATTCTCTCCTGAGGTGTGGAGCAAAACCTGCACATGTATGCTGGATATATTCCGCTGCACTATTCCTCATAGGTGGGTTGTCTACATTCAACTTTTTCTATTCTAAAGGTCTCCCCCCCCTCGGTCTCTTCTCTTTACCCAACTCTTCATCCCTGTTCTTCTACAAGGATGGCTTTGGCATTAAATAACCCATGAAGATTGATATGCCATTAAACAAAGAAAAGAAACCGAACCATCTCATCAATCTCCATCTTGTCAACCCTTGTCAGATTTTGACACCCTCCATCTTGTTGACACCCTGTCAATTTTTTATACCCCCCTCTTGTCTCACCAATTGCTTTTCAACCTCCCTCCACCCATCTTGTTGTTTCTATCAGTCATTTGTGCATGAATAAAATCTTTAATTCTCTTCTACTATCATTTCATTCTGTTGACAGAGAAGATAACTTTTTTTTTAAAAATCTTCTAATTTTGACTTCAAATTTAAACTTTCATTTTTCTTTTGTTCTAGTTTATTATCCTGGAAGCCTGAGAATTATGACAGTCCCGATTCTCAGCATTCATTAGTGATTGGGGAACATGAAGTAAAAGAAGAAAATGTTGTAAGTTTTTCTGATTTGTTTCACTTGTAGTCTTTAATCAAGTATCTATAGAAATCATGGCCTCTCTCCCCAACTTAAGAGGCATGCAAATTACCTTGTGCCTCAACTAGTTAAATGTATTGTGAAGAAAATCTATGTGACTAACTGAGGCAAACTGTGGCGAAAACATTCACCTGATTTGAAGTGTCAGTATTGCCTGGCATCAGTGTTGAACTTTTGTGTGGGTGACAGTGGTCTGAATCATGGTGTGAAGAACCAGGATGTTGGAAGCTGCCAAATCAGGCACCTGGATGAAGGATAACCACCTGCTTTATTAACACAGTACACAGGAAAGGTTGGGATATACCATTCTGATTCGTCGCAGCTGTAACACTTATAGAACGTGGTTGAGGACTGCTGTAATATTGTTGCAAGCAGAAAGACTTTGTCAGCAGACTCTAGCAGTTGGGAAATTGATGATCTTAATCAAGTTTTTTTTTCCCATACATCACACACATAAAAGTCGTCAGAATTCTTTCCTTGGGGAGAATGAGAATTTCTATGGCTGGAGCATGTAGAAGTGAATTATGGTCAGTCAGAGTAACAACCAGAATGCATTTCAGCTACTTGTAACTTCATCAATACCTTTAACTAAAGTCACTCTCCCACCCTCAGCTGATAGAACCAGGCTTGTTGGTTTTCCATCACCGGTGAGGGAGCACCAGAGCCCTGAGTCTATAGGAAATACATGTGTTCATCAAGCTATATCTTCAACGTTTCTTTTATAGATCCTTGTATTTTCAAGCTGATGTTGCTGTACTCAGTTGATATTTTCAAATTTCTCTGAATTAACTGACTGGATTATAAAATTAAGATGTTTGGCAGTTGAGTTGATGTTTTCAAGCATAATTAATTAAAGAAAAAATGATTTTAATCTCATTCAAACAATATATGATTGTTTTTCTTCATTGTTTCTAGGATTCCCGATCACTGTCATCCATCCAGTCATTTGATGGCAATATAGAAGGTAATCACAAACTAAAGCGAGCTGATAGCGAACACAGTGTGAACAGTACTATTTCTCAGGATTCCAGTCGTGATCACAAAATACCAAAATCTAGTAAGAATTTTTTCTTTTCTTCTTTTTTTTTTTTTCTTTTTTTCTTTCTTTCTTTTTTTTTCTTTTCTTTCTTTTTCTTTTTTTTTTTTTTTCTTTTTTCTTTTTTTTTTCTTTTTTTTTTTTTCTTTTTTTTTTTTTCTTTTTTCTTTTTTTTCTTTTTCTTTTTTTTTTTTCTTTTTTCTTTTTTTTTTTTTTTTTTTTCTTTTTTTTCTTTTTTCTTTTTCAAAAATGATTTTACTTTCTTTAAAAAAAAAAAAAAAAAATTTTTACCTTTTTTGTCATTTTTTTCCAAAATGTTTTTAACCCTTTTTTTAAAATTTTTTTACCTTTTTTACCTTTTTTTCTTTCATAGTTCCTATCTTGTTTAATATCACTTACATTAAGTATCTCTCATTTAGCAAAAAAAAAAAAAAAAAAATCCACCTGAAAATTTGTCACGTGAAACTCAGTCATGGTGGGGGCTCCAGTTCTGGAAACTCTTTGATGGAATGTGGAATACCCTTTCATTGCCATTACTCTCATGTCCACTCAGACCTGTTAAGTTCCTATCTATGTGTCAAATAAATCTGTTTGAAAAATTGTGTTTTAGATAGGAATATTTGATACCATATAACTAAATTATTTGTATTGAGAATAGTTATTGAAACTATAATTGTTTACTAAGTATTATTATTATTATTATCATTTACTTAAAACCATATAACTGACATGATGAGTTGACATGACATTAAAATCAACCAATCATGTATTTTACTTATTTAAAATGGTGTTAGTGGTACATTTTAATTAATTATATATATATATATATATATAGTCATACACATAGTCCTGTTTCACAGCTCATCCATGCGGCTAGACTGGCAAGCTGCTTCAGACCAGGATTAAAACTCGACCGATTTGTCATCAGTCAGTTCTTACCTTCGCACCATCTACACTCCCACTTTTAATAAAGGGAATTTATTGATTTAAACATATTAGGCCACTAGGAGTGCTCTATCCATTTAAGGAGAGCTATGCAATTTTAGCATAATTAGCAGCCACCAGAAAATTCTACATAATTATGACATTTTCTTTTATTGACTGGTGTTCTGAAATTGTTTGTGTTTTCCTTTTCCTTTTTTTCAGAAGTTGCATCTGACCAGAAATTATTCCAAGGTCTGTTGATTAAATGTGTAGTGCAGTTAGAGTTGATTCAGACCATTGATAATATTGTGTTCTTCCCAACAACCAGTAAGAAGGAAGATGCAGAGAATCTGGCTGCTGCTCAGGTAATTAAACTTTTCTCTTTTATCATCTCCATCTCCATCTTAACTTCTCTAACTTCCATAATTTCCTGACTTTGATAATATCATTTTTTTTGTCCCTATTAAGTCTTCCACAAATATTAGATTAACCAAAAGAGAAATATACAAGCATGTCTAGTGAGATGAACACAAGAATTGTATTATTTGCAACATAGTTTATTTTTCTTTGGGTTTTTCTTAGTGTAACACAGCAAAAATGGCACATTGTAAAACAATCTTTGTTCAGGCAATACTGTTGAAATATTCTAAGTTGAGGAATAAAGCAATTTTCTGTTAGATTTGCCAATTTTTTTGAAAGATTCTCACACTCCTTTTGAAAGGTTTTATTAATGCATATGTTCTTGAATTCTAGTAATTTTTGTGAAAAATCTCTTGGCTTTTTGGAAAGGAAATTATTTTCTTAGAATTATGTAATTGGTGTGTTTAATTAATTTGATAATTTTGATGTTTTGGACTGTTGTCCTCATCTTTATTGTGGGGCGTATAAATGTAATGGTTTCGGTCGCTGTAATAAATACAGACAAATGATTTGAGTTGTAAATTTGCAGAGGAGTTTTAATTTTTCTTAAACTAGAAATAATCTGACTCTATGATATTTTTGTTTTTTGGTCTTGTAAAGATCCAACATTTAGAATTAATCTGTTTGAGTGCTTGTTAGATCAGTTGAGCACTTTTGTTTTTGTTTATTGGATTAAAAGTAGGAAATTCTATTATGAAAATACTTGTCTTTTTGTACTTGTGAAATTTTGAATTATAGAGACACAGTTTCCCTTACTTTTTTTTAACATTTTCTTTACAAAGTTTGGCTATATTTAAAATAATTTCTTAGTTGGTTTATTTTAGACTAGAAGCAGCTACCCAGCATTGCCTGGGTAGAGGGAATTGATAATAAAATGTTAGTCTCACAGTTCCATTGATTGTTTTGGTCTTACATAATTAATTTGTTTATGTTTTAATCATGAACGCCACCAATGATTTTCCCTTCTCTTACATTTCAAATCCTAATTTTTAAATATCTTCCAGATATAATAAAATCTTCATTATTTTTGCACAAAAAGCAAGCTCTGGTGTTAGTGAATGTATATTTATTTTGTCATTGTTTTATTTTCATAGTTTCTTCCGGACATACATACATACACACCAACTGTCCTTTATATATGGATAGATAGATAGATTAGTCAATATTTTGTCCAAATGGTAGATTTAAAAAAAAAAAAAAATTTAGATTTTTTTTTTTTTTTTTTTTTTTTTGAAGATGACTAAAAATGTAATTTTTTCTGCACCTATAATTTGCCATGATTTAAAAAAAAAACTAATAAGCTAATAAATTTCGATTGTATCACCCAAATTGCTGTAAATGGATATGTTAAAATCTGTTAGTATTAGTAAAAAGAAACCTGTAATTATTTAGTATTTCGTTGATTGCAAAATTGTAAAAAAAGAACACTAATTCTGAATTAGGTTGGTAATGGGTGTATTGATCTTTTATTTTGTCTATCTGATTTTTTCTGGAGCCACAAAATTTTTCTTATTTGTGTATAATGATTTGTAGCCTGCTGATTGGCTGAACAGCAATGTAAGTATCTTTTGTCAAAGTTCTTTTTTTTTCTTATTTCTTATCAGTTGATGTTGTTTGGGTGATGTTGTTTATTCTAACTTTTGCCGTGAATTCTATTTAAAAAAAAAAATTTTTATTCAATCTTCTTTTCTTCTTCAACCTGCATCTTACCATTTCTTCCTATTCTTTTCTTTTTTTCAACTCTCCCTTCTTTCCTTGACATTTTACCTCCCCTCTCTATTGTGTGTTTTCTACCTTTGTTTTCCCTCTCCTTTACTCTCTGCTGCCCCTAGGCCCACTCCATTCCTTCTCTTACTTTTTTATCTCTCCTTTGGCTCCTCACTATCTTTTCCTTTACACTCTAGACCTCCTCTTTTTTCTCATTTCCTCACACTCTATATCTCTCCTCTTTCCCTTTCCTCAACTTCTTTCTCTCCTCTCTCTTTCCCTTTCCTCACACTCTGCCTCCTCCTCCTCTCTTTCCATTTCCTCACACTCTCTCTACTCTCTCTCTCTCTCTCTCCTCCTCTCTCTCTCCTTTCTCCTCTTCTCTTTCTCTTCCCTCTTCTCTCTTTCTTTTCCTCTCACACTTCTCTCTTCCTCCTCTTTCTTTTTCACACTTCACTTCTCTCTCTTCCTCTCACACTCTGCTCCTCCTCCTCTCTTTCCTTTCCTCACACTCCCTCCTCCTCTCTCTCTCCCCTTTCCTCTCTGCCTCTCCTCTCTTTCCTTTCCTCACACTCGCCTTCCTCTCTCTCTCCCTTTCCTCACACTCTGCCTCCTCCTCCTCTCTCTCCTCACACTTCTCTCTTCTCTTTCTCTCCTCCTCTCTCTCTCACTTCTCACACTCTCTCCTCCTCTCTCTTTCACTTTCCTCACACTTCTCTCTCTCTCCTCTCTCTTCATTTCCTCACCTTCTCTCTCTCCTCTCTCTTTCACTTTCTCACACTTCTCTCTCCTCCTCTTCCTCCTTTCACTTCTCCTCTTCCTCTCTCTCCTCTCTCTTTCACTTTCCCTCACTTCTCTCTCCTCCTCTCTCTTTCCCTTTCTCTTTCCTTCTCTCTTCCTCACACTTCTCTCTCTCCTCTCTCTTTCCCTTCCTCTCTTCTTCTTTCCTCCTCTCTTTCCCTTTCCTCTCCTCTCTCCTCCTCTCTCTTTCCCTTCTCCTCACACTCCTCTCTCCTCCTTCTCTTTCCCCTTCCTCACACTCCTCTCTCCTCCTCTCTCTTTCCTTTCCTCACACTCCTCTCTCCTCCTCCTCTCTTCCTTTCCTTCGTCCTCTCTCTTTCCCTTTCCCTCACACTCGTCCTCTCTCTTTCCTCCTCACACTCTTCCTCTCTCTTTCCCTTTCCTCACACTCGTCCTCTCTCTTTCCCTCTTCCTCATCGCTCCTCTCTTTCCCTTCCTCACATCTCTCTCTCTTTCCCTTTCCTCACACTCTCCTTCTCTTCCTTCTCACACTCGTCCTCTCTCACACTCGTCTCTCCTTTCCCTTTCCTCACACTCGTCCTCTCTCTTTCCCTTTCCTCACACTCGTCTCTCTCTTCCCTCCTCACACTCGTCCTCTCTCTTCCCTTTCCTCACACTCGTCCTCTCTCTTTCCCTTTCCTCACACTCGTCCTCTCTCTTTCCCTTTCTTTACTCTCTATCTCATCCTCCTCCTATCTCACTCTTCCTCGCCCTTCCTTACACTCTGTCTCCTCCTTGCTCCTTCTCCCACAATTTGAATGTCAGAAATTTACAACATGGTTTTATTGGGCAAAGCAAATATCTATAAAGTTAATAGCAAACTTGATTTTTTTTCTTCCTTATAAAATGGCTCTTAATACTTGACTATAAATCTGGTTAGTATTTAATTTTGGTTTCTGTATGATCTGTGTTATAATGAAGTTTAAAAAATTGTCATGTAAAATATCTTATTGTAGATGTACTTAAAATATAACATGTAGACAATTTCAAAGGAGCCATAATACCATGCCCTTATACCTGTTGTTAAACTTTGACTACAATCCAACCACCAATGAGAATGTGTGATTCCATTTCTGTCTTTATTCTGTGCTCGTTCCTTAGCATGGCATGATTATTGTTCAAACTTAGATATCAAAAAGGAACTTGTTGATTATCTCCCTTGTTTTTTGATCATGTATCTTGACATTTTTGACTTGTTTCTGAATAAGCAAACATTGGGTATTTCTTGATTGGATGTAAAGCGTTCTGGTTGAATTTTGCATCATATTAATTCTGTGTATGCATGATTTGGGGCATGTAGCATTGTTTTGTTTGTCTGAGGTTTGTCTTGCTGCATGTGCCATGTTTTCACACATGCTCTCTCTACAATTATACTGTAATTTTATTGTTGCCTTATAATTTTGAAAACTTATGCATATACTTCTTATAAGCTGTATAAGTATAAAACTAGTCAAAAATTAATGTCTGATAATGCTTCATCTAATAAAAATTCAAGATAATATTACTACTTGTTTACTGATGGCCATAGACTGATGGTCTGAGTAGTTGTGATGAAAAGCAATTGAAATTAAGATGAAAGAAATACTAGTCAAAAATTAATAATGGCTGACAATGCTTCATCTAATAAAAATTCAAGATAATATTACTACTTGTTTACTGATGGCCATAGACTGATGGTCTGAGTAGTTGTGATGAAAAGCAATTGAAATTAAGATGAAAGAAATACTAGTCAAAAATTAATAATGGCTGACAATGCTTCATCTACTAAAAATTCAAGATAATATTACTACTTGTTTACTGATGGCCATAGACTGATGGTCTGAGTAGTTGTGATGAAAAGCAATTGAAATTAAGATGAAAGAAATACTAGTCAAAAATTAATAATGGCTGACAATGCTTTATCTAACAGGAATAACATCAAAATAATATTACCATTATGGTGTGTTCTCCTCTTTTTAAATAAGGTTTGATTATGAATCCTTTAGGAAATAGAATTTAAATACAAATGATTGAAAATTATCATTTTGTTTTAATAATTATTTCTCATAAAGTCAAATATGATCATGAAGAAGAAATTTTACCAGAGGAATAATTAATATTTTGTCTTTGAAGAATAGAAAGATGATACAAAATTATCCTCAAAAGAGAGATATGAATTTTTGTAAATGACATCAATTATTTCATTAACCCTTTTAGCATCTTAGCTTTATTTCCTAATAGTCTAGGTTAAGTGTGGTAAGAGTAACCTGAAGTCTGACATGTTTAGACCTTATTTTTCTGATGCAGGTATCATTGGGAAATGAGAAAAGTTTTAGTAGACCAGCCAAACTTTTTTTTAGAGCTTATTTAATTCTTGAACATTTACTGCTTTCATTATTTACTATTATTTTACTCCTTGAGAGTTTTTCACACTCACCTTAACTGAAGAATCATGGAATGACAAAAGTTTAGGTAAACTGTTCAGGCTTTAGCCATTTACCAAAGATGTTAACATTCCCCAATGATACCTGCATTGGAAAAATAAAGTTAAAAAAAATGTTTGGCCTCAGGTTACCCTTACCACACTTTTAATCTGGACTATAAATGGTTACTAACATGTTTTCAATTTTCTAATTTTTAAATTTATCATTCATTATTTTTTTGCCAATTAAATTCATTCTTTTTATTTTGTTAAAACAAAACAATAATTGTCTCCTCCTTCAGGTTTACACTCCATATAGAAGTATAGGGTTGAGCACAAAGCAAAACAAAAAACATTTGTAGATATAATATTGCTCTACTAGGAAAAAAATATGCCCCCATCTGTCTCCCTTGCCAACAATTATGACCCCCCCCCCAAAAAAAAGGTTGTTCTGTTTAAGATACACCTGTACTATTAAACAGCATGGGGTGGCATTGTCAGTTATATTATTGCTAGTTCATTAGAGGATTTTGGATCTTTCAACATAATATTCCCCTCACTAGTTAAACCCCACTAGGGACAATCACCCCCTAGTGTGTTACCCATCTTGTTTATATAGTTTTGCCAAAGTAAACCTCAGTTTCAATGCAACGGATTGGCTATTGCTGGAGCCAACCAGTGTGCAGAGTGGATATCATGAACAGGTCTACTCTTTGTAAAAGTTATGAATCCAACTATTCTCCCTCCAGCTGTGAGTAAATAGTAGGGAAGACTGTGTATTTAACCTTGGTAAAATCAGTCTATGAGAAGGAAAACTCTGCATTCAAACCATCTGTAGACCTGGAGAAGAATCGGCTCTACCAGGCTATTCTTCCCCAAGATACATTACATGAGTAAACCTCAACAAAACAAGAGACCATAATTGTTAAACTGACGTTGGCATAAAGTAACCCATCTAGGCTTGATAAAACCAACCAACCAACCAACCAAATACCATAAAATGACTCTTTCCATATTATACCTGAAGAATTCTGTGGAATGGATTTGCAGAAATATGGAAACAACAAAAAGGATGAATTAAGTTACTCAAAAAAACTCTTTGAATGATAATGACTTGTCTGAATAATTCTTTACTTTATTGATGTATTTAATTTGATAATTGATTATAAATAATCTCTGATGTTTGTTTGTCTTCTTTGGTTATTATGGGATGTACATGTGTCTGTCTGTGTGTTTGCTTGCAATTCTGACTGTTTGTCTTATTTGCATGTCTGTTGTGGAATGTTCGGCCAATCAATTTGGTCCCTTTTGTTTTTTTAATTTTTTTATTTTTAAAATGATGATCAACTGAACTTTGTATTGCTGTAATGATTTTGGGTCTGAAACTTAAGTTTTTTTGTTTTTTTTAATTGGTGATCATGTTTTTTATTGCTTGGTTCTTCTGACTTTTTAACCATTTCAATTTCTAAATTTTGTGCACCTGAATTTTCCTTCTATTAACCCTTTATCTACCACTGCCATCCACAATAGCCATTTTCCAAATGGTTGATAAGCTAATATCGTATCACTGATCCTTTTACTACTGAATAGAAATGTATTCATTTAATTCATTTCTCTTTTTTTTTTTAACTCTAAACCATTTTCTAAGAGCTGATGATCTTGGGTGTTTTCAGGCTGTCTGGCATTTTGATAGTTGGGTGATTTGGGGCGCTCTGGTAGATAAAGGGTTAAAGTGAGATGCTGTGTATTTTGATTGACTTTTCTAATTGACAATTTAGTTCTATAACATTCTATGTCAATCCTTTCTATTCATAAGCCCAATATTTCAGGCTGAGCATTATTCTTATATGCTGTAAGTCTGATATTTGGGATTTCATGGATATTAATTTAAAAAAAAAAAAAAAAAAAGACAATATAATGACTGTTCATGCTTTAAATCAAAGTGTTTTCACTCTGTAGTGAAGTTTGATTTTTTTTCTTTTCAAATTTTAAATCTTTTTATTTATTGAATTCAGTTATGTGGTATTTGTAGGCTAAGGGTTCAAAGAGTATTCATTAAAAAATGCATTAAGGGATACAATATATATATATTATATATATATATATATATCTCGTATTACATTTATAATTAATGCTTATCACACTATAAAACAAACAAAAAAATCTTATATATATATATATATATATATATATATATTATATATAATATATAATATATAGGTATATATATATGTAAAACAAAATTTCTTTTGCGATGAAACAAAGAAAATACAGTGCTCAATCACAGTTTGTAAGAGCTAATAATTATTTTACAATGTTTTCATAGATCAATGTTCATATATATATATATATATATATATATATAATTATATAATGTGCAAATTGTAGATAACAAATATTAAAACTTGATTTTAATAAGAGTAGAAAACTACTTAATTTTTTTCTTATCTGTAATATAAAGTAGACACTTAGACTTTGAATATCTGATGGCATCTAAGACACTCCTCACCAGTTTGTTTAATAAACTAGCAGGACCTGTGGATATATCAGAGTATGATAATTTGATTATTACAAAGTTTGATATGTTTACTTAAGAGCTATTCTTTTTCTTCCCTTTCTTTCTTTCTTTCTTTCTTTCTAATAAAAATGGAATGGTCTATTATTTAGCTGCATTGACGATACTCATAAGAAATAAGAATTCTGCAGATAAGCAATACCAGATAATCAGGATTTACATTTTGCATTTCCTTTTGGACAATTTAGACGGTCTCATTTTTAACCAGAGGTTGTTGCAAGATGATAACGGTCATACTTTTAAGGAACATGAGTATTAATATATAGATATTACAGAATTAGGCTATGTACAAGTAGATATACATTGGCCTACAAGATACTTTTGCTTCATATATGATGCAGTATTTTTGGACCATATGACCTTTAGGCACCCATTTTGCGATCTTGTTTCATAAGAACATTTTTTTCATTTACACCGCCAAAATCCGGTTGTTTGTTAGGGGTTAGTTTTATAATTAAAAAAAAAAAATTCTAAAAATCATCTGTAAACAAACAACCGGATTTTGGCTGTGTAAATGAAAAAAATGTCCTTATGAAATGAGATTGCAAAAGGGGTGCCTAAAGGTCATATGGTCTGGATTTTTAAATCCATTTTTTTTAACCATATATTATTTTATTTAGTCATTAAAAATATATATATATAAGCCATTTTTTGTGGGGGAGAAGGGTAAAAATGAGGGAGTCTTATATGCCATCCAATACTCTACCTTTTTCATTTGTGTAATAAAATATAAAGGGAGATAACTGACACAGTGAACGTTAAATTAATTGTCAGTATCTTGTTTTTGTATTGAAATTTTATCTTTTCTGTTTGCTTTCTACATTCTAGGAATATTGGGAATAAAAATCTTTGTTTGAAAAAAAAAAAAAAATCTGTATTACATTATAACATAATAAAATAGAATGTAATGAATTATGTGCTGCAATAGGTTTTAATGTTTATTTTTTTATGAATGATATTTTTCTTTGGCCTAATAAATTTTGAAACTTAAATGTTTTTAGTGAACTTATTAACATAAGTTTATCTGAACCTTTCTTGTACCTCAAATTGTAGCTAAAAAAAAAAAAAAAAATTTAAAAAAAGCAAAAAATCGATTGAGTAACTTGGATAACTTATAAGTTGGGGCACCCGTAAGTCAAAGTATCACTTTATTGATGTTTCATTTGTTTCAAACAATTTCAGGGAGTATAAAAATAATTTTAGTATTATCTGCGTTATTCGGACTATTGTCTCCATCTTCATTGTTATTTGTACAACGGGGGACAGATGGGGACAATAGTCCGAATAACGCAGATAATACTAATCTTCAAGCCTCATCTCAAACATTCAGGGAGTATAAAAATAGTTTTAAATAAATATTTTTCTTTTTTTGTGTCTATAAATTCTCATATTGTGTAATATCTTATTGTTTCTAGGCCAGTTGGAGTGAAGGTGGTAGTCCATCCGATGATGGTAGCCAACAAAAAGAGGACCAAGGCATGTACCCCTTCCTCAACAATGATCAACTCTTTCTTCTCTCTGATTGTCTCTTGGAATCCCATAAATTTGCTAAAGCCTTCAATTCAAATCATGAACAGCGCAATATCTTATGGAAAGCTGGTAAGTAACACAAACATTTCTATCAATTTGCATGTTTTTATAACATTGTTTTTTTTTGGGGGGGGCAGGTCAGTTCTTTTAATTTGGTTTTTAGGAAGCAGTCTGTAGGAGTATTACTGGTATAAAATATAAGCAAAATTGTCACTTCTAAAGGTCATATGGTCCCGATTTTTAAATCCATTTTTTTTTAACCATATATTATTTTATTTAGTCATTAAAAAATATATAATATAAGCCATTTTTTTGCCAGTGTGTGTGTGTGTATGCATATTTGACTGTGTGTTTATTTCAAAGTAGGTTAATGCACAAGTTTCAAGCATTAGTATTTCAATATCATTAGAAAAAAAAGATTTGATTTGGATGATTTCAGAAAAAAATGCTTAGCAAAAGAATTTAAGAGGGATTTTTTTTTTTTTTTAAACTATCAAAGGATTTGCTCATCAGAATTTGATTTGTATAATGATATTATATCAATATTATATATGTTCTATGCAAAGATTTTTTTTTTCAAAGGTTGATGTGAGAAGATAGAAAAAAGTGGAGATGCCCTAGGAATCATAACAAATAAATTTTCCCTTTGTTATTTCAGGTTTCAAAGGTAAAGCCAAACCCAACTTATTGAAACAAGAGACACAGAGCCTTGCCTGTTTGTTACGAATTTTGTTTAGGATGAACAAAGATGAAAATCGAACGAGCTCCAAAGACGAAATCCAGAAAAAATTAATATGGTAATAAGAAAACAAAATTTATTAATCTTATTTACCGCCCTGTCGGTGGGGCGTTAGAATGCACTGACTGCACCTCTGCAGAGGGGTAAGACTCCCCCAATGGGGCCACCTATTGGCCGTGGGTGGCGACCCGTGATGCTTAAGGATAGAGCCCAGGTGGATGAGCAGTTCATGACATGCAATACTCCACTTTGGCCCTATCTTGGGCTAGACGGGCAGTCGGAGAGGCCCCCTTCGATCAATCGGCTGGTCACGTCAAGCCAGCACCTATATGATTTTCCAAACCCTATTGCCCTTATGGCAAGCCCCAACCCCTTTTTATCATATGGGTGCTAGAAGGCGGTGGCTGTGGGTCTACATGTCCTGGGAATGACGTTAAACTCTATCTGATGGTGAGGTTCCAGTTTTGGAGTTTGGGAATGTGGAGCACCCCTTCATCACCATTGCTCCCTGGTCCACTCTGACCCGGAGTGGTAGTACCTGTTAGGGTCCCATCTATGGGTTAAATAAAAAATGGATTTATAAACAATTGTATTATCCATTAAGAATTGATTTATTTCAAAACTTTATCGGCATTAAATGAGGTTGATATGCCGTAAAACAAAACAAACAAACAAACAATCTTATTCATTACTAAGAGAAACTTTTTATACAATTATAACATTTTATTTTTATAATTTGTGTATGTAAAGAGATGGAGATGTTTGAGTGTTTGGAGAGTATTAGTATGTGGATTGTATAATATTGGGTAACTTAAAAAGTTGAAATTAAAGAATAATTTTGGATATTCATTGAACAATATAATTTTTTAAAATTCCTATCTTCTGTCATATTTTGTATTTTCTTTTTTGTTGTATTGAGACTTCTGGAAAGTGTTAAACAATTTCATATTGTATTTGATATCTAGTACAATTTCTGTCCCATAATAGTTGTTACATTTGCATCTATATTTCATATACTAAATGTAACAACTATTATGGGACAGAAGTAGCCAGGATCTACTATCTGTCCCATAATAGTTGATACACTTTTATATAAATTTCATAGACTAAATGTAACAACTATTATGGGACATAGGTTGTAAATAGTATCTTTACAGTCAGTAGATTGACAACAAAAAAAAATTTTATATATAAAAGGCACAACTCAAATATAACTATATATATATATATATATATATATATTATTATAATGAGAGAGGTGACCAAGATCTATTAGCTCTGTCCCATAATAGTTGTTACATATATTGTATGACATTTATATATAAAAGTAACAACTATTATGGGACAGAAGTAGCCAGGATCTACTATCTGTCCCATAATAGTTGATACACTTTTATATAAATTTCATAGACTAAATGTAACAACTATTATGGGACAGAAGTAGCCAGGATCTACTATCTGTCCCATAATAGTTGATACACTTTTATATAAATTTCATAGACTAAATGTAACAACTATTATGGGACAGAAGTAGCACCATATTTATATTAGGTGATTACCGTTTCACTAGTATATTAAAAGTTTTTTTTTTACATTCTGTATCAATTATTTGAACTCCATTCTTCTTGAGATAACTTTTTTCTTTTTCTTTCTTTCCTTCTAGTGTGTGCAAAGAAGCGCTTGAATATTTCTTATCCCTGCAGTCAGATAGTCATCGAGAATCCTGGAATAGTCTGCTCATTCTTTTGCTCACGCGTCTCTTGAAGATGAGTGAGGACCAGGTATGTACAGAAGTTTTGTCAGGGTCTTGCGTAAATATTATTGGTGGGTTGGTTTTATGGCATATAACTTCTTTTTTGGGTCATTTAATGTCGAATTCAAGTCATTTTCATAAACAAAGGACTCAATGGGTCTTAACACCTTGTAGGAGATATAGCCAGCATATTTTAACTCTTAACATCCTGTTGAGAATTTTCTAAGGATTTTCTATAAGGATTTATCAATAAATGGCTTAAAATGGCCTTTTTATTTAAAGTTACCTGAGTTATTTCCCTTGAATCAAAGACTTCTAAATATGTTTGATATTATCTTATTATAATGGAGATTGTGTGCTTTTCCGTCTGTAACCGAAACTATATTCCTACTCCAGTCACAATTCTCTTAGTTATTGACATCACATTCTCCATGATTTTATTTTTATCTAAACCTCAATTATTAATAAAATTGTTTACATTATTAATACTGTTAACTATGTCTACATACTAACAACATGCAATTATATTTATATATACAACAAAATAGCGCTTTACAATGTGAACGGGAAGGCTAATTTGCATATTAATATTAAAAAATCGAATTTAATAAATATGTGCTTAGTATTATTGATTTCTAACTGTTTGGTTTTATTTTAATAAATATAAGAAAAAATCTCTTCAATGAATCTTAAATGAAATCCATTAACAAGATAAAATAACTGTCATTTTATTCTTTACTTCCTCTTATAACTAAATACTTAAATTAGAGAAAATAACAATGAAAGACGAGAGTGATGGAAGAGTAAATTTCAGTTGTTCCATTTTTTATTATACTCCCTCGGTTTCAAATCTTTTATTATACTCCCTCTGTTTCAAATCTTTTTATCTGTATTCTTATTTAGTTTCATTAGCCTTTCTAATTTAATACAATATTTTATTACATTAAAACTTAAATACTTGCACCCGAAGGGTGCATATATTTGCTAGTATATTTAATATTACAAAGGCTATCATTTGGGGTAGATTAGAAAAATGAATGTGACTCCGGCCAGGTAGAATGAGGCGGTATAGGATGTTAAGAGTTAAACACCTCCACATTTGTATTTAATTACATTTTAGATGCTCAAAATATTAGAAAGAAAATACTAAAATAACCTGCAGAGGAGAAGGGCATCCCATTGTGGTGTAATGGTTAGCAAACTAGTCTCATAGATCCATTGCTACTGAATAGTGAGTTCAATCCTTACTCGATGCCCCATACTTGAGACCTCATGTCACATCCTATGTGTAACAATCGGGTTGGGTAAATACCTACCTCTCTGCAGAGGATACAGTCTGCATATTCCGCGGATAAAGTGGAGAATTAGTAATTTTCGTTTATACTTGGATATTAAAACAACCTATTGAGTTTTTGTAAAATAATCATTGATATCTAATAATCATTTTAGTAGGTTTAGCGGGCAAGGGGAAATAACTCGGAACCTTGAGTTATCCCCCTTGAGAAGAAACAAAATAAATCTTAACTGGCGACAACGCGACACTAAGCTAAATTGAACGCCAGATATTGAGAGATTTTCCAAGGGAGAACAACACAAAAAAGAGACAAAAGCACAAAGCACTGGTGACTTATACAGAAAATCTGTCTGTTTTCTTATTGCTCACTTTCAAAACAAACCATTCTTCCTTTCTTTTCTCTCTGTATTGGTGGTTTAACTACTAGACAAGTTTGCCATGGTGAAAATAAAAGATCTTATTTGACAAGAGAACAATCTGAATTGAGTTTGATTCTTTCTAACTCGGAGTTACCACAAGAAATAAAAACTACACAACACTCCTATTTGGAGATAACACCACACCCCTTAAAAGAAGAGCCATAATACAACATTTTAAATAAAAAACGTTTTATTTAAACCAAATTAATATTTTGGCTAACTCAATAATTTTGGTATTTCTCTGAATTTTTTTTAGATGAGGCTTGATAATTTGTATTTGGATTATTCAAACTATTGTCCTCATCTTTATTGTTATCTACACAACATTTTGGCCAGTATGCCCTCTGGATAGTTCCCGAGTCCAACAAGAAATACATGAAGAAGGCCGGAGGGCACATCTGCTGAAATGTTGTGTAGATGACAACAAAGATTAGGAAAATAGTCCAAATAATCCAAATTTTGATTCTTATCATTTTTAAGAAAAAAATAATTTGTGGACACTTTTTTATAATGGTTTTTATCATTTGGAATTTTCAAGAACATTCCTTTTTTGAGATCAAACCCACACCCCTTAAAAGAAAATCTGTAATGCATCATTTTTGATTAAAAAAGTTTTGTAAAACAAATGCAAGACAACATTCTTTTAGTAACAGAGTGGTGAATACATTAAATAAACTACCATCATCAATAGTGAATGCCCCATCTCTAAACTCCTTTAAGGCAATGTTAGATAATCTGTGGAAAGAGTATAAATATTCTGTGAAATTAAGATGAATGTTTATAAGGAACAGCTGACAGGTCTCATACCTAATATACTAGCTGAAAAGATATTATTATTATATTATTATTATTATTTAAACCAAATTAATATTTTGGCTAACCCAATAATTTTAATTCTTATTATTTTTAAGAAAAAATTAATTTGAAGATACCTTATAATTTGGATTATGATTTCAAGAATTGAAAAATTCTTCAATTCCTTTTTATTAATCTCTTTTTATGTTTTTTTCTTTGATTTCATCTTTTCTAGTTCCGTGCGCACGCTTCTGTGTACTACCCATTCCTGTGTGATACAATGGTGTTTGATTTAAAACCAGAGATGAGATCCATATTAAGGAAATTCTTCATCCGTGCTGGTCAAACATTCAAAGTGATACCAAACGAATGACTGACCCCCCCCACAAAAAAACAAAATGGACATTTGCTGACCACTTGATGACATTGGACAACTGTAATTTATGAGGTGGACAAAAAAATAAAGGAGAGCTGCGGACTGCTGTTGGACATAGGCAGGGCATGGACACACCCCCAATGCATATATTCAACCAAACTTTTTGATTCCTTCCTTCTTTTAGACATAGACACACAGACAGACACACTCTTTCTCGCATACATGTTCATTACAAATAAAGAAAAAAAAAAGAGTTATAATATTCATTCCTCAATTTGAATTAAACATATACACATGCCCCCAAAAGGACAATCTTGTTAACTCTCTAAAGAAACAGTTTTCCAAAATGCATTTGTTTTTCTTGTGTTTAATGACTGAAAAAAAATCTGGAGGGCAACTGTTTACATTTGAAGCAACAATGTTCGGACGCTTTGTTTAGCTTGTTCCGAATCATTGTGTCTTTCTCTATATATTGAATATAGAATGTAATCAGACAATTAGTAGTAACTTCTACTAGAATGTTAACATCATTTCACTTCTCTTTTTTTCCAAGAGAAAGACATTGAAGCAACTCGGTATTTTCAGTGTGGAGGGCTCTTTGCTTTCTAACATCGTGTTCACTCTCACTGCCAGAACTTAAATAAGTTTCTTTCTACTTTCATTCTCTCTCTCTCTCTTTTTCTCTCCTCCTCTCACATCTCTTTATGTGTATCTCTGCTTTGCTTTATCTCTCTCTCCCTCTATATATCTCTTTGCTTTCTTCTTCTTGCTGTCTCATCCTCATCTGTACGTCTTTTTTCTCTCACTCTCTTTGGCCTCTCTACATCTCTTTGCTCTCTCTCTTTTCCATCTCAGATCTATGCATCTTTTTGCTTGCTCTCTCTCTCTCTCTCTTCCATTTCACCTCTATGCATCTCTTTGTTCTCTCTCTCCCATCTCACCTTTATATGTTTCTCTCTCTTTCTCTCTCTCTCTTTTCTACCCTTCCGTATATTGCTTGTCCTTTTTGCAGTTGTAATTATTCACCCCTTTTACCTTAAGTAAAAAAAGAAAATCAATATTATTAGATCAATGCTCAAATGCTATAGGTGTCTCACCTAAGAGAGAGAGGAGTTGGTTCCTTAGCTAATCATATAGATATAAATGTGGCTAGTCTGGGTTCAAACCTTTGAGTAGGTATATAAGTTTGGGAGAAAGTCTTTCACATTCCATGCTCTGTGGTTAGTCCCTACATATAATTCTAAAATACAACATACCCAGAGATACAAAAAAAAAAAAAAAAAAATATGCCCATCATTCAAAAAGCACTCTTGGTGTCTATCCTCACTACCTTTTTCTATAAAATAACATTTTTGCTCTATGAGCAAAAAAACATTAAATGACTGGAAAAAAAAAAAAAAAAAAAAAAAAAAAAAAAAATCAAAATAATAGCAAAAATTGAATTTTAAAACTTCTCTCCCCCCTCCCCCCACTGAAGTCTGCAAGACAACCTTTCAACACATTAAAAAAAGAAAAAGAAAAAAAAAGAAAGGAAACATCTATGGATTTATTTGCAGAGTGAACATTTTGGTAAAAAGTTTTAAACTTCATTTTTGCTGTTAGCCTAAAACTTTGATCTCTGGATTAATATATGATTATTACTGAAATTGGAAACAACAAGAACAAAACAAAAAAAAAAAAAACACCATTAAGAATGTTTGTATTTTTAATATTTTATGGTATGATAGCATTTGAACATTGAAGAGCTATTAATTTCTTTTGTTAATTTTTTTGTTGTCTTAAAAACCCTCCACTCAACATATTAAAAATTCTTTTTTTTTTTTTTCTTTCCCTTTTTTTTTGTTGCTTCACACAAACAATTCTAGACATTAGGAAGGAACCTTAAAATTTATTTTGGTGGTTTATATATTTTTTTGTGTGTGCGCGTGTGACTGTACGGAATTTGAGGGGTTTGTTATAATAGATATGTTAATAACATGAAAGGAAAAAGGGGAAAATAATTTATTATTTTCTCTTCACTCTGTATAAATGGGACTTATATAAAAAATAAAAGACATTGATACTTTATGTATACATGTTTATAATCAATTAAAAAAAAAA